>VWZX01000455.1:1186332-1887029 GCA_013399015.1 Galbula dea
GAGGAGGTTGTGTTTTGAAGTGTGTGCTTGAGTGCTGTGGTCATTAGAACAGTAAAACCTGTAACAAATGCACAGCATGTTTGGGAAATGAACATTAACAAACATCTGAGGTGCTCAACATTTAATTAAGAGGACCCTCTGTTTTTAGGGAGGTGCTGTTTGTGGCTGTGGAAGAAAAGGTTCACATTTAAACACTGTACTATTAGTTCCCATGGAAAAAAAATGACTTTTTCAGACCCCTACAATAGACAGTTTAAAGAAATAACTATTCTGTGTTTAAATTGTGCTCCTTAGTATATTAAACAGATGGCAATGGCTTTCCTCTTGATTATAACTTTGAGGCATGCTTTACTAAATGGAATCAGCAGGGTTCATTAAGGTCCCATTTGATGTATCAGTATTATAAAAATACCATGTTAATTATCCTCAAACGTTGCAAGTTACCTCCATTTTCCTGCAATCAGAAGATGAGAGAAACCCTGTGAAGCAAATTAGTCCTAATTGAAAGAGGGACTGATTAATATTTAAATAAGGCATTGTGTGAGGGGTTCTGCCATGAGAAAAATAGGCTGAACATCTGAATTAATTGCATAGCAGGTTAAATTAAATTTCATATAATGGGTTGGAAGATGAGTTGGCAGAGTGCTTTAGCAGGGAGCACAATGGCTGAAATACCAGCCTTTTCTTTCCCTCTTGGCTGGATTCCACAGAGTTCCTTGTAGCCCTTACCTCTTTGTTGTCTTTCTTTCACTCCAAACAAAGGTACTAACAGAAAACTGCAACCACAGTTTAAAAAATGTTAATTTTTTTTGGGGGGGGGGGGCAGCACCTGTCTACATGTTCTCCATTTCTCTCCCACCTTGGCTGCAAAATTGGGAAACATTAGTAGCTTTTTTTTTTTCCCCTTGCCAGGTTTAATGAGGATTGATGTCATAAAATGCTAATGGCTGGAATATAGTTAGAACTGTGCTATTAGTGGGTTATCACTGTCTGACATTTTCACTGCACAGGAGCATACATGTGGAGCCTGTTTAAAGTGATTGGGTTACTTAAGGGTCCCTGTTAGGGATATTTAATCCAACATAAATTACTTATGCACTTTGTTAGTGTTCAAAGGAAGAGTGTCACGTTGTACATGCTGGCAGTTTTCCAGTCAAGAGCTGTTAATTACTGTACAGCTAGTGAATACATTTTTGTGGCAATGGAAGCCAAAGGGGGGGAAACCCCCTATATCTATATTCCATCCAACTGCAAATGAATAGATGGGAGTGCAGGGGGAAAAGTAGACTGAAGTCATTTTCACCCTTAGGAGTTACAATGCCATTTGTTTTCATTTTGAAAATAAAAACAAATGACAGTATGATTCCCTGAGGGGGAAGTACTTTAGCTATAAAGAATCCCTGCCAAAACCAAGCTATTATCTATTTGTATGCTGATAAGAAAAAAGCATGTTCTCTAAAGCTCTAATTCATCTCCATCTCAGCAGAGTTCAAGGTTCACTAAGATACTCTTTGCTTATCATATTAAATGCATGTGATAAGCAGGAAAATGGCTGATAACTAGAGGGTGCATTTCTTTCTGCCATGCAGTTTAGTGTAGTCAAACTACTTCATATTGCCCCTCTTATATATGTTAATATGACAAATAACTCCTCTTGCCAAGGCTGGTGGGGTTTTAGTGGTATAGAGGCCCAGTAAATAACAAGTATCTTTCTTTTGATATTATCATGTGGTTCAACTTTTGGGAACTAGCCATAAGAAATAACTTTGAAGAGCTAAGCACATTTCTTGTTTTTATCTGGAAGCTCATGGATCATGTAACTGTGCTAGGGGAAAAAAATGCATAGTTCTGTTAGTTAAGTTACTGTACAGTCTACAAATAAAGAGGCTGTTATACCCTTGATCTCTACAAAATGGAAATAAGGTTTGAATATGGCCTAAAGTGATATCTTTATTTCATTTTATTATCTAACTGCAGTGCTGCTTAGGAAGTTGTCCATGTGAAGGTTCATAAGGAAGATAACTCCATTTTCTGTCTATATTATTGAAATTGCTGAGGGCACAATATATGCATGATTGTAGTTATGTAAACACTGTTTCTCAAATGCATCATTTATGAAGCTACAGGGGAAAAAGTATCTTTGCCTTTGCATAATAATGCAGCCTATGAAACTTTCTTTTTCAGCTAAACCCAAAAGTTTTCTTTCCAGTGTTCTGCTACCAATCTCATTGCAGTCGTTATGCTGTTGACTAAAGTTCTCTTTCCTCCTTGGTCATCATCAGACTGAGTTTGATCTCTATATGTGTCCTGAAATGCTTAATTACAGAATCACAGAATGGTCAGGGGTGAAAGTGACCTCTTGGGATCATCTAGTCCAACCCAACCCCCTGCTAAAGCACGGTCACCCAGAGCAGCTTGCCCAGGATCACCTCCAGCTGGGGCTGGAATCTCTCCAGAGAAGGAGATTCCACAGCCTCTCTGGGCAGCCTGGGCCAGGGCTCTGGCACTGTTGCACTAAAGAAGTTTCTCTTTGTGTTTAGGAGGAACCTCCTGTGTTCTGGCTGGTGTCCATTGAGCCTTGTCCCTTTGCTGGGCACCACTGAGCAGAGCCTGGTCCCAGCCTCTTGCCCCTGCCCTTTGGCATTTAGAAGATCTCAGTCTGTTGTTCTTCAGGCTAACTAGCTCTAGGGCTCTCAGCCTTTTCTTCTCACAGAGGAGTTCCAGCATCTTTGTAGCCTTTGCTGGACTCTCTCTGGTAGTTCCCTGTCTCTCTTGAACTGTGGAGCCCAGAGCTGAGCACAGGACTCCAGATGTGGCTTGAGTAGGGCAGAGTAGAGGGGGAGGAGAACCTCCCTTGACCTGCTGGTCATACTCTTCTGAATGCATCAGTTGACCTTGACTCTTGCCTTTTCCTGATGTCTGGTGCTCTGGGTGGAGAAAGTAGATCTAGAGACTGAAGTGTGTTTTGGTTTGAGAAAATGGCCAAACTCTTTTCCATAGGAGGCTTTAGGTGACTTGGTTTTGTTTGTTTGATGCAGACTAAACTTGCCATTAAAAATCCCTGAATTGCCACCCAACCACTTTGCATCTTCAGCATCTGACAATACCCACACAGGGAGATGCTTAGTTCTTGTGCTGTTTGTAGCCACAGGAGCAGCTAATTCAGTGAAAACCTCAAATGAGTCCTATTTCAGTTGTTCAGGATTTACAACCTAGGCATATTTTATCCACTAATTCCTTTTGAGGCAGAACAAACCTACACTTCCTGAGCAGGGGCCTGAGACTCAATCCTGGCTAAGCAAGTCAATCTCTGTAAGCAGTGTTAAATAATCTAATGAAAGAATATGGCAATATTCAATATCTCTACTAATTACAGAAATCATATTCAGATGAATCACAGTTCCAAATCTGTGGTACAGATTATTTGCCTGGTTGTGAAAATTGAATGAGGTTTAGTATTTGTGTCATTAGTTAATTTGATTATCAAAATATTTCCCCCAGTGAAGGCTTGGAACATCAGTCTTGTTTCTTTAAATATAAACTTAATAGTCAGTTATAATCTCAAAATCAAAGGCTTATTTTACAGTGTTTATTGATATTTTTCTCCAATCAATGGTTACATGAAGCAAATTATCTGCTTTGGGTTTATAATTCTTTCAAATGATTTTTTACTTCAGGTGCAGATCTCTGGCCCAGTGAAATCCATTGAAGAGCAGTTTCTCATTAGAGCCTCTTGTCAAGAATGGTTTTGTTTGTAAATCCTGTGCCTAATGTTCTGTTGAAGAAAATGTGTTAAGCTGGGCTTCATATTTGAGTTCTGTTTTTCCAGGGCCTTTCTTTTTCTGTCCTTTCTTCTTTTTATATGGCTCTCAGGCCTTTCTGTGAAGGAGGAAGCAGTAGGCATGGTGGTAGCCAGGCTGTATTTGGACCTTGGATGTGGATGAGGTGTTGGAAACTTAAGCAAGGCTCAGCCAAACCTGAAAGGATGAAAGTCTTGGCAGGCTTTTTTTCCTAGTCTTTACTGTCCATGCAGCAGGTACATGAATTAGAAGCTGCAACATCTAGGGAAGCCTTTTCCTATTTAAGCTCTTGTTGTTCTTTTAGAACTTGATTGCAAGAACTAACTCCTTCTGGAGTTGAAATAAGACACATGATATTTTTAGTCACTGGTTCTATGTGACTAGTACAGCAAGCTCCTATCTCCTGTGCAATAGAGATGGGTATTGATGACTCTCTGCTAATAAAGAAATAAGGAATGGCAGCTTAGTGGTTTTCCTGTTAAAATTGTGCTTGGCTTCATGCAGGAAAAGTGAAATGTCTAAAGCAAAAACTGCTGATTGTTGAATTCTTCCTTGGAGCTGCACGTGAATTCTTAGATCATGTTTTCTCCTTGAGGAAACTTAAGAACTTCTGGGTGTGTTCAGAGATGAAGCAGTAGAGATCTGGACAACAAGGTACTAAGAGGAGATAGAGGCACTTAGTCTCTGTTAGATGTGACCTGAGCAGCCATTTTCACACTTGGGTTTCNTCAACAAGCTCCTATCTCCTGTGCAATAGAGATGGGCATTGATGACTCTCTGCTAATAAAGAAATAAGAAATGGCAGCTTAGTGGTTTTCCTGTTAAAATTGTGCTTGGCTTCATGCAGGAAAAGTGAAATGTCTAAAGCAAAAACTGCTGATTGTTGAATTCTTCCTTGGAGCTGCACGTGAATTCTTAGATCATGTTTTCTCCTTGAGGAAACTTAAGAACTTGTGGGTGTGTTCAGAGATGAAGCAGTAGAGATCTGGACAACAAGGTACTAAGAGGAGATAGAGGCACTTAGTCTCTGTTAGATGTGACCTGAGCAGCCATTTTCACACTTGGGTTTCTGTTCTGAAGGCTGTGCAAGTACCAGTTCAGACACAGGAGAGCTGAAGTGTTCCAGCTCTTGGAGCATTTTTGCTCAGATCATTTTGAAGCAGCAGAGGGGAGATCTAGCATGGAAAGTCATATGGTATCCAAGATGAGGATGAGGGTCTACATGTATGTTCCAGTATCCAGAGAAGTGTCTCCAAAGGTGTCTTTGGAAAGAAGCAGAGCTTTTACCAGGAGTAGGTGGGCTGAGTTTGTGTAGCATTAAGCAATGCTTTTCTAATTACCCCAAAATGTAGACTGATATTTCAAGTTTAAATAAAGTTCCACACAAAGTTGTTTTTTTTCTTTTCCATTAGACTTAAATGAACTGCATAATCCTTGACATCCACATCCTGCCAACAAAATAAACCCATGGGGTGTTGCCAGAAGTTTCAGCCAGGGTTGTGTAGCACAGTCCTTAACCACGACCAAGTTATTTATCCTCGATCTAATTTCTCACTTTTTTCCCCCTCTACAATTGACAATTCCATCATTAAAGTATTACCCAGAGTTGATTTGAGGATAACATCATTTGATGATACAATGTAAATATCTCCTTCCAAGAATACATAGGAGAAATATTTTTTGCCAAGCATGCTTGAATCTCCTGATGCCATTCTGATTTCTTCATGGATGATAGCACAGATTCTAAAAAACAATTCCTGCATTTTCAATCCCAGAAAACATGAAATCAACTAAATATGCATGTCACAGCAGCCTCAGAGTATTTACACTGTTGTGATTAGTATATTTTAGAAGTGTTACTATGCAGTTTAAAATAAATTAACAATCTGCTCCAAATCTTTTTGGTATGTAGATGAGCTGTTCCAATCTGTCATTCCTAGAGTATCTCTACACATGCACACACTGATTTCCATCCAGGCTTCCATACTTTCAGCACCTCTCTTTCAGGATCTGAGCTATAATTTGTTAAACAATATTTCTATGGGCTTCTTATTCCATAATATCCTTTTATAGCATTTTAATCCTAGCAGTTTCTTTGCAGACTTCATCTTTTGAAGGCCCTTCTACCAAAGGTGTGAATCTCTGTATCTGCAGCATGTCCATGTTTGTTTCTGAGGAGCTCCAAATTGGTAGTGATCAAGTTGTAAGCATGGAGTAGCTGTCAGATCTCAGAGCAGGCTGTGGATTGATCTTGTGACTGAGATAGCACTCACTGGGTGCCAAAGTAATACAAAATAATGGGCTGGTTTCCCCCTCTGTCTTTGATGGAGAGGCACCTGATCCTTCAAACAGTGTCTCAACTCTGAGGGTCTCTGTAAACACTTCCAAACTCCCCATTTGTGTGCTGGGGCTGGTCCCATTCCATCTCAGAGCAAATCTGGGGAGCTCACCCTTCTGTCCTGCACACTGCAGTCACACAGGAAGGAGTTGGGAGCTGGTGCATGCTCTGGCCAAGCCTATAGTCTGAAGAGTTTGGTGATCAAGACCAAGGTCTAGGCTGGGGTGAACATCTGGGTGTCAGCTGCTGATCCTTGGCTTAGATTGCCCCTAGAAGCACTGTGGGGTGTGTGAGGTCTCTAGGATTAGGATTCAGATTTCATTCCATGCTTCTGTGGAACACTGACCACCACTTTAAAATCCTGTTCCCTGGCAGGTGGTCATCCCTCATCACGTTTGAACAGAACCTTCCTGACTAGAGCAAGCTGAACCTATAAACATACATGCAAATATTTGCCTTTTTGTTAGTGCTTATCTAGAACTACATGTTCTTCCAAATGGAAACAAATCCCTAATTTTTGAGGAAGGAGCAAAGCTTCTGCTTCCCTCATGCAGCACAGAGAAATGTCCAAAACATTCAGAAAAGCATTTTCTTTGTTCAGTCCAAGGAAGGAACACTCTTAC
The DNA here is from genome assembly GCA_013399015.1 of Galbula dea. NCBI lineage: Eukaryota > Metazoa > Chordata > Aves > Piciformes > Galbulidae > Galbula > Galbula dea. Next base: position 1,193,094 of record VWZX01000455.1, read on the forward strand.
TTTTAAGAGGAGCAGTTGGGAAGCTCCAGAGTGACTTTTGAAGCACTTGACAATGTCTGGTCTGTTTTGTGTCCTCAGTCCAAAAAGGGAAATAATATACCTTAAAAATCATAAGTAGTAAGACACTTTAGAGCAACTGCATCTTATATTCTCCTTATAGCACATGATATTGACTTTTAATTTCTGCTAAAGGGCTCTGGATGTACTGGAGGATTTTATAGTGAAAAGATGTCCTAGTTACTGACATAAATTTCAAGACATCTGCAGAGCACATTAAGACTTGCAATAGCACCATAAATAAAGTTAATTTTAAGATGCTGTGTACCTAGGTCAAATACAATATTAATTTTGATTCAGCATTTTCATTTCATCTCTGAATAAGTAATTTATGCTGGTTTTTCTTTGGCATTTCACAATAAACAGCAAAAACACCTCTACCCTTCTCTTTCCCCTGCCAAGGTGTAGTGTGACTCAGCTTACCTTGTTATTTCATTAGAAGAAAGGGCTGTTTATGCCTCTGCAGAAGCCAAGTTGGATGCTGCTGTGCAGCCAGAGCAGGGTGAAGAGGTCACTGTGGCAATGACAACCTCTCTAGCAGGTACATTAGGACAAGCAAGGTGATTAAGGCACTGTTAGCTCACTAGAAGTATGGTAGCTCTGGAACAGGAGGATATGAGCCTCTAGGACAGAGGTGCCACTCATAATGATCTTTAAAACCCCTCTTTTCTGGGTGTGAAGTAACTGTTCTTAATCTTTACACAACAGTAAATATTATTATTGAAACTTGCAATATGTAGAGGGAGTTGAAATGACTTTGGAGGAAAAAAACCCCAAATTCTAAAGGGTTAAAATATTAAAATGGTTAAAAATATTAAAGTTAGCAGGGCTGGAATTGAAATCTGGCACTTGGCATAAGTGAGCACATCCAGGGAGCTGCAGCTTTACCTGCTATGCTGAGGAACAACTGAAAAACATCCCTGGGATGTTTATCTCAGTCTGGTAGAATTAGGAGAGTGTAAGGAATCCCTTTCCTTTGCTAACTTAGATCACAATGGCAATTTCTTTATTCCCACTATGACAAGAATGTGAGTGACTTCCTTTCCCCCTGGGAAAAGTAAAGGGAATGGATGTGAGCTTAGCATGTGTTGTATGGAAGCTGTCCTGAAAATACCTCTTGGTCAGCTTTTCTGTGAGGTGGTTAGTGTTTCCTTCCAACTGGAGGGGGAAAAAGAGTGGATAGCACTCTGGGAAATGTGGAAGATGTAAATGAAAGTTTGGAGTGTTTCTGAAGTGCTTTTGCAATTGCAGGATGCTGTGAAGCATCCTATCTAATTTAGCCTTTCCCTCCCAACAGTAATTACTCTCCTTGTCTGGTGAGAAGATCTTTCTGTTCTAATGCTATCTAGGAACCTGGATTCTGTGAACTGGGAGTTGCTTTCACTAGCTCCTCAGTGAGCAGTGAGGTTAGGAACAGAACTTGCCTTGATCTTCACCTTACTAAAACACCTTTTTGCAGGTTTCCTTGTGTGGGTGAAGAAGGTTCCTGTCAGAGCATTGTTGAGGTTGCTTGATTAGATGGAAATGCAGAAGCTAATTTTAGCACATAGAGAGGAGACAGGAAAGGGGAAAGAACTGGTTTAGGTTTGCTCAGTATCTTGTTCTTCCTAGAAGAAAGGAAGGATGAGGAAGGTGACTTCCTGTGCTTCAGCCCAGAAGCCAGTACACATTTTGCAGCTGTGGTAAGGAGTTTGTACAAAGCTTTTGCACCCCCTCCATGGTCAGGTTAAAGGGAGGGGGCAAGAAGAGGCTGAGATCTTGGCTCTGTCTTCCAGAGAAGTAGTTGCTGTCTGTGCCCAGAACATCTTACTGGGGCTACAGGAACCATAGAAACATAGAATAGTCTGGATGGAAAGAGACCTTTAAAGGTCAGCTAGTTCCAAACTCCTTGCTATGGGCAAGGACATCTTCAACTAGAGCAGGTTGCTCCAGAGCCCCAGACCAACTGATCTGGAATGGTTGCAGGGATGGGACATCTTCCACCTCTCTGGACAACTTAGGACAGTGTCTTACTACCCTCAGGATGGAACTTACATCCAGTTCAAATCTACCTTCTCTGTTTAAAGCTGTTGCTCTTTGCCCTGCCACAACAGGCCCTGTTCAAAAGTCTCTCTCTCTCTCTTTTACAAGCCATTAAATTTTGTACTTGAGGCCACATAAATTTTAAAGAACATGCAAAAAAATAAATAGACTGCTACAGGATTTCCAACTTGACCATATTGTGCTGCTTAAATGGAGCTAGCCAGATCATCTGATCTGTTGCTTTCAGTGTGGTATCTGGATGTATCTGTTCTCTCTTCATCTGAAGAAATTTTGCAGAGTATATTCATGTATATTTTAAATCTGTACTGGATATAATGCAGGCAACACACACAACAGTTAAATGGGGAGGTTCTTATGTTAAGTGTGTAATCTTAAATAGATTGAACCAGCAACCTTACATAGGTTTGTTTTTTTTTTTAGTAAGTGCCAGTTATAGATGCAGATAAATAAGAACAATATTTGCTTGTCAGGGATGTGAGTTTTGATTTCTTTTTTTGTCCCACAGATCCTTAAAATGTAGTGGTAGATATGTTGACTTTTTTTTTTTGGTCAGTTAATCATTTTTGTGTTGTCTTCTACTTTTGACAGTGGTTTGTATGCACTAAGTAAAAGGTAGGATGAATGGCCTATTTCTGTCTGTTTTCATTACTGTGCTCTTTCTTTGTGCTCCATCTTATTCTCTGGATATGCCTACTGGGACATTAAAGATTCTGTAATTATTTCAATAAGATCAGGGTTATAGATTTTTTTTTTTTGTTCCACTTAGTTGTTTGCTAATAAACCTGCCTCTGTGCTGAAGGCTAACAAATTTCTTGTTTAATACTGTACATTTTATTTTAACATGATATATTAGAGAACATTTTTAAAAGGTCAAGATTGTGCAACTTACTGTTTTCCCCTGCTGTTGTAACAGTCTCAAGGCAGCTCCTCAACTGAAAACTCCAAAGTGATCATCATCCTTTTGAAAACACAAATATTAAAGTGGCTTTGTTTCTTATTTCAGAATTTGAAGGAAATTGGAACAGTTTGAGATATTGCAATGCTGAAATTAAAGCCTAGAAATGGTTTGAACTCTAGGAGGAAGTATGTTTGTGCTCCCACAAATAAGAATGTGCTAAAGGAGCAACACAAACTGGATAAACTGGAGCAGCACAATAATAAATTCTTCAGATATGCATGCAGGGTTTTTCCTGGTATCAAGATCTTTGACCTCTGTTGTGTAAACCAACATTTTTTAACCCTTTTCACCACATGGTTTCAGCCCAGGATAAGGATGGATGAGTGGATGCATTATGTCCTGTCCCTTAACACTTCATCCACATGCTCAGGCTGAGACTCAGCTCAACAGTGCTGCATTTTTTTCAAAGCACTTCTCATAGAATAATTTTGGTTGGAAGAGACCTTTCAGATCATCAACTCCAACTGTTAACCAGGACTGCCAGGTCACCACTAAACCATATCCCTCAGCACCACATCTAGATGTCTTTGAAATCCCTCCAAGGATGGTGACTTCATGGGCAGCCTGTGCCAGGGATTAACAACCTTTTTCAACATGGGTTCTCTGATGCCCAAAGTTATACTTGGTCTTCCATCCAGAAGTGCTCATTTTATATTACTCTTGAGTAAATAATTCTTTCTCAGACCTAAGTGCTAAGGCCTCACTAGAGACTTTGCCTTTTTTTGCCTCCTCACAGTGATAATGTGGCAATTAAAGAGACTGTTCTATCACAGAATCATTAAGGTTGGAAGAGACCTCCAAGATCATCAAGTCCAACCATCAACCTATCACCACCATGTTATTAAACCATGTCCCTAAGTACCACATCTCTGTACCTATTTCTTGCTAGAAGAACTCCTCAGTAGCACAGATTTCTTTCCTTGAGGTTAATATTTGCAGGTTGTGTTGAAAGCATCTCATAACCTTATTTTTCTGTAACTCATTGAAAATGGGATTAATGCAGTCTGACACTCTGAATCATTCCTTTCCTTGATTGTTTTTTAGTGCTTCAGGATATTGCTTGAAGTGTAGACATGTCAGAACTGGACATGATAGTCCAGTAATGGTCTTACTGGTGATTTGCTGTAGAGCTGCTAGCATTCCTTACTCCCTTGCTCACAGCAGAGCATCCCCTTGCTGTTGTCTCCATGGTTCTTCCCAAATGCTGGCAGTTCTTGTGCAGATGACTTTACACAATGACAGTTTTCAAGACTGCCATTGTTCAGGCTGCATATGAGGACAAAAATTCTTCACTAAGAAAGTTAAGCATTGGCCCAGGCTGCCCAGAGCAGTGGTGGGGTCACCATCCCTGGAAGGGTTCCAACCATGTGGATGTGGTGCTTAGGGACAAGGTTTAGTGGCCATGGGAGCGGGGGGGGGTGTCAATGATTGGACTTGATCTTAGAGGTCTTTTCCAACCTTATTGATCCTGTGATTTACAGCAGGGACACAGAGCTGTGTTCAAACACAGATCAGATTTGGACACTTCCAAAAGCTTCTCTTACAGTTCATCTTCTCTATTTGCTACTTAGGATTTCATCAGCTCTTTCAATATTCTCTAAATTTTACTGACTGAGAGATAGGAATACTGCAGAGCAGCAGGTTTGAGAATATCATCTCTCAAAGCATTTCTGATATTTTCCTTATTTGCAATTTTTTTAGTGATCTGTCTGTAGGATTTTGCTGTGTACTATGGGTTATATTGAGCTGGTACAGTACTTAAAGAAATGTGAACTGAAATCTAAAGGATAAGAGAAATACAACTATATTATTTCACATCAGTCTCTGCTAGTCAGGCTTGTGATGTCATGAAAAAAAGATGATTTTGGGGGAAGAACCTTTTTCTGTAAAATCAAATGCAATGCCAATAGCTCACCTGCTATTGTTGCATCATTTTATTATCATTTAACAAGTTTTGATGATTTCAGATTGAAGCTAAGGTGAATCTTGTCTGACTTTACTGTATTTATGCTTCTGAAATACTCCTGTATTACATATTTTGTTGCCAGCCCACTGGGGGAATTCTCCAGGCTTCCAAAATTTAGTTAAAAGATAAGTCCTTAGCTAATCCTTTCTTTACATGTGGACATAACATTTCTGATCTGCTAAATGTAATGTTTTTCTGAGCTTTAGTAGTCTACATAGTTACAGAGGAAAACAAGTGCTTGGTTGTCACAGCAAATGCTGACTCCATCACTTTCTGAAGTATCTATTCTGCATCACAATTAATAATCTCACTATCAATGTTTTATACCAGAGCTGTGCCATTGCCCAGATTTCATTGGTTAAAGACTTACTTAACCATTTACCTTTTTATTCAGACTTCTGGCTTCCATAATCAGTGTTCTCCATATCTAAACTGGTGATCTGCATTTCTCTCCATACTCTTCCACATTTTCACCTTTGCCATGTAGGAAAGAAAGAATTCCTCCAACCACTTCCACTGCAGTTTGGATTTTCACACACAAAACATCCTCCTTTCATGACTGCTGGATTGTGTGGGGTTTTTTAGTCTGTTTTTCAGTGTTATTTTGCATGAAAGTATCTACTTTGCTCAGTTTTGTTAGTGCCTTTAAAACTATTTGGGAACACTGACTTCTTGCAGATTAAAAATAGGCTTCATACTTCTTGCACATTGTAATTGCAATCCACTTGTGAATGCTGTAACATTGGCAATCACCAGTTTTAGGCAATGCTGGAATTATTTTTATCTCTCCCACTGAGATCTAGTACAGGAAGACTTTAAAGTTGCTTGTTTTACTTTTTAGGTTTGAAATAGATCTGTAATTTTTAGACAGCTCAAATACAATTTATCAGCAGCATCAGAAGTCTGCCAGCTCTTCAGAAACCTGTGTGATTTTTTCTGCATGCTTACATGTACTTGTAAGTAGTTTTTAGAGACCTGCTCCTTCTATTTCCTCATCTGTGTTGGCAGCTCTCAAAGACTTGGTACTGTTGTCAATCAGATCCAAGGATCCTGAATTAGCCTCCAAGTCTTAAGTATGTAAATGATCCCTTTAACGTGGGTCTCACATTCTTGCTCCTCCTTGGCTGTCTTTCCTGTTTAGGTTTTACTGACAAGCTTCAGTCATGTCACTTGTCATGCCAGGCTTCAGTCCTACCAAATCATGTCACATTTTCTTTCTCCAGTGCAGAAGTGTAGTTCTTAATTTCTCTGTTGCTCCCAGAATAATTTCTAGCTTTCCTTGTGTTTGTTTACAATGATTTTACTTGAGGTCTGCTCCTCATGGCTCTGTGTCCTTTAGCATTGCTTTTGGATGGTGAGTTAAAGCTCTTCAGCCTCTTGTCTTGAGGTGCAAGCAGAATTACTTGGAAAAATCAGAACTGTAGAAGTTCAATCATGAGAACAAGCCAGTATTTTACTGTTGGTTTGGGGTTTTTTGTTTAACTTGTGGTTATGTAATGAATATAGACAGACTCTGTCTTCTCTTTGCTTAAAACAGATCAAGGTAAACAGTTGAAGCAGAAGGAAATCAACTGTTTTTTCCATTCACCTTATTATTGAGCTGTGGTTAAAAGAACTTCCTTTTGGGTACTATCAAAAGATCTCAACTAAAACTTCAGTTGAACATGGAGAAGAAAAACCTCTCTGAGGGATGGGAAAAAACATAGAGACACTTGCCTTTGCCTAATGCAGGCTAAAAAGTATCATGGTAATTGCAATGTGATGATGTCTCTAAATTCCACTTTTAGTATGCTTGGCAGAAAATAGAGATGTTTATTTTTGGTCCTTAGCTTGTCATTTCATGTTGCATTTCAGATCTTGCAAAATACTTCACTGGTTATCAGAGTTTTCAATTTTAGCAGTAGGAGCATAAAATAGAAATACTACAGGAACTGAAAACAAAAGGAGTCCTTCAGAGGCACGAGGGTGTGAAGCCCTGCCCTGCTGTAGGTGAGAGCAAAACTTCTGCTGACTTGAGAGGCCCAAAATTTCACACACAGATTGTAACCAAATAAGAAAGCAGAGCCAGCAGAGGATTTCTGGGTGATGGTTACACGCCTCAGGAAGTATTACAAGCCATGAAACTAAAGGATGCATGAATTTAACCACCCGAGAAGTGTAATAATCACCCAGGGGTGGAAGGAGTTGGGGGGGGGAAGGGGACTGAGTTCACTTACAAAATTGATTTGTTTTTTTGCTTCCTTTAAAGCAAACATTCATTTGACAAATGAGGAGAAGGAGAGGACATCACATAAGCTGTAGATTTTTTCACTGGTGTTCAGAGTTCCTTAGTTATTCTAGAAGGCAGGAGGCAGTGGATAAAGTAAATAGGAGACAGAGTGGAACCTGGGCTCCAAGTCCTCTTCTAGGTGCAGTTGCCCTTTTTCTGGACAGTTTATCTTGGTGCACTTCCCTTTTTCTAGACAGTCTATCTTAGGCCTAATTCATCTTGAGGGTTTTTTGTTTGCTTGTACACAGCAAGGGAGGGAGGAAAATCATCATTAACCTTTTATCCCTTTTCCTCCCTCTATCTTCAGAAGCTATGTTACAATTTCAGCTGGAAATTATTGCTTGCTGCCAATCCTGCCTAATTTCACACATTTATCCAGGGAGAGAGGTTAGGAGCTGAGGGCTCCTGATTCACTTTTTTCTTGGTGGAGAAATCTTCACTTGTAGAAGGAAGTGAGGGGCAGCCAGTGGTGCAAGGGAGGCCAGATATCCAACATTCCTTGTGACAAAAATAGGCTTGAACTCCCCATTTTCAATCTGAGTGCTGAGGTTCATTTGTGTAGATGTCTGCCACTATCAACAGGCACTGGTGTGTGGAGAGCCTGTGGCTAATCTGGGTTGGTGCATCCAGATGTAGTCGTGGCTGTGTAATTTTCTTGTCAGGTTCAAGTGTAACATTTGTAGAACATCTTCTGCATTATACTTTAAAATGTGCATAATCCTTTCATTATGGAGAGGGGGGGAGGAAAAAAAAATGCCATCTCAGCTCAGAAATGGAGGAAGGCAGATGCTGAATTTTGAGATGTGCTTGATTTATTGTATTTCAGGAAAGCCTTAACTAATATACATGAGATGCAGCATTTAATAGCCATAAGTGCTTGCTTCAGTAGAGGTGTTCTAAGCAGTTGCTTGACAATAAGCACCTGCTTACATGCTTAGAAGTGTTTCATAAACATATACACACTTAATTTTTTTTGTTCTATGAGCAGCCCTGGGGAGAGCATAAAACTCTTTATAGATTGGAAGTCAAGCACATGAGTGAAGGATGTCAGGTTTAATTTGAACACAATAGAAGTCTAAATGAAAGAACTGCATTCCACACCATAGAATTGATATGGCTGGAGGAGGCCTCTGAGATCAAGTCCATCCTAAGTGCTTTGTATGTCTTCACTACTAAAAATGCATCTGAAAATGTAATTAATACTTTCTTATACAAGCATTTATCAACAGTGATGTTCATTTGACACTTGATGGCCTCTGGTAAAAACAAGTGTTGCAAGGAGAACATGATTAAAATAAAGCCCAAGATGTAATTTTGAACATTCTCTACAAATAGGATTATTGGGTTGGGTTTTTCTAATTTGTTTTGGGTTTAGCATAGGAAGAAAACATCTTTTCTGGTTAGCAAAGAGCAGCAGGTTTGATTATTATGGCTATGCTAAATCAACTAAAACCCACTCCTAGAACTGCCTCTGTATTTCCATACAGTTTCCCTCTGACTTCTGCTTTCCCTCTCAAACAGTCATGTTTAGAAATCATCTCAAAACATGTTTTTTCCTGGAGCATCTGAGCACAATGGTTAGTAAATCCCAAGATGAAATGCCACAAATTTGTCAACAACTTCCCCAAAACCCAGCACAGTCGCTTTGTGGGTATGAATGTAATTAATTAGTAGGTCATCAGAATGAAGTGGCTGAGCAGAAGACTATGGTAATTTTGGAGGAAAAAACCAAAAGCTGTCCCCAAGCTGAGGAGCAGCAGGGGCTTAGCTGCAGTCAGCACTTTTGGTATTGTTCTTAGTAGCAGCATTAGGAGCGTGGGCACTGGTTTGCAGTTAAATGACTAAACCCTTTATTCTCACCCTAGTTCTGGTCATGTTTCTGTCTTCTGGTAATTCTCTTGTCTAAAGTCACATAGTTGCTGCTCAGCTTAGATTTCTTTTCAAATGATTTCATTCTAGATGTCTCCCCAGTTTCCATCTTTCTACACATTTTCTACACTGTGTTTCTTCTGTAACTCCTGCTTTTATTTAAGAGTTAGTTAGCTGTTTGCTTCGTTGGTGGAGGGCAAGGGAAAGCAGTGGGTGAGGAGCTGCCTTTTTACATCTGTGCCTTCCCTTGTCCTCCTTTTTTTTTCTTTTCCTTGAAAGTAATACATTTACATTTTATAATCATAAACATAGAATTGAAGATGAAATCAGTTCTCCAAAGATTAATTCAGTCCTGCTGGCAGCTGTGAAGGCTGTGGAAATAAATATCATTTTGCAGGAACGTCTTCCTGACAAAGGGCATAACAAAAGACTGATTTCTATTCAGAGATAGTGAGTATATTTATTTTGCATGTCGGGGGGGAGGGGCTGTGGTCGACTGCTTACGACCCTGACCTAGTTTTGTAGCTGCTTATTATTCAGCTCTGTGTTTGAGGCATCTCTGTAATTTAATTTGGCAAGCTCTTCTGCATGTCTGCACCTAGCAGTAGGTGCTCTTAATAGTAGCTGTGTCCCATGCTGAATCATATTGGGGTAGGAAAAGGAAAATCCTGGTGCTCTCCAAACTCAGAAAGAAACTGTTAATTGTTAGCAGAGAACTGCCTGATTACAGACTGGGTGTCTCGTCCAGGGCCCTGCCATAATTAGTAACCACTGTTGACATTTAGATTTAAATTGAATTTTCTTCTAATTAAACCCAGAGGGGGTTGATCCTCTCAGATGTACAGGTTAATAAAATTAGTCAGAAACTGTTAAACAGTAAACTGAATTCTCTGAGAGAGCTTTCCCAGTGTATTGTTAGGAATTCTGTAATTAATATTCAAAGGATTCATTAGATTTGAAGTTGTCCTTTTTGTTGTTGTTGTTTTGGGTTGCATCTGAGTTTGTTGCAGTTATTTCTGTAATTAGGTCTCTTTGCTTTTGATATCTACAGTAATACTAATTTCCATCATGTTTGTGCATGTATAATTACAAGTGCTGTAGCACCATTCAGCCATACCATGCAACTCTAATAACAAGCTGCTTTTTTTTTCTTTCTCCTGGGCACAGTCAGTGAATAGTAATCCTAAAATCTAACAGCAAGTGTGAAATGAATTTTAGGAATACAGCCTAGACTAACTGGTGTCTATTTGTCATCATGATAGAAATGTTAAAGCTGCCACAGGGTCATTTGCTAGTTTATTCATCGTTATTTAGTTTGGTTGGGGCTGATCCTGCCCAAGCTTTTTGTTCCAATAGGATTATTGAGCTGATGAAACCTAGATGTTTGTATTTTTCCTATTGCTTTTCCAAGTGCCATCAATTGGATTGAGATCTTAGCCTGCATGAGATTAATCTGGTGGGGGGTTTTTTGTTGTTGTTTGCTTGTCCTGCTCAAAGATTAAGAAGTTAAGAGTATGAAAACCATTAAGCATGTGTGCCAGGAAATAGCAGGAGTAGCAGTGAAGTGAGAAAAAAATAGTCAGAAGTGCTCTAATGAGGTATTTGGACATTAAACTGAGAATATCAGAACTCTTGCAAAGCTCTGTGGGAGTGAAGCTTAACAGAGATCTCATAGCTGAACTCATGTGTGGTTTTTCATAGCTCATATACAGAGGAAAGCCAGTAAAATATTGCTGGGCCTGAGAACAATTTGGTACCAGTACTAAAAACTTAGGATCAGCTTCCAAACAAAAGTGAAGAATGTACTTTCCCATTTAATGAGCCTCATGAAAGTTATGGGCTTGCTTTAAATCAATTTCTGGGCCACTGTAACTTAAAAATAGAAGTTTTGGAGAAACACAAAATGATAAATGAAAATGTACAAGGAATACTTTCCTGAAAGAGATCTGGAAATGCATGGAAGTTGTTCAATACCAGTGAATTGAATTTACTCCCCAAAGGAATATCATTTCTGTCCCTTTCTCCTTAATCATGTAAGCCAAACAAACAAAGCAAAAACCTGGATGACTTCATTTTTCTTGCTTAGTCTGACTAAATAAATTGGATTAGGTAAAGAATGCCTCTTGCTCAGAATTGGCTTCAGATGGTTCTAAACCCACTGAAAATGTCTGGAACAATTCACTAATTCACTGGTGTCCAGCACGGGGTGAATTCCTCTCTCCTGCAGGTTACTTGTGTGGAAATCATGAGACAGATCAAACCAGAAGTGGCTGAAACTGTCAGGTCCAGAACTGCACATTTTTTGAACCCATTTAGCAGTGTTGTTGATCTAAATGAGGCTTTAATAGAAACAGTTTGTAGGGGTAACAGCTCCTGGATTCAGGTGTGGGCCTGAAGGAAACAGCCAGCAGGGAGAAAAAAAAAGCCAAGTAACACCAATAAAACAGAAAACAAACCTCTTTAGCCCAGTCCAGAGTCTTTAAACCAAAAAGACTTAATATTGCTATTGATTTTTCACAAAAAGGTGTCTACTGTGGTGATGGGCAGCAGTGCAGTGGAGATCAATAGGTAATTAAACCCCCTAGGAGAACAGTCTTAAACTGAATGGAATTAAGCTTGTGCAGTGGCCAAATGACATTACCATGAAAATATATCCCCAAGTCTCAAAAATTAGCTGTAATCACCTCCAAGCAGCCATAAACTCAGCCCTAAGTTTGACAACACAGTAGCCTTTATTGCCTGGAAATGGAGCTTCTGTGCATGGATGGGAATATGCCAACCATGGTCCTTTAATGAGCCTGGGACTCCTGGGTAGTCCCTGGAAAGTCATCCTAGACTCTCAGAACCTAGGACAAGCTTAATCACTGGCAGCAATGCACACATGAAACTTGTTTGTTGTGTGATTTTGAGATGATGAATTAGGAATAACAGGTTCTCAGTGTCTTGACAGCTAGGCAGAGCTGTTTAAAGCAAGGGAAAGCAGATGTGCCACCACCATGCTTTTATTGAACCGTGTCTCACTGGTGCCAGCAGGACAGCAACAGAGAAAGGAAAGAGAACAGCACCTGCTGAAGAAACAAACAGTGTTTCCATAAAGTTTGGCATGAAATACTTCAGGCCAACCAACTGTAGTCAGGAGATGTAAAAATGTCCATGTTTCACACAATTCCAGCATGGCAGGGGTTGGAAGGGACCTCTGGGGATCATCTAGTCCAACCCCTCTGCTAAAGTAGGGTGAACCACAGCAGCTTGCCCAGGATCACCTCCAGGTGGGGTTGGAATCTCTCCAGAGAAGGTGACCCCACAGCCTCTCTGAGCAGCCTGTTCATTTCTCTTGCATTTTGCTGAAGCTGTCTGTAGGCTTAGCAAAGAGCAGGAGGCTTGCACTGCCTTCAGGGCTTCTGCCAGTTGAGTAGGGAAGGTCACTGTCCACAGAAAAGGGGCAGCCTGGAACAGATGTCCAATTTGGGGTGCTACAACCTGGCCTAGCACGGGGCATGGTGGCCCATTTGCAACCAGCTTAATGACAGGGAAGCCAAGGGGTGTTGGAGTAAGTGGGTTGGATTGTGAGAAGCCTAGATCTTTGCTCACACACTCACAGCAAACTGCAGATTTTGAGGAAAGAAGTATTCTGTTTACATGACCATATGTGATTGCATGAGAAAATGATGAGATGATGCCAAGGCTTCTTGGAGGAAAATGGGTTAGAAGTTGCTGAAGACAAATAGCTGAGGCTCTTTCATGAGGCTTTCACTGGAAACCATCCTTATTGCTGCTGAATATGTAGGTTTCTGAGCCTGCTGCAGTGGCATAAAGAACAGAGAGTCAGTTTTCTTACTGGTACTCATTCTTACTGTCTAACAATATAACTTTATTCTTCTTTCAGTTTTTTCCATGTGGTTTTGAAAGATGGGAGATTAAATAAGTATTCAGTGTATAAACTGATCTGATAGGTTTTCAAAGTAAGCTTTTTTTGCCTTTTCATATATCATTTCAGATATCATTTGAGATATTTAAGTTCTGAAGGAAGTTGTCTGCTTTTCTGGGTAGGATACAACTACTGCCACAAACAAAATCCAAACCACTGCCAGATTATCTGTTTCAGTCAAAAACCCACATCCTAAATCATCTGCCCAAGGATTTTTACTGTGGGGAAAAAAAATAATCAATACTGGCAGTGATCTTTGTCAGCCAAAACAAATGTGAAGAAAAAAAATTGTGGGTAAACAAATGTGGAAGAAATGCTGAAGTGACTGAGATTATTTGTAACTTAAAAATGAATTTATTAATAATGCTTCTCAGTCTAAATTGTGCCTATGTTCATGCTTGCATTGTGAACTGGCAAGGAATAGGCATTGTGTGCCAGCTCCTGTATTGCAGCTGAGTTCTCTCTTCACTGGGTGCTCCCCAGCCAGTTAATATTTTCTGTGGTAGGTAAAATATTACCAACCTGCAGGTTTTTGCCTGAAAACTGAGAAATGTAGCCTATGTTCACTCCTTGTGTAAAGCTTTCATTTATAGCAGTGGGAGCTGAGTGTATAGCATGAGGACTGTGTATTTCTCTAACTACTTATAAGAAACATCTCTTTTTATTCACTAACAGACTTGTCACATAGTAATTGGTGTTTTCCAGTTCTATGATGGTTCAACCAATGCAGCAGCAAAATGGGAATAGTAAAGAGAACCTGTAATGCTAGATAAATCACACTTGGTATGTCTCTTGCATTTTATCTTTAGTTTCCCATCACCTGGACATGATGGCTCCCTGCTCAGACTTTATTTTGTCATTGAACAAATGGCTTGTGCCTTGACCACACTGGAATCACTTGCCTTGCTTAGTTAGCATGAGTCAGGAGGAGGTCACTAGTGGCCTTCTGTCACAAGGCACCAAGTTGTCCTAGTGAAGATAGTGAGGAGATATTTCCTGAATGGGCCTCTAGAGTTGATGCTAGAGGAAAAGTTGTGAATCTGTTTGTTCAGATTTATTCTGACACTTGTCTCCCCCTCCAAATAAGTTTTGGTTCAAAACTAGCAGCAGATGGAACAATGCATGGAAGAACTGCTCTTCCACTCTACGGACAGGAGGGTTTGCAAGCAATGGGGGACTCAATAATGCAAAGTTCCTTGACCTTACTCTGAATTCAGAGCTACTTTTTAGCATTGCACACTAGGAAGGAACTATGGAAGCCAGTGACATGACAGGATTTATTTTTGTAGCCCAAGTAGGTGAATTCTTTGATGCTTTTGCATGTTGACAGATCCAATGTTAGGTGGGGGTTTCCAGACTCACTGGCTTGTCTCAAGTATTAATGTTTCTAAATTCCATTGACCCCATCAAAGACATTTCCTGTCCTGTTAGTTTGAAGCATCTGCATTTGGATATTTATGGACATTGTTGGAGCAGACCTATCAAATCTTCTGAAACTCATTCCTCTGGGGAAACTTTCTGGAGCTACAGAGTGGAAAAAAAAGTAAGCATTTGATTTGCTGAATGCCATTGGGACTGTCCCTCATGAAAGAAGGGGATTCATAGACTTTTTCTGCCATCCAAATACACAACCAAGCATCCAGACATGTGGTGAAGTTTTCCAATGAAAGTAAAAAGTTTTCCAATACTCCTGCTACTTCTGATAACATTGAAGTTAGTATTTGAATGATTTTAAATATCCAGCTGCAATAGGTAAGAGACCTCTTTATTCTTAGCAGGTAGGCAGAGAGGCAAGGTGTACATGAAGGAGTTACTGGAGGGAATTATGTCCCAGATAAGCTTTCAAAATGCAGATTATTTGGCAGGTTAATCATTATTTTCAGGTACAAACCTATCCTGTTGCATTAAAATGAAAGCATCTAAATTAAATGGTGCTTTCTCTTCTGTTAGCTACACAGGTGTCAGTGCATTAACTATTTTGAACCTGCTGAGTGTCCCCACGGTTTCTAGAGGTTCACTGAGAACACTTTGCATGTCCTCAAGAAGCATTCAGCAGAAGAGCAGTTGGAAAGAAAAGAGCCACTTTGGTGGAGGGAGAGAGATAAGATCTGCTTATCTGCTTTTATCTGCATGGGTTCACACACACATCTTCACTTCCTTCAGGGTGCTGTGTGTGTGTGTGTGCTCATGCACAGGACAAGATTTTTAGGTGGAAATGTGTGAAAAAATGTTGCCTTTCTAATCCTGCTGTGAGCTAGAGCATATGACTGTGTTAGGGAGTTGGAAAGGAGCTCTGGTGCAAATGTCTGAAATCTGATCTAGCTTTCTAGGCTTCCTGACTGACAGCACACAGTATTTTGGGACTGTACAAGCACATATTTAGGAAGAAAGACAGTAAATGGGACAGGTTCTGGACACCACTGCAGCTGAATTCCTGAAGTAGGATTCTGAGAGCTGAGGTTTAGAAACCCAAAGTGCAATGGCTGTAGAAGTTGGTGGGTAAGGAGGCAAAGTTAGCTGCAGGGTACATAGTGCACACAGGCAATACTGTGCTATAGTGCAGGAGAGTTTGCTGTTAAATATCCATCACTAATGCAGCAGAATATGCCCTAAGGCCATCAGTGTATGCATTGGAGGAGGGAGAGGACATGTGGCCACTATGTGTATCTCCAGGAGCACCCCTAAAGTGAACTGCTAAAGGCTTTGTTTCTGGTAGCTCACAGCTGTTTGCCTGGTGTGCAACTCTTAAGAGCTGGAGGTGTTCAGCCTGGAGAAGAGAAGGCTCCAGAGAGACCTTAGTGCAGCCTTTAGTACTTACAGGAGCCTATGAGAAAGGTGAGGGCAGAGTTTTTAGCAGAGCCTGTTGTGACAGGACAAGGGCTGATGGTTTGAAACCAGGTTTGAAACCATTTAGGCTAGATCAAAGGAAGACATTTTTTACACTGAGGGTGGTGAAACACTGGAACAAATTGATCCTGAAAACAAACTATGGGGATTGGTTTCTTTTTTGTTTCATCCCTGATAAAGGTGGAAAAGTGTTGACTAACTGACTAGTAAAAATGGGGATTTTTGAATCAGTATCATGGTTAGAGTGAAATTCTGTGTGAGATGGCTTCCTGGATGCTTTTAGTGGGTGCATGCTTGTGAACCCAATTCCAGGCTGGATTCCAGGCCATCCACTAGACTAATGGTGAGAGTTTGGACTCTGGTCTCCCACGTGCAAGGTTCATGTCCTTCCCAACAAAGCAGCCAAACTCAGAGTCTTGTACAAATCTCACAGTAAAGTAAAACCAAAACTGAAGGGAATGTGATTTTTGTCTTGCTGCATGTTAGGAAGATTATACAGCCTGGTAATGGGGAAAACTTCCCTGCTTAGCCTGGGCTTTGACTCAATCTATTGCTGTGGTGTTGCTTTCTGCTTGCTAAGTTCCCCACGTGTGGTGTATTGTGAGATCATTACATCACTTGTCAGGGTGATGTGTCTGTTCCTTATGTTTTCATTAGCTGTAGGGATGATTTATTTCTACTGCAAAAGCCAATACTACATACTAGTGGTTAAGGTAATTCACCTCCTTAGGCTTTATCATGTGCAAAAAAAGAGAAATCATTTAAATCCTAATGCATCTTGTGATCTCTTCTGTGCTGATAATAACAAAAGATGCTACTTGTGATAGTCATGTTCTCACTTCATAATTAAATGAAGTAAATCACTGAAGATTTCAAACAAACCAAACCACAAAACAACCCCCAAAATGTTTCAGTACCTTATGCAAATTGAATCTTGGTTTGAATACTAATTAAGCTGACAAAGTAGCTATAGGAGGCAATTTTCTTTTAAGGAAGGATCAAGATGCTTGATACTGTTGCCTTTGAGGAACAATGCATGGAAAAAATACCTCCTGCAGTGATCCCTGCTATCAGTGCTGAGAAATGCTTGTGTACACTCTTCAGTAGTGGGAATGCAAGGGGGGTGGTGCTCAGAAAGGATTTTACAAGTACTTGGAAACCATTCAGTATAAGTTAGGTCTTTTTCTTAGTTCTTCACTGTTAAGGTGGTTAGACACTGGCACAGGTTGCCCAGAGAGGCTGTGGAAGCTCCATCCCTGGAAGCTTTTAAGGCCAGGCTGGATGAGGCTCTGGGCAACCTGCTCTAGTGGGAGGTGTCCCTGGCAGGCAGGGGGGTTGGAACTAGATGATCTTTAAGGTCCCTTCCAACTCTGACAATTCTATGATTCTTGTATTTTCACAGTTTGAAATGACAAATTGAAGTCCTAAGAGTCTCTAACCAAAGGCTGCATGGGAAAGAGGGGGTTTGGGAGAGCACTTAAAGTCAGTGCAGTGAGGGGAAGAAAAAGATAAAGCTGGAGAAAATTGCTGTTGACTGGAATCAAACTGCACTAGTTGCTTACAATTGATTGTGTGTTGTTCAAGCACAAAGATAAATTAGAACATAGAATACTGCAATAGAAAAGTGGTTTAGATGTCATGGAGGCAGTATGCCTATTTTTATCTCTCAGTTGTAGACCATAGCTTACAGTGGCTGAAATGACATTGAACTGTTTTTCTCTTTGGATGATTTACAGCCTGTGCAGTGTGTTGGTAGGAGCAGATGTCACATTTTATGTATTTGAAACTGTCAACACTGATGACTTATGTCTGAAGATTCAGTGCATGAATCAATAGAATGCAGTGATTTCCATTTCTTAAGAGAGTTTTTTCCAACATAATAAAAAACACATAGTGAATTTTGGTCATTATAATGCTACTCTTGAACTCTCATTTTTTTCCCCCCTCTGTATTTTACACCACCAGGAGATCATTACTTTGCAAAATCCACTTCCCTTCTCACCCCATAAGCACAAATAGCTATGGGTAAAGTGTCTTCTTTTACTCAGCCTGTTTAATTTGGAAGGTGTACAGCACACTTCATTTTCTTTTCAGAAATGAATCATCAAAAAGCTTGGAAGAATTGAGAAGAGAAAATGGATCAAGGTTATCTTACTAAGACTATTACCAAGCAAATGCAGACAGATCTCATCACCCTAACCTTCTCCCATATTTCAGAATGATTCTGTCTGAAAATTTGGGGGAAAGTACTTGTCATCCCATTAGAAAAAGTCAAATTTGCATTTAAATGGAAAATGGATCAATTATTTAGCATCTGCAAATCTGGAAGGTTTAGTCTTTAAAAAGCCACATAAGACTTTAGCTACCAGTAGAAGTAGGAACTTGTGTGTAAAGGGCAGAAAACTACTTTTTAGAGTTTTATTAACACTTCTGTCATCAAAAAAACAATGAGCCAGATTTGATCTGTGCAGGTCTTGGGACAAGCATCAAAGTTTTGGTTGGAAAATGTCCCTTACACATTTTTACAGTTCCTAATTCATTGAATGGTTTGGGTTGGAAAGCATCTTTCAAGGTCATCAATCCAACCACCCCTGCAGTCAGCAGGGACATCTCCAACTAGATCAGGTTGCTCAGAGCCCCAGACAACCTGACCTGGGATGGCTCCAGGGGTGGGATATCTCCCACCTTTCTGGGCAACCTGGGCCAGGGTCTCATCAGCCTCAGTGTAAAAGAAATTTCTTATTTCTGTCTAGTCTAAATCTACCTCTTACAGTTTCAAACCATCAGCCCTTGTCCTGTCCCAACAGGCTCTGCTAAAAAGTCTGTCCCCATCTTTATTGAAGTCCTTTTAAGTACTGGGAGGCCACAATAATGTCTCTCTGGAGCCTTCTCTTCTTGAGGCTGAACAACCCCAACTGTCTCAGCCTGTCCTCATCCAGGAGGTGTTCCACCTAGAGAAACCTCACTTGGAGGGTAAAGAGCCTGGGGTTCAACAAGATGTTTGAGTTTCTGCAGCAGGATTCATCTTCCTTGTTTTGCACTTCAAGTAGTTCCATCACAGCAAGGTCTTCAGAGTGAGTGTAAGTGTCTTACCTCATCCATGTGAGAAGGGCTGTCAGGACCTTTGGGTGGACTTCTTCTGCTCAGCCAGTCACCTCCAGAGCTGCAGGTGGGTTTGCAGGCTGCAGAGAGCACTGAAGGATGCTTCTGGAAAGGCTGATTGCTGCTTCCCTTTGCATACCCAGGGCAAAAGTCTGAAGGAAATATTTCATGTCTAGATCTCAGCTGGTGACTCCTACCTATATTAGATGATCAAGGAGTGTCTTCCAGAGGGCAGAAACAGTGTGGAATTATCAGTCTGAACTGGAGCTGCTTAAATTGCATGAGGAAAGATCTGGTGCTTTTAATTTGGGGACCAAATGTGGTTTGCTTTTCACTTATTGTCCTAACAGGCATGGAAGCTGAGTCTTTGCTGGGTGATCACTGCATGCTGTCACATGTTAATTGCATGGACATGTGTTTCTGTTCTCAGCAGCAATGTGGTCATGGATTAGAGGTGTCAGAAATGCTGCCTAGCACAGAGAAGAGAGATCAGGGAGACTGATAGAGCATTTCCTCACATTTACCTAAACTCTCTGCTGCAATTCAGTAGAACATCATTATCCTGACAGCCTTACAGAATCCCAGTCACAGGAAGGCTACAGCAACAGCTATGCCACAGTGCATTTAATAACAGTGGTAATTATTACCATGGAGCTCCTGTGTCGTGCTAAGTGTTTAACAGGTTCCTGCCCTGAGGAGCTTGCAGTCTTCATGGTGCTCATGACAGACAGGCAAAAATGTGGTGCAGCTTTACACAGAAAGTGTCAAATCCCTAGAAGCAGAACATAGAAATTGTTTCCTCTGCTCTGCCAGGCATTCCCCAGTGTGCCCAAGGTGGCTCTCATTAGCTGGGGCTTCATCCTGCCCAAGCTGAGCTTCCACAGTAGCAAGCCCTGAAATAAGACCTAGCTGAGGAATTATCCTTCTGATCCTAGACCTCTTTTCAATACTCTCTGTATATTCTTGTCACTCCACAAACTAGTTATTAAAAACACCATCCCCAAACAATATACTCTGCAATCTTTCAGGAAAAAGAGCTACAAAATCTGAAGTATTTTACAGCCCATAATCAGTTCATTTCAGCTTAAATGAAAACTGTTTTAAAAGTGATTCATTGCAGACTTCTCAGATTTCTTTAATGCAATTTTTCTGCAGGAAAAAAAAAACCCTGAAAGTACTATAATAGCTAATGCCACTCTAGAAACCCTTAAAATCTGTGAGAAGTATATTGAAAATAGGAATTATTTCTTCTAGAGGCAAAGCTTCCTCTGTTTTCATTGTCATAACTATGCAAAAAGTTTTCAACTTTGTTCCTCAGGATTTAATGTATTGTGTCAAATCCAAGAGTTATTTTGTATTATTGAGTCCCAACATATCAAATTCATGAAATCTTGGGGCTGTGAAATGAGCTGATTTACAGGGTTCTCTATCTCACTAAATTTATGCATACTGTGCTGGTTTTTCAGCATGTTTTATTTATACAGGAGAAGACCCACTTGTTATATTGCTATTTCTAGAACATAACATGAAAACCTGAATTTTCAAGATTCAAACAACAAAAAAAATAAGTTACATTCTTAAATAGTTAACTCTTTTGATCCCTAGCAGTATTGCTTCTGAACAATGAAACTGTCCATTTCCACTGGTTTAAAATGCAGTGCTGCAGAGAGGATGAAGTGGGAAGCAGATTTAGGGGTTTGGACATCAGAAAAGCCACTTTAAAAACTGTTAAAATCCACTCATGACATCATGCTGTATGTGTTTTGGGTGCAATCCTGTGCAGGGAGATGATAGAAGGGAAAATCCTGATTGCTTTGACAGCCTGTAGCAGTGCAGAGCCACTCAGGGTGGGTGACAAGAGGATGCCTTTACTGCTTAGTGTAGAGCAGTAACCTACTACAGCTACACCAACCACTGGAGCTTCAGGTGAGCAGGTCTGGGGGATGAAACAGATGGTGCTGAGGAGCAGGCATGGGCTTGTTGAGTTTTGTTGGTGTTTGTTTTGTGGAGGTGTGTGACTTTATCAGCTCAAAGTTTGGCTGGTGGCAGGGACTTGACAGTCATTAACAGTTGCAGTACATCTGGCAGGTTTGTTTCATCCCAAGGTGATCTGCTTGTGTGCTGCACAATCCCTTGGTCCTGAGAAACTGCTAGGAAAATGACATTTCTCACCAGAGTTAGACACCAAAGGAAACAAATCCAGTCCCAGCCTCTGGTGAAGAGCAATGGAGATGAAGTAGGAGCTAAGGGGAATGGTATCACTAACGGACAACTTATTTCTTTGTGCTCAGAGACCTGGGGCTGGTTAGCCTGGAGAAGACTGAGAAGACATCTTCTCAATGTTTATCCAGATCTGAAGGGTGAGGGCAAGTGCCTGGGGCCAGACTCTTTTTGTTGGTGCCCAGTGAGAGGCAAAGGGGCAATGTGCACAAACTGGAAGCCAGGAGGTTCCATCTGAACAGGAGGAGAAATTTAAGTTGAATACTGTAGGTGCCTTCTGTAGGTCTGTTTGCATTGCTGCAAAATGACATTTACTATTACCCATTTTCCTGGCAGCTATAAAGCTTGGAAATGGCACAAGCTTTCAGCTCTACTTTTTAGTTTTGATTCTATTTTGAACTTTGTTATTTCTTCTTTGGAAACAAAATAATGGTATGGAATGATTGTCATTGGTGGTGATGCAGGAAGACAAAAGACAGTGCTTTTTCATTGGCTCTATTAACCCCACAGGCTCAAAATAGTAGAGATGTTGTTTTGATTGGTGAGTTGACTAAGTTTGACATGGGAATGAGAACAGAAAAGTGTGTGCAATTTGCTTTGTTATTGCCTATGTACATATATACACACTAGAGAACATACATGTACTGGCTCTTTGTGGGCTGCATTCTGAAAAGCACAGGATGGTTTGATTTATGGCCAGTTGCCTGCTTAACATCTGCAAGATTTTGACAGCTAATTGTACCAATCTGACTGAATTAAAAGGTCTGATCCTGCCTGAACCTGGCCATGTTGAAACCTGTAACTTGAAGCCAAATGTTCTAAGCAGAACAGTAAATTTATCTTGATTTCTTCCTCTCTAGCAGTTACATCACAAATATTTTCCCTTTTTATACTTGTCAGTATAATTTCCTAGTGAACTTATTTCCTCTGCTCTTCACTGCTTTAACTATAAATTCTCACTCCTCCTTTTGACTTTAGTTTCTTCTGCTGTCCACATTGTACCCAGTCCATTCTCCATGAGTATTAATTTAGTTTTCTTCCCTTGCAGATTTGGTTAATCTCTTTTCCATTGGAGTCCTTATCTAAAGTCCATAGAAGCAAATGTGGGAGTCTTTCCAATCATTTAGCATATGCACAAGATGCAGAGACATTTTCTTCTCACTGCTGCAGCATTGAACAGATTCATGATCTAAGAGTTACCCTGGTAGCATTTGGCAGCAGATTGGAACACTTCTTGCTAAAGCAAGGAGGGAAAAAAAGTTGGAAGTATTTTTGTAGATGGGGTGATCCAGATCTAAGGGGCCTTGTCTGCAGTCATGCCAACTAAGTTGGAGATGACTTCTCTTCAGTTTCAGCTAACTTTCCATCTTCAGATGCAAGAGGTGTAAAGGAAGCACTTCTAGCTCTGGTCTGTAGAATAAACCCTTGCTAGTGAAGTCTAGCAGAAAGGCTCAGGGGCCATTTTTGGATTCAGCTGTCAAAGGGCATGGTGCCAGCTGCTTTACAGGAGCCATGATTATCCCTTTGTTCAGGAGACAACCCTTGACATTGTCAAGTCTCCTCCAGTCTTTAGCCTGACTTGAATGCTCCCTTCTCTTGGGACCTCTCCTCTAGCTGGCTGTGTTTCTCCTGGAGAACCCTTGTCTTGCAAACCCAAAGTGGAGCTGACCTAAAGCTGAGTGTTGTGTGAGAATATAGGTGCTTGAGGACTCCTCTTTATGGTTCCCAAAACTGATGCTGATAATCTGTATGGAATGGTCATCTGCTTTCTGGCTGTGCTACACTCATTGGCTGGTCCTTGTGACTCACTTGTTTGCCTACTCTGTGCCTTTAGGGTTAAGACACAAGAGAAAAGGCCCAAGTTTCCACTTTCCAGTGCCTTGCTCCCTGTGTGGGTGATGCTGCTTATTTTTTTGTCTGTTGTAATTTTACTGCTCTTTTAGATTACTTGTTCCAGCCTCTCTTTAAATGCTGGTTTGGTTCATCACTTAAAAGTGAGTTTGTCCAACTTTAACCAACCTGAATTCTTAGACATTAGCTGTAATACTTTACAGATGTCCTTAACTATTAGCAGAATAGATAAATACATCCGTTTTGGACCCTAATATCAAAGTAAAAGTAGTAATAGGGTATTTTTGCATCTATTTGTCTTGTTTTTTCCTGACACTTGGCACCAGAGATCAAAGAGCTTTCAAAAGACATTTAAAAGCCTTGCACAAACCACTCAAAATAAGGGTTTGATGTTGTATCTTTGTATTATTTTGCTGACATTGGCATAAAGGGATATTGAACCTAAGTCCACACAGGGAAATCAAAACCAGGCCCAAGAATGGAATCTCCAGGGTTTTCCCTGACTGTCCAGTGTCAATCTTTTATCTCCTTAGAAAGAGCTGAGCTGCTTTTCATAAAGCAACCAGAACCAGGTGTCCAGCAGTGTAACTCAACAGATCACCAGTGCTTCTGCTGAAACATTGAACCTTCTGAGACATACAAATGGGTTTCTGGCAAGTGATTTGGCAGCTTGTCATTTATTCTGAAATTTGAGGTGTACTTACACTTACTGTAGAATATCTGACCTGTGTTAGAGGGGATCCATGGCAGAGGTCCAAACCAAAACTGACCAGATCAAATGATAGCTTCCATAGTTCCTCAGTGAATGATAACCACCAAAAAATATGTCCTCATGATTCTACACTGAAAGAAGCTTTCTGTAGTTATTTCATATCAGAACTTTGGCTCTTTTGATGTATTTTTCAAATTGACACACCTAGTAAATCAGAAAATCCTTTTTTTCTCAGCTCACTTCTGTAGTGTGAGCAAGAAGAGCTCTGGAGGATGAAGTAAACTGTGTTGTGCAAATGTAGATTGGAGCAGCCATGTCATATTTATTATCTGTGGTAGATATGACTTCTAGATCACAGCTCTCTTTTACACTTTGATAATTTTTGGCTGGTTTACTTCAAAAAAGAGTGTTTTAAAGTGAATTCAAAGCTAGTGATCTGTTGTGGGAAACTCTACTAGGAGGTTGGAAATCTGCTCTACCCAAATCCAACACATGGTGACATTGCACCATATGTGGGTTTTTATATTTAGTAAAGGCATAAATATGATCTAACCTTTATCAATTTAATTTTGACTGGTAGGGCTTCATTTTCAAATGCAACTAAATGCACTCCTTCCAAAATGTGTCATGTTTTCATGCATTTCCTGAAAAGTCAGTGGAAGTTTAGTACAGTGGGAAAGATATTTCCTGTCATGTTTGTGTGCACACATGGACTGAGCTCCTGTAGTGATGCAGAGGAGAAAGGCAGCAGATAGTAGAGCTGCAGAAATGTGCACCTCCTAGTATGGATCTCTAGCTGTAGAATCTTCATGGCTGGATGGCAGAGATGTACAGGAGAAGTATGTGAAAGCTTAAATTTGAATGGCAGGTCTCCTTTTTTTCTGTACCCATGAAATCATATTAAGATTTGCCTTACTGTTGCTATTATTAACCTTCTCCCTCTACCAACAAGTTTTGGTTGGGTTTTATTTCTCCTCCTTCTGTGGAACTCCTGGAGATACTTTGGCCATGTCAGGCTAGTCCATTTCCAGTGCTATGATAGGATTTGAAGAGCCAAATGCTTGGCTCCAATGTACTTCAGGATTAACTCCTCTTCATGCATTCTTGTGGAAATTAGTTTGCTAAGGAAATGCAGGGAGTTGTATGCCCTCCACTGAGGGGGGAGGCAACAGGACCAATGAAGGACAAATTGGTTAAAAACAATGGCTCAGACACACCAAGCAAAAGAATTCTGTCCCCACCATAAGTCCATGCATGAGTACATCTGTACTCGTTGCCTTGACTGGTGTAATGCTTTGTGCAAGGATAAATGCTGGAGCAGATCCCACAGTTCCAGTTGTGCAGATTTGAAGCCTAAGCACTCCCTGTGGTTTTCTGCAGAAAAAGTTAACCAGATTAAAAGAGGGAAAATTTCCTCTCCTCTCTAACAAGCCATTATCCCATCCTTCAGAACATCTTGCTGAAAATAAGACATGCTTTATCATTTTGAGTGACTATCTTTGCAGCTCTTTCCCTGCTTTGAACTTTCTCCTCCCTAAAGTGCTTGACTTCTGCTTTTAGCTAAATATTGGAGCAAGTATGGAATATAAGAATATATTGCTGGAGAACACAAAGGATCTGATGGGGGGTGGGATGACCAAAAAAGACACATCCAATCTTCATGGCAGCCTTTGGATTTGGTTCGAGAGGTAACAGAAGCTGCAGAACAGTCAGATAGGAAGACAGTTTCCTTATAGTCAGGCTGAAAAATGTGTAATCACTTAGATTATTATTGTTCTAATTCACTGACTGCAAAGTCATTATTGTTGTTTATCTGATCAAGAGGAAGTAATGTCATTTCCAAGTCAACCTTCCTGATGAACAGCATCTTCCAACAGCATCTTAGATGTTTGCACAATATTATTGTCTTATATAATAATGCATGTTCTGGGGCAACAGGAGGGAAAAATATCAGTTCTTTGGCCTCATGGGACTTTCCAAGGAGTTTTCTTTGTGCTTGAAGAACTCAGTTGTGAGCTGGCAGACAGGTAGAAGAATGAATGATGCACTAGCTTCAGGTAAGCCACTAGGGCTGTGGATGGATGTTTTACACATACAATCTGGGCAAGCAGTGGTTTATGCTTGCAGAAGGTGATCCTGAGAACACAAAGTGTGGGGATGGGTTTTTCTCTTTTCTAGCAAAAATGGATGAGGTCAATGAAAGGCTGTGGGGTTTTTAAACATGCATTTTCTCCTGGGGAGGCACAGTCATTAGGTACTGTGCTTACTCTAGCAATCTTCTATAGGTACAGAGTGATAACAGACAAGGACTGGTCAGTCAGCTGAAGCTATCTTTTAATTGTAAAGATCTGAAAGACTGCAAGGTATTGTTTTGTTGCCTTTGGTTTTTTTTTCCTTGGACTTGGTTATGAACAGGAGGGGAATTAGCTCAAATGGTAGAGCACTTGCTTAGCATGCAAGGGGCAGCAGGATTGATGCCTGCATTCTCCAGTGGTTTGAAACACTGACATAGGTTGCTCAGAGAGGTTGGAGATGTCCCATCCCTGCAACTATTCCAGGTCAGGTTGTTTGGGGCTGTGAGCAACCTGCTCTAGTTGCAGATGCCCCTGCTGTGACTGCAGGGGGTTGGACTAGATGATCTTGAAAGGTCCCTTCCCACCCAAACCAGTCTGTGATTCTGGTGTAACCCATACTTGTCAAATTCTACATTGCTTTCATTTGACTTCTGCAAACATCTGTATCTACAGACCTCCAGTGAGCCACAACCACTAGCTTGAGCAGCAGAGGTGGAAAGCCTGAGGTTGTCCTGTGAGTGTTCATTTTATCATCCTGCAGGCTCAGTGCAGCATACCAGGTCCAACCTGTGAGGAACACTCCAGCATCTCCATCACACAGAGAGCTCCTGCCAGACAAAAGATCTTAGGCACTGATACACTGGTTAAAATTGACAAAGAGCAGAGATTGTGTAAATCATGCTGTTTTCATTGATTATATTCTGAGTGCATTAACTCTCCTTTAAGGCTCCAGAAATCACTTTTGTAAATGTTAGTAGCACAAGAAAATGTTTAGTGAAGCTTTTAATGGATTAATTCTTTGTTGGAGGATCAAGTATATTCACACACACAGATATTAAAGCCATAGTTATACTTGGAGATTATTTTTCTTTGCCTTCCCTGAGCATCTGTTTGCTATAACCTCTTGAAGGTTAATTTTCACAAGGTTTGAAGTACATCTTGGGTTATACCAACTGTATTAATTCAAGCAGTGCTCAGGCTGGGGAGAATTTTCTGTAAGGAAAAGAGAGGTCCAAGTTTAGAATTAAAGTGATTCTTAATTCTTTTTAGGCTTCTCATTGCAAGGGCTCCAAGGAAAGTTGTTTCCAATCAAGGGGGGGTTGAGACTGGTTTTGTCCAATTTTAATCTGCCTTCTGATTATGTAGTTGGACTTCTGTGTTTTAACATTAGTCTGAGAGGGGTTTTTTTTTCCCTCTGAAAAATGAGACTCCCTTTCTGCTTGAGGAAATCTGTGATTTACTCTGGGTTGGAGCTTCAGGGCCAGTGCCTAATTTTCTCTTTATCACATTCTTCCTTCCATAGTAAACAATTTCCTTTGGCTTCACTGAACACAAATTCTTTGGATATCATAATTATAAACTATATGTTATGGCTTCCTACAGTTATTTTTAAAGAGAGAGATTATAGCATGTAGTTTTAGACTGCTTTTATTGTCTGGGAGTTTATTAATGTTTGTGTATGTAGAGAATTCAACTGATAGACTATCAGCTGGAGAGAAAAAAAAGAGCCAAGCATTATATATACTGGAGTTCAAAAGCACAGCATAAAGTTGCCAAAATAAAATTGCTAGCACACTTTAATCACATTTTTATCACCTCATACTTCACTCTAAGAAGCATAATTCCAAGCAGGTTTTATATGAAACAGATCAAGGCATCTCATGACTCTGCAAAAACTCATAAATTGGGTGCAAATTATCCTAGAGCAATTCAGAAGTCCATTTTGCTGCTTAAACATTGAGCCAAATTGTTTCTTCTCTTACTAATAACAGGCTGGGTTTGTGGGCAGGGGTGCAATAATTTCATGCTGCAGAGCCTTGTCCATAGGTTGACTGCATCTCTGGGAATTGCTCCCTGAGAAGATCCTTCCTGACTGCTTTGGCCAGTTAGGTTCTGCAGGTAGTGCAGACCAGCATGTAAAAAAGAATCAGATATGAGTTTGATAGCTAGCAATGAAGGACTAAATGTCTTATGTTTTGACATGTACTAGCACACAGATTTCCCTTCTAAGATATGTTGTTGTTGCTGTGTAAGCCTAATGTAAGCCTGAGTGCTTTCACCTCCCCTTTCCTGGGGACTGGTGCACCTCAACAGTTGGACTGTGTTAAAGCAATGCCCAGTGGGGATAACTGTTCATGGAAAACTAACATCTCAATGAGTTGAAGGTGCTGCTGGAGTAGCCATCTACTAGGAGAGTGGAACATAGTCTTCCTCAGACCACTGATTATAGACCAAAGGCCTAAATTTGTGTTCAGCTATCAGGGGTGGAAAAAAAGCCAAGTGATTCCTAGTAAAGGGTTGCTGAACCACCTCTGTCTAGGCATCCTGGCTCTGAGCTTGGGCTGGAGAGAATTACCAAGTCCATAGAGACCCTAGGGAGCACAGTACCTTCCTCTCTTTTCAAGGCTTCTTTTCCTATCCTTACCAATCTCTCCTTTTTACCCTGTCTGCAGTGAGCATATCCTTTATCAGCTAATAAGTTGTCTGACAAGATAGCCACTTTGTACCTAATTGTTCAGTTTATTTATGTATTATTGATGAGCCTAGGCTTGAACTCTGCTTTCCTTAGAGGCTGTTTGATAAATCTGTTGGCTAATCCTATCTAAGACACTGAATTACCTGCTGCAGTGTAATGCATGACATTGCTTTGGCTTTGGATTCTTGAAAGGAGCTGGTTATACAGTTCCAATGAGCTGTGTTTAACTGTGAGAAATAAAATCAGATACATAATTCACCTTGCTCTCTGTTAACAAAAGATCTTCAGTGATGCACTGTAATGCCTAAAACCCTTCCTCAGCTTTTAAATCAATGTTTTATTTTAGCTGGTAAGGGCTCAGGGAGCTAAAAACTTCTGAACTGCAAAAATCTTGATGAGTAAAACTATTAGGCATGTCAAAACACTTAATGTTGTGTGCTACTAATATCTGAAACTATTGGCAAATGGAGCACCTTTTCCATTCCAAGGCAGTAGTTACTGGTTCAAGTGAATGAATAAAACACCAAATTAATTTCCTACCAAAACATGAACCTCCTGATGGCACATTTTTGTACTCTGTTATTATTTCTGAACTTTTGACTTGCTAGGTGCAGACATAAGAGAAAGTTTGGGAGCTATTACCAGAAGAGTAGAGTGCAGGAAGAAGCAGTGATGTTGTAGGAATAGCTGTTAATGAGTTCAGCTAGTAAGATACTAGAGCTTCTGCAAAACTTTGAAGTCTCAATAGTTCTCTTCTAAGAGCATCACAAACCAGATTGCTGCTTAGCACCCAAACAGACTGGACTGGATGCAGAAGCTCATTTAATGGTTTCCTGAAAAAATGAGGGGGGGAGGGGGAGCAAACTGGCAAGCTGCACCTCAGGAGAGCTTAGTTTCCTGGGCTTTGACCCCTCTGGACAATTCCACTCAATGTTAGTCCTCAAATCAGTTGGATTATACCAGCATAGGCCCAGAGTCATGCCCTGGTACAGACCCTGTCTCTGAATTTCACAATTTCATTCAAATCATAGAATTGTCAGAGCTGGAAGGGACCTTAAAGATCATCTAGTTCCAACCCTCTGCCTGCCAGGGACACCTCCCACTAGATCAGGTTGCCCACAGACCCAGCCAGCCTGGCTTTAAAACTTCCAGGGATGAGGCTTCCACAGCCTCTCTGGGCAACCTGTTCCAGTGTCTTCCCCACCCTAACACTGAAGAACTTCCTCCTAATATCCAACCTAAATCTCCCCTCCTCTAGTTTGCATCCATTCCCCTTAGTCCTGTCACTACCTGACCTCCTAAACAGTCCCTCCCCAGCTTTCTTGTAGCCCCCTTCAAATCCTGGAAAGCCACAAGAAGGTCTCCTCAGAGCCTTCTCAAGGACACTTTGCTCCATCAGCAAACATATGATTATTTCAACTGGTGTTTTATGTGGCTTTTAATATGGGAGGGAAGGAGCCAGGGATAGTTTTGGTCATGTTCATATAGCTGTTGTTTCTACTGGGGTTTTCTATATCTGCAAATCAGACAAATCAAACAGGAGAAACACAGCCTCAGCTGTGACCAGGGGAGCTGTGGTTTTCTGTGGGTTATTCCAGAACTTTGGAACTGTTAATATGCATTTCAGTCATCCAACACCAAAGAACTTCTTACAACAGAAATGACTCAAGCCATTTATTTCAAGTTTAATGTGCCCTCATTTGATGGTCTTTAGGCATAGAAAATTATGACAATTTTCATCACAGATTTGATCAAATCCAGAGGATGGTGTATTAATAATTCAGGAGCTTATACAGAGAGGTGAAAGACTATAATATGGGGCACTAAAATGCTAAGGCATATTTTCCATGGCTTTACTGTTATGGAGTATTTTCTTCAATTAATAAAATGGCTAAAGAGTCTGACTAGGCTCTGAGATTGCTGAAGTTAAACAACAATTATTGTACAATTGGGTAAAACAGAAGCAAACATTGTGATGCTGCAGGGAAAAAGAAACATCCAAAGCTAATAAGAAGCCATATTTATATCATAAAGCATAAGAAGAGCTCCATCAAGCTTTAATCACATTGTTATACATTTATTTAAAAATTATGTTAGCTCATTAAGAGTGGTTAGAACATAGATTATTATAATTACAGTGAGATTAGCAAATACAAAGTGTTTCTTCTGTTTCAGTGTACTGGAGCACAGGCTGCACTCTGTCAGTGGCAGGATTATCATTTACAAAGCAACACTGCTGTGTTGTGAGGGGTTTGTTTTTACATTGGTGCCATGGTCCCACTTCCAGCATTTGACAAAACCAGAATTGCCAGGATTTATTATTTCACACCCCCCCACACCTTCTTCCTCAAGAATTTCTCAGGGCTGGGATGTGATTCCTGTTGAAAGCTGGGGAAAACAATGCCAGGAAATACTGTCCCATGAGGGAGAGAGAGCTTGGCTAGATGAGAGAGAGATGAATTCCACTCTGCCATAGAATGGTTTGAGTTGGAAGGACCTTTAAAGGGCTTTTTAGAAAGTTAACAGCCACAAGAAGTGATTTGGGAAGACCAACCCCCAGGCTGTGGTGTGCAATTGTTTTTTGGAGGAATGGCTGAGCAGGACTGAGCCAGAGTTTCCCACAGTACCTGAACTGCCACATTCTTCTGGCCAAAGGCTATTTCATTTCTCATGTAAGATGTTTATAAAAGTCAGTTCTATCATCAGATTCACCTTGGAAATGCTCTGTTTGAAAGAATCTACAGAGAACCTGCAGCTCTGACTTGGACCAAACCTGTAGAGCTTAGATCTTTGTCATAGATCATGTTATCTACCCTAATCATCTGGCAACGTTCCATGCTGCTGTGTAGGTCAAGAGAAGCCTCCAGAGGTTTTATTTGTTAAGGACTGGGAAAGGAAGCTTTTACTAGTGTGCAGGCAGAGGCTGATGCATATCCACAGCCTGGATGAACTCTGGGATTAGAGAACCTGTTCAGATTGGTCCATGGCTAGCTAGAGCACTCCCTTCCTTTTGAACAGCAGCACATTCTATGGTGAAAAGGGGCAGCAGTGAAAGGAAGCACTTGAGTGGTTACTAATGAAAACATGTTTGGAAAAGATCTTGTGGTCAGAGAATGTCAAAGGAATTTACAGGAAGCTTCCTGAAGAACACAGTGTCTGCCTTTAGGCATCTTCATGGCTGTTCTCAAAAGGTAGGAGTCATTAGTCTTAGCAGACTGGGAGGATGCAAAAGGTCTTAAGATGAAAACAGTAAAAGGGCTGAAGAGTTTGAACCAAAAGGGGGAAAATGCATGGAAACATCACTGCTGGAGCTGTATCCAAGCCAGGACTTGACAACAAGCTCTCATGGATGCTGTGTGAAACCTCTTCTGCTGTGATTCAGGGAATAGGTTTTCCTGCCCAGGGAGTTCCTCCCAGCACTAATGTAATTGTCTCATGCTGATATCTGTGGCCTCTTGGAAAGACAACAGCTACAATGCTGATAATGCCAAGTTTGAGTAACTTTTGCTCTATCTGATTTGCTGTGAGCAGTGGAAGACACTGATAAATTCAGAGTATGGTGATGGGAAAAGCAGCACTGAGAGCAGTACCAGTTCTTCAAGCAGGGAGGAGGAGGTAGAACTTTGTCTTCCAAGTGTTTTTAGTAAGGCAGTGGAAGGTACAACCATAACTTTAGCTCCTTACTTCCAAACTAAGGGCAAATGGAAATAGATTTGCAGAGATTTGTCTTTTTTTTCTGCTAAAGGAAAAATGCATCAAATGTATAAAGGAAATTCTGTGACACTCTAACTAAAGAAGAAGAAGCTGTTAGGAGTGACAAAATAGAAACAAAAGATGAAAACAGGCATGGAATAATTTAGTCATAAAGTGAACTGAAATCTTGAAGGTCAAATTTTATCTTAAAAGGTGTAGAGAACCCTCAGAGTTTTTGAGAACTGAGAACTGATTTCATTACCTGAAGGACATATCTTCACTGAAGTCTAAGAAAAAGTCAACCAACTTTTTCCTCTCCTCCTTTTGAGTAATATTTTGAACATTTCTAACCACATCTACTCTTGATTGACCTATTTAGGGATAGAATACTGCAAACTTCTCTACATTGCTCTGCCAGTGTACCTGAGCTTGATCTGCAGAGTATCCTAGCAAAGGAGTAAGTCAGGCTCTAAACATTATCAAGCTTTCGAACCTTTGTGTAACTGGAAGCACAGAAACTTGTGTTGTTTCAAATTCCTCTTTTGAACATGGATGAGGATCCAGCTTCTTGTTGCTGGTCACCAGAGAGAAGAGATCTTGGAGCTTGAGAGGAGCTGTGGGTGGAGGCAGAGTTGTCCACACAGCTTCATGGTAGCTGTTTTGGTAAACTACACTTGTGTATCAGCCCTGCAAGACCTTTGTTACTTAACAGGTGTCTTTGTTTTGCTAAATCCTTGCAGTCAGTGACTTTTGACCCTCACTCTCTCCCTGTCTGGCTTGGTTGTACCTAGTGAGATTCCATCAGACTGTGCTGGATAATTTGGTTTACCAGGAATTGTAGCTGGTTTGTCCCATTTGAGTTTGGCACATACTTCACTGCTTTATGCCTATTTCCCTCTAAATTTCTGAGCTCTTGGGTCTTGGCAGTGGCTGGCCAGTTATGGGATGGCTGGTTAGTTTTTGTTTGTGGTTATGTAGTTATTTTATCTCTATTTTTTTAGCTCTTTAAATTCTAATTTGTATTGTATTTTCATTTTTCTTTTATTTAACACCCAAGGTTAAAAGGAACCAGAGCCCAGCTGGGAGAGTTCAGAGTTCATCTCTGCATGCTCCCTGTCTTCCATTTATAGCACACAAAGGACTAATCCAGCACCCGCTCTCCCCTGGGCTGCCTTTGATACACTCTGCTGTTCCTGGACTCTGCCACTCCTCCTAGCAGCCTGATCCTAGCTCCCTGTGCCTGCTGTGCTCAGCACTGTAACCTCATTCACCAGTGCTCTGCATGCAGGCTAACAGCTTCAAGGCTCTGTCAGGCACTGACACATGCAGGCTCCACACAGGAAGCTAAACTCTCTCCTTCACCTCCTCTCTGGCTCCACATTAACCTCTATTAAGTGCAGGAGAAACACAAATGCTGTAGTGCCATCCTTCAGGTTTTACCTCCCAGGTGTTCAGCCAGCTTGCCACCTTTGAGAATGTGCTCAGCAAGCCCTGTGGTTCCTCACCTTTCTCACAATGAGAGCAGTAAATGGTGAGTTAGCTTGGGGAATGCAATGCTTAGAAGGTCTGGGTTAGAAGTGCTGAGTCCTGTACTTGGGTCACAACAACCCCATGCAATGTTTCAGGCTTGGAGCAGGGTGGCTGGAGAGCTGCTCAGTGGAAAAGGACCTGAGGCCCTGTTAGAGGAAGGTAAACCATGGTAAGAAGGTACAGCTCAAGTTCCCATTTATATCTCCCTTCCAGTTCCCATCTAAGATGGCAGAAGTTTCTATCTAGATGATGTGATTAACACCACAGGCTTTGAAGAACTGTGCTAGCCTTTGAAGAAATCAGGATGTCAAGTCCAAGTGGCTTTACCCAGAAGCTGAGTTTATTAAATTTGGCAACTTTCACCAATCTGATCATGTCTTCTGCTAATGAAGACAGAGTGACTTGGAATGGAATGGGAGGGGAGGACATGTAGTTAGGCTGGAAGGCTCTCTTGAACCTGTGCCTTTCTATGGCAGTTGTCACCTGAACCAGCTACCTGAAGCTCATGCAGAAATGCCTTTGCATTTATGGTCACTGTAAGAGCACCTGTAGTTAGCATATACATTTCATTTCCATTTAACCTTTCTGGCTTTCAACCTTTTCTAGTTTTTTCTGCCCTCTTGCACCTTCTTTTCTTCCAAATCCTTCTGTGCTCATGGACCATGAAGTTGGTGTCACCATGAGAAGCTTTGTTCTGGTTTTGTACAACCTGCTCCCAATGTCTTTGTGACACAGTCCCTGTAGGGTGGTTTTCATTGAAAGAAGCCCATAAAGAATGAATAAAAACCACCCCAACCCTTTCTTGCAACTTTCTTTCAACCTTTCTAGCAACTCTTGCCACTTCTTAATCACTTTTATAACTCAAGAGTTGTCTGCAACCTAACTGGGAAAATGCACGTAGGCTTCCTGGCCAGAACTGTTATCATCATATCTCTCTGTGATGCCCTGCTAATGGGAGGCAAAAGCCAGCTTTGGCTCCCTTGGTAAATCCATACCTGATAAACCACTGATGACCACTCTGGATATTTGCTGAATTGTGTCATAGCTCTTGCTATGTCAGCTAGTCTTGATGTAATTATGTTCCTAATTTATATGAGGAAATTGCATTTAATAACAGCACTTGGGTGTTTTGTGCATGCTGGCTGCTGAACAGTGTAACTTGCCTTCCAAAGGGTTATTCTGAGGGAGACTCTAGGTTTATTTATAGTCATCTTTTAAATAAAGACTATGATGCAATTCTGAATATCTATTCAAAACAGCTCCCAGCTCTGTACCTTCTCATATTACAGTGCAGTCCTATTCTTAGTTTGCTCTCACCCAAACTTCTCCTGCAGTTACACTTTAATATGAGAAGAAATGTTGTCAGGAGTAGTTATTCTCACCCCTCAGAAGATTGTATTAGCATTCACTTTTAATAGATTAAAATGAAAGGGTTTGAAATCTGCCCTTAATGATACTGAAGGATCTTGGAGACACTTTGGGAAAGCTTTGAGATGAAATGTCATCTGATATATACACATCATGCCTAGGTTCACAGGAGACAGTTCATTTAACTGCCTGCCTTTGTGGTTTGTCTGCTCTCTTTGGCTGAATCATCCACAGGTTAAGTGATGCTTGTGCAGTTTCTTGGCTTGAAATCAAGCTGAGTCAAGGGCAGGGAAGTTGGGACAATATATGAGGTTCTTGTAGACCTGCAGATGAGGAAGTAAAATAGGACAATTTTGGAGGCATGGAGTATAACCTGGAAGAAAAATCTGGTGGTTGGAGGCATCTTTGGGTGGTAACTTCTGATCTTTTGACTGGCTGTCTGATCTGGATAGGTCACTTGGACTGCTATTGTATACATCACCTCAGCTGTAAAGGTGGGTTCAAGGTGGATGTGGTAGGAGTTAAGCTGTCCTGGAGGAGAGCTGTTGAGAGATGTCATGCTACACAGCTTGCATGTTACAGAGAAGTGCATAAAGAGGTGGAATGATTCAAAATTCCTTTTTAGGGTTTAGGTGCTTGTGTTAGAAGCTCCTGAAACACTTGGTGGGCTGGAACAAGAGTAGGATCTTTCAGTTCTTCAAACAGTTTCCATTTTCTTCTCTTTTGCTATGGAGTAGTCACATTTGGGCAAAGTGGGCACAGGTGCAACCAGCTGCATCAGTGTCTGAACTTCTTGTTGTTGAAGGCTTGTGCACCCTTTTTTGGCTGGGGTGGGGTGTTTAGATCATCTCTATTCCTCACTTTGGTAGCTGGGAAAGGGGATGATGGCTAAACAATTCAGTGTCGAAGTAAAGATTTTGTTTTATGTTGGTAACATAGTTTCACTCTTTTAGAAATGTTTTGGTAAACCCTGAGAAATTGAAGGAGGCATCTCCTGGCAACGTCTGCTGTAGCAAGTGCATGTCTGTCCTTTCTCATTGGACTTTATGGGTGTTTCTCAGGCTCATATCTGAAGTCTGAGGAGCTGCCAAGCAGCCATGGCCCATGCTGCACCTGGCTGAGGGCAGTTTCTTATTTATATGGCTGCAAATGTGGTACAAATGCTAAGATGGCAACAGTGTTAGTGTCAGCTAATGCCTTAGAGTGCGCATCCTGCAAATATAAACACTACAAAAACTAGACATCAAATCTTCCTGAACTATCCAGGCTCTCATGCCACATCTTGCACATCCTTCTGACAAGCATCTGCTGAACTTTGCAGTGACTAAACTCCATTTTTGAATATTGAAGAAATAAAGTAATAAATCAAACAGGTGCTGGGTATTTTTAGATGTGAACAGGTCACTCAGATTTGAGAGGTATTTTGCATCAATATCTTTCTCTGAGAATTTACCCTAACACATTAATCCAGAGTGTTGCAGAAGATCACTTCTTATTTAAGACCAAGCCAAAAGACCACAAAGCTTAATTTTAGCTGTACTTTTGGTTTTCAGTTTCATTGCCACATGCTCACATTAAGCCCACAAACCATGGTAGCATTTCAGAGCTAAAACAGAACAAGTCATGAACAGGAAAGGATGAGATCCAAGACCCTGTCAATGCCAGAGGCACCACAAGGCAGTTCTCAGGTAGGCAGATGATCCAAGGAGTGAGGAACATGTCCCAGATTCATGGAAAAAATACCTTAGGGAAATTCTTCTGAGAATGCAGGTTTGGTCACTGTAAGCTTAAAGTAAGGACAAGAGAGAAAAATTATCTGTAAGACTACTATAGTTCATAAAGTAGTTCTTAACTTCCAGCCTCAGGCATTATGGAAGGCAAAAGAAATGGAAATTAACCCTTGATTGTACCTAGCCAGTGTGCAGAGAAGGAAAGAAATTCCATGGTCATTGCAGCTAAACACAGGCAATGTTGGAATTAGGGCAATGTTTGCAGTGTAGTGCAGCAAGTGTATGAAGATGATGAGGGAAATTCAAGAGAGACTTAAGGGATTGTGGTTTCCAGGGCACACAGGACTACCCCAACCAGGCAGTCTACCTGCCATGTCCATAGCATTTCCTAGAAATATGATATCCAACTTCAAACTGCACTTTAAGGTGTCCAAGAAATGATGAGTTTGTTGTTGACATACTGCTTAATTACCTTCTAAAGTAGGATCTTGTATCTTATTTCAGGACTGAATGTCTCTGTCTCCCATTTCTCGATGCTAGATCTCATTCTACCACTGTCAGGAAGGCTGACATCTTGCTATCAGGCACCTTTCCAGGGTGTAAGAACCCATCGTGGTGATCAAGGCACCTTTCAGCCTTTCATCTGACAAGCTGAACAGGTTGAGCTCCTGGAGGCCTTGCACTGGAGCACTTGGTTTCCAACTGCAGGCTGGGAAATCTCTTTTCACAGATTCTCCTGTCCATCTGAGGAGAAGAAACAACACCTTTCTCTCCAGTGTGCAAACAATCCAAATGCTAACAGACTTTCTCCAAAACTCTGCTCTGAATGCTAGTAAATAAAAACACTCTTGAGTGAGAAAGCTGAGGGACATGGCAAGTGTAAACAAGAAACAAAGGATCAACCTTCTCCCAGAGTACCTGTGGGAGGACCAAAAGACATGGCCTCCAGTAGCATCAGGGGAGGTTTAGATTGGATATCAGGAAAAACTTCTTCACTGAAAGAGACCATTAGGCATTGGTCCAGGCTGCCCAGGGCAGTGGTGGAGCCACCATCCCTGGAGGGGTTCAAAAACCCATCTAGATGTGGCACTGAGGGGCATGATTTAGTGGCATGATGGTGATAGGTTGACAGTTGGACTTATGATCTTAGAGATCTCTTCTGACCTCAATGATTCTGTGATTCTGCAATCAATCTCTCTTTTTATGATTTAATCCAACTATCTCTATTCCATCAAACTCTGGAAATACTCTTTTCCCTGTGGCAGATCTGCGCCATAATCCTTTCCCTCACATGAAACTAAGACTTCTGACAGATAGGCTGTGAGTATCTGTTAAATAGCTCTGGCCAGAAAGGACAAACTATCAACTGCTGTGCCAGGAGCTGGCATCTGCTCATTTCTGCTGCTTCTGTTACAAGTCTCATAGCCTCTGGCAGAGAAGAAGGGTGAACAGCTAGAGGCCAAAACCTTTTCAGCCACCTCAGCAAAAGTCAATAGAGCTCTCTGCCAAAGCCACAGTTTGACTTTGCCACCTTGGTCTAGTTGAATGTGCTGCACCTTAAAGGTGTAGAACATCCTGAGAGGCTCTAGAGTGCAGTGAGAAATGTCCATGGGTTATTTCACTGGCACCTTCTGTAAGAGCAGAACAAGCTCTGCAGTGGGGACTTGTTAAAGCCACTGCATCATCACCAGCAATGGCTTGTGTCCAGACTCTGTCACCCTGAAGCATTCACAGGAGGGGTCAGGTGGAAGTTATTTCAAACAGACCTGCTAACAGCTGGAAATCTGTGCTGGATGACTGGGGATGGGGATTCCTGCTGCTGTTCATGTCTACTTGAAAGGTTTGAAAAGATTTCTCCTGCCTCCTGAGTGGACACTGGGACTATCCTTGTCCTGCTGGTACTGCCTCTTGAGTGAGCCTGAGGAGAGTTCTGGGGGGACATTTTCCAGATTACCTGAACTTATCAGGAAAGTTAACTGTTAAAAGGTTCTGTGTGTTGGTCTAGGGTTGAGCTCTGGCAGTTTTTCCTCCATTTAGACCTTCAGAACATTCAGCTCCTTTCTATCACGTTTCTATTACTTCTTACCTGCAGCTGAGAGGAGAGAAATCACAAAAAAAACCCCAAACAAACCAAAAACATCCCCACCAAAACCTGAAAAGCAAACAAACCACCCCCCAAAAAAACCAAACAAACCCCCACATAAACAAAAACACAACAGAAAAAGCTTTGTCTCCATTTCCAGGACTGGTATTTATCATTTATGGCAAGGTATTTTTGCAGATCTGATTATGAATGTTTGCTTTATTCACACATCAAGCAAGCTCTCCTCTTCCACCATATGGTCAGGGGGTATACTGTTTCATACATTAAGATGTCTGAAAGCTGTCTGGGAATGGATTCCCTCCTTTCTGCTATGGGAACATTTCAATAGGAGGAGGTTTTAATTTGTTTTGAAATTTCAAGAACCCTTGTTCTGCTCAGCAGCTAAAGTTGGAATCCATTAGGATGCATTTGAGTGCAGTTTCTATTCTCATCTTCCTTTCCTCAGTAACTGTGCCATTCACTTAGTACTTCATTACAACCAACAGCAATGTGTACACACAGTGCCCAAAAATGAGCCATTTTGTTTTAAAACAGATTGCAGATGAAAGGGAACCATTCATTTCTTGCTTGCTAGCTGTAATTACTAGAGCACTAATTACTCCAAATCACTGCCATCCAGGGTCAATAAGGATGACAACAGGAACACCAAAGACAAGAGGCACACATGCAATTACAAGTCTCTAAAACCAGGCTGTAATATTACTTTATGGCTACTGTTTGTTTTGCTTTGTGGTTTGTTGTTTGGGGTTTTTTTTTTTTCAGTCCATGCTGAAAAACAGTCAAGTTTGTTAAATGTTGACTCTCTTTCCTTTGCAGTTTGATGGTGAGAACATGTATATGAGCATGACAGAGCCGAGCCAGGACTATGTGCCAGCCAGCCAGGTGGGTTAATTAATCTTCTCTGCCTTGTTTTAAATGGTAATTAAACAAATTCAAAGAGTGGCATTGCAAATGAGTGGTGCTATCAGTAACTGCTGCAATCAGGAATAATCATAATTTATAAACAAAGCATTTAAGCCTTGTTTCCAGTTAATGAGAGAGAGCTGATAAAACACCAGAGTTGGTGTTTGTTGGAAGATGCTACCTTGTTTCCTCTCCAGAATGCAAGCAGCTGTTTTGCCAGCATGAGCTTTGCTAAACAGTTGTTTTACCTTCAGGAAATGAAGTCTTTACAGGTGCAGCTTATTTGTTTATCTGACTGCAGATAAGTTAATCATTATAAGCTACACATGCCACAAACAGCTTTAACTAGCACTGGTAGGCCAGTTGTGGCTGGAGAATGGAATTTTTAACACTAATCACCTGGCTGAGGAAGGTTGCCAGGGTTATGTGATCAGCAGTGGGCTTAAGGCAGTGACTTGGTCTTCTGGAGCTTGCAGCCCAAAAGGTTTCATGGGATGTGGATTCAATACAGGTATTTTTGAGTCCTTTCCCTTTTGGGGAGCCATACACATTGAGTGCTGGTATTAGGTGTACATTTAAGTCTTCCACCTTTCTGCTTGAACCCTAAGAACTATAGATTGCTAAGAATGAAAGATGAATTCTTAAAAAGCAAAAATCATTTTGAACTTCTTGGTTCCTCTACCTGTAACTACATCTTTATGTAGTGGAGAAACTTCTATTTCTTCCAGGTGTTTTGGTCAG
The DNA here is from genome assembly GCA_013399015.1 of Galbula dea. Classification (NCBI taxonomy): domain Eukaryota; kingdom Metazoa; phylum Chordata; class Aves; order Piciformes; family Galbulidae; genus Galbula; species Galbula dea. The sequence continues at coordinate 1,233,755 of VWZX01000455.1, forward strand.
TTTAATTCCATGTTGGTAAGTGGGTGGTGATGGTGGTGCAGGTCAGTTAGATTGTGTCATAAATTGCACTGAACAATCAGACTTGTGGTCTAGGTGGTGTAATATCTCTGGCCCAGCAGTGGCTAGTCTGGCATACCTCTTTCTGCCAGGATCAGTAAGACTGAAGAGCTCTCATGAGGTGGGAAATATGTTTGGATGCATAGTGAATGTATGTAGATGAGCAGGGGGTCATTTAGGAATCCTCATCTTTGGCAAGTGGCAGTCCATTCAAAGCTAAGTGTCTTTGTGCAGTAGGGGTCTTTAGGTACACAGGGTTCATCTGAGGAGGTTGTGTCAGATGAGCTACACTGTTCCACCAAGAAGACCATCTTTGAAAGCTTCCATGGTGTTGCTTCCCAGCCTTCTGTTGAGGTTATTCTGAAATACCTTTAGAGACCAACTGTATTTTGTTTTCAGGATTTGTGTGTGATTGAACTCAGCTAAGAACCCTCCAAGATCCAGAGGTAGTTTAGAATAGAACTGTTTGATTAAAAAATGAAAAATTGCATTATTAATTTCTCTCTAACCATTAATCCAAAAACTGTACTGACAAGTTTTAGTATTACTATTAGATTAAAGCAGCCTAGTATCATCTCATTTATGCCTTTAGGGTTTTGAAGTGCAAGGGCTAATTGAATTTGTTTGAAACAGTAGAAGTACAAACTCTGTGAGTGATTGCTGTTATAAGGCAGCTGCTACCTTTCAGAGAATCATTATGTCTGTCTTAAATAGTTTTGAATAAAGAATTGCAAATCCACATGATCCATCAGAATTATTTTTCTTCTGTTGGTATTTTTGCACTGTGTATGCCTGTAGTTTAAATAATTTAAATGGCATATTGAAAAATTAAAAGTATAAGTTTTAATCTTTTATGTGGTTTCTACATGTGCTAACGAAGCCCAGATCCTCAAAGATATTTATGCATCTAACACTCCCTGGTTTCAGTGGCACTAACATGCCTCAAGTACTTTTAAAGATCCAGGCCCAGCTATTTCTGTGCCAAGGATTTTAGCTTCAAGGAGAAAATCTATCAAATATGACATTTCCAAAGTCAAAGGTGACAGAAACCCCTGAACCAGGTTATGGATGTGGTGCTGAGGGACGTGGTCACCTGGCAGGACTAGGCTGACAGTTGGACTTGATGAGCTGAAAGGTCTCTTCCAACCAAAATGAGTCTATGAATGCTTGCTAAGGGCTTCCAGACTTCAAATCTCACTCTGGCAAAGCTGAGCTCTTGGGTGTCTGGCTCCCAGGTGAGTTGAAAACTCAGAGGCAGGCGTTGAAACTGTCCTTTGCTGAGGGATGTGTGGCACAGGCACAGTAGCTGAAGTTATTGAACAGCCTCCTGTGCCATCAGCCTTGGGCCGTCACACCCTCCTTTCCCTCACACAGATTCTCTCCTGCAGTGGTTTTTTAAGTGATGATAATATAAATCATAGAATCAGAAGCATTCTGGTTGGAAGAGACTTTCAGATCATCAAGTCACTGTTAACCAAACACTACCAGGTCATCACTAAACCATGTCCCTCAAGCACACATGTCCCTGTTGACTGCAGGGAGGTTGGACTAGATGACCTTGAAAGGTCCCTTCCAACCCAAACCAGCACTATAACACTCTAACCACACCTACACATCTTTGAAACCTCTCCAGGGATGGGGACTCCAGCACTGCCCTGGGCAGCCTGGGCCAGGGTTTGCCAAGAGGCTCCTTCCCACCCTCAGTAACTTGGCAGTTTCTCTGCAAGATCAGAGATCTTGAGGGTTTAAATCTTGCTAGAATGAGGAGCAGCTTATTTTCCCCACTTTCCTTGGTGGATGCACATCTGTTAACTAAAATATGAGTTCCCCATGTTAGGAGATGCAAGGTCCTACCAGACACTTTTATTCAAGCTCTGATCATACTGACTGGGTCAGGATCTTCATTTTCTGTTTCCAGAGTCTGGCACAGCTTATTTGGGAGTTAGGTTTGCAGACTAGTCATGGTATGCAAGGCCAAGGACTGAAGGGTTTCCATTAGCCTGTCTTCAGGATCATCTGACTATAGAGGCAGGATTTTTGGAGTCCTGATGCATGCTAACATGCACTTCTGTTTACTGCAAAGTGTTCAAATCCAGGGGGAAAAACCCCAAACCATCACCTTGTATTATTTTAAGGGCTTTAATCGATGTATACCCTGTAGGCTAACATAAATAAAAGCTCAGCCATTGGACAGGAAAAACATAGTTTTGTTCCTTTTTGCTATATCACATCAAACATCTGCAGAGCTTGGTAATCCAAGACAAGTTGCCTCACAGCATCCCTCAACAATTATCATTTCTGTTCAATTTTCAAATCAGTACATGCTTTGGGACTTCCAGACTAAGTTGCTAAGTAGCAACATATGGCTCACTCCTGTTCCTGTGATGTTGCTGCAAGCAAATAGCATAATTCCATGCTTGAAATGTGTTTTTACAGAAAGCCAGGGCTGGAACTGAGCCAGAAGTGTAAGTATACAGTAAAAATTAATGATATTCTTTTAAACTGTCCCAAAAGGCTGTTTGGCAATGTTGCCTCTGTGTACATTTTATAGATACATGGAGGTAGTGTATTTTTTGGTTATGATCTGTCTAGTTGCAGGACTCTGCTCTGCAGGCATCTCCTAAATGAGTTATGCCAGCAATATTAACAAACACACAGAGTAAAACTACCTGACATTTTCACTACTAATTGCACTTTGATCTGCAAATATTTATCACTGGAAAATAAAACTGTGCCAGCCACTCTGCATTTCAGATTCTCACCAATATATTGTTTTCTCCCCACACCTATAATTGGAATCTGAGGTGAATTGTTCTTCCTGCAATTCCTCCTCCTGTAATTTGTAGGCCACACACAGCACAGGATAAAATGATATTGTTTGGTTTACATTTCTTCCTAGTCACACTGCAGGATGTAATTTAGGACTCTGATGCACAAAGCCTCAACACTTGTAGCCTTCCTAGGGCTGATAAATGTTAAGGGTAACAAATCCAGCTGCCAAATTCTCTGCAAAACCCAAAGGGAAGGGAGGAGAACTGGCCCTGGGGATGGTAGTTTAGGGCAAACACCTCCATTGTCCCAGTGGGAAGAAAAGAGCTACCTGAGGCAGAGGAGGGGATGTTGTCTGCACAGAGGTGGTATCTTCCTCCCACAGCTCTGCCAGGGAGACCCTTGTCAGATATGTATGGGTGCTCTTTGATCCAATGGGATCCACCAGCACCCACAAGTCCTTCTCTGCAGTGATCTGTCCCAGATGTATGTATGAATGTCTTTAGCTTGAAGGCAGTGTGTATGCACAGGCACTCTATATGTGTTCAAGGGTATTAAAATATATGTTTTTGGTAATCAAATGCCCACAACTTTTATACACAATTCAAAGTGATGACCTGCTGACCTGTGTTTTAAGAGCTGCTTCAAACTTCCCAGGAAAGACATAACTGAGGTGAAACCCCTTACTCCTTTTTAGTCAGGTTGTCTTCAGCAAGTCCTGAACTTGTACTCTGACCAGAAGAAATGTATGTGACCTGCTTGTCTCTGAAAAATGAGGGACTTAAACATGCCTTTCCTTAATGCTGCTTTCATTTAATGCCTGTCCTATAGTACATGCTGTAAAAACACAAAGAGGGCAAAATCTTTTCCCTGAGGATCCTAAACAAACATGCCCATAATTACAGTTGTGTAAACAAAAGTGTCCCTCTCCAGCCTTCAAAAATCATTAGCTTGGATCTGTGAAACCAAGACCATATCAGAAACCTCAGCAAGTATTTCGTCCTTCTGTTTGTCTTTTGGCTGTAGAAACCTTGCCCTTCTCTTTTCTTTCCACCCAGGTGGGGTAAGAACTGTTTAATGAAAGCAGGTTTGGAGAGTGATTGCCTTGCTCCAGAAGTTTGGGGCTTTGGCAGGAAATGTCAGATCCTGCTGGGGTCATGCTAAGATGGTGAACTTGGCCCTGTTGGTTGCACAAGGATCCTGTGCATCAATTAAAAGTGTTTTCTCTGAAGAGCTGCTAATGGGAGGGAAGTAATGGCAGTGCTGCATCTTAGCTGTGGCATTGGGATGAGAGGGGCTTAGGATGATAGGGAGAGGTCCACTCTAAATCAATGAAGTAAAAATACCAAAAGCTGCTATTTTGCCATGGAAAAGGTAAACAGAAAATCAATCATCAGATGATGAATTCTCTGTCCAAAAGCCAGAGGTATTTTTTCCCATCTCACAGGAGAAAAGGCACTGGCTTTTTGCTGTGCATGACATGAGAGAACTCTCTGTTTAATGAGCAACCAGTGTAAAATAGCTCTCAGAATGTTTCTCTCTCCTCCTTCGTGTGCAACTCTTTTTTTAGCATGTGAAAACAGGTTATAGACATCATATATTTTAGTGATGTAGTTTCCTTTCCAGGAGACTCTGCAGGTCAGCAGTGTGGCTGAGTTATGGGATGGAACCCTGGGAAATGTTAAAGGCAGTATTTTTCAACAGAGCTTCACATTACATTAAAAAAAAAGAACTTTTGGGGTCCATAAAATGTCTGGAAGAATTAGATGGATTTGAAGTACAAATTAGAGCAATTACTATTTGCCTGTCCCTTTTGGCAAGGGCTGCTGCAGTGGAAGCAGGTTGACCTGTTGACCTCTTCCTGAATCAACTGATAAGATGCCAGCTTTTGATTAATCTAGTTAGTTTTACAAAGTCTGGCATCTCAACAAGCCCCAAACTAGTTCCTCAAACCAGTCTTCAATGTAACATTCAAATGATCACTCTGTGGAGTCCCAGAGGTATTCATTACAGACAAAATTGCTCTTGTTGCCTTGCATACAAGCTGAGTTTTCAATGGGAAATGAAAGGCTGCCTGGAAAAATAGGGCACCTAATTAAGTTAAACTACTCTAGCATTTGGCTTGACATCTTCATTACTCAAAATTAAAAAGATGCTTCACTTGAGCACACAAGTTACTATTGTTTATGTTGTTTTCCTCTTCAATTGGCTTCTTACACAGCTTTTCAGAGTTCTATCTTGTAGTAGCTGGCATATTTCTTGCAGTTGATAAAAATGTCTTAATAGGTGTTAGAGTGCTGATAGTTGGGGTGACAGCAGGATGATTCAGCTTATTGCTGAGGTCTCAGCAGTCTTCCTCCTTACATGACACTTCATGAATGGAGGGCTAGATCCTGCCTGCTTGGCTAAGCTTTACTCACTCATATCCTGAGCATTGCTTAGCCTTATCAAGTCCTGGGTCCAAAATGCAGATGTTACTCAGTGAGATCCCTGATAGGAGCTGGGAGCTTTCCTATAGTGATAGGACAAGAGGAGTTGGTGCAGTTTTACACTGAATCAGGCATGTTTTCTAGGAATTTCAAGAGCCATTTAGAAGAGGTATAACAGGGGTGGGACCCTCTGTCCTTCTGAAGACTGAGAAGCAATCCATTGTTCCTGAGCTTTTCTAAGCAAAGAAGAAGAGAAAAATAAAACCAGAAAAGAAAAGAATTCTTTGCCTTGCATCATTGTGTGCTGTGGGTAGCACATTATTTCACCTTTTGGTGCCTGCCTTAGAAGGGATGTGGAAATATAGGCAGAATATCTGCCTCTTAACCAGAAACACTTAAATGTAAATCTATCCTAGTGCTATTTTAAGAGCATTTAAAAATGTAAACATGAAAGGCACGCTGTCTTGATTGCTGGTGTAGAGTCTGTGATGCTAATGAGGCTTCTGACAGGTTAAATGTGGTGTATCATCTCTATTTTCAAGCAGCAGGGTTTGTGAAGATGTGACTCCTGTTTTTTTTTTTTTAAGTTAAATTCTGCTTATTGAATATGTATACTGCTGGTTTTATTACCCAGAGCTTTGTAGTGAGCATCACTGAGGTATGTTTTGCAGAGAGGGTCTCCAAGTGTTTTATCTTTCATCTGCTTTTTATCTCTAGTTGAAAAAGAATATTTAGCAAATGGAGTGATTAATTTATGGGAGTGTATCTTGTAGTGTTAAGTTCAAGATTATACCATAGGTGAGACTGCCTGGGGTATAGGCTGCAACAAAACCTGTCAGATAGGATCCCAAGCTACCTTAAGAATCTTAACTTTCATGAAAACGTTGTGGTAATAATAACAATAATCATTATTTGCTGTCACTACTGCAGAGAAACTCTTCTGAGCATTCTTCTGTCTCTCCTCTTCCTGGTCTGTAAAGAATCTGAAGCAGCAGCTGTGAGGGGATGGAGCTGATCTACTTGTCCTTAGGAGGCAGCATGTAGAAACCTCTTGTGGTGAATGTCTCTCGTTCCTTTCAACATCCTCATCGAATTATAGAATGGTTTGGTAAAGGTCACCTAGTCCAACCCCACTGCAGTCAGCAGGGACACCTGCAGCTAGAGCAGGTTGCTCAGAGCCCCAAACAACCTGAGCTGGGATGGTTCCAGGGATGGGACATCTCCCACCTCTCTGGGCAACCTAGGCCAGGGTCTTACTACCCTCACAGTGAAGAATTTCTTCCTCATGTCCAATCTAAATCTAACTTCTTTCTGTTACAACCATTACCTCTTGTCTGGTCACTAGAGGATTGGGGAAAAAGTTTTTCTCCATTTTTCTTGTGAGCTTTTTATATATTGAAAAGTTGCAGTAAGGTCTCCTGGGAACCTTCTCTTTGGGGCTGAAGAGCTCCAATCATCTCAGACTCTCTTCACAGTGGAGGTGTTCCAGCCTTCTGACTGTTTTTTATGACACCACCACCCCCCTTTTGGACCCATTCCACCAGGTCCATGTCTCTCCTGTGCTGAGGACTCCAGAGCTGGCCCCAGCACTGCAGGTGAGGTCTCTCCAGAGCAGAGCAGAGGCAGAATCCCCTCCCTCAGCCTGCAAGCAGAAGTTGTGTTTATGCAGGGGCCCTGCTAAAGCCTCTCCAGTGCTGCTGTCTGAGGTTCACTGTTAGGGACTGTCACACTGTGGGTCACCAAGTGCATTTCCTTTCAGGAGACAATAGTGAAAAGGATGCCAAATAATGACCACATTTGTATCCCCTCTGAGGACACACATGAGGGGAGTGGGAGGCTGATGGAGGTGAGCAGGACAAGCCTCTAGGTTGGGAGGTCTAAGGATGCCCCATGTGTGCCTAAGGCTCTTGACTGTTCCTGAGGAGTTGCTCTGGAGGCTGGGCAGTAATTCTATAAAAGACTTGCACTTCTCTTATAAATCTACTCAAACTTTCTAAACAGGAAAGGGTCTTTGTCTGAAGGGAAGGGTAAATGCTTCCCTGGCAGTATTGCTGTTTGCAGAGGCCAGACCTTGCAATCCTTTATGCTATTTGTGCTTCTGCTTATGGTCATCTTTCAAATGTATTTCAATTTAAAGCTTCCATTCAGAACATGTTTCTCAGCAAACCACTATATTCTATGCACAAAATTAATGGAAGTAATGGAGAGAATTTCAAAAGTGGAATCTTAAAAAAGGTTTATTCTTCCACAGCATTCTGATAACTTTGGTGATTGCTTTAAATCAATAATATCACTGTCAGCACAATCTCCTTGAAAATAGAATTCATCTGGTACTGGAAAATTAATGTTTTGCTTGAGGCTTTGCCCTTTGCTTAATGTAAATTAGAGAAATTGATTAACAGAACAGGAAAAAAAAAGGTTATACCTTCCCCTGTAATCTAGTTTTGATAGCTGTGGCTTGATAAATTAGTATATTGTGTGGTTTTAAATGAATATGATTTATTGCTGTTGTCTACCATATGAAGAAACACAAAAAAAATTGTTTGCAGGATCATTGACTTGAAGATATCAATGGCACTGTTGGACAATCCTTGCTGAGTGCTCAGATGATTTATGTAACAGACCCAAAGTTGCCACAGCAATGCATTATAGTCTGAAGCTATCAAGCCTCATTCATGCAGAGACAAAAGAAGCTGGGGAAAAAAAGAAAACAACCAACCCACTTGCTTCTGAAAGTTCTCCATTTGGGAATTAGAGAGAAGGGTTGGTCCTAACCAATCTCCTAGGAACTATCTGCTGCCACATCCACTATCCTAACTTTCCAAGCTGCCCAAGGTGTAGGGTGCTGGTTTTCCTCTGCTAATGAGCTGCTTGGTTTTTTGGCCTTCCTCTGGATTCAGAAGTGTTTCAGTTATGTAAGTGTGTTCAATAATAGAAGAGGAGCCAGCCTGAAGCATCTCTCTGTGACAAACTGGCATCTCTCCACGCTCCAGAGGCAGAAGCCTTGGTGCAAAGGAAAAATTAAGACACGCTCTACATAGTTGGCAGGAGCACTCCTTTCACTTACAGCAAGGATCTACAGGCAACCCCAGATCCTAAGGAGCTCTTGCTAAGATCTGCATGGTGACTGGCACAAGCACTGAGCACAGGAATTAGACTTAGCTAAGGAGTGCTGCCCTCTTCCCAGAGGGATGTCCACTGGCTGTCTGGATGCCTGTTGTGGTCACTCTTCTTTGAGAGCTCTCCTTTGGTTTCCCTTCTCTGATTGCCTTTTAAAGCTCTAGTAAAATTACTTTGAAACCTCAGTAAGTGTTGCTGGCCAGTGCACAGTCACCACTGCAAAGTACTTCAGCAAAAGGGCTTTATTTTTATTTCCTTCTTTCTCCTTATCCCTTTTTCCTCAGTTCTTCTGCAGCAGGTTTTGCACTGGGGAGGGACTGCTTAGGAGGTCAGGTAGGGATAGGACTAGGGGGAATGGATATAAGCTAGAGGAGGGGAGATTTAGACTGGATATTAGGAGGAAGTTCTTCACTGTTAGGGTGGGGAGACACTGGAACAGGTTGCCCAGAGAGGCTGTGGAAGCCTCATCCCTGGAAGTTTTAAAGCCAGGCTGGCTGGGTCTGTGGGCAACCTGCTCTGGTGGGAGGTGTCCCTAAGGTGATACAGACAATGAGGTCTCTTGGTCTCAGAGTGAGCATCTCCAAGATCATCTGCTTNCCTTCTTTTCCTGATGGGGTCTTCAAAAATAAATGCTAGAGTTGTTGTGGATGCTTAGCCCTAATTTGAGTTACATGTTCCTAAATTAAAGAATTGACCTTTGACATACACCTCCTCCCCCCTCCCTTTTTGCCCCCATTCCATAGCTTGTTGCTGGATAAGACCAGGCTAAGTGGCATAAAAGATAGCTTGAAGAGGACCAAGGATGTCATTGTTCAGGAACAAAAGCTGGGGCTTGGGTTGGAGAGTGAATCAGGGCTAAGTGTTGGTATCATTTTATTCTGGCAAGTTTCTCTCATAACATTATAGGCTAAGGTGATACAGACAATGAGGTCCCTTGGTCTCAGAGTGAGCATCTCCAAGATCATCTGCTTTATGAAGTCTCTATCATTTGAGGTAGAACTGTCACAACTATTTAGCCAGAAACATAGAATATTGGCCTTTAATTTGGGAAGACATCTTTGATTCAAAAAGCCTTTTCATAGTTTTGTGTCTGTAAACATCCCCAGTTTAAGGATGCTCATTTGAGGTTCCCACTGTGTAGCTCCCATTTGAAAACCACTGAAATGTGTTTATAAGTAGGAGTGCAAGGTAAAACACTCTTCATAATGAAGTAAAACTGAAGCCTGTGTCTGTCCAGTGCTATGCAGTGGGTTTGATGGTGTTACTTTGCAGAGAACTTTCTCCCTGGGATATAATAAAAGTCCTGGAAGTTCTCTTAAACTGGAGAGCTGATAAATACCTCATCCACTCCCATGGTCACGAGATGAAAGTGAAACCACTGGCAAAGTTCCTAGCAGCTCTGTGGTAAAGCAAATAAAGCATTTATTGCAACTCTTTCTTGATTCAGAAGGGAGAAGGTGAGCTTGCTGGTGTTTCTGGGACCAGTAGAATGAAGAGGAGCTATTCCCTGTCTTTCTGAACAGAGAAAGTCCTGCTGACAGTAAAGAATCCCTGAAGCAGGAGGAAAGACCCTAACCTTCCTCCCCACCCCCTAGAAAAAGCTAACTGAGCTGAAGCTACAGCCCAGCATTTATTATTAATCCATTTGAGCTGTACTTAGGAATTGTAATTGGATCCAGGGAATGTAGCCTTCCCTAATGCTTCTGTGGGTACAGTACTGCTTCCATTAGAAATTCCAGATCCATGGCTTGGTTTGGGAGAAGAGATGCTCTAAGAAAGCCCAGGGCTTGAAAGAGGATGATGACTGGCCTGGGAGTGAGAGTTCTTGCTGTAGGCAAAAGCCTACAGTGTAGGCTACCCTCAGGGTGAAAAATCTCTTCCTTCTAACTAGTCTAAATCTCCCTCTCTTAGTTTCAAACCATTTTCTATGTCATAGTAAGATAGCTGATGCCAGGGAGGTAAACCTTGATGGGAAACACTCCAAGCAACCAAACCAATGGCAGTGTGCACTAGAGTAGGTGGTTCTGTGCTCTGCAGCTCACTGTTGGTCTGATGTCAGTTTTTCTGTCCATGCTGGTACAGAGGAGACTGACCTCAGGCACTGGGAGGGCAGTGTTCCTAGGGTGGCTAATGAAAATCCCTTGCTTTATAATTGGGCATTGATTCTTCCCTTCTCCTTCTGCATGAGTTCATCCACCATACTGTCCTCCACTTCCAAACTCATATTGGGGAAAACATTTCTGCTCTTTGGTCTTTTCTGAAGATACTTTGCAGGAGCACAAGGTATGGAAATCCTTGCATTTCCAGAATCTAAACCAAAGCAGCCCTCTGCTGCAGAGGGGGATGAAGGGTTAGAAGTTCTCTGGGCAGTAAACCTTGTGACTGTGGATGTGGGGTGTGCAAAGATGGATCACTTGTGAGGGAGATGAGAGCTCTGGAGGTTCTCAGGAAAGCAGGGCAGAGTTGCAGGCTGAACTACTGCAGCTTGACCTCTTGATGTGGCCCATGCATCATAGAACCCTGCCCACCTTTTTCCTTTCAGCAATGGAAGCATACCCACTCCTCTCCCCCAAATGAGCCTACCTGCTGCACAGAGGATGGAGATAAATAATAGCAAAGAAGAGAGATAAATAATAGCAATTATCTACCTTGGTGCATTCCTCTGACTTTGCCTGTGGCTTCTCCTTGGATCAGATTGAGTTTGGGTGACTTTAATGGCAGCAGACAACCATAGAGTAAGGAGCTGCTTTGTGGAGTCACTCATTTAGGTGACTGACAAAATGTATATATCATTGAGTTATAGATTCAGAGAGGAGAATTCAGTGGGCTGGAGACACCATAAATGTATTTTTGCCAACACAAAGTATATTCTTACAACATGTGTGTTATTTCTGCATCTTTCTTTTTCTTTGTAGCAGAACAAATGTGTGGGTCTTCTGTCAGCCTAGCAGAAGTGCCTTTCTTTATGAAATCCTTGATCTGAGGAGCAGGAAGCCTTAGGAACCCTTCTAAACCAATGTTAATTTCATAAATTGCATTCCCTTTTCCACAATTCCCATGAAAAAGCTATTCAGCTAGATGAGCACTCCTGGAAAATTTTAATAGGACCTTTGAAATCTGTTTGAATTTAGCTTCTCAAAAGGGAAAAAAAACCCAATCTAATGGAAGCTGTGGAAGTATCAGAGATTCTTATGCCTTAGAGGCAATTTTTCTTCCACACCTAATGGTGAAACTCCACTGTTATAATGTAAGGGTGATCAAAATGCTCTTTAAATGGAAGCTTTTGCTCAGAAGTGAGTTGGTTTCTTTTGTTTTGTTTGTGTGACTTTTATTATTATTCTTGATCAATGTTCCTATGATTTTCATAGCACTTTTTCTCTTTTCCTTCTAGTCTTTTCCTGGGCCAAGTCTTGAAAGTGAAGACTTTAACATACCTCCCATAACTCCTCCATCACTGCCTGACCACTCCCTGGTGCACTTGAATGAGATTGAGTCTGGGTACCACTCTCTGTGTCATCCCATGAACCACAATGGTCTCCTCCCCTTCCACCCCCAAAACATGGATCTACCTGAAATTACAGTTTCTAACATGCTTGGCCAAGATGGGACACTGCTCTCCAACTCCCTCTCTGTGGTAAGTACTTCTAATCTTTTCCTTCTGTCCTGCTTTAAGCTGTGAAATTGTGGAGATACAGACCTGTTTGGAATCGTACAGTCAAAGTGTTTTGGGTTGGAAGGAACCTTCAGAGGTCATCTAGACCAACTTCCCTGCAGTCAGCAAGGACATCTTCAATAAGATCTGGTTGCTCAGAGCCCTGTCAACCTCCAGGGTGTCACCACTGAAATCCTCTGAGGCAGACTCCTGCAACACTCAGGTCATGGAGTGAGCTGTCCTGACTCTGAGCTTTACATCATGCTCCCCAGGTGGCCTCCTACCTCCACCAGAGGTAGGGTTGCTCCTACAACTGAGTTCCTCAAAGCCAGGAGGTTACCAACTGCCTGGAGTAGAATTACTACAGCTCTACACAGATGTAACTAATGACAAAAGGAGGCTGAAGGCTTAGAGTTGTGCTGGAGCAGGGTTTGGATCCAGATGGCTGCTATTCTGTGCCTGTCTGATGAGGCTCTTTCCATTCTCATTTGCATGTGCTGAGAGATGTACAAAAAAAAATTTAATATCTCCTTTTTTTTTTGTTTACTGCACGTTTGGAAAACAGCAAATGTTGTTTCTGATTCTAGGCCAAATCTTGGAGCCTTTTTACAGTTCTCAGTCCTTAGCCAGCCAGAATCCAATTGAAATGACTGGACTATTTGCTTCTAAAGTCTGTCAGATAGTCATTATGGTGGTAATCTTGGGAAGCCTGATATTATAAATCACTTCTTTGAATGTTAAATTGCTTGCAACAACTGCAGAGCTACTTTGCATGTGATGTTTTCAAGTGGGCTCTACACATAATTAGCATACTCCTTGCACAGAAGCTCCAGACAAGATTATTTCACACTGAGGGTACAATCCTAAGCCAAAGAGTTAAAATCTCATGGAAGAGGATGGCTCTGACATTGTGTGAGGCTCACAGGACTTCAGGCACTCTGCTGGATGGGCTGCCCTGGACTCCAGATCCAGGCAGACAGTGTTAAGGATCTGCCCTTCCTGGAGATCCAAGGGTTTTGTGTCCCAGCTGGGAGGCTCAGCACTTAAGGACTGAGGTGGTTTTGGCTTCCAGCTTGCTAGCTTCCCATCACATCACCTAAAAATATTTTATCAGTCCTGGGGGCTGAGGAAGAACATGGAGGCTTGGGGACTACTAGCCCCAGAAGCAGGGGCTGTGGTGGCCAGAAAACAGTTAGTTTACAAGAAAAAATTGCCTTGCCACAATTGCAACTTAATTAAAATGAAGCTGCTTTGATTTTTGAGAAGCCCTGCATTCCCTCTGAGGTTGTCCAATGAGCTCTACTTCAGGGGGGCATCACAGGGCTGCAGGGCTTGGCTGCTTCTGTGCTGCTTACTTGTTATTGATTTACTTGAGTGCTCCACACTTTGTGTTAGAGGTCAGAATCTGACCCCAGGGTTATGTTTAGTAATGGGGAGGGGGAGAGGCAGATTTTCACAGCTATAAATATTTACATATTTCTTTAATTTCATCTCTATATCTTTAATTTCCAAATTTATCAATGAACTTCTTGGTAATGTTTTGGATTTTGCCTCTCTCCAAAGCTTCTGGTGCACAATAAAGAGCATGAGCTAAACTCTGTATGGGGTTTAGAGAACCAGAGCTATGAAATGACTTGAATATGAGATGTGTTTGGTACTCCAGTCTAGACAAGGAGTATTTCATTGAGCTGACCTTTTTTGGAGCCACTTCTGTGGCTCAAAACTCTGCATTCTTTTCAGCTCTGATGTTCCATGTTAAGATCATCAGAGTGAGTTATGGCATTGAGGGCAAATGCAGAAATAACCTGAATAATATAACTAGGCAATTTTGCTATTGGGACTTTAGCAGAGATCAGAAAACATGAAAATCAGCCATCAAGAAAATATGCACTGAATTTTTACACTCATTTCTGAGGATTGGTTCAATACAGCTTGATCTTTGGAGCAGTGTGTGGGCTAGGTCAACTGTTATCCCTACCTTTGCACACAAGAGGGGCCCCTAACTGAAGCTGGCTTGTCCAGCAAGGGGATCAGGCTACATCTCCTGTTAGTACAACTGGTAGGATGTTGGTACCATGATTTTGCACAGTTCACACTGTTTGGCAGAGCAGCTCTGATCTGAATGTGATAACTTGAGGGAGATCATTAATTCTTCAGTGAATTCAGAGAGCAGAATGGCCTCATCCTTTTGGCTTTCCTATGATGGAGGACAGAGGATTTTGTGGAGTTAGCATTCTTTACTTAGCTTTGAAACTCTTCTTTATTATCTGGAACCTCTTTCATTTTTTGCTTCAGTATGACTCTTTTCTCTTGCTGTTATTCATCTCTGAGGTTTCTTTGCTCTCTCATCAGGCTCTGATCTAGCAAGTACTTGCCTAGATCACTCTTATTGCCTCACACAGAAAATAATGCCTGAGTTTCTCCAGTCTCTCTAAACCTTTAGTGCCATGTAACTGCTGGTCTGCCAGCTACAGCTAGTGTATTTGGAAGCCATGTCTCTTGCTTCATTTTTCAGGGCCACTAATGACTATTTTTGGAAGAATTATTCTTAGAAATGAATCTGTTGGCTGGTCTCTATCCCTAATTAATTTCACATCTTCAGCAGATTTTACTTATCTTAGGACAAATTCAGCTGCAGTGCAATGTGACTCAGATTGAATTTGGTCTGTTGGCTTTTTTGTTTAACCTTCAACTTCCTTCCTTTTAGCAGGTTTTTAACCCATGCTGGTATTTTAGCAGTAATAGCTTATTTTTAATCTGTGTTTGAACTAGGGAATGGTTTTCAGTTGGTGGTTTTTTGTAGGCAAAGCATTAATTAATGCTAGCCAAGTGAGGGAAAGGAAACAGTAAGCTCCCAAACAAAGTAGGAAGATAAGTCTGTACACTGAATTTTTCTTTCATCTCAAGCACCAGATGTTTTCAGATGAGGATTTCTGTGATTTTTGGACAGATTGAAAATTAAGGATGGCCCCTTCCTAAAACCCCTTCAGAACTCCCCCCATTAGAAGTCCTGGGCTCATACTGTGCAGCACTCCCTGCAAGCTGCAGCTGAAATCCCTTTAAGTGAGGATTGCAGGATTTGCCCCAAGCTCTGTAAGAATTCTCCTCTGTGGAAGTGCTTAAAGACACAATAAGAGCCCACTACCAGCTCAGTGAATTCTTATTAGGGATCAGCCTCTTACAGATTTTTTACACTGTGGGAATTCTTTCTGAAAAATTTTACAATGCTGGGAGATGAAAATTTCCACTGCCATTTACTGAGCCTGATACTTAAATTTGGAATTAGCCTTCTTTGAAGTTTTTGATTGATTGCACTTCCTATTGCAGCCCTGCTACTTTAAATGGAAACAAAAAAAAAACACCTAAAATTTCTCTTTCTCATTGTTGTACTGTTGGTTCATATATTGGCTATTATGTTTGTATTTGGTTTGTGCTGAGGGGACACAGAAACATCCAGACAAGCACTAATTTATTCTGTGCTGTCACCTTCTTCTTTAGCTGCCCATTGTATCTGGGTAGGGAGGGTTCAGAAGTCTGCAGGCTCTGGGCAGGATGTGACACACAGTGGGAAGAGCAGCCCCAGCAGGGTTAGGCTTCTGTAGGAGCTCTCCAAAGTTCTCCTTTAAAATGGACATGACTTCTGTTCCTGCTCCTTAACTGGGTCCAATTAGAATCCTAGAATCATTTTGGTTGGAAGAGACCTTTCAGATCATCAAGTCCAACTGTTAACCAGCACTGCCAGGTCACCACTAAACCATGGCCCTGAGCACCACATCTCTGTGGCTTTGATACCCCTCCAGGATTGGAGACTCCACTATTGCCCTGGGCAGACTAGTCTAGGGCTTGACAACCCTTTCAGGGAAGAAACTTTTCCTAATATCCAACCTGAACCTCCCCTGACACAACTTGGGGCTCTTTCCTTTTGTCCTCTCACTTGTTACTTGGGAGAAGAGCCCAACTCCCACCTGGCTCCAGCCTCCTTTCAGGGAGCTGTAGAGAGTGAGAAGGTCTCCCCTGAGCTTCCTCTTCTCCAGACTAACCAAACCCAGTTCCCTCAGCTCCTCCTCACAGCACTTGTGGTCCAGACCTAACTGTTTGCTACAGCTGAAGGTAGCTCTGTGCAGGTTTGGTTCAGTTCCAGTTGGGACTTGTCCTGCCAGCACTTCTCTGCTTGCATGAATTAGAATGAAATACCTCAAGGACTTCAAGAAATACTCTTCTAATATCTGAAAACAAATATAATAATAATAATAATAATATTATATATAATAATATCCCATGCCTATGAGCAGTGTGTTTGGCTCTAAAAATGACTTTGGATATGTTCTGTGGAATGAGTTTGACTGTGCATTCATTTTATCAACAAAATAAGAGATATTTCAGCTTCTCTAGCATATCCTATTGATGATTCCTTTTTTAACCCCCCAGAAAACAGGGTTAAAAATGACAGTGTTGTTTTTAGAGGAAGAAAAGCTCTGGTTTTGGAATGCACTCATTGATAATCTTGTGGCTGCTGGTGGTATACTGTAGAAAATTTGCAAGAAAGAAAAGGAAAATAAAAGGAGATTTGAGTTTCTTGAAATGCTTCAGGTTTCTGGGTTTGAAGTCTAAAGTGGAAAAGATGTTAAAAGGCAATAAAATCAGGGGATTTCTTTCCCAAATGCTCTACTTGTGTTGGCAACAAAAGTCAGCATAATGTATATACTTAGGTTTATTGTTGTTTTCAGTATCCAGTCAAGGCACACTTTGAATTCAAAGGCTACACTACAACTGTTTTGACAACCACCACATCAGTAGGGAATGTGCAGGACATAGGAAACTGCAGCAAAAAACCCCTGTTTCCTTAGGTCTATAGACCTAAGAACATCAATGAATTCAGACAGATTAGAGCAGCATGAATTTCTAATATGTTGCTCTTATGGAAAAGACCACTGGCATATTGAATAATGCTGCTTTCAAAGCAGAGCAGAAAATGTGATTACAGACAATTTCATTGCAGTTTTTAAACTAAATATTTTCCCAATCTTGAGGTATTTTATTTCATGGAATGCCTGCAACGTGTAGCAGTGGGCTGGAGCAAAAGATCTTCTAGGACATGGAAGAGTAGATGATGTCAGCTGGAATTATTCAGACCTGGAAGAATAGAAGCATTAGTTTAAAATAAAATGCATGTCACAAAGGCCCATGTCCTTATACACAAAAAAAAAAAGAAGTAATAAAAAGCTTGGGGTTTTTTTTTTGCACACTATGACAGAAGAATAAAGGCAATGAATAATTATTTAACATTATGCCCCAATTCATCAAAGCCTGAACAATTACATTAGACTTGTTCCTGAATTCTATTTTTTAGATATGCAGCCCAGGAGAGAGTAATATCTTAAACAAAATGTGGCACTATATAACAGGGAAGAAAAGGACTTTTTTTTCCCCCCTTTCATTTCTCATCTCAGGTAAAATGAAGCTAGTAGTTCTTATTTACAGCACACTTGCTAATAAATCCAGTACAGCAGATTGCTGCTCTTGTAGCTGGGGTGCATTGAAGAGGTTTTTGGTTTACCAGTTTCATACACACTAGCTGAAATTCAGCCTTCATGACTCATCTTGAGGCTGACTTTACATGGTTGATTATTTTTTGGGGGGCACCTTAAGCATTAGTGCAAACTCCTGAGTCAAAGAGAAATGTGTTATTTCTGATGAGCAACTTTCATAACAGAAGAAAAGATTTGCCTCTTCTAACCTAACTGTTGAGGTTTGACTCATGCTTGGATACTTCTTTCTACCTTGCACACTCTGCCAGTGGTAGAAGATACTTTTAGTCTCTCATGAATGCTTCACATTTGTGCCTCTTTAGCAGGCTCCTGGTCTCCAGGTTACATCAGAATTTGCTGTTATGCTACACAGACCTGCTGCTACCCCAGATTTTATTGCAGGGAGTTATTTCCATCAGAACCACCAGAATTATAAAACTAAGGTCATGGATCATCTTATGTTAAAGTGGTTGGTTTGTTGTGTTGGTTTTTTCCTCTTATTAAGCAAATCTGTATTCTTGCAGGGTATATTTATTTTCCTTTGGTTGGTTTTTTGTTTGTTTTAAACCATGCTTTACAAGCTGTCTTCTCTCACTGCAATAAACCTTGTGTGGCAGAGTGTTAGAAGGGTTTAATGCTTGTGTTGTCAACCAGCCTAACCATGGGACAGTACAACCAAACCTCCAGCTGATGTCAACTTCATTGTCTTGAGTAGAATCATGGTGATTTATTCCACCAAGGGCTCTGGGACATCATGTTGATCTTTTCTTAAGTTTTCCTGTTTGCTCCACTCTTTTGTCATCAGGAAGTCAATAGGAAGGATATATAGAGGAGCTGATTAAGATGGAACTTGATCAAGGTTTGATGAATACCTGCATCTTGCATATCTGCTGGTAGAAAACTCTTCACCCTGCTGCAAAAGGAAAAAAGGCATTAAAACATCTGATGCTGTATGGAACCAGACTGGAAGCAATTTTTAGTATTGTGTTTTTAACAGGGATTTACAATTTAGTTAAAGGACTCTGGAAGGTGCTTGGTTCTCTGGACCTGAGGGTTGAGATTCAGAGGAGTCACCTCTCAAAAAGCTGTGCTGTATCAGGGACTGCTCTGTTGAGCCCCCACTATAGCAGGGGGACCAGAACCTTCCCATAGGTCACACTGGGGGGGCTCAGGGCTTTTGAGAGTGAACATCAGTCTGTGCATACATGGTAGGGGGAGTATAACTGGTAGAACCTCAGATTAGTTCTTCCCTCCTAAGAGGAAATCAGCAGAGTTGGAAGAAAGTGCCCTGTGGGTGGGGAGTGTTGTTGGACTCGACCTTCTTGAGGTCAGCTAGGACTAGAATTGCTGTGAAAATATTTGTGGTTAGTGTTTTCATGAACTGAGCTTTTTGTCTGGTCTTAAAGTATCTGGGAAATCTATACAGTCTATCTGTGAACACTAAGAACTTACCTGAAAGATAGAGCAAGTAAAGACTTGTACATGACTGTAAGGAAATATTTGCCCACAAATGACCAGAGCTCTTTTGAGAATAGCTGCAGGTCTTAGTTTTAAAATTGCCAAGGAAGGTGTTGATTTACTGCCCATGGGGAAACAGAGCATTCTGCTGCTTTGACTGTGGATGTTGAGACTCCATGTGGCTCACCTGTTCCACAAATTCAGCAGGAAAACAACTGCAGTTTCATTGCAAGATGAACTAACAAGGTGGCATGGCTTCACTTTTGAAGACATCCAGCTGTAGAAAATACTTGGCTGAACTTTTTTCACAGTGGTTACATATTGTCTGCTGGGAATTTGTGCTGCATACAAAAGTAAGAGGGGGGGAAAAAGGGTGTAGTGACCTTCATTATAGTTTCTTAGACTTTAACCAGATAGGCAGAGGCTGAGGCATGAGGAATGTGGCAGGGAGAGAGCTTGGTTGCGGGTGGTGTAGATTACAGAGCACCTCACGTGTGAAGTGCTCACAGGAGTGATTAATGCATAAGCAGCAGCATAGCTGCAAGTGTCAAACAAAACAGATAATAGAGTATGCAAATAAAGAAAACATAACTCTCCAAAATGTCAGAAATTCAGGGGTTTCAGCAGCAGAGAGAGTTGACTTTAATCTGCTGCTTTTAACATCACGTGTAGTCGTGGAGAACAGCAAGATAATGAAATGTTTCTGAAGACTCAGTCTTTGGAAGGAAAGAAACCCCCACATCTTAGTGATCTTAAGGCCTGGAGATGGAACAGAAGTGAAATGTCTTTCCTGAAAGCTCTGAAGTTGCCTTTGTGAAGAAGAACATAGGAGAAGCTCACAGTGCAGGTGAATGGGAGTTTTGTGTATCAGGTGGAGTAGCCTCTCCTTCCACCTCTGCAAGTATTTCACTGCATTCATTTGCATTCCTTGGAACTCAAAAGCAGTTGAGTTTCTGTTGAGTTTCTGATCAGTTGAGACTGCAGACCCTTCATGGGTTTGTGCTGTATTTAGCATCTCATCTTGTCTTGTCCTGAGACTAGAAAGATCTCTTGTGTGGAGGAAACCAGCCCCACTGTGGTGTGCACTGTCCTAAGCTACCGACTGCATGCTGGAAGTTCAGATGTGCTGCATGACTCTGCTGGGACACCAGCAACCCAGAGCTTCATGCTGGTGTCACCTGCTAGAACAGAGAGTGACTTCCCTCATCTAGTCTTGCCTAGGTAGAGTCACAGATATTTAGCAAGTGTTTGTATTCACTCCAGGAGAAAAACCACATTGATGGCTTCCTTGATTTTTCTGAGTTGAAGGAACTTAAAAGGTCCAGTTAATATTCTCACAGGTTTTTAGTGGATTTACAGACCTTTAAGTATGTGTTTGAATTTTCCACTGAGTTTTTGCAACAGGAAGGGAAGAAAAAAAAGTTCTTGTTGGTAGTGTTTGAGATTTGGAGAAACAATCATCAGTAAAAACCATGTTTCTTGTTTTCATCCCTTGTTTGTCCTCAAAGGAATTAAGAAATGCTTAACATGTAAGGATGTCTAATCCTCCCTAGGTCCTTTCAGTAGCATAAAGACTCCCTTAGGTTGATGTCTGCCTCTCTTTCTTCCCCATTCATTTATCCAGAGTTTGTCCAGATGCACTATGTGAATGCCTCTCTCCTGTTGGCATTCCCTGGGGACAGTGAGTAAATCCCTGACCCTTACTGCTGTGCTTCACCCATGTGTGCACAGTCTGAGGATCTCTCACTCACACACCTTTGAACTGCATTTATGGCATGTTGTACATGCTGCTGCCTCTATATTTGGGCACTCAAGAAAATGAGTGTTCTTGATTCATTTTCTGTGCATATCCTAGATGGATGCAGTTGCATAAAAGGATTTAGAGTATGTCAGGGCAGCAAGAAGTATTTATGGAGCAAGGAACACCTCTAAGGCTCGTGTGTATGCTTCAGCCACTAAACTCTTTCCACCTGAAGTCAGGTGAAAAGAGGCACTTCTGTTTATCTTACATATTATCAATGTGTTCCTATTTCAACTGACCTGTGGGCAAGGAAAAGAGACAAAGGAGATCACAGAATCAGTAAGGCTGTGGAAGAGACCTCTAAGATCATCTGTGTGCCTGCCCTAACTTGGGAGACTGTGCAGACTGCACTGCTCAGTGTATATACATGGATAGACACATACACTAACATCTATAGGGATGTCTCACACTGTTAATCACTGAAGCCCTCTGCTGGAAAGGGAATGTAAAAGTCAGGATGTAACATCTGCAACATCTCCTCTCTCCACATCGTGTCTTCACCAGAGACAAACTAGAGCCAACTTCACTGAAGCAGATACGACAGATTAAATCAAGGTACTGCCCATGGTTCCATCATTGATGGGTTTTTACCACATCCCTGGGTTATTAGTGAGGTTGCAGTGCCTGACAGTAACAAGTTCCAGGCACCTTTGCTATGTGGGTTAATAAAGGAGGTAGCCTAGCTGCTATCATGAGCCCTGACAAAGCTAATGGATGGCAAGATGAGGCTACTTCATATCCCACCTTCAAAATACTGCTTCCTGACAGGGGTGACACTGGGCTACTGGTGCCTTCCCTTCATCCTGACAAAACTGTTCTAAAAAACCTGTTTGGAATGAGATGCTGTGGTCCTTTAGCAGCAAAGCCCTGGGTGTGGAGGATTTACAGGATCAGGCCCTTGATGAGAATGCCACTCTCTTGTATTCAGAGATGAGTCTTCCTTCTAATGCACTTTAAGATTACCTTCATTCACACAGAAAACTTCAGAGATTAACTCAGTAACTAAGCTTCAGTTTCCTACACATGCCCTAGTGCTCAAGTGTGGGATCTCTGTTTAATGAATGTTATTACTTTCCTCTTTCTTATGAAGGAGCATAAAAAGTGTTTAGTGCAAAAGGCTTAGTGCTGATCTGGATATTAAGTGCAGCTTAAGTTGCCTGATGGAAAGTGTACAGTGTAAAATAACCACTGGCAAAACTTTTTAAAGTTATTTTTCTTTCCTAGAGGAAAAAAAAAAAATAAACCCCAGCATTTGGAAAATGCCATTAGCAGCACCCTGTTCTTCTGCAGCTCCTGTCTGCTGTCTTGTAGTGCTTTGGAGTCAGTAACTAGCTAAGGTAATGTACTAATACCAGTACAATTAGACATTTGCAGTGTTAGACTCTCATGTCTGTCAAGTACTGTACTGTAGATAGAAAGACATTTACTTTATTAAAAAAAACAATAAAATGTACAAATACAGATGGGTCTTAAGCTGAAGGTGGCTGAGAGACAGATCTTGAGGGAGAGGAATTCCCACATGGTGGGACTCATCATAAAGAATTACCAGTAGCTGATTGCATGTCTGATGATCAGGAACACAGAGGTGGGCAGCAGTGTGGTGAGAGACAACTTCCAATGTGAGAACTAGCAGAAGTCCTCAAATGAAATAAAGGCAGGAATTAAGTGGCATGTGTTACACAGCTGATGTGAAACTATTACAGTGACTGCATGTAATGGGAGCTGAGACCTTTAAGCTCTCCCACAACCTGAAGTGATACAGGAGCCTTGTTTAAGAGCCATGGGAAAGATAAGAGGGTGGTTTTGCCTGCCCTTGAAATGTAGTCAGCTCTAGGGAGAAGTGAAGTATCTGCTTAACCATGGGGTTTGATGTTCCACTGCCCCAGACTCCCAGTTCCAAGCTTTACAGGGCAGTTACAGAGAATCATTTTGGTTGGAAGAGAGAGTTCAGATCATCAAGCCCAACCATTAACTCAGCACTGCCAGGTCACCACTAAACCATGTCCCTCAGCACCACATCTCCATGGCTTTGAAATCTCTCCAGGGATGGTGACTCCAGCACTGCCCTGGGCAGCCTGGGCCAGGGCCTGACAACCCTTTTGGGGAAGACATTTTTCATAATATCCAACCTGAAACTCCTCTGGTTGCCACTTGAGGCTGTTTTCTCTTGTTCTGTCAATTGTTCCTTGGGAGAGCAGAGCATGCCTGTTTCTTCTCACCTACCATCAGCTTTCTTGACTGCAGGAAAGGGAAATCACATGAAAGGAAAGTTCTCTGCTTAGGGCCTGGCCTGTGGAATTTGAATTGTGGCTGATTTTGTTGCACTACCTTTGCCATTTGTGGTCTCTGCCTTTGAACTGTGCTTTAGGAGCTCTGTGACTGGCTGGAAATCTCAGTGGGGTCTCTGGTCTAAGGTTGATCCTGGCCAACTCCAGCAGGGGTTTTCCCAGGGTGTCAACAGAAACAGGTAGCCCTATGGCAGAGGCTTTCCTTTGTTCATAAATTGCCAAGATGTGGAATTTTAGCTGATATCAGATTCAGGCTGTGTCACCACAAGTGTTTGTCAATAGTGATCCATACTCTGCCATCACAAGTCTGCAGTGGTTTTCTCTGTAACATCTGGAAAGCTAGTGCAAGCTGTAGGGAAACTGAAGGAAAGAAATACCATCTCATGTGCTGTTTGGAAACAATTGTGATCATTTTGATTATCATATGATTAATGGCAATCTAACAAAGCTGCACTATAGGAAAACATGACATGAGTAACTTGGCTTCTTGGCTCAGTGCAGCCTTAATGGTGTGTTACTTACAAATGACAGAACTTGGTCCAGAAGGAATCCTTAGGTTGTAGTCCAAGAGAGGACTTTAAAAGGTCAACTCCCCAAAAGGAGGATACTCCAGACATTTATCACTTCTGGCAGATGTTTGTCTAATATTTTGTAGAGAATTCCTCTAACAGCAGCTGCACAGATTCCTTAGGCAAGCTCTGGGAGCAGGTCTTCAACCTTAAAAATTCACCTAGTTCATTGTACACATAAAGCCTAGCAGTCAGAGCAGGTTAAGGCAGGACACTTAATCTTTTCAGTTGTCTTTTTATTTTTAAAGTGTGCTTCTATATGTATATATTTGTATTTATCAAATGTCTCTTTATCTAAGAATGAATGATGGGTAATTAGTGATAATGGAGCAGCTAGGAAATAAATAATCAAGAGGCTGTCTATTAACTCAGACTGTTTTGGTTCACAGCTGACTTGACCATTTAAGGAACAGTAGAAAAATAATCAGCTTTCCCCAAATCTTATTAGCATGTAATCATGATCCAGATTGTGCTAGTCCATAACCTACACTGAGCAGAATAACTCTTCTTGAAGGTTCAGCTATATTGTGTTGTTTTATGAAATTGCTTATGTGCCTCTTTCCAATATTGTATTTATTTATCATCATCCATTACTTAGAAAGTTAGGCTGAAGATGTTTCTGATGCTGAGGGAATGTCACTGCAAATAATGGGATGGAAATAAGCAATGGGTGAAGGTTGGGGGTGGNTATCTGATATGCTGCCAGGTAGTGTTAAAGCACTGGAACATGCACATATGGGAAAATCCTGCACTGCTGGGAGATGGGCTTGGATGATTTAATAGCCCTTGCTTTGAGATGTAATTTCTCTAACTGGTTGATACATGCACTAGTGTGCAGCTATTTGGAGTCGTTCCTTGTTTGTCTGGCAAATTGTTCCTTCTGAAAGGTTATAAATTACAGGGAATAGACTTTGTAGAAGATGATCTACTTGGAAAGAGTTTCTCAGCTGATATTCAAGCCATTAATGCTAAAGCAGAGAAAAACCAACCCAATAGAGTCCTAATCCCTTGGCTTTGCTGGAGTGCGGTGCTAGAAAGGTGCACTGCCATAAATAACATTTACATCGAATAGAGTCTTCTGTATTCTAGCAAGAACTTGGGAGAGAAGAGATAAAATAGAGAAGCAAATGTTAACTTAAAAGAAGTTTTTTCTCCTGAGTTTGCAACAAAGAATTCACTGATGAAGGAAGGAGGGAGAAGGCAAAGCAAGCATTTATAGAAATGTTGGGGTGGTTATAATTAGATCAGGTTTAGAACCAAAAGTTTCTATGCAGGAACTGACAGAAGGCTACACAATAATTATAGTTTGCTGACAAGCTGAATAGAGTTTCCTTTTTTTATCTTATGGTTTTGGGAAGCCAAACTGTAAATAAAGATGCAGTGTGACAGATTGTAATTGCCAGCAGCACGGCGCCTGTTCGTTTCATCAGATGGGGTCATTAGAGTGGGCTTACAATTAAACAGTTGATAACGTGACGTAGAGCTCCATTAAGAATTCTCCAGCAAACAGTCATTTGCATTTGATACTTCTGCAACCCATTTCTATTTGCAGAAATGTTATTGGCTGTGACCTTCCCAGTGGTGAGGTCTCTGGTTGCTGTTCCCACTCTGGGAGATGATATTAAGTATCCTTTGTCTTTACTTCGCAGTGAAGCTTCCAGTATTCATTTTGCATTCGTTTCTTTTTGGCCCCTGCTAAATGGCAAGACACTGGCCAAAGGAGGTTTGCCACCAGAGGACATGTGGAATTGCCTAAGCATTAATTATCTTAACTCTAGGAGTCGTAGATTTGATCAACCACTAGCATGTACCTGATTCACAATGAAGTGTTTCAAGGGAAAATAGTATGGGTTTTGAAAGGTACAAGTAGCAGTCATCATATTGCTGCACCTAAGAGGCTATTTTAGTTTCAGAGGATTCAAAGCCTTGCATTTGTCCCTGTCTTTCTCAAGATGTGATCAAGTGATTCCAGGAATTGTAACAAAATGTTTTCTAGGAAGACTTTGAAGCATGACTGTTATGATTCCCCAGCTGTTATTCCCATGTGGAAGTCTGTTATTGATTCTCCTATTTTTGGTAACCTAAGTGGGAGAATATGAACAGGTAGAAGTGGTTTGGTATTCTGTCTTCTAAGACCTTTCCAGGCTGTAGCTCCTCACTGGGATCACCATCTTCTAAGCAGAAGGAAAGAGTAAGGAGGCTCATTAGAAGACACCAGTTTTGAGCCTTTCTTCAGGTGCATGCAGACTCCACTAGTGAAGCTGTGCACACAACATGTTTGGAGCAAAGGCAAGGAGTGATTTGCATCTGTAAATTGAATTTACAACAGTGAACCTAAACCTCCCCTGCTGCAACTTAAGGTCATTTCCACTTGTCCTATTGCTTGTTACGTAGAAGAGGAAATCAACCCCTACATGGCTCCAACCTCCTTCCAGGGTGTTGCAGAGAGTGAGAAAGTCTCCCCTGAGCCTCCTCTTCTCCAGGCTAACCAATCCCAGCTCCCTCAGCTGCTCCTTATAAGTCCTGTGCTCTAGGCCTCTTACCAGCTTCGTTGCCCTTCATGGTCCTCCCTGCCCCACACAAGATTAATGCCCTTGCAGCTTCAAGATGAACTTGAGGTCACCAGCCTCTGGTAGAGGAGCGCTGTAAATGTTTGAGGAAGAGAACTGAAAACAGTGCTTGTTGTTTAGTGTTTCCAGTGAGAAGCCCAGACATGTAAAGAGGAAGACATGTGAAGGGAAAAATTATGCAGGAAAAACTGTGACATCTTCCTCTCCAAGGCTAATTGTAGTCTATCTAAAATAAGTAAAACACAGACCTAAATCTACTGTTCAAAACAGGGAAAAACTAATTTACTTCTTGTCTGAGTCTAGGGGGTTGTTTAAAAGCACATCACCTGGTAGGAGCAAGTGTGAAAGAGAAGATCATCAGCATCAGGAATGAAGGCTGAACCCATAAACCAAATCCACCTTAAGTATCTGTAGTGCTATCCATCACTGAAAGTGTCTCAACTCTCTACCTTACCTTATAACCTCTTTATTTGCAAGGGACAAACCTAACTGTGAAATCTCTTTCATTCTGGTGCCTCCTTGGCTATTCTAAGGAAATCCTTCTCAAGAGAAGAGGCTCCAGCCAGCAAGGTGGGCAGTGCACACCATAGGCATCCTCTGCAGCCAACTGGAACCTGAGGTTTGCTCTAGTCATACCGAGAGGGATGCCTGAGCTAACACAGGTGTCTCTCTCTTTGCATGCCATGTACTTTAAAAAGATGCAAGCTGCACAGGATTTATGATTCCTTTATTGGTTTTTTTTCCTTGCATTTTCAATTGTGAGCCATCTATTCCCATGCCACTCTGGGGGTTACCATCAAGCCTGTTGGATTACTTTCAATTTATGCCATAAGATTTTGTCACTCTTGCTGAACATTCCAAGATATTTTACTCTAGACTTTTTTTTTTTCCTCCTCCTCCTCCTCCTCCCCCTCAGATTTATATACTACCTTTAGGAGTAGAAAAGTCCAATTTCAATCATGTTAGAAATAGCTCATTTTAGACAAGTACGTGCTGCTCTGCTTACAAAACACAGATGAGTGGAATATGCAATTACCACCACTCCGTTTCCTGCCACAGAAACATTGCAGCATTATAGCATTACAGAAATAGAATGACATGCATAATGAAAGATTTCAAGATTCACCCAAGGCATTTATTCTCTTCACCTTAATGTTCTCAGCAGTAGCAGAGTATCCATTAAAAGGTAGGATGAATTATGGTTGCTTAGCAACCCCGAGGAGCTTGTAACAGCACCAAAGAATGAAA
Source organism: Galbula dea (assembly GCA_013399015.1). NCBI lineage: Eukaryota > Metazoa > Chordata > Aves > Piciformes > Galbulidae > Galbula > Galbula dea. Next base: position 1,261,244 of record VWZX01000455.1, read on the forward strand.
TGGCTGGTTGATAAAATGAATTTTCTCTGAGCATTAGCCTGTTGAAACTGCCTTTTCTTGTGGAACATAAAGTGCATTTATTTGTCTCATGCATTTTTTATTAGAAAATTATTTGAGTTCCAGGGACTTGAATCGTGGTTGGGTTGGGTTTTTTTTTTTTTGCTACAGGAGATATTTGATTTTAATGTGTTGCACTAAAATAAGTAATAAAAGGCCTTTTCTTCAAAGTAAAGACACCAAACCAACCTAGGTATCTCCTTTTGAAGTTGGGAATCAAATCTTCTCTAAGGTATGTTATTACTTCTTTCTAATTAAGAGTGATGGTAGCTAGGACTTCAACTTGATTTCACCTCTGAAGGGAAATTGAAGCCAGTTAGCCTATTGGTGAATAAAAGGAGATATTTGGAATTGGGCTCATGGGCTTATCATGAGGGCAACAAACATGCCCTTCTCCCTTCCCACATGGTGTGGTGGCCATGTCCCAGAGAAGGTTGAAGTGGTTGCACATTCATCCCTGATGTTCCCTACTTGTTTCTGTGCTAAAAATACCCTCGTTGTAGGCTCCCATCCAACAGAGAGGAGAAGTTTAATTTTCCACTGAGGCTCTGCAGGCATTCAGCAGCAGCCAGAGTTGGATGAGCATTTTTGACAGAGAAGGCTTTTATTGCAAAAATGCCAGAAGAGTGAAACCAAAGTTGAGATGAGGGGAATAGATCAGTTGTGATTAATCTTTTATTGGCAATAATTTCTGAGAACTGGGACTGTCTGGGCAGAACTTGAGTCAAAGGGACATCAAAAAAGGGAGAGGGGGGGACCTGCCTGCTCCAGAATATCCAGAACATCCATCTATCTGGATGTAGGAGACCAAAGCTTAGGCTTCTTCACAGCATTATTTAGAACAAGAACTTAACCTTTTGGTTTTGTAGCCAATGAGAATGCCCAAATGATTAGTTAGGGTTAGTCTACAGGGTTTTTTTAGTCTTTCTTGTGGCACTTAAGGTAGTGACAGAATTGTTCTTTCACAGTTTAATACAGATCTCTTAAAAGGCTTCAGTCCTTACTTTACTGATGCAATAGTTCACTTGACTCCCATGCAAACATCTGGGTGAGGAGTGACTCTGACTATGCTGCTGCATGCTCAAGCAGTAGATCATGATCTCCTGAGAGTGTCCTGGGCTCTGTATGAGTGCAGAGACCTTGGGTGCAACCTGGAGTCACTGTATGGTTCCTGGCAAAGCAAATGAGGTTGTCCACATGCAGTGTGCACAGTGAGCTTGAGTGGCAGCTGAGAGGGATGTCTGGGGAGCCACAGAGATGGAGAAGTCCTTCTTGGCTTAGAAGCATGTCTCAGGTTCTGGGCTGGAACTAGAGTATGAAAGCAACTCTAAAAATTAGGATGAGCTCAGATGACTCACTTATGTGCTCTCTACCTGGCAGGAAAGGAGCAGAATGGGACATTAAAAAAGGTTGAAGGGTCTTGCAGTGAGCCAGCTGGAAGTTCTGGACCTGTATGGCTGTGTCCAGACTGATGGTGGTGAGAGCACTGCTATTGGTAAGGGATAAGGCTGCTGCAGTTCACATGATGGCAGCAAGCACTGGCAGCCTAACAGAAAATAGAGTTTAGTTAAGTTGACAGCATGGCAACATTTTTTACAATGTGTTTTGTACTGCAAATGAAATGCCCTGGGAGATACAGAACTGAAAGCAATCATAACCTTTTTGGACCAAACTATAATTCAGCTCAAGTGAAAATGAAAGCAAACTCACGTGAGGTGGCAAGATCTGGCCTCTTAAAAGTATGTGCTGATAATCAAACATTAAAAGTGAAACACTGCTCATCTACAAAGGTGCAAATTAAAATTCCAGAGAGAGAGCTTGACTGATTTGTTTAACAAAGAGTTTAATACAGTAGAATCCCACTTGAACATAAAACTATTACACTCACAATAATCCTGCCTAGCTGGTGGGAGATCCAAATTAAAACTCTCCCTGATATTTGCTTAAATCTCATCAATTGCACAGAATTAGAGCATATTGAAGTTGTGTATTTACTGGGATCTTCCTGTCTAATAGGTTTTGAACAATTTAAAACCATGGCTGAAAAGATGTATTTTCCCCTCAGATGATTCAAGGAGTGTATTCCCACATCCTAATTTAACACCTACTTGTTTATTAACTTACTAGTGTCAACATGACAAGGCTGGGTTTAATGCAGACTAAATGTTCCATTTAAACAGATAATTTATTCTGTTATTAGTATTAAGGTGTTACAAGGAGATTATTCAACTGAAGCTGGTGGATTAATAATACTCCTTCTGAAGGATATATTTTCATGCTCATTTCCTGGCTTCCATTGTTTCCATTCATACCTATAGGGGAACAGATGTTTGTTTCTTTCCACTGGTGATTTTGATGATTTAGTAGCAATATGATTTACTCTGTTCTGTTCCACTCTTCAGTACCCTCTGGAGGATTTAATTTATGGATTTTTGGGGTATGAAAATCTCAAAATTGTGCTGCCACCTGAAATCCATAGCAGTTTAGAAAATGAATTGCAATCCTACAGAACATGTCAGCTGAGTAGCAAGTATTTCACAGGGAGAGTTTGTGACCTTTTGTTCAGCTGCTAGTGACATGTTCAAGTCTTTTAGCTTGGGTGAGTGAGTAGAGGTTTTAAATTTGACCTGTTGGTAAGATTCCCCACACTTATTTAGGATGCCTCACAGATGCTGACTTCAAAAAGAGAGTAAAGCTGGGGTGGTAGGTTAAAAATGTGAGAAATTGGTAACTCAGGCAGTAATTTTGCCAGGTTTTGATGGTACCTTAACAAAGAATCGTGGTACTCATGCTGTGATCTTTCCTTTGGGAGACTGACCTGGCAAAACAAGAGAGTTCACACCCCCACCCCCCTGAGAAGTAATCATTGTTCAGGCTTTGTAGGAAATGTAAGAGTTCCAGGTCTGCAGTTCTTGCTTACAGCTACTTGATGTAAGGAATGAGGTTAATCTATGGAAATGCCCAATTGTGCCAGATGGAGAACACAGAGTCAGTCCTGGTTGCTGTTGCACATCATCAAGCATTGCTGAACAAGGAACTCCCCACTGCTGCAAGGCACCAGTTGCTGGAAAGCAGTGAGCAAAATTAAAGCAGGAAAGGAAGGCTGATTTTAGGAAATGTCCAGACATAGCCAGTACCAAACCCAAGACTTGAGGTGTACTTCTGTGTGCAAACCTAGAAGCAACCACAAAATTGTTGCAGTGCTTTGGTGGTGGCCCTCTTCCAAAAGAGCTTGTTCTGCCAGAGCAACACTTGTGATCCCTTCTGGCATTGAATAGAATAAAACCAGAGTGTGATTTGACCAAAAGCACTGAGATAACCACTCCACAATTGGATGGGAGTCTGTCAAATGTGGAGCCTGCTGCAGAAGAGCACTTTATTCCTTCCAGCTGCCTGAATAAATAATGTAAAAGGAGATGTTTGGAATTGGTCTTGTGGGCTCCTCAGGAAGAAAGTCAGTAACCAGCTGTCTGGTTATATGTTCCTTTGTATTACTTCTGGTTAACTCAGAAGCCCCAAATATGATCTACAGAGCTCTGGAATATGGTGTGGGGGTTTGAGAGGCTCTCTGGGGAACCTTTATCTGCATAGAGAGTCTTTTTTAATATGTGACAGTTTTATATCAAGCATAATGATCTTGATATAATAAGTAATCTAAAAACAGTCAAACTCATCATGAGTGAACATGGTTTATTCTCCTGAACTGTTTCATACATCACATTGTGGAAGTCTTCTTAGAAGTTCCATTAGGAAGGATATTTCTGGCATGTGATGGATCTGTGGATGAAAGTGGAAGGCCTGTCACTCTGCTTGTTCTGTTGACACATGCTACTGTCTGTTGGGAATGTCCTAGCTAAGAAAATTACCCTGTGATAGTCTTTCCAGCTTGTACAGACACACCAAGAAATGCTGAATGAGTGCATTAGGAACCAGAAAACACTGGGAAATTCTGGGTAGTGATCAGAGAGGCAGAGGGCTGTGGAGTAGCTGATGCTTTCTTACTCTTCTTTATCCTAGTAAATGAAGAGTGCTTGAAAAAACTGGATTCAGTGCAAGTCTTGCAACCATAGATGCTGATTAAGGGTCTTAATACCTCCAGTTCTAGTCAAAAGCAACTTTTTCTCCATATTTTTCCCAATTGCCATTTAGGTTTATGCCAAGTCCTTTAAAATATTAGCTAAAAAGACTAGTTGTGATTTAGCCATCAGAAAGAAACATATGGTAGCTAAAAACATGTAAATAAAATCTGAAGGCTGGTTGAGGGCATGAGGTAAAAACTGACATCATCTTCAGAAGAAGCAGCACAGAAAAAAATGACCCCTGGCAAGTTTTGAAAAGCAGCTATTCCAAAACACAGGGAGGAGTTGTGGGTGGCATAAGCTTAATGTCCATGTACCCTCTGAGATATTCCTTTTATCTTTTCAAATAGGGCTGGATTCTCCCATTTCAGGTTAGTACCAGCCTGTAAATGCTGTGTTTCTATTTTGTGCACACAAAATGTACAGGTCTCTAAGTTGCCCAACCATTTACAGGTGGCATTTTAGGTGGTTGGATGGACAGAGAGCTACTAGGAAGTGTAAATCATCATATTCTTCTGTACTTGGTTACCTGCAGAGGGGGAGAGTATCACAGTCAAACATGAATTTACAAGTTGAATGCTAGAACTGAATTCTGCCTTCATATGCAATAACAAAGGTAGAGATCTGAGAGGAGATAATGGTTCTTCAGGTGCTAATAAAGAAGTTCAAGTGAAAATCTGTCCTTTCCATTTAAAGGTGGAAAAAATAAGAGCATTTAGTGCTAATATGAAGGGGGAATATGAGGTCTTTCATGCTTGGTTTCCCACCCCTGAAACTTCAGGTTTTCAAGTGTATGCAATCTGCAAAGCTACTTTTAATTGGAAATCCCATTCAGATGTTTCCAGGGCAAGGGTCTCCATCTTTAACCTTTCTGCCTACTGCACTAGGGACAGGATGGGGACATAATGTCTCTGGTAAACTGCTGGAAGATCCTTCAGAGAAGTTGTATTGCTTCCAGGGTGTTTCCATGAAATCCAGAGAGTTCCTCTGCTAGGGGCACAGTCCATGATCCAGACAGGTTAAAGTGATTGATGAAGGGAACAGTCAGATTAAGAACTTAATGACTGCCAGAGGAAGCTACTCCTAGGTCTTCTAGGTCATGAATCCCCATTAAAATAATTTGGAAATGCTTCTGGTGGACTTTGGGTAGGAGCTTTGTGTACATAGAAGTGTTCTTATCTTGGGTTTTACACTTACTGGAGCAATTTCTGTCTGTACCTCAGTTTCCCTGCCTGAAATGGGGGAATAAGATGTTCATCTGCATTATCAGGGCTTAGTGAGTGTTTGGAAGATGCAGTAAAACAGACTGGTGGGATTAAAAAGACATTATGTAAAAGGTCTTTTTTACTTAAAAATCTTGTATTATGGATCCTTTGTACAAAGAGATTAACTAGTTTCCCTTTCTCATTGTGAAGTGAATGCATTTTCTTAACCTATACCTGGTTTGTTTTGTTTGAGGAAGCAGAACTTAGTCTGCTCCTGTATTCTTCTCACTGCCAAAATTGAGTTGAAGGATTATTTTTATTCTATCTATTGGAGTTGGGGGGAAAAAACCCACCCCACACCACCAAACAATACAGATATTAGAAAAAAGCTCATAAATTTGTGTCAGTCTCTGCTTCCCAGGCCTTAACTGAGGATTTTTCATCTTCATTCATTGTCAGTTTTCCCAGAGCAGATTGAGACAAATGTCTTTTATCACCCAACCATTGCAGGAGCATATTCCACTTGAAGGAGGTGGTTGTTAAGCATCTGTGTTAGAGTATAAAGGACCAGAATTTTCTCCTCTGTTGAATATAGGCTCTATATGTCTTTGTGGATCTATGTCCTGGTGTATGCCTGTGTATATCTGCTTGTGGGTCATCTCCCTCCCTCCCATTTCTCTAAGCTGTAAGTGGCACCAAGGGAATCCCCATCAGGAGGACTACTAGCTTAGGACAACCAAAATCCTCCTGGTTGCTAGTGTGCTTCAAAAAGGGGTACTATAGGCTCACAACAGCAAGAGAAGGGAGCACATGACAGTCCAAAATGCCAAGGGAGAGGCATAAGAATTAAACATCCTCATGAAGGAGATCCCTCACACTGCTTCATAGAGATGAATAGCATGATGGTGACCTGCACTGTGAGCAGCTGGCCAAAATCTGTCCTGTGATGCAGATGTAAGACTCATTCCTGACTCCAGGAGGTACTGTGGTGGAGTATCTTGCACATAGCTCTCTGTACCTACATCTGCTGGAGGAAGTGAACAGCACTCTTGGGTCTAGGGAAATTGGTTGCATTTCAGTAGTCCTGGAGTTCCTCACTTTAGATTTTCTTCTGTTAGTAATGTTTCCCTGCACCCCAGAAAGGTGCAATGAGGAGATGCACAGTGTGTTGTCCTCCTTTGACTGAGCTTTACTAAATGTTTCATAACACAAGCTTTACAGGGTTGAGGATGGGGAAACATTTCATCTCTTTGCTTCCTTTTCAGTTTAACTGAAGAGTTTTCAACCTCTAGTTTTCAACTAGAACTTTGACTTTGGCATCAGAACAAGTTAGTTATTGTTTTGGTTGATGGGAGGTATTTGTGCAATGAGCAAAATTCTTGCCTCTTTTGCCACTGATTTATTTTCCCTGCTGTATCTAAAGATATTTTTGTGAAGATTTTGCAACCTGCATCTTTTCTTCAGTCCTTGTCCATATTTACAAGCCCAGGAACAGGAGGAGCAGTCCAGTGGCAAGAAATGAGACCAGCCACAGACTTATTTGCAAAGAGTGGGCATAAGCAGAGTGTCAAGAGGAAGGTTTGTTTTGCTGGAATTGTATCTGGATCCAGCAGCAGCACAGAATTAAGCAAGTTTTGGCTGGTGTTCCTGCCAGGTACAGACAGATGTGATTTACACTAATTGTACTCAAAGTAACTCTTCTCCTGGCCTGCAGGTTGTGTGCTGTGTCTTGAATGGGTGGAAATTCCCATGATGTGCTGTTGGGTTGGTGGTGTCCTTTGGTATTTGGTTCTGCTCTGTGCTAATTGGTGCTTATTGATTATTTAAAGTGCTGCCTTGACTCAGGACAGTTGAGGGATTCTTTGTGAGATACAATTTCACAGCAGTGTGACAGACCCTACACAACTCCTGGACCCAACTAGAACCAGATAAACATTTTCTATTGGAATTTCTAAGAGATCCTTTCATTTTGTAGAAGGATTTCAACATGTTTCCATGGCCTTTTGCAGATTTCTCTGCTGGTTTCTTGGTTGGGGATTTCTTTGTTAGCATGTGCAAGTGTTCCTGCCTTCTCTTGGCATCCTTCTTTCACCATTTGCCTCTGTGGAGGAAAAGCTTTTTAAAATACACCAGTGAAATGTTAACTAAGAGGAAGATGATCTTCTTTGAAGGTTATATTTTCTGGTTCTCACTGAATGCTTCCTTGGGATTAAATTGTCAGGGGGATGTTTTAATTCTCCCCATCCACGTTGGCTGGTCTGAGAGCTCCATTTTGTGCAAAATGGCATTTTTAATTTGTAATTAAAGGGGAAAAAAAAAAATCCCCTAACCTTCTGCAAGTTTGACTACATGCCCAGCCCTCTCTGCATTCAGAGGAACCTGTCATCCTTCTGGGGGGCAGGGAGGATTACTTACAAATTAAAGAGAGGAAGAGTTGGCCTGTAGAGATTCCACAGCAAATAGAGAAAAAGAAATTAGCTTATGACATTAATGATGTTAACTATATTATTCAAAGCTGTTCAGAGTACTTGGTTCTTCTGTTTGCAGGCTTTCTTGTTTCTAAAGAACTTCTCCCTCTAATGAGACCTTTTGAAAGCCAGGTTAGTTAGGCAGAGGCACAACTCCCCCTATGCCAGACTGCAAGCACAAACTTGAGCCAGTAAACATACAAGCTTGGCCTTTGGAATATCTGGCCCTAGATGTTTCATGGCCCTCCTACATTGTACACTTATAATTGAATTACACTGAGAGGATAACTTGTTATTGTGTTGTCTTCTGTAGGGTTCATAATAACTCTTATCATGTGTTTCCAGAGGACATTGTTTTATTTGATTCCTGGCATTGCAGACAAGCCTTTAATGTGCTTAATCTTGCAGGGTTCCTTGTCTAAGAGCTACTTGCTCAAGCAAGGACTGTTCAAATGGGTAAAGACAAATCACTTGGGGCTTATTTCTGACTTTTAGGCACAACAGTGTGCAGGAAGGAGGAGGCAGGGGAAATGGTTGTGCAGTGGCACCAGCCCCAGCAGCTCACAGAACTTCCCAGTGTCCTTCTGTGGAAACACAAAGCCATGGTGGTACTAGACCCTATGGCATTCATGGCTGTCCAAGTGTTAGCTTTAACTAGCCAGCAGGTATGTTGAAGGAGCAGCATCACCACTTGTGCCTCTTCCAAGCCATCTTTGTCATCCTGTGGATGACCCCACAGCAGAAGAGAGCAATGCTCATGCCTCTCCAGAGCACAGCACTGTGCTCCTGCCATGTCCTGCATGGGTCTGTTTCTGCACCTCCTGTGCTGGGTGGCTTGTGTGAAGCTCAGGGCAGGCAAGGAACCAAAAAGACCATGAGATACCAGGCTTGCAGAGCCCTTTCTGAATGGGGTTCTGTACATTGGGTAGGGAGGGGACTGGTTAAGGATCTCTGTTTAACACAGTGAACCTTTAGCACTGCTGTAGTGATGTTACAGAGGAATGTGGGAGACACAGAATCCCCAGAATCCCAGCATGGTTGGGGTTGGAAGGGACCTCTGGGAATCACCCAGTCCAACTCCCCTGCTAAAGCAGGGGCACCCACAGCTTGCCCAGGATCACCTCCAGCTGGGGTTGGAATCTCTCCCCAGAAGGAGACTCCACAACCTCTCTGGGCAGCCTGGGCCAGGGCTCCAACACCCTCACACCAAACAAGTTTCTCCTCCTGGTCAGATGGAACCTCCTGGGTTGCAGTTTGTGCCCAGTGACCTTTGGGCTGTCACTTGGACTTGAGATGAAGTTTTGTTGAATATCATGAATAAACTGTTCTGTCTGCAGTGAGTATTACTTGAAAGCCTATGTGGAAGTAAAACCATTCTGTAGTTGCATGCTGATAGGTCTGAGCTGTAGTTAAGCTACTTAAGTAGTAACTAGCAGTGGTGTCTAGAATATGGGAGCAGATTTGCATAACATAAACATTCTGAGTGTGAAGTTGTGGCCCATATACTTCTGGTGATATTATCATTACTAATCTCATGGCTTAGCACTGCATGCCTGACAGGCCACTTACACATGATAATAAACTGTTATTACACAGGGACCCTTGCAGAGTAACCATAGTTACACACAGAGTACACTTCTTTTGGGTAAAGTAAACACAAATACAATCATTGGGGTCAGTGCTGCAGCTTTGTAGGTTAAGAGTTGGCTGCCAACAGTGAATCAAAGGAATGTTATCTAGCAGTTCAAAGGAAATTTCACCCAGCCTTTTATGAAGATTGAAACGTGCTATTAAAGTAAATTATTACAGTGATTTGTTTTCTTTTTCTTTGTGATATGATTGCTTTGAGTCATCACCATTTGGGTTAGAGAACCTCAAAAAAATACCCCCAAAACCCCTCCTCTTTAGCACCAGCCTCATCTTCTCAGTAGAGTAGCCTGACAGTCCATTCTAATGCATTTTAACCAACTTATAAATCATTTTCTGGAGGCTAATGATTTATTACTGCTGTAATGAACTTCAGAGGCATCAATACATTAGTATCCACTTTGGAAAAATGCCATTGTCAAATCCTATTGGAATGATGATCAGTTTACTATTGTTATTAATGACCCTGCTCAACTCTTTGGATCTCTGAATAACCCTGGGAGATGACAGAGGTCTTCCATTTGGGCAAAAATCAATGCATATGTAGAATAAAATGACAGGGCTTCCTGGGCCATTTCTCAGTGCCTGTGTTCTTCTTGTCTGCAAAGACTCAGAACTACTTGTAAGTTCCCCAAAGCTGAGGTGACTGGGGAATAGGAATCCCTGGAAGGATCTTCAGTTCAAAATTAGGCACTGCCTTTATTTCAGGAGGGGTTCCTTGGTGCTTTCTTACCTCAACACTTCCCAGGTGTGGGTGCATGCTGGTTACTTATTAGACATATGAGGTCCTGAATGGAATTCTTCTTGCTGTGTCCTCTACTTGTCCTCTGTGGTGGAAGGAGTCTGTAATCCAGGGAAGTATTTGTTACAGGCTGTACAAAGTGCTGGTTCTTAAGTTCTTGAGTCATGGGGGTTTTTCCCTTTCTTTCTGAAATAAAAAATAGACCTCAGTGACTTGACCAAAATAGTAATTACCATGTTAGGGGTTTTTTTCAGTGCTCAGAGATGTCAGAAATTTGACCTCTGAGGCTTTTAATTGTGACCTTGTTTCTTCTTGCCATTCATTAAGCTTCAACCTTTGCTCTCTTGTCATAAAAGATAAATGAAGATTCACACAATCTTTAGTTAAGAGAAGAATCATTGTTTACATTAATGTAGATTAAGTAGAAGCAAACCAATTATTTATTGTGCCAATCATGTCTTCTTGAACTTTTAGTTAGTTATCACAGTTCTAAAATTACCATTTCCAAATGTTCCTTGCAAACTCAAAGTGTAAATGGATTTTTTTGGCTTTAAATGTCTTTGAAGATGTTATGTTGTATGAATAAGTGGAAGAGTACTTCTAGGCTTCCATGGAAGGATCTAGAGAAAGAATTGCATTTCAACATTAAGTAGCCAAACTAAGATCTTAATACACATGACACTGCCTTTAAATAATCCTTCTGCTCAGTATTTTCAACTCTGGAAGCAGATGATCACATTTCCTGCTGCCACAGAAGCACATTTGTGCCATGAAATCATCACAGACTACCCCAAAGAAGCATTCTCAGGTGCAGGGCTACCTGAATTCATCTGACTTTTGCAGGTTCTGGTTGTTCCTGCCAGGGCAGGGGAAGGATTTCCTGATGTACTTCCTAGAATATTAATTACAGCATTTGGGTTTGCTAGAGAGCAAGGAAGGATGCCTCTTGCTAAATTGCTGTCAGGAAAGCCAGAACATTTGCTTTAAGGCTGGTAAAGATTTTCAGAGTAGTTGCCATCTAGATTGGTCCAGGCAGGCTTGAAAGGTTGTCAGAACAGAGGATGCTAGGTCTCAGTGGAGAAGGAAGAATTCACTAATTCTTTTGTTCTTCTCATAATATGCTTTTTTTCTCCTTGTTGTACTTCCTAACAAGTATATACCCACTTCCCCCAGCTGCTGGTTGCTGCTTGGCAATGCTGAAAGCTTGTTTGCAAGATGAAGGAAAAAAAAGGAAGTTTCCTTGGCCAAACCAAGTAGTTGTAGTTGCTTACATGCAAAATATTTTTACCTTGAACCATAAGATTTAGCATCTGTTATTTTAAAGCCTGTAAAGTGCAATTATTTTTCAGAACATGATAATCCCACTGATTTAGGATGATCTGGAGCAATGTGTATCATGTGGCAGTAATTTCCAAGCTGCTTTATCTCAGCAACACTTTTAAGACAGAGCAAGTGTTGTGTATGTGCAGGGATTTGCTGGTTGGTTTGGTTCTTGTCTGTCAGCCCTTGTCTCTCTGTTGTGCTGGAATGGGCTTGGTTGGTAATTCATCTAGAAGTCATTTAAGAATGCAGTTCTTAGCAAGAATAGAGCCACAGTTACTATCCTAAGGTTTGGTGACTCTACAATGCTGGCAGAAGTTGCACTGGATAGTGTGAGAGGATTAACTGGAGTTGTTCTGGGGAGTGAGTGTTCTCTAATGGCTATAATGACCAATCTACCCTTGAACCACCCCATTTCTTGTGGCAGATGCTGTTTGCTCAATTTGAGAACCAAAGCAGTCCACTCCAGGTACCATAAAGGTGCAAGAGCAGCTCAGAACTTTCATTATAAATCCCTAAGTTCTCTAAATTGGACTATTTGAATCATATTAAAATGTTTTAAATATTTTTTTCCTCAAAATTACAGACGTAGTGATTGAAGTAGTTTAACTTTATAACTGCATAGAGGGTCTTGATCTCAAGATTTCCATCATGGGTTGTAATTTTCACAGAGAGTATCATAGAAGGCACTTTAGGATCCTTTTTTCCTCTTCACACATCCATATTTTATACATATTTTGGTGCAGTTCTCCTTGGAAACCTAGAATGCAAATGCAATGCCAGTGTCCTTTTGTAGTTAGTGATGAAGGTTAACAGAGGTATCTAGTGATGTTTTCTCCCTTTCTTTCCAAAGTGCTTTTATCCTCTTGTCTCCTTAAAGCACAGAAGAAAGAAGGCAAGATTTTGTTGTTAATCAGGTTTTAAGTGTAGCAGCAGCAGTGTAATCTGCCAGTCGAATGCAGCACCTTTCCTTTATTCTTCAGAGAAAGAGGACACTTGGAAACTCTTTCAGTTGCTTATCTGTAAACACCCCTGGAGCCCTGCTTTGGCTTCCCATGCCTGAGGAACTCCTCTGTTTTTCTCAGATGAATTTAGACACTTCAAATGCCAATTTCTCTCTCTGTAAATTACACCGTGCATATGGAGCTTGTCTGTCTGAAAATCAGGGTGCTTCCTGACTACCAAAAAGGGCAGGTTGCATACTGCAAAGAGAAGAAGGAAAGATCATGGAATGAACTCAACCTATCCAGTGCATTACTCATAAATGCAGTGTAAACACAGGCTAGTGCCTTAGCTGAAGTTGCTTCTTTGTTGGGTTTATTTTCTTTCCATGTGCTTCTAATTTCCTTATTCTGCTAATCCCTTGCACATCCTTCATCAGCCCTTCTGTCAGATTTTAGGTACACAGAGTCCTGAAGTCTATCTACTAAACCTGGGAAGGTAATTATGAAAATTGGCCATGCAAATTGGGTAAAGGCACACATAAATTACCAGTGAGAGGCTTTAGGTAGTAGTTTGCTTGCATATTTACCTGAATTACATTCCTGATGGCAGTAATTATCTGAGCAGTCATGGATGCACTTCTGCACAGGCAGGAGCTGCCTTTCAACGTTTCTTCCTGAAGAAAGTAAAGCAATTGCTTTGCTGGGAGAGGCAAAAAAGGATCAGGTGAGTTTCTGCAGTTCCAAAATCCATGATTGCTACTAGAGGATGAGCCTGTTCTGGAGTATTAATGAAACTTAAAGATCTGTGGTAACCCAGTGTAGATTTGCACCCTGGTTCAATGGTACATCGGTATGCAGAGCTCACCTGAAGGCATGGGGCAAGTGACCAAGGCAAAGTCTGGATAGTTCTGTTATTTTATGCCAATTCTAATCTTTCTAATGGTCATATAATGCATATATATCTGCATATATGTGGTCATCAAAAATACCCACTTCCCCCAGCTGTTGGTTGCTGTTTGGCATTGCTGAAAGCCTGTTTGCAAGATGAAGGAAAAAAAGGAAGTTTCCTTGGCCAAACCAAGGTTGCTGCTTTGCTCCAAAGATGAATGGGACAATAATAGGCTTCACAATCCTAAAGAATAGACTGAATAATAAGTTTTAAAAGAAACATAAGTTGGGATTGCCCAAAGTATTATTTTTCAAGAAGTTATGGCTTTTGGTGTTTGGTGTTGGGGTTTTTTTTCCCCTTTTAAAATGTTTTGGTAAGTTGATCAGGCTTTATTTAAAGAAGATATCCAACATTTAGAAATATCAAACCAGGAAAATAAAGATATATTCTTGAATTAAAAGGAAGGTTCCTAGGAAGGTCTTCTGTCCCTTGCTAATGCAATGGACACTAAGCAAAACAGATTCACTAATTTGACTCTTTTAAGAGTGCTGGATATCTGCTCCTCTTCTGCAGAGTTGAAAATAAAATAATTGAGATTTTTCTTGTTTCAGAATTAGAATATTGGGCTTGGCAAGCTGCAGACTGATAATTACACTGGAGATGTTAAATAGGTTTTAGAGACAAAATTGTAAATAATACAATACAGAAGAATGATGGAGTTATTAGCATATCATTAAATCCCTTTTTCCCTGGCAGCCAAGCAGATTTTTCATAACTTAGCAAAAGTGTCTTGCCTAGCAGTGACAATGTGCTTCCCATTTACAGGCCCCACAATATTTGACTGTGGCATGAAGTTTATATTGCAGGGGAAATTATGACAATAGAGTTACAAATATCACTGAGTTTATCACTTGATAACAAGATCAGATGTCTGAGAAACAGTCTCTTCTGAGTTAAACATTTTGCAGACCTTTTGTTTCAGCTTCCATCAGTGCTATCAGTCACACTCAGAATTTACAGAGCTGCCACACACCAAGAGGGAGATTGGGTAAAAGGTCCTTTTGCTAACATAATTTAAGCAGTTTAACTTCTTAGTCTGAATTGTGTTTTGCATTATGATTTTGTACTTAATAAAAAGTAGAATAGTGTGGGATATGTTTGGGTTGGATTTTTTTAAGGGCTACTGATATCAGCCAAGGAAAACATGATCTTCTTTATAAAGAAAAATGAACTTAGTAGAGAAATTCATCAAATGCACACCCAAAACCTAGCTGACTTTAGTTTTTGACAAGCACATGTCAATGGGGATCAATAGATAAAGTGTAGTCATAATTCTGTGCAGTTCAGTACCAGGATGACAGGGAGGTACAGGAAGGTTGGTCTGGATGCAAGAGCTAGCACAGCTCCACTGTTTCCATCCCAGACTGAAAGGGCCAGGAAAAGAGTTTGCTCAGAGAAGGCTGGTATTTATCCATGAGCCTTCAGGACTCAGAGCTGTTTCAGTTTCCCTAAACCAGTCTTTTCTAAACTTATTCATATTCAGACATCACTTCTGATTAACTGATGGAATGTGCCCAGAGAAGGGGAAGGAAGCTGGTGAAGGGTCTAGAACAAAAGTGTTGTGAGGAGCAGCTGAGGGAACTGGGCTTGGTTAGTCTGGAGAAAAGAGGCCAGAAGGCAGAGAAAGGACTAAAACCTGAGTCTGCCTCAGGCTCTAATCATCTCATTACCCTCATTATTAGGTTTATGAGATTTCCTGCTGTTCTGCACAAACATTCAATGGACTTTGTTTCCATTCCACGTGTGATACAAAGTTGGATCTTTGAAACCAGGGTAACACAGGCAGATCTAGTCTGCAGTTGTCTATATTATTCCTCTTGGCCATTGTGATATGGAATATCCTTGAAATTATTTCCTGGAGACACAGTGTCCTACCTGAGGTTGTGGTTTACTAATGGTTTTGTGACTAGAACAAAATCTCTTGTAGAGGTGGAATAGTAGAAGCATTTTGGTTGGAAGAGACCTAGAAGATCATGCAGTCCAACCATCAGCCAGCACTACCAAGTCACCACTAAAGCATGGTCCCTCAAGCTCTCCTCAGAAGACTTGTGCTCTAGAGCTTGTGAATGTATCCAGTACAACTGCCTCTACCTTGGGAGAAGGAGAGGTGGATGGTGTGGTCAGGGCACCTTTGTCTGTTAAAGCAGAGAGAGGGAACCAACCACCTGTGCTAGATAATGATCCCATTGCCCAAGTCACTGCAGGGAGATAGCTTGATACTGTTGTGGTGAGCATCAGATTAAAAACAGACCAGACCAGAGTAGAATGCAATGGAATAGAGCAGGAGCTAGCTACTGTGTTGGTTGTGGTCAGTCACAGGAGCTGCCTGAAACTCCTTTTTCCCCCTGCCCTACAGACATGCAGAGCTCTGTGCTGTTCACAGTGTTTCCAAGGATCTAGCTCATATTCCTGGACTTAATCTTTCTGTGTCCCCTAGATGCTTCTATTTTTCATGCCTAAAAGAAAGCTAGACAATATTTTCTCTCTGAAACATCCTTCTGACTTCATTTCTTTTGATGAAAGGCTATTGATTGAGGTGTGTTTGAGTGAACCTGGGCATGTGCTGCTGACTCAGGAGTTCTTTAGCATCACCAAGATAAATGAGAAATACAGGATTGTTTTCCTTATGTAAATAATGGTGAAATAGAAAAATGTTTCTGTTATTTGCAGACAAAAAAAAGAAGCAGTGAAGGGATGATATTGTTATCAGAAGACTGTGTGCTAGAATATTGGACTTGTACCTCCTAGATTCCATTTGTCTGCTGTCAACCTATACCTGCTGCTGAGCATTAGAGACTTAAGAAAGAGGGAAAGATAACACAAATTATTCACCATTAATTCTTTAAAATGAGTCACTATTAAAAGCTTAATTGTTGGCTGAGAGGGTCCAAATTAGCAGCCTTTGCAAGATCAAACAAAATTGGAGATATTTGTCCAAATTAAAATGGAAACATGCATCCAGAATACACTAAATGAACATGTATGCTCTTGTAATAATAATTTTATTATCTTCAGTTTCCAGGCCAGCCTTTTAATTATGACCCTTTATATCAGTCAAAACCATGTATTCAGGATTAAAAACCTATTTCTTTAACTAGTCTAGTTAAAGACTGTGGTTTGATATATTCTATGCTACAACTTTTATACAAACCAGAGAACACTTCTAATAACACTTTTCTAATTTCATGGTTCAGTGCACAGTCAGTAAAGATTTAAATAATTCAGAAAGAAAGCCTATTCTGTTTCTTTATTAGAAGTTTGAGTCAGGCAAATTCTTTGACATTTAATAGGTTTTTAACCCTTTTAATAACTTCTTATAATGAAATTTATTGGAGGTTGTTTTAAATAAAGGGTTATTATATTAGAGTGAATAGTAGTCAGGAGTTCTTTATGATTAGTTTTGAGACCATGGCCCTGTGTGACTCAAAGGATATTAAAACATAAAGTAGAAAAGAATGTTAATAGTCCCCAAATTAACTGTGCACCAAGAAATAGAGCAACTGGATGGGGCTGCCTTCTCCTCCTGATGTGATCGTGCTATAACGTGTTGAGGTTGGAGTCTATAATTGTTTTAAAGGAGCTTAAGATCACTTACAGAAGCAGCCTTAGATGGAGCAACCTGGAGTGGTTTAATTCTTCACAGAATGATTTGGAAAAGATTAGCATGGTAAATTTAATAGGTTTTGAGGTTGGTTATTGTTTTAGTTTAGGGTTCTTTTGCCCTGTGAGGTTTCTGCTCTTTCAGACTCTTTTCCTTACCGACAGAAATGATCATTTTATCCTGAAAATGCACTGGGCAGAGAACATCAAATACACCTGTGTACAGCACTCAAATATTCCCCTAGCACCCACTTACTTTAAAACTTACTCTTTCATTATGCAGTTAGCTGGTACAGAAGAGAATTATAAAAATGAGACGATGAAAACACAGATCCCTTCCTCTGTTAGGTGCTGGTTTGACTCAGCCTTTTAATGCATTTTGGATGGTTCTCTGTGGTCATTTTACAGTAATCTTAGCTCCCATAATAAATCTTTCTTTAGCCCTAATTCTCTTCCATAGGTGCTAAAAAAAGGCTAAGTTGCAGGTGTGATTTTTACTCTAACTGAAGGAAAGCGAAGATCTGATGGTGTGTGGGACTTTGGGTTTGATCAGCCTCTGTTCATGACAGGATGGTACTCACCTCTTAGCAGTTTGATCCACTCTAATCAGTCAATCCTAAATCCTTGGTAGAGTTCAGACTTCTAAATATTGGGGTCATTTTTTGGTTTTCTCTGGTGTACAAACACAGATGTTCAAGTTATCTCAAGTTTGGAGTTATTTCACTGAACAGCATCACCAGGATGGAAACCACCAGCTGATTTTGCTTCATTTGCTTCTGATTCAGTTGCTATTAACCTAGGATCCAAAGCACCAACATGCATTGATGAACCTAGAGCTGTCTTGGTTATCAATATGAACTGACTGGAAGATCTCTAAAATGGACATTTCTGTGTTTTCAGGCACTCTCCTAAGTTTACACTTAGCTCTGATTGTAGGATGACTTTTGGTTACTTTTTGGATCCTTGAGAAATGGAGGAGGCCTTTTGGTTCTGCAGTTGTTTGTTTTGATCATCAGTGGTGGGTCTGGTCTCCCAAACACAATTCCTTCTCTCTCTGCCAGCTCTCAGGAACGTGTCTGGCAACTTAATGTTGTCTTTTCTTCTCTTCTGAAACCTTGACTTAGAGAGTCAAGTGATTAGGTAGGAATTCAGTATTTTTTTTCCCCCTCTTTTTTTTTTAATTAGCATCTCTGTGTCACTGGAAAACATCTTGCAGATGTGCATTGGCTTGTGGTAGAAGACAATTAAAACACCTAAAATAACCCCAGTAAAATTTCTAAGCAAATCTCATGGCTTTTCAGGAGGTTGGCACAACAGGGGCTAGAGCTGCATTTTAATGCAGCATTGTTTAAAACAGACAAATATTCAGATTTCACATGGCACAGACAGTGACACAAGTTGTCCTGGGAATAGAAATGAGAATATGGGTAATAACAGAAACCCCTTCTACTACCAAAGAGTGCCTGTGCTGCATGGTGGCTTAGAAGGGTGATGCCAGTGAAGAAAGGAAGCACACTGTGGGTGTCTTCCTAGGTAACACTTAAGATCCCCTGGGGTTTTCTCCCAATTTGATGGGGTTTTTTTTAAGTTACTTGATTGAAACATAGCTTCTTACAGCATGAAAAATTGTTGCTCTCTGGCTTACCTTGACCACTCAGCCAAGAAGCTTCCCAGTGTCCATCAGAAAAGTTTGGAAGAGCTCTCAGCTAGTAGAAACCTAAATAAATATAACTGTAAGACCCTGTGGTGGAAATAGAAATATCACCAGCTGTGCCTTGATATGAATTTGCCCAGGGTAGTGAGAGATGTGATCTCTACTTGCTCCAGTGAGTAAACCCTCTGTATTTTTCCTTATGTTTGACTGTTTTCTTCTCCAGTGCATAATCCCTAATACTTCTGGCATACACTTAGACCTATTATATTTACTTTTATCTGTTAAGGGTAACTTGTCTGTCTTCCTTCTTTTAATAAAATGAATTTAAATAGGGAGGGACAATTTGGACTTTTCTGGCTTTTCAGAAAGATGCTGCATCACAGTTCTTAATTATACCTAGAAAAATAATGTGGGAATAATTTTGCTAGCAGCATGTTTCTTTTGTGCCTTATAGCTACCTTCTGGGATGATAGTTAAGAATCCTGCAATTGGACTCTTTCTGCATCTTACATGGCTTAACCAGCTGGTATCAAAAATAATTAGGGAGTTTTTTATGCTATATCCTAGGAGAGATGAAGGATTCCATCTGAATGTTGTCAGGTAAGAATACCTGTATTTGGTGGACTTTGGGGCACCATATTTCAAGAAAGATGAAGGTTCTTGACATGGTCCAGAGGACAACAGGAAGAGTGACCAGAGGTGTAAGAAAACACAGCATATGGGGGAAAAAAAAGTCTTTCAATCTTCAGGTTTAGCTGTTTAGTCTAAAGAAGGGGGAAAAAAAACCTGAAAGGAAATTCATAATAGCCTTCTAGTGTGTACAACTTCTCTGTAAAGAAGGAGAAAAACATTCCTCATGTCCACTGGGAGCAGAGCAAAAAGTAGTAGGTTTAAATTACAACAAAGGAGATTTAGGTGAGACATTACAGGGGAAAAAAGCCCTTTCCACTGTAAGGATAGTTAAGCACAAGAATTGCCTAGGGAGGTTATGAAGAGGTTAGACAAACATCTGTCAGAAATGATTCAGGGATAGCTAATCCTGCTGTGACATAAAGTGTTGAACTAAATAACCTTTTGAGGTCCCTTCTAGCACTGTTTGCTGTGATCAGGATAGTGTACTCACATTGTCCTGCAGTAAGGTGCTTCTGTGCAGGGATGATTATCATTGTATCTGCCTTGCATGCTGCTTTGGTTTTGAGCTGGTGGGGAGAATGATGATCTGCTGTTTAAAGCACTTAGCTTTATTCTTAGTACCTTAGGAGCAGGGCATCAGGAGCTTGGGTTTGGATGAAATGTTTTGATAAGAGTTATCAGTCCACACCTCAGAATTAGTGCCTTTTACTGTGTCTTTTCCCTTGCAGTCAACCACTCTGGTGGCTGCTGCTTAGTTTCTGCTTATAAGCAAAATGCAAACAGCAAGAAAGAAAATAGCCATGGAAAGAAATGGATCAGAGCTTTCCTGTTAGTACAACCAAAATAAACCCAGGCATGTTCTAAAGCTGAATATAACACAAGTTGTGAACCATCCTGGCACTGACAGATGGAGAATGATATTAAAGTGCCAGATATTAGCATTATTACCTCATCAGAGAGACCATTGAAGGCATCAGTTTAAGACTGTCCTTATCCTCTGTAACTTGGTTCCCCCCTCTGGCATTCTGGCACCCAGCAGGGTTTGTATTCAGCTTTGTGTTGGGCAGGAGCACGTTCTCAGTGTTGCTTCTTGCATCCTGACTGTGGCTCCAGCACAGCTCCAGCTGGAGGAACAAGGAGCAGGAACCTTCTGATTTAGAAGCAGTTGAAAAGTCCCACTCTGCATGCAGTGTTGGCAGAGAAGTGTGGCTGGGTAGTGGCAGTGTTCCTGCAGAGGAGAGGTCATGGTGGCATCTGGAACAGGGATGTGCTGTCCCAGCAGTGACCCCAGTGGGTGGTTTACATGGGTGGGACTCTTCTTGAACCCAACAGAAGATGGGACAGTTCTTGGTTTGTCTTGACCCTTTAGGAACCTGAAAGTTCAACATCACATTTTCCATGGTGAGATCTCATAGGCTTTCAATTAGGTGGTTAGCTAATTAGGTGGTTAGACTCTTTTTACTCAAGGAAGGAGCAGGTTCCATTTTCTTAGACAATCCAACCTTTTCATTGGCAAGGGGCAGGATGGACTTACACTGGCAGGTTCTCTGTAGGCCAGTCCCTTAGGGGAGGGTTTCTGGCTTAGCATCTAAAAGAGAACATGTTCTGATAAACAAACTTACTTGCTGCTTGGAGCTGGCTTTGTAAAGGTGGGTTGGTATTCATCAGGTTTAAAAATTCATAGAAGCAAAGAATCATTTTGGTTGGAGAAGACCTTTCAGATCATCAAGTCCAACTGTGAACCTAGCACTGCCAGGTCACCACTAAACCATGTCCCTCAGCACCACATCTCCATGGCTTCTCAACCCCTGCAGGGATGGTGACTCCAGCACTGCCCTGGGCAGCCTGGGCCAGGGCTTGACAACCTTTGTGGGGAAGATATTTTTCCTGATATCCAGCCTGCACCTCCCAAAATTCAGCAGACAAGCTGAATACATGTGAAAAGAAAAATACTTTGTTCTACTGCACCACCTCTTTTGCCATCCTCAGAATTTCACTCATGACAGGCTCTGCTGTACATACACATGTGTGTGTGTATATACACGTGTTTTGTGTGGGGATACCTCCAGTACTGTCCAGTTGCTGTCATGTTATCTAAACCATGTGATGTTCTGCACTGGAACTACAAGTGTGAATCATGGACTGTTAAAAAATAGATGTTTAAAAGCAACAAAGACACAATGTTCTGCAATATGTGTCTGATAAGAGTTGAATCTCATATGCAAAGGTTTTAATAACGTGGAGATCATTTGAATAATAGGAATTGGATTGTGTTTTACTTGGATAAAAGTCATTAAAATTATAACCTTTGCCCTGCTTTCATTGGTAGATACTTTGCAAGTTCATTCAAACTAAGAGTTGGTGGAAGTTTCAAGTAGTGCTTGTTCCCTTCCTATGGTTTATAGACTGGTTTGAGTTGGCAGGGACCTTCCAAGGTCATCTAGTCCAACCCCCCTGCAGGCAGCAGGGACATTTTCAACTAGATCAGGTTACTCAGAGCCCTGAGCAACCTGACCTGGAATTGTTCAAGGGATGGGACATCTCCTACCTCTCTGGGCAATCTGTGCCTGTGTTCCATCCAAATAAAACCATTAGGATATGTATTCTTATTAAAAAGCAGATTTCCTTTTCCAGCCTTTCATGAGGGGATTTATTCCCAGCCCTCATCCAGCACCACAGGAAAACTCAAGGTGTTTGCAAGCAGGGCAGCATGGGCTCAGCCCTTGGGGGTGGTGTGGAGGCACCCTGGGGAGGGCACACATCCATGCTGAGGGTTCAGCATCACAGGTGGGGTGAAAAGGGGGCTTCTGGGAGGGTTTTGCCTCCCCCTCCCCAGCAAGTGAGGGACCAGGTGGGCTTCAACCCCCAAAAATGTCCCAGGACAGCCCATGCTCCCATTCCCCAACTGGTGCCCAGTCCAACAGCTGGATCTGGAGCAAAACAACTGAGCAGAAGTTGCATCTTCATGGGCACAACTGTTTTGATACAGGCTGACTGCTGGAGGCAGAGATAATGATAGCTTTGATGGCTTATATGGCTGGGGAGGAGCTGATCCTGGAGTGAAGGGAGTAAGAAGCCAGTAACAATCTTTAAAAATACAAATGTCTGCCTGGGTTCAAATTTCAGCCTTCAGTTGTTTCCATGCTCTGTGTGTTGTCTCTGCTCCTCTCTGCCAGTGCTTTAGTTGTGGTTAAATGAACTCGAAGGTGTTTGTATCGACAGCCCCTTTCCACCAAAAGCTCTTCATTCCTAAAGCAATAGAAATACAGGTGTAATTGTGATGTCATGTTGTCAGAAGCCATTTCAAGCACATTTCAGAGACACATGTACATGTAAAGTGGTAAGTATGCCATAACTAATGGTATTATTAGTTTGATTTACTGCCAGCCAGTCGGAGTCACCAAAAAAATCAATCCCCAGGCTCGTAAAGTATCTCCCTAAACATGAGAAATTCTTACACTATCAATAACAAGAGAAAAGGTGAAGTTAAGAGGTTTGTCTTTTCTTTTTCTGTGCATTGCTGGCTGAAAGGTAACTTCCAGATTGCTGTGATAGATAGGAGTGTGTGTATGAGAGAGAGGTAATACAAGTCACGAGCTGTAAAAAGTTTTTTAACCAAACAAAACTGTGAGTGCTCTTGAGACAATCCAGCTGACATGTCTAACAAAGGCTGTCAGGAGAATAAATGTGGTTATGTTAATATATTGAACCATTAACACATGTTCTTATCATAATGGAACTCACACAATGGTAGCTCCTGTCAGATTCCACTCGATAGGTACAGCATGTTTGTCTGATGCATGGGAAGACAACTATATCTATTTCATTTCAGCTCTGAATTGACACTTCAATTTTAAATCACCCACAGAACACCTCAGCTTGAATCTGAGCCTCTTCCTGATGCTCTCTGCTATTCCTCACGTTTCCATATGAATATCCTGAAAAGATGTTGGAGGCAATCTGCTGTAGTGTGTCTGTATGGTGTATTTGACCTCTGGACAAGAAAGGAGTTTCATCCTCCAGTGCTTTTAATTCTTCTCCTTGCAGAGGCTGAATTTGTTGCTTGCATTAACATCGTATGTCTCGTTAATGCTAAGAGGCAGTGACCCACATAGCACAATGGATTCATTTGTCAATCCCCCGAGTTCCCCGCTCCCCGTTCAGATATGTCTTAGCAGCAAATCAACTCAGAAATCATTTAATCAGTCTAGCAGTGCATCCTTCTTGTCAGGCCTCTGAATCCTGAGAATTCCAGTACCCCATTGGGCAGCACCAGGACCTAATACCAGATATTCACACTCCAAAAAGCGCAGCTCCCAAATTCACAGATCACGTGTGAGGGGAAAAAAAAAAACAACAAAGAAATCCTAAAGAGAAAAGGAAGAGCTGGACATTGGCTGGAATTTGGAGGATATTTGTGTTGTGCAAAGCTGTCCCTGTTTGTTAACGTGTCTGAAATACTCTGCACACAGTTATGGAAAGCAGTGCACTTCTGTTCCCCCTACAAAGGAACGAGCTTTCCTTGCTTCTCGCTGTTCCCGTGGGCTGACATTTCTAACAGGCAGTGGTATGCAAAAGTCAATCATATCCTTACTCTGTTTATTTCCAGTATTTACATGTTGATTGAAATACTTGCCATTTCTTTGAAGCCTTATGTAGCTGGTCAGGCTGACTGAGGTCTAAAGGAACAGAGCACTTTATTAGTGGTATGCTTAATACAGTTTTTTTCCTCTTGTAGATGCAAGATTTACGGAATACAGAAGGAGCCCAGTATAGTTCCCATCCTCAGATGGCAACCATGAGGCCAAGGGTTCAACCTGCAGATATTAGGCAGCCAGGAATGATGCAGCATGGTCAGCTGACTACTATTAACCAGTCCCAGCTCAGTGCACAGCTTGGTTTGAATATGGGTGGAAACAGTGTTCCTCACAACTCGCCCTCTCCACCTGGAAGCAAATCTGCAACTCCTTCACCATCCAGTTCAGTCCATGAAGATGAAGGAGAAGATAGCTCTAAGGTAGGCTTAGATGTTAGGATTACTGTGTAAATGGTGGATATTGTTAGGACCTGCTAAATGAATCATATGGCCACACTTTTTAAGGTGATGCTTTCTACATTGGTGGTGGTTGACTGAAGTGAACAAAGGGTGATGAATATAGAGCTTCCATTTTCCAGTCAATTCTTCAGGCAGCTTGAGTAAATGACATCATTTCTCTCTGAGAGCAAACTGGAGTCCTGTAAAACACTCAAAAGGACAGCCATTCCTTTAGGACTTCAACCCAGAGGGTCTTTCCTCACTTGCAGAGCTGGATGTTTGCTCCTGGTTAAAGATCAATCCACAAAGACCAATCCTGGTTAAAGATCATGCCATGAAAAGCATGAACAGACTGTAGAATATGCTGGTCCTTGCTACTTGGTCACAGGAGGAGTAAACAGAACATGGTAGCAACCAGAACAGGAAGGGCCCTCTCTGAACCTGAAAAATCTTACCTAGAACACCTTGGAGGCTCATTATTCATTGATACTTTGGGAGGTGCTGACACTCCATCATCAGACATTTAAGCTTTATTTTAATGTACTTTAATTTTAAAGTACAGGCATGAAGTTATAAGCCATTTCCATAATAGATTTCTTTAAAGGATAAATGTTAATTTATACAGCAGATTCTGCATGCAAAAGCCTCCCCAAATCCTGAAAACCTCCCCAAAAAATACAGTCTACTGTATTTCATATAAGTATATTATCTGAATTTGGCAGACAAAAAATTTGAGACACAAAGAGAGATTGGGACTTAGCACAAAGCATCCCATAAACCAGGAGGAGTGCATGTTGAAATGGAGAAGTTCTTGAGCTCTATTTCATGGCCACTGCAAAAGAGCAGCCCTGTAGTGTAGTGTGTATCATGTATTGTGGGGAAAAGCTGCAGACTTGCAAGGAATGTGGAGGAAAAAAAAAACCCCATTTTGTGAGCCACTGAGGAGGTATAATCCAGTCAAGAAATGTAACTCTGATTTGTTTTCAAATTATAGTGTTTTTCATGCCCCAAGCTATGAAATGATCATGTAATTGGAGATGGATGTTTTACCACACTTGGAATAAATTCTGACTCAAAAGTTTTATTTCAGGACTTTCCCCTACTTTCACAAACTTTAGGTTTTAAAAAATTACTGAATAATTCATACATTTTAAATGAGCACTTTCTTACTGAGGGAGACTTTAGAATACAGCTATGTAAAAATAATTCCAGGCAGCCTTTACTTTTTCAGAATAATTTATTTGCTACTCCTATTGCTTTGCTGTTATTTTTACATAGGCTGGTGGGAGTGGGTGAGATGCTTCAAACTTCTGCAGAAAACATCCACTCAGCTCATGAAGACATCCTTTCTGCTTCTGTCCAATATTTCAACTATTTAACCCATATTCCTCCTGTTCTTTGTCACTCCAACACTTTGTGCTAGCCAAAGGGTAAGGTTGTGGTTTCATGCAGACAGCACTCAGCTAAGGCTAATGTTTCCAATAAAGAAATACTTAGGCACTGCAGACCAAGGAAAACTTGGTCCTTTCTTTGTGGAAGCCAGTTTATGTAGTGTTTGACTTTTTAACAAGCCACTTTATTTTGGAAAACTCTCTTTAAAATATTCTCTCATGCTCTCTCTAGGCAGAAAAGGATGAGAAAAGACACAATACACAGCCCAGAATTGAATCCATTACTCTGAAGCTGATGCATTGCCTTGAAAGTCACTAGTTATGACTTCTCTGCTAAGAGAAAAGTTTTAAAGGATGTTAAACTTGGGTAATAATGACAGAGGGCTTAGATTCATCTCCAGCTAGCAAGGTTTAAACTGATGGGGGATAGATGATGCCATGCCTGTCCTCTGTGGGATTTCTTAGGTCTTCATAAAAACTCCTGAAGTTGGCCACCACTGGAGACAGGCAGAGGGCTGGCACACCTGATCCAGTGCAAAGGTTCTGCTGTAGTTCCTCCCTAAAATACAAGAGGGTTTGAATAATCAAGCTGAGAAGTTAGTGTGGTGTTATAGTTTACCATTCAAAGCCCTCTGCTGTGTATCCTTCTGTCACCTTGCTCCTCCTGGAAGGTGCAGAAGAGTGGATATGAAGACCTAGAATAAACCAGCCTCCTGTGGAGATCTTTCTTCCCAGCCACAACAGTAGGACATTTTGCTTTGGAAAGGCTTGTGAGGGTTCTTTTCACTCCAGAAATCCTCCTCCCAGTGAAAGAAGGGGCTGGATGGGGACAGGAAGAGATAGAAGAGGCACTCTGTGAGAACCTCTGTGTTTTACCTGAAGATAACTTTGCTAAATTTGGAGTTTTGTCTTTGTTTTGTCAATTCTCCTGTAGATATGTGGTGTTACTTTGTAGAGCAGGGCCAGAGCTCACTGGTCAGTCCTTCAGCAGAATGGCACATGCTGGAATCAGGTAGCAGCTGCTGGAACTTGCCATGTCTGAGCAGCTTCATGAAGTCAGTCAGATGTTCCTGCCATGAGGACTGTGTGAAGAACAACTCCCTCTGAATTCACCACATGGTCACTAGCAACAGTGACATTCTTCTTTAACCAGCAGGAGAAGATGTTTGCCTAGGTACCCACATTGATCACAAAGGACATTTTCAAATGGAAAATCACCTCAGTGTCAGATCTGACCTCCCTTAGGTTATACCAGCTCAGGCTTAGGTGTGAAAGAGAAACCACTGATCCTCTGGCAGCAGATTTGGTAGTGAAACCCCTCCCAGCTAGACCTAGTTCTATCAAGAGAAAAAAAACAAGAAACACAGAAATTTCAGTGTCCTCTTCATGCTTGCCTCAAATTATAGAAAGAAGGCAACAGGAGGTATGAACAAATATTTATGTTAGATAAATTTGGACTAGAAATATCATTGTATCCCTAGTGAACCACTAGGAGGACATGACCATTTCAGCTTAATGTCCATATTCCAAATGCCAGTAGTAAGGAAATTTTACCAACCTGAGCTTCTTGGATGCTCATGCTGTGGTAAATATTCAAACAGTTGCAGGCTTCATCCAACACACACACAGCTAATGGCAGCTGCTGCTCAATATTTTTTGGCAATGCTCATAAAGGGCCTTTCACATAAGCCTTTTGGACTTTAAACATCATCTATTCCCTTGCACAAAACAGAAGGGAAAGGAGCTGCATGAGAGAGGGCTCAGTTGCCCTACACACTGTTGCTCTTAAAGCAGGAGAGCTGAAATTGCTTGCCCTTAAGATCAGTGACAACAGGAATGATATTTAACAGGAATAACAACAATAATTCTAAGGCTATGTGCATACAGTCAGAAAGCTGCTAAGTCCATGGAACTATGCAGTGTAGTCTCAGACCAAGGGTATTGTTTCTGCAAGTGGTCTACATCCCTAAGTCTCCTTAATTCTTCTCAATCTAGTAAAAGGGGCTATGGCTAGAAGAAGAAAAAAGGGAGAATTTAAAAAATCAGTAGTTTTAAGTAACTACAAAACCATCCTACACAAAGTGGCCACTTACCACATGCCTTATTCTGACCACCTCAACATTGAAATACTCCATTTCTGTGCTTCTTGCCACCATTCACACTGTTGGATGGTTAACCATGTGTTTGGTTATTGCCAGAAATACTTGTGGAAGCATTAGTGGTTTGGGAGGATGTATTTCTTCCTAGATGGATGACAGAGGTTGCTTCCATGCTCATTTGAATATCAGCTAATGTATTTTAGAGGGAAATGGTGAGAGAACTCCAAGCAGCAAGAATTAACTGACAGAAACACCATTACTGAAGAACTGCTGCAGCCTGTTCTCTTTAGGTGGTACAGGGTTTACAATATTTACTTTCTCTGATAAGAGTTATAAGTAGAATTCTATGTTGTCTCTTCAGCCTATTATGCAGATGGTGCTTGATTAAAATCTATTTTAAACTACAGCTATTACTGCAAGATAGTGTGCATAAAACAGCTCTCCTAGCTCCATTAAAGGCTTTGGGACTATTGCAGTTTATTTTAAATATGCTTATAGACATTTTCCAGCTTCTCAAGGGGCATTTAGCTATCAGCCTCGTGCCTTACTTGATAGTTTTAAATCCTGCTCTAGATATCCTTGTGATCTATTATGGGTGCAACATGGTTAATGTACACTTTTTTTAAGTGAAAGATTAGTGCTTTCTTGTGATAAATAAGTTAAATACATCACCATAATTAAGCAATAAGCCATGACAGGAGGTGGATTACCATGAGCTAACTACACCTCCAGGGATTTTTCAGGCACAAGTCTATGCCTAGCAGAATATATATGGCTTTGATTTTATTTCCCATCTGTCTCTGCTTTGGTGGTTAGGAGTGGAGTCTATGAAGCTGATAGACTGATGGGAGCAGAAGGTAAGTCATCATCTCAGCCATTTGCAAGGTTATTAGTACTGGAGTTCTGGTATTCTTTTTATTTGGGTGTGTTCACAGAAGACAAACAGAATCTCCACTGTGCATGCTCTCCTTTTAACAGTGGATTATTGAAGTCTCTTGGTCAGTCAGGCTAGAGAATAAGATTTTAGAGGTGTTCTCAGAGCAGCTTACCAGAAGACTTCTTACACAAGTTTCTTCATCATATCACCTTGGTTAAGGGTAGTTTGAGTAACGTGGTATCCTAATATACAGGGAAGTTCTAAACCTCATGGGTCCAAAAATACTCTGAAAAGACCAAAACTTGAGCAAATAAACTATATCCTAATTATTGTCAAGTCTTCTTTTGGAGTTGGTCATCACTTCGTTGCTGGGCTTAGTAAGCCACAGAGCTCAAGGGTGTTCATTGTAGTCACCTGGGGCCTGTCAGACACTACACAGAGGTGTATATAGAGAACCACAGGTCCTTTTTGGTTAGAAGAGACCTTTAAGACCATGAAGTCCAACTGTGAACCCAGCACTGTCAGGTCACCACTAAACCATGTGCCTCTCCACCACATCTACATGTCCTTGAGTTCTCTCTAGGGATGGTGACTCCAGCACTGCCCTGGGCAGCCTGGGACAGGCTTTGACAACCCTTTTGGGGAAGACATTTTTCCTAGTGTCCAACCTAAAGCTCCCCTGGCACAACTTGAGGCTGTTTCCTCTTGTCCTACCACTTATTAGTTGGGAGAAAAGACCAACCCCCACTTCAGCCCAACCTCCTTTCAGGGAGCTGTAGAGAATGAGAAGGTCTCCCCTGAGTCTTCTCTTCTCCAGACTAACCAACCCCAGTTCCCTCAGCTGCTCCTCACAGCACTTGTGCTCCAGACCCTTCCCCACCTTCCTTGCCCTTCTGTGGACGTGCTCCAGCATCTCCATGTCCTTCTTGTAGTGAGGGACCCACAACCCCCTCCCCTCCAAAATAGTCTGTACATATAAAATGTAACTCAATATAGAAAATAGTATGGAAAAATGAAGGAGATTCTTTTTGCTCAAAATGAGCCTTTCCAGCCATTTCCCTCATGCAGCTCCAGTGATTTGAAGCCCTGTGCTCTCCTCTGTCACTTGATATGCTTGACTTGCACTATTAAAAAATAATTAAACAAGGCTGTGATAAAAGTCATGCCCAGCAGGTCCTTAGCCTGGAGCATTCCTTTTATGCTCTTGATCTTCTCATACTTCAAAACACTTATGGTGCACAGTAGTCTTGGTTGTGCCAACAAGAGCTAAAAAAAACCCTTGAAGCCTCTGGTAAGATCTCACATCATTGCTACAGGCAGAGTGAATAGAGAAGCTGCTTTGCCAGGGAGCTCCAGCCTGTTGAAGAGTCAGGACAGGGTCCCTTCACAGGCTTGTAAGTCACCTAGGAAAGTGAAGGTGCTTTGGGAAACAAGGTCTCAGAGCTAGTCAGTGGCAAAGTGGAGCTGCCTTTATTGAATTCAAATGCTCACATGCAGGTTTTTTTCAGGTGCTACAGAAATAATGCCCAGGCTCTTTTCTTCAGGTGCCATTCCTCTCACTCCTTTCCTGAAACCATTTGCTTTTACCTGAGCAGAGGGGAAAAAAGATGCAGCTAAAATCCAAATGGATCAGGACTGATCCTCCAAAGGGGTCTCTGAACCTGTCTACTGATAAAGCTTTTGGGTTTTTCAGATTTTATTAGAGGTGTGTAGTGGAATCTCTATAACTTGAATTGGTTTACTCACAATCAGATTCTTTTCAACTTCCCTGGAAGGTTTCCCACCAGTTGCAGGAGGAATTGGTTTGAACACTAGTCTGGGGTAGTTCTGGGAAAGGGTGAGGATAAGGAAGAGAATAGAAAAGACAGAGCTCCTGCTGTCTGCAGGTGGTTCCTGGCATTGAACTGGTGGTCAGGCTATAAGAAAACTACCTTCATTTCAGTTTACTCATTATATGCATGTTATAACCCTTAGCAATAAAACTCAGAGGAGGTGAAAAGATGACCAAGTGAACTCCAAATGAGATCATAACAACTATATAAAAGCAAAATATGAAGAACTTTGAGGGGAAAAGTTGCATTATCTGGAATACTTATGAATTGTATATATTCATCTATATTTATGTAGAGGTGAAATAGATATATTATATATGCCTAAGTCAGATGATGTCAACATTTGGACTATTAAAGGTGGCAACTAAAATTCCCTTTTTGCATGCAAAATCCAAACACCCTGTGCATCCCAGAAGCTCTAAAGATGAATAGACTGAATCCAATTGGCTTGGTTTTAATAGTCCTCTTCTAATTTTTCTATTGCAGGTCAATGGTGGAGAGAAGAGACCTGCTTCAGACATGGGAAAAAAACCCAAAACTCCTAAAAAGAAGAAGAAGAAGGACCCCAACGAGCCCCAGAAGCCTGTGTCTGCCTATGCATTATTCTTCAGAGACACCCAAGCAGCCATCAAGGGCCAAAACCCCAACGCGACTTTTGGCGAAGTCTCCAAAATCGTGGCTTCGATGTGGGATGGCTTAGGAGAGGAACAAAAGCAGGTACAAAATGTTCTGCTACTCACAGGCTTTGTTGCAGGAGAGTGTTATCAGGGTCATCTGAGTACTGTAGGCAGCTCCTTTTGTTTCCTGGGGTGAAACTTGGATCTGTACCATCTCAGGGATGTGATGTGAAGAGGCTGGGAGTGTTGTTTCGTTTCTTCTGCATGAAAGGACCAAAAGAGGGAGGGTTTGTTTTGGTTTTGGGGTGTGACACTGGCTTTAGGATTATGTTTAGGATTAGGTTATGCTGAAATAGATGTGCCTAAGATTTTATGATGGCCTTGCCCTGTCTGTGACTGTGTGATGTAAGAGGATCTTGCTGCCAGACATTACATATAATTCATAGAATGGTCAGAGTTGGAAGGGACCTTAAAGATCATCTAGTTCCAACCCCACTGCCTGGCAGGGACAGCATCCACTAGATCAAGTTGCCCAGAGTAATTGAGTAAGTCTTCCACTGGAATGGCAGAACAAAATTCATTTTCCTTACCTCTGTTGTCCTTAATTTAAGTTGGAACACAGCAGAGTGATGTCTTATACATGACACATTCGTGGAAAGAAGAGAGCTGCCACTAGATTTTTAAGCCAATTGTTCAAAGAGTTTGGGTTAGCAGATCTTTGTTGCTCTTTTCCTCATGTTGCCTATTCATTATCACCTCTGAAGCACATGATGGAAACTCCAGACCCTTTCTAATCTAGCACTGTACAAGGAGAAGAAAAGATAAAACCACAAAACCCCCACACCCCAACTGCAAAACTGGCAATCCTATTTTCTAGAATAAATTTAAACTCATTCTTTATTCCATTAGGGATCTAATGATTTACAAGACATCTTAACTGACTAGATAGTCTGTATTTTAAAGGCCTAATTTTTCAGATCCAGAGCATTAGGAACTGTTCTGAAACCTATGTCTGTGGCTGGAAAATTGGACTCTAAAAATACAGATGATTAATGTAGCATTTGGAATTTGGCACTGGAGAAGCTTCAGAAATTCAAAAAAGAGTTAAATACAGAAACAATAACATCATTAGAGGAATACTTTATTGATGAATTATACTTGCTGAAAAGGATTCAATTATCATAAAGCTGCTGGATTTTATGTTTTGGAAGCTAATGCATATTCTGGAATTTAAATAGAATTATGCCTCCAAATGATGTTTCCTGAATTGGAATGCCATTTACTATTCAAATAGTAAATATAAATGAATCAGAAAGTAGAACATAATGCAGCTATTGAGAAAGAAGAAGAACTTCATGTTTTCATGCCAAATTGAAATTGTCTTTGTTCCTACAACCTGAGCCAGCTTGTTCTGAAACACATTGAATTCTTCTCCTTTATTCCTGAAGTTTGACCACAGAATAAAGGTGTTCAAACTCAGCACAGGAATGACCTAAGGGCAGGGGAGTAGATGTATATGCAAGCCTTTGCAACCAGACTTTGCTAGCCTGACATTATCAGACTGTAGCTTGGAAGGGTTTGGGCAAGCAGCAGAGGTGTTCTTCAAAGTGGGGAGGAGCCAGGAAAATGTTTGAGAAAATAGGATTTGAATGACAGAAAAGGAAAAGTTATTGGGGACTAGATGGTGGTGGATGCCTTTCTGATGTTAGGGATGAGTTATATGTAAGATGGATCACACTCTGATGCTCTTACTGTGAGAATATTGCTATTTATTAGATTAGAGCAGCTTCCAGTGTACTTGCACTCTCATTTTACCATTTTGAAGGCATTTGCATTTTTGGGTCATCTGCTGCCACTGTGCCCATTAATTTCAGAGTGTAGAGGGGCCATTTGCCAGCAGTGCTGGTGTGTGCCTGTGTTTTGTTAGTCCAAACCTATCTGCACAGAGAAATCAAAGGTACTTTAGAGGTCATGGTGGACTTTGTCATGAGTTTTTTTTCCCCTCCAATTCTGAACTGGGTCCAGTTGAATTATACATGATCAGAAGCAGGTACTGAGCATTTTCCTTCATTTTTAACTGTAAAGGTTTTCTAAAACTGCTCAGTTGAATAAACCTGTGAATGGAAAGCAGCTGTAGCAACAGAATCTTGAGGTATGTTCTCAGTAGCCATAGCACAGGGATTTTTTCAGTGCCTTTTCTTGTTCCTCTCCTATGATCACAAGGCCTGTTTTCTCCTTAGTCAGTACTATACCTCTGTGCATCTCATTTTTAGAACTTATTTATGTACACCTTTGCCCACATTTTTACTGCAAAGGGGAGAAAAATAGCCCCCAGGAAAGAGAGTTCAGCTTGCTAAACGGTGGAGTCTCTGCCTTTCAGACAGAATGCTGGTTCAAACTGGGTAAAAAAAGGCTACTTAGGTCACTTTCTGTCCTCAGATGAAAAAGGAAAGTCATTTTAAATCAGTACCAGATGTGTGTGTACTCAATGAACCTTAAGTTTCTAATTGGAGTCCTAGTAAAGCTGTAATAGATGTGGCAAATTACAAACAAAATGTTCTTGTTTACATTAGTGTAACTTGAAAACTTCAGCCAAGGAGTGTAATAAATGTGCCATTATTCTAGAGATTGAACTGAATGTCTATTCAACATCTAACCCAAATGAGTCTCTGGTGGAACTGCAGGGACTTCACTGGCATTCTGGCAGGAATGAATTTGGCCTCCTGTGAACAGCTTAGTGTGCATACATACCTAGGTGTGTATGTAGATCATTCTAGATGCTTAATTAAAGGTCGCACTGGCCTTGCAGCAGGAGGAGTCATAGAATCATTAGAGTTGGAAGGGACCTCAAAGATCTTCTAGTTCCAACTCCCCTGCCTGGCAAGGACACCTCCCACTAGATCAGGTTGCCCAGAGCCCCATCAAGCCTCATCTTAAAAGCTTCCAGGGATGAGGCTTCCACAACCTCTCTGGGCAACCTGTTCCACTGCCTAACCACCCTCATAGTGAAGAACTTCCTCCTAATATCCAACCTAAATCTACCCTCCTCTAGCTTAGACCCATTTCCCCTGGTTCTGTCACTGTCTGACCTCCTAAAAAGTCCCTCCCCAGCTTTCTTGTAGCTCCCTTCAGATCCTGGAAGGCCACAAGAAGGTCTCCTCAAGCCTTCTCCTCTGCAGAGGAAGGATGGATTCAGCTAGAGGACCCAAACTCTAATGATGAGGAGAAGCTGGTGGAGTGCCTGAGTGCTGTAACATATGCCTGCTTTCAGGCTGCATAATTCATATGCAGTAATATTAGCTGCAACAGTTCAGCTGAATAGCAACACCTCATTATTTGATCCCTCAGTATTTATTCCTGTGTTTGACGCCTCATGAAACTGCTGTTAATGTGTTTATAGAAGGGCAGAGCTGACACAAGTGGGAAGGATTTAATTTCCCACTCCTTCTTTCCTGCTGCTCTGTCCTCTCCCCCTGGTAGAAGTGGCAAGTGTAAATAGTTAATTTGCTTCAATTATGAGCCTGTCCTGCTAAATTAGAAGCAGCAGGAATATGAAGAGGCAGAATTATACTTATGAGGCAGCTGACAAATCCTTGGAGCTCACCAAATCAAATCATTTACTCCTCATTGGTGCTCAAAGACCCACTAGATAAAAGCTGCAGTTTATTCTTTAACATCTGATGGAACTTGGGTTGGATGTTACCAATGCTTAAGTTGAATTCCTCATGCATTTGTGCCAACATCTGTGATGCTGTTACCATTTTTGCTCTAACCCACAAGCTATCAGGGGTTTTGAGGTTGGTCACCAGAAATAACCCAGACTGCTTTGGGCATGAGAAATAACAAAGTGTGTTTTAAAGTTTCTTTCTTGATCACAGGGAAGTTTTAGATGTAGCAGCACACTAGCCAGTGCCAGGATGAATCAGGCTGGGGTGGGTTACAAGTCATGCTGGACAACCCTTCATGTCTCCAAAGCTTTTCTCATGATGTGGAACACTACCAGTCAGATCCAAAATGGATCCAAGATTGGTGTTTCAAGAAGCCTTGGCTCTGCCTGGCCTCTAGGGACACCTAACCTAGGTCCTCCTCCCTCCCAGGGTGCAATGCAGTGTGGCTGTGCTGTTGCTTGACATGACAAGTGAGCTCCTCCCATGGGTAGAAGAGCCATCGTGGTTCCATGTGGGGTGCCCAGTGTCAGGAGAACAGACAGTTCAGAGGACTGCAGTCTGGCTGCTGAAATAGCTCCAGATGATGCAGACCATCAGGTCAGGCTAGTATTTTGAAAACATCAAATTACAGTCTGTTTACCCTTATATGCTCATAGACTCATGCAGATGTTTGCTTATCTTCTTGTTTCCCCTTTAAAAAGGACTTTAGTTTGTTGGTTTTAATGATTATCTCTGTGCTAATGAAGCAATCTCCAAGGAATAACTTGTCAGAGGATTAGAATGTACCTTCAGTTCTTCAGCTGAGTAGATAAACAATCAGGCAAGGTTTAACTTCAGGTTTATTTTTGTAAATGAGAATAGGATGCAAAGGCACATCTGTGTGTGCACACTGCCAAAGGGAATGACAAGGCAAATGGATTCAGGAATAGGCACAACAGACAACAACCTTGCAACCTCCTCTCCCAGCTACCTGCTCTGGCAAAGACTCATTTACCACTGTTGCATCTTAGGCTCATTTGGGAGATCCACTGTTTTTCCTTGATGGATTTCTCTTACTGGAATTGCATCTCTGCCTTGATGTCAGGGTTTACAACAGCTGATCCTTAGCCTGGTGGTGTTGTCTTCTCCCTTCCTCTGCAAGCAGCTAGGCTTAGTGAGGAACACAGAGGAGCCAAGAAAGGGCATGCTATGTGAAGATGGAAACTCATGTATGTGTAGAGAAACATGCAACATCAGATTGCTCTGCTGCTCTGGCTTCCACAGGGGCAGATCCTGAACACCTTGACTTAGAATCATAGACTGGTTGGGGTTGGAAGGCACCTTTCAAGGTCATCCCCCTTCAGTCAGCAGGGACATCTGCAACTAGAGCAGGTTGCTCAGAGCCCCAGACAACCTGAGCTGGAATGGTTCCAGGGATGGGACATCTCCCACCTCTCTGGGTAACCTGGGACAGGCTCTCACCACTATCTCTGTAAAAAATTTCTTCCTTCTATCTAGTCTAAATCTCCCTTTTTTAGTTTCAAACCATCACAACAGGTCCTGCTAAAAAGTCTGTCCCCATCTTTCTCCCTAGG
Source organism: Galbula dea (assembly GCA_013399015.1). Lineage (NCBI taxonomy): Eukaryota > Metazoa > Chordata > Aves > Piciformes > Galbulidae > Galbula > Galbula dea. The sequence continues at coordinate 1,297,635 of VWZX01000455.1, forward strand.
CTCCTTTAAGGCTGCAAGAAGGTCTCCCTGAAGCCTTCTCTTCTCCAGGCTGAACAACCCCAACTCTTTCAGCCTGTCTTTCCAGCAGAGGTGTTTGGTTTGTACCCAAATCTCATCCAAGATGCTTCTGAGCAAAGGTGCAGTCCCTCTCCTGTAAGCTGTGAGGTCAAATTCAGGCCAGGTGCCAACAGTTGCAGTTTCCAGTGATCTCCATCAGGTCTCACTGGTTGTGTTAGAGCTGAACTTGGTCTGTGATCTTTCCCCTGCAAGCCAAAGAGACTGAATTCTTTCCCCTAAGCCTCTAATATGTCATCAGTGTCTTTTTGATGCTCTACAGTCAAAGAGACTGCTGAGCCATGGAGCTAGCCCTGGGCCTCTTTCTGTTCCTGTATGTACCTAGATTAAAAACCAAATGGTAACATATTTCAGTATCCATTAAGCAATCCTGAGGAGGGTTTTGTTTGGGTTGGTTTTTTTTCTGGCTGCTGTGGGAATATCTCTCTCCTTATTTTAGACTAGTGTGTTCAGCTCTTAAGGTGCCTTTACTGCAAAACCAGGAGATTAAAACTAGAGATAGGTCTCCCACTTGGAAAAAACCCAAGTTTTCTCTCTGAGCCTAGGCATGTAAGGCCAGGAACAAGGATCTGAGTGTGGAATTGAATGTTGGATTGCAGCCTACTGTATTTTATCAGATGCCATTCCTGTAAATGTGGCCTGTGAAAATGACCCTCCCATGGGTAATAACACTGTGGAGACCAGAAGGACAAAATTGGTCTTTTGGTTGCTTTTTGGTTTGATAGTTTTCCATATACTGGGGGTTTTTTGGGGGGGGGAGGGTGGTGGTTGTGGAGCACTTCCATCAAAACAGATGTGGGCACCTGTACATCATTTTAAAAGACAAATATAACTTGCTGGCAAGCCTGAGCTCTAAGGAGACAGCCAAAAGATAAACTGGAAACTTCCTCTTCTTGGTCATCCTCCATGCTCATAGCAGCTATTTAGGCAAAGGCAGGGAGGTAGCATGGTCCTCTGTAAGGTACTTTGTCAGCTAGGAGGCACAAAGCTTTTTCAGACAGCCATGAGGCACACATTCTGAAAGTCTCTTTTTCTCCTAAGAGCATCAGGCAGTTTAACTCACTGCCTCATCATCTAGTACCAAAGGGGACTGCAGTCAGTGGTGCCTTCTTCCACCAGCAGTTGATAGTCAGAACTGAGGACATGTTTGCAGACATTTGAGTGCCTGTTTTGGCTCATGTGATGATGACTGAGGGAAGGGAGATCTGTTCCCCTAAGGGAAAAAGGGGGCAAGCCACACAGGACCAGGTAGGAGCCCTGCTGTGCAGTGTGATGTGTTGATAACCCTCCAGGAGCAAGTTGAGAGGAAGTTCATTGGGAAAAAGATGACTAACCAGAAAAAACCTTGGCTCAAGGCATCACAGGTATATTGCAGCTAAATGTATCAGTGAGGAGTTTCATATTAAGCACAGGAGACACAAAGCCTGGCTCAAGGCATTTCTGATCCAGGAAGACAAGAGCTAAGCAGCATTTAAAATATAGAAAGCCAAACATGACCTGAAGTTGGCATGATAAAAAAAGAAGTGCAGATATTCTGCAGGGGTTTTAGTTGGTAAATCTAGCATTGGTGAGGCTAACCATTCTCTCTCCATGGGAAACTTTGGGGAAATCAGTTGAAGGATGTGTGTCACTATTAATAAAAACAGTTCAGCCCTTAATGGAGGCAGCTACAGCTCTGGGAGCCCCCAGCTGTGGTCAGTCCAGAGAACCTGGGATGAAAGGAGACACAGCAATGGCCTGGGGGCTGGTCTCAGGCTGCTCCATGAAGAACCAGGCAACTCAGGGCAATTATTTTCCCCAGGGACCTGATTCAAATGTCATCCTGTCTACTTATGTGCACAAGGTAGAGTTTCATATTTACTCCTTCTGGGAAGGATCTTCTTTTCCGTTGCTGCATGTTTTGCTCAAGAGTGTAAGGGAATGAGAAGTTACCTTCCTGGGTGGACACTGGGGCTGTAATTAAACAACAAACTAAAAAAGCTGTGTGTTATGCTGGGTAAATTTGCATTCATGATGCACAGCAGGGAAACGATGCCAGCAGCTTCCATTTGCAGACAAATGAATGTAATCTTGGTGGTTTGGTCTCTAACAAGCTGAAGAGAATAAGAATAAATTCAGCTGACCCCCCTTGCATCCCCAGAAATGATGTTATTGCTGCCAACATCCAATTTCCACCACTGGGACAAGATGGAAAAATAAAATACTGTGTAAGGAAACAACCCTGCTGCTGAATCAGGATGGGCCTTTACTGCCTGAATGACAATCAATTATCATGTTAATTGAATTAAAGCAAGCTAGAAATGACTTAATTCCATAAGTATATGCTGCTGTCAAGTTACTCATGTAATAATTGTTGCTTGCTTGATGGAGGAGGGGAAAATGACCTTAGAAGAGATTTCAGGGATGTTAAAAATAAAATTAAATATTGCCACTCTGCACTCTAGATAAGCAGCAGAACAGAAGCCTGCTTCTTGTTACAGGAAAAATGTTAAATGTATTATTGGAAATGATGTGTTTCATAATTTGGCACTGTCTCAAGCATGAAACTTGAAAGAGCTTCTGCCATTTTCCAGAGTGCCTTTGAAGGATGACACAAGGCTTTTTGCCTCCTCAAAAGCACTTCAAGGATGCAACTCTGTTCTGCTTTACCACAACACAAAACTATTTAAGCCTGAGGGCTAAAAATTCTCACATCTACAGAAAGGAAAACGAGGTTAGGAGGGACAGCTGACTTGCTCAGACCTGTTTGAGGTGCTGCTACAGATGCTGAGGATGCTCCCCACTCACCCTGCCTTCATAAGCCCCCAGTAGCAGTCCAGTTTAAGACAAAGCCAGAGGATTGCTCCCCACTGCCAGGGCCACATTCAGAGAAAAATATTGACAGCCAGACCTTGCTGTTACTCCTGAAAATTAACAACTCTCCAGACAGGCAGAACTTATCCTAATCTTTAGTATAAGCTAGGACCAGTCAGGATTTCACAGAATCACTGGAAGGGACCTGTGGACACCTAGTCCTGCTCCAGCAGGGTCACCCCCAGCAGCTTGCCCAGGATCACCTCCAGCTGCCTTGGGAATCTCTCCCCAGAAGGAGACTCCACAACCTCTCTGGGCAGCCTGGTCACCCTCAGAGGAAAGAAGTTTTTCCTGGTGTTCAGTTATGTCCCAAAGCTAAGATGAGGATGCTCAACCCTCACTCATACCCTGACCTAAATGGTGGGCATCTCCAAAAGGACAACAGAAGCTACAGACAGAGAGAGCTGAAGCTCTTGTCCTTAGAGGACATGCCAATGCTCACAGGAGGACAAGGCAGGGTGGACTGACCACCCTCCAGACTAGCTAGTCTGCCAGGACCATTCTGACCAATGCCAAAGCTGAGGTCATCAGAAACCTTTCCCCATCCAGGAGGGATTTTTGTCCTGTAATGACCTTCTGTGACATGGTTAATGTTTCTATTACCATGGAAGACAGGGTGTTTATTACTGGCTCACCAGAAGACCTAAGAAAAGGCAAGACAGCATGGACACTGACCATGGCAGGTATAGAGATAGGAAATGATTAAATGACAGCTGTGAGATGATGTTCCTGTGAAGCACTGGTGTTTTAGATGGAGATTTACCAAGCTGCTGTTAGCTTCATACTATTGAGTTAACCTTGTGCAATGTGACTACTTGAGGGAAAAGTCAGGTCCCAGAGGACTCCTTCAAAATGCTGTGACTGTAAGAGCACAGCAGGAGTGTAGATTTTCTGTATTTGTGTAATGCAAAATAAAGCCCAATGCAGAGGCACTGGATACATGATCTGTGGAGGATCATTATTCTGTGTAAAACTCTTTGTTCAGCTCTGGTTTTCAACTGGCTATCAGAATGATGCAGAGGCATTTGCAAGGCACAAAGCAGCAGAACTTAGTCTTTGTTCTCTGGGTCAAGCTAAATTCATTTTAGCTGCTAGGAACAGCTTGTTGACTAATTTTTTATTCATGTTCCAAACAAACAGTGCATTTCCCTAATAATCTCAAGTGATTACAACTTAAGAAGCAAACTGCTCTCCTTTTTTTTGCCAAGCAGTAGGAGATCAGCCAGCACTATATATTTATCTTAATCTGGAGAAATTACAAGGGGGCACAGTTACAGTGGCACAGCTAAAACCAGCCTTTTTTCCTCTCTCTCTCTCTCCTTATATTTGCAATTTTAGAAACCTAAGACTTCTTTGTTTCCATTATGATGGTTGGCTTCCCTGGGAAGCAAGATCTTTAATCCTTTTAGGCAGCCTCTGAGTTGAGGCAGCCTGTAGCTGAGGTTTGTTCTGCCTCTGAAAGCAATGCCTCAGTGAAACAAAAAAATGTTTCATGAGCACATTCTTTATAAAAATGGTGTTGTACTGGATCCTTCCAGCCTGACACTATCCCTCTATGTCTGCAACTGTATTGTCCTCTCTGTGTGCACTCTGTGCTGCCAGGGCCTCTCCATTCTGGGACTGATGGCTTTACTAGAGCTTTGGAAGATCAAATGAGATCCCTTGAAAAGTTTCATCAAGTTTATCCTGCTGGGGAGGAGGAGGTGTGTGTGGATTTCATGGGTCAGAAACTGGTTCTCCTCCTTAAAACTTTCAACCCCAGGTATCTAGGTATGCTCTTCTAACATCATGTTCCTGCATTGCTAGGAGGTCCTGCTTAACCCTGCAGGTAATCTTTGATCTTGAAATCTGGGCAGAATTGAAGTGATTCTCCAAGCTCTTTAATCTATCATGGGATTGTGCACATGCCACATTTAAAACAAATTTGTGAGTTGAGAGACATGTACAGAAATAGATTCATGCTCCTGAGGAGTTAATTAGACTGATATGGGATCAAGACTGGAGTAATGACTAACATTTATTATCCTTATCAGCTCCATGAAGCTTCTTTGACTGCCCCCAAGAGTTTATCCAGGCAAGAGAGGAAGACTCTTGGCTGATCTGTGTGGTGCCATCATCTCCTCCTTTGTCTAATTCAAATGTCTTTGTGCACATTCTCAGTTTCCCCAGAGGGTTTTAACTCATCTCACCAGTGGGAGCCAGTGGAGAGACCTATGCCTGCCTCTCCCTGTCCCTAAAGGTCCCATCTGAAAGTATTTGTGCAATTAAACCTGAGATGCTATGAGGGATATTGGTTTTTCAGTACTGCTGGGTACTTACAGGGTGTTTCACAGTTGGAACAATATTTTCTTTAAGATATCTGGTGTTTATTATTTCACTCTTTAAGCAGTATGAGGAGGAAAGGCTGTTTACTCAGAAAGACTTTATGAAGATGCATGAGACACTGGTGAGATGATAACAACAAAGCCAGATTCATTTACCAATGTGACACTCTTTGTTTTTAGGTATACAAAAAGAAAACTGAAGCTGCCAAGAAAGAATATCTGAAGCAGTTAGCAGCCTACAGAGCAAGCCTTGTATCCAAGGTAACACATAATGTATATATCCAAACACACACATCTAGAGTGGCAGAATGCAGACCTTTTCAGCATCATAATATTTAGTGCAAATAGTCTTGTTTGGTCTCACCTTAAACATGGGGTTGAGGTGCAAATGCTCAAGAAACAGTCATCTCTCCATGAAAAGATATCCCTTCCCTTCTGGTCACAGACACAACACTGCTTCAGGCTGGGACTGTCATCACAGAGCAGCAGAGGAAGGAGACCCTGGCCTAGGTTGCCCAGAGAGGTGGGAGATGTCCCATCCCTGGATCCATCCCAGCTCAGGTTGTTTGGGGCTCTGAGCAACCTGCTCTAGCTGCAGGTGTCCCTGCTGACTGCAGTGGGGTTGGACTGGATGACCTTGAAAGGTTCCTTCCATCCTAAACCATATTGTGATTCTACACTGCTAAAAAGACCTCAATATAACAATCATGCCATGGCAGGCAGTCACCATTCTACCTCTAAGGGAACAAACTTTTCCATACACAGAATCCCTGGGTTGGATTTGATTTTGTGGTTTCTCAGTTTGCTTTTCACCTGGCAAACACAGCACAGAAAAAGTCAAGCTCAACTCACATGGCAAATTTCCCTTAGCAAATGTGAATTTCCACTTACATCCCTTGAGCATTGCATGGGTCACCAGAAGGCTTTTACACTGGAAGACACCAGTGTTCCCCAGTACACAGCCAGTAGCCATTTCCTAAGTAAAATTAATCTTAGAGGTAAAGATGGCAATATGAAGGCCTGGCATATATGAGATGAGGAGAACTTTTTTGCCAGTTTTAAATGGTTTTATGGGTCCTGAACCATACTTTTGTCTATATTATATTCATTTTCAGATGTTCAGGAGAGAACTGTATCATTAGCCATACAAGGACCCTTCCTGACTCCTCCTACATTATCTTAGCAGTTGGTCACTGTTCTGAATTTAAAAGTCTGCAATATGATTGTTACCTCATTAATTTCTGAGGGTTGTGTCTTATGCCTTTTAACTGTATAACTACTGTCCTAAATGCTAATGCATTTAGCTGAACTGATTTACAGGGCACCTTTAATTTCTGTCTTGGGGCTGTTTGGGTCTAGAATTGCCTTCAGAAAGGATACCATGTGCACCTCATTGTGTTTTTTTTACTGTGCTGATTGGCAAAAGCTAGGTCTAAAAGGCTCAAAACATTCCATAGGTTTTGAAGAAATGCATGAAATTAATTTTCCCTTATGAAAATAAATCAGATGCCATTATTCAGCACCTCACAAACTGTTTCCCTAACACTCTATAGAGCTTATTTCTGAAGTGACATCTATAAAATATTGAGATTTTAATGTTGATGTTATTCTTTTTGTTGGAAAGGGGGGGGGGGGAAAGCATCTTGTGACACTTTGTGAGGTTTGTTTTGGGAAGAAAACATGAGAAGATTGGTTGATCAGTTCAGTGCATGAATCCATTTGTGCAAATATTTAAATTTGTTGTTAGTGAGAAGAGCACTGAAGCATTTCCTTAACTTTTAAGCAATTATTTAAATTCTGCCCACAATGTAATGTTTTCCTCTAGTGTGGAAAGTATTGAAATATAAACTTAATGAAGCTGAGTACTAATTGCTTCCTCTCATGAACAGACTCAATGAAGCCAACAGAGCTGGCATGTAAGTGAAGCAAGTCCTTTTTGGGATAAGGATATAAAATACCCAGATGTAATATTCTATCAGTATATTTTAAATTATCATTACTAAATATTTATATGGCACCAGAGGAGCTGTAGTTCTTTGGACAAGCATGTAAGCATGAAGAAATAGATATACTGCATTATTAAGGTTGGACTCCATCTGGTCTTTCATGTCCACGTCTTACATTAGCATCCAGAGAAGCTACTTTTAGAGAATGTTATTAAGCTTCCAAGACCTCATTCTCCAAAGCCAAGACATGCCAAAAAATCACATACCTGGTCCAAAAAGGCTTGAATTCAGTATTAATGAGTTGCTCACATGGTGTAGTTTAGACTTTCTACCACTCTCTGCGTGAGTCTCGTTTCACATGCTTATCATCAGGTGTCCACCCTGGGAGCTCCTGTGCTGTATTTACTGCATGTTGTTTAACCTTGCTGCTTGCTAGGATTTGTCTGTGCTGCTCCTCCCAGCAGTGTTTGCCTGGAAAGACATTCTCAGTAACACACTGCAGCAGGAACTGTGTGTTGTTTATGTTTTTAGACACCATTAAATCATGAAGAAATCAGGGTTTGAGTAATTTTGGGTTTAGAAATGTTAGTGTCTATTCATGGGAAAAGGAGAAATTAATCTTGGATGCAATCTGCCATTGGCTCAAGAAGGGATTTGAACCCTTCCAGAGGTCAAGTCCCCTTTCCACTGCAGCTTAAGGAAGGGCAGCCAAATTGTTTGGGAGACATAGGCACAACAGAGAGAGAAGTCACACACCTAGTGTGTGTAACTTCAGACACAATAGCACAGTGATAACAGGCAAATAACACAATGATAACCTCATGGTACTTGACAAAATCATAACTGAAAAGCCTGGGAATGTCACCAGCAATGTTGATAACAGGATTGCCAGCCCATTCCAGTCCACTCTTTAGTGATGGCTAGAAAACAGGTAAGCATATGACTGTGTAAATGTGGCAGTAATGCATTAATTCTTCTTTAATTTAGCAGCTGATTTCCTGTAGTTTTCTCCATTTCTATAACAATTGAAATTAATGGGGCTATTGTGGAGTTTCTCCATGTGTGTAGGAGTTGAGATGTAAAAATCACATTACAAAGCACTATGACTTCTGCTCTGCAGATTGCCATATTGCTTATAGTACTGACTAAGCCTTTACATTGTGAACAAGTGTCTTTATATTTGCCCTTAGTTGCAACTTTTAGTACTATTCAGGTCCAGAAATGCAGTCTCTGGTATCTGGTAATTTGTACAGCATTACATAAACTGCTGTGAATTGCAATTTTACTTTTTTTTCATAAAACAAGCACTTTTTCTAGCTTAACCAGCCTTTTTCTTTTTTTTTTTTCCTGGCTGACATTAGAGTTTTTGCTGCATCTTTCAAATTGCATGCATTTAATACAGAAATATGTGGCTAAATGTTGGCTACTTCTCTATGTTATATGGAGGAGTCTATGTACATTTATAGAACGATATGTGCATGTTATTTGCTTATATATCTGAGTCTATGTACATTTATACAGCAGTATATGCACATTATTTAACATGCTTGATATATACATGTGGATATAAGTGATACATATATGTGTGTTGACTCTAGAAGTTCCAGTTGAACTGTTTGGGCAGTTCACAGATTTCTCTTCCCTCTTTGACTCTCTCTGGCTCAATGAATCTTTAATTCTCTCCATGCAGTGACACGCCTTCAAGTTTCATGCAGATCTATTTTAGCAGCTATGGCTGAAGCTAAAACCTCTCAGCAAGGAGAATATTTCTCCAATTCAAACCACTCAGGCACATTTCTAACCTCTGATGTATCTCAGTCTGTCCTGGCTTGACATTGCAGTAAATGCATTGGGTATTTCTCAGGTTTGTGGACAGTGCAAATCCTTAGGACATGTAAAATTACTGGAAGTAGATGTAGCTTTGCTAGCCCATCACCTTGGAATTACATTTCCTAAGAAACCTAAAGGTCATATCTGGAGGGAGCAGCACTGCCTTCATGCCATTAGCAGAGGTTTGTAACCAGAGAGTTTGCAGGCACCCCAAATATCTGTTAACGCTGCCTCTGTTGTAATACAGTTGAAGAGCCTAAGGAATTGGAGTCTCTTAAGGCTTAATAGACATGAAAAAGTTTGAGCTACTTGTTTAAAAAGCAAAATGGGGACTTGGTAACAGATAATATTTAATTGTATTTATTTTTAAGGCAAGATTGAAACAGAAAGCTTGGTGTGAGTTTCCCATTTCATGTCTGGATGTGCTGAAAGCACTTGCCCAACATATAAAAAGGCAAAAAGATCTATCAGCTCTCCCAGATCATGTAGCTCCCCACCAAGTAAATGTGGATGTGCAGGTGTGTTCTCTGTTCTTTACACATTTCTTTCCTGTAGCTTAGTGAATCCCAAACTCTTTTCTGCCTGGTGGCCAAGCTTCAGATGTAGGGAGCACAGTTTCCTGGCTCACTCCTCCTTGGGGTTTAGGGCAGTACTTCTGGAAACACAACTCTGGATATCTCTTGAGAGAGTAGATGACTGAAGTGGCTTGTCTGCTGGTCAGTGCCTTAATGGGTTGGCTGTTGCACACCAGGAGAGCAGCAACCCTTCTGCTGCTGACAGAAAGGCACAGGGCTTCTGCCTTGGAGACCAGAGAATCCTGCATTATACCTAGCCCCAGACCAGGCAGGTGTTTTGGAATCTGATAAAAGAGTTTAGGCTGTTGTCAGTGAAAGCATCAAAGAAAGAATATTATGAAAAAACCCCAAACACATTATTGCTTGATGCATGATATTCAGGGGGGTTTGTAGCTATGAAAATGCTACAAGGCATTTGACAATATTTCCCTTAAAACAATAACAAAAATAAACCAAACAGAATGATGACATGCACATACAGCTTGGATTTTTTTTCTCCACTAAATATTAGAATCCCTAGCTGGGAAAACTACCTTCCAGCAGGCACTTCATGCTTCTGTCTTTCATTCCTTCTGGATTTATTGTGATGTAGTCAGAAATTTTCAAGGAATCAAAAAGCAAATGATGTATGTGCGAGAATGTGATGTTTCAGAGTATCTGGTAAGTGAACATATTTATCAAACAATTGTCTAATCTGGTAATGCCAAATCCAACCATCATCTCTGCTAGCAGGGAAACCAGCTATCTACTGCAGCTGCAAATGTAGAGCAAACTGTATTTAAGTTAATGCCATGAATTTGATTGGAGGCTAAGTCATGTGAAGCTTTCCATTCACCAGTGAAAGCAGAAATGATAGAAATGTCTGGAGCTTGAGAGAACCCAGATTTTAATCTGGAGAGGGAACTGTGTTTCTGAAGTGAGTTAATAAAACTCCATTTCACTGTTAGCCTCCTGCTTCTATTTGGGGAATTAAAACACTTGTAGCAAATTAAAGCTGCCTATCCTTTATCACATGTGCCCAGGTTACATTCATAAAACATTCATTTTTCCTAACATACCCTGAATGAATCCATGACAATCCCCTATAGGTGATGACAAAATGTATATTTAGATTTGAAGATGTTCTTTTGAGCTACCTCAGCTAATTACAGATGACAACCCATGGCTCACTCCTTTGTTCTGAAACATCAAGAAGGTGTCAAAAAGCTTTCTGAACCCCCAGGAGTCCCAGGTGTTGTTATTGCAAGAGGTGACTGGAATTAACAAAGTAGGAAACATCATTTGCTAAGAGCCTCTTGTGACTTAGGTAGGAAGGAAACCGTGCTGCAGATATGCAGATGAGTTCTCTACCACAGTGGGTAGAGTTAAGGCAAAGGAATCTCTTAAAGGAGTAAAAGAGCTAAGCAGGAAAGAGAAAACATTGCCAGAGAGAAGTCATTCTCTCCTAAAGAGCTTCAAAGGGCTGTTGCTGAAAAGGCTGAGCCCATGTAGGTTAGAAGAAGGGATTCTTCTCAAGGACAGGCTTGGGGTTGGAAATGACCTAAAATGTCAGACATGTTAAAACCAGACAGGGTTATGTGAACACAGAAAAGCTGAGAGAAGGAATAAAGAATTCAGGATGTTCCTTCCACCAAAGAGACAGCAAAGACAGCAGATGCAAACTTAAGCTTAGGTAAGCTTTGTGGGAGCTGCATAAATATTTGGCCAATCTGCCTCCTTAACATCCCAGTACTGAAGGTAACTCATTTAGAGCTGAGTCAGGCCTGCCTAAATTTGATCACAGCCTGCACCTTCCTGCTACCAGCTGACCTAATCCCTGCTGGTACCTGAATGTAACCTTCATTTTGGTCAGAGAGTTTAAAAATTGTTGAATTCCTCAGACATCATCACTGCTGGTGCCTGAATGTAACCTTCATTCTGCTTAGGGAGTCCAAAACTTGTTGAATTCCTCAGCATGGCTCCTGGATGAACCCCAGTCTCTAGAGGTTCACATGGCACCATCAGGAGAAAGGACAATGTGGCAGCACCCTAGGCTTCTGACATATTGGTGTAAAACCTGAGTTGAGTTAAACTCTATTCTGGTCTTTGAAATACTCACATAATCCATGGCCCTTGTCTGTGGAGAGAGGATGCCAAACCTCTGTCTCATTTGAAGGGAAGCAGCTGTTTCTCATTTCAACTAAAACTATCTTCTACCATTTTGGCTGTGCAAAAAGTCTTGGAGGCTGCAGTAGGTTGTGTTTCCCAACCAGTACAGCTCTTTGCCTTGATGGGAAGTTTGTGCTGCCCATGCTGGCAATTCTACATAAGGAGTTTGGAACACAGTAGGAACATAGTAGAAGGTGGATGGGAAAGTTTGCTTTGCTCTGGAGTTGGAAAGAAAGTCATGAATTGGGTCCAAAGTGGGGGGAAGGACTCCGTGAAGCACATCCCAAACTCTCTGCACAATGAGCAACTCTCAGCACTTTATCTGAAGAACATCACTCATCTGTGTCCTCACACTTTCCTTCCCTTGAAAGGATGACACAAGTAGAATCATTTTATGGTCATGCACCAGTACTTTTAATTAATATCATTATACTGATTCTCATCAGAGTCACATTAGTGGTTTTGTTGACTTCCTTTCCTTGTTTCTCTTCTACTTGCTTTCTCTTTCTGTTGGCTTTCCAAAATGTTCTTCCCTCTTTTTCTTCATGTTTTAGTAACACAACAGAGTCTCACAGAAAGGAAAGAAGTCTTAGTTCTGTGTTGTGCCTTAAGGGCAGTGATGCTCTTTTGTGCAGCTTTCTGTTGCCTGGCCCTTCCTACCTCATCTTCATCTTCTGACTGTTGTTCTTTAATTTAGGCAACGGTGTTAGATGATGATGATGATGACAGCTGAGGCAGGTCCAGAAGAAACCCTACTTCAAGCCTACAAAGACCTTGAAAGATTTAGAGTGAAGGTGTGACCTGAACTCCAGAACAAGTAGAAGCCACTCAAAGGCTGTCAGGAAAAGCTAGTTTGTGGTCCTAGTGTGTTTTGGCTACGGTGTGTGTACAATGCCACATCCTACCACTAACTAACTGTGATATTCTTTCACCCTCTAGTGGTGGGTCTCCACTTCTGAGAGCAGTGAGGACAGATTTTCTCATTGCATGTCCAGCAGAAGACCTTGTAGTACCTAGGAGATATTAAGTTTCAGTGTTTGGTGGCTTCTGTGTGTGGATCTGTGATTTTGGCCTCCACTGCCTGTATCTCTAGATGATTTGTGTCCTATAACTTCGTGCCAAAAATTGGAGGTGTTAATGGTTTGTGTTGATTTGGGGCAGATTAATGAACTCAAGATCATGTTTGGTTTATGTTTCTTTACTTTTTAATTAATTCTCTGCTCTCCTCCTTGGATGAGGCAATATTCCTTGTGTTGTCATGAATGTTTAGTGTTTTCAGAAGAACACCAAAAAACCTGGCAGATTTTGCAGCTATTTTCAGGATTTTTTTACTCTTTGTGAGGTTTTGTGTCTGGGTCTGAATCCTACAACCTCTGGGTGTAATCCATACTGCACCCATGCCCATCCACAGGTGAGCAGAGCCAGGCAGACCCCCAGAGGCAGAGGTTTGCATTCAGTTATCAGATCCATCTAATTGTCCTTAGTTTGCTGGAGAAAACTGGAGGGGTTTGGGGTTTTTTTTCTTTCTTGCCAATGGATCTGCAGTTACCCTTAAGGAAAATAAAGATCTCTTCCTCATCTTTATCATGGCACATAATGAAGCATTTCCAGGAGGGTGTGTGGCAGCTGGTGGTGATGGTGCAACCTTCAGAAGGAATGCAGATAGACTTCCCTGACCCTGGAGTGCTGAGAGTAACAGGAGGCTTACTCTGGCTTGTAAACTGAGCAAAGCTGACATGCAGGTCACAGAACAAGGGCAGATATGCATCTTTCAGCCCTCGTTTGGACAAAGTGCTTTCTCCAGAGGGAGATTTCTGCCATTCTTTTCCACCACCTTTCACTGACTCTTCCATCCCAGGGTGGCTTAACTGCAAATTATGATTGCCACCTGTAAGCTCCTGGGAGTTAATTCAGAAGGGTTTGGGGGTTTTTTTTCATTGTTTATTTTCATTCTAGATTTCTTTAGTTTTATTATTATTTATCTGAGCACCCATGCACAGAGTTAGACTTCAGAAGATCAAAGAAATGAAGGGTATGGAAAGCAGCAAAGTCAGTTTAACCCAAAGGTAACAAGTTAGAAACATTAGAACAAAGAGGCTTACTAAAATTCACATTCATTAATGGAAAGGTTGGTTAGTAGCAGCTGTAAGAAATCAAAATAGACCATAACCTTTTTGCATATCTCTGTATTTTCTAACATTCTATGCATTATTCTTCCAGCTTTAGCAAGATAGGTTGCCTGTGTCTGATGCAGTTTAATATTTATAGAGCCATCAGCTGTAAACAGAATTTTCAGACCTTTACAAACCAGATTAAGAGAGGAAATTTTGCTAAGAGTGAAATTATTCAGAATATTCTGATTTTTTTCTGAATACATGGCTCATGATACATGTTTGATACAGGTGTGGATAGCATCCCAGCACAGAACACCACAGAATAAAGGGATTGGCACAGCAAGTAGCATATTTATCCAATGCAGGAGAACAACTGTGGATGGGGCTTTAGCCTCTGCAGTTAACTAACTGACAAAGCACTGTTAGCAGTTATCAAGGTGAGTGGTAAAGGCCAGTGAAATTCTTATCTTTGGCTTGCAGATGGGAAAAGGAGACATGTCAGAGACCACTGCAGCCTTGTGCTGGAACCCACCCTCCTGAGTCCCTTTGCAACTAGACCATCACCTTTGAAGAGACTAGAAGTGGTTGTTTCTGTGTATAAATGGGACAGGCCTGGTTGTCTGTGTTGGCTAGGTCAGTAGGTCAGGGATGCCAGTTCAGTTTGGTGAGGCCAGGATACAGAGGAGCTGACAGTATTGTACTTAATCTTTTTTACAGTGTTGAAGAGAAAATTGTAAGGTAAAAGGGATCAATTCTTTTTCTACTCTAACAGCCCATCTCCATGTCAAGGACAATTTGATGGTGCAGATATTGTGTTTTCCCCTAGTGTGACTCTTAGACCTCAGGGGGTAGAACCAGCAGCATTTTGCACCTTCTAAAGCATCGCCTGTTTCTGGGTTTCCTCAACAGAGCTACAGCGAACCTGTTGATGTCAAAGCCTCCCCACAACCTCAGATGATGAATTCCAAGCAGCCTGTGTTTCATGGGCCCAGCCAGGCTCATTCTGCACTGTACCTCAGTTCCCACTACCACCAACAACCAGGAATGAATCCTCACCTCACGGCCATGCATGCCAACATCCCCAGGAACATCGCCCCCAAGCCCAACAACCAACTGCCAGTGACTGTTTCCATAGCAAACATGGCTGTGTCCCCACCACCCCCTCTTCAGATCAGCCCTCCTCTGCACCAGCATCTCAACCTCCAGCAACACCAGCCACTCTCAATGCCCCAGTCCATTGGGAACCAGCTACCCATGCAGGTCCAGTCTGCTTTACATTCACCTACAATGCAGCAAGTAAGTCGGAGCTTTTCTGTTGTTTGGGGAATTCTTTCTTTTTTAGAGGGGGAGGAAAAGTCATCTAGAAGTTGTGAGATAGGGAGGGAGATTGAGAGTTGTGGATTAGCTCTTTGTAGAGCTCCAGAATCATGGAGCTTAGTCTTTCAACAGCAAGAACAAATGTATGAGCTCCCTTAGAAGGTAGAGGACTTCGGTACAACTGTTTGTGCTAGCCACAATGTTCATCACTTTCTTCTCAACTGCCTCCCCTCCCAAAATTCTGGAGGCATTCTTTAAATAGAAGTGTGTCCATAGACCCATCTGCAAATCTGGGAGTACCCTGAAATACAACTGAAATGTTAAGACTTTGGGAAACACATTTTACAAACAAAAAGACAGGCCTGTCTAGAACAGGGTCTGACTGTAGCTTGTGCTGTTATCCTTGTGCTGCCTGTGATGTGGAAGGGTTGGAGGGAGCATGGAGCAACACAGGCTGTGTTCAACCTGCTAGATTAAGGGAACAGGAGGATGTTAATTCATGCTTCATTCATAACTTCATTTGGCTGGAGAGACCTTTCTATTTACTGGAAATAAATGGGCTGTCCCCAGTGTCCCAGTATGGTAGCTGCTTTCTTTCATCCTCAGTGTTTTAGATGGTTGATTCTCAAAAGATCTCCTAGGAGTTCTGAATGAATGCAGAGCAGACATAGTATTTTGTGACTTTTGGGCCCAAGCCTGTGGAGGGCTAGAGCAGATTAACTCTGCTGATTTCATGAGGGACCTTTTCCTTTTGTATTGGATGAGGTCAGTAATAAGATCCTATCAGTAATAAGATCTTGCTTTGCAAAGAGTCAGTAGAATGATTTTTTTGTTTCTGATGGAGTTGCAAAACTCTTCAAAATTTGCATACATAAAATTTGTTAGTTCTGGTTGCTAAATACATAGTCATGGCCTTGCTGCATGTTTTGAATCTCTTCATGAATTCAGCTTTGCTAACAAGGCATCTGCATTTGCTTTCCAAGCCAGAAACATTTCACCTCAAGTCTGGTCTTTAGATGTGGGAATACCTGAGCACAAAGCATAGCTTCTAGCTGGGAGAACAACTTAACAAGGAGAGGAATAAAACAAACAAACAAGAGAGTTGAACTGACTCTGGGTTGATAAATGTAGTTGTCCAGAAGGTAAACCAAGGTGTGCTCAGGATGATCTGGACTTTTTCAGAGACTTCTGTTTAGTCTCAAGAGTGATTTTGGATGAATCAGACAGAAAGAAGAATTTATAAAGTCTCACCACCACACAAATGTGTTTTACTGTTGTGTATTCCTACAGGGTTTACTATTAGTTGGAAGCCCCTGTCCTGGGAGAGCTCCTGCTGAAGTCTCAGAGAGACTCAGGAGTTTACTCCAATCCTGGGCAGGTGGAATTAGCTCAGGAATGTCCTAGGCAGGTGAGCCAGCAGGGTCTGTCTGGAGATCTTCAGCCTGTTGCAATCCAGATTGAACCTTGAAGGCTCAGAGCAGTGAGAGACAAAGCAATGGCCAGAGACTCCATGCAGTACCCTGGTTCATCTCCCAAGCATGAAAAACACCTCTGAAACAGCCTGTTGAGACTGTATAGTTCTATGTCAGTGAGTTTTTATTGCACAGTGATTCCATCTGCCAAGGTCAGGTTGTTTGCCCAGTCCAGTGTCACCAGTACATTCCTTGTCCAGTGCAGAGCTGTAGAAGATCAAACCAATGGTGTCTCTCTCAGAATCATTGGTAGGCATAATTTACTGATTAGATCTTAATATCTGCCTTTAATTAGTGAATTAATGGAGCAGCAGGGGCTAGTAAAAGATGCAGTGCAGATGTTAGATACATCTGCATATTCACCATATATAGTATATATTGTGTTTGTATATAGTATATATTCAACATCCTGATTACTCTATGAATCCAGACTCTTAGGTGTTCTTCCAAACCACTGCATGCTAAAAAAAAAAATAATCTAAGATAATATGAATCTTCTGGTGTTTTATTTTACCAGGTTGCACACTTGTGGCACATGGTGTGCACTTCCATGAGAGTACCTTCAGTCACCTGTCAGATGTGTGGCATGCAGCTGAGTCGCTTCTAGCTCAAGAGAAAACACAGGGCACTAGGTTGTAGAAAGCAGGTGTCTAGAATTCAAGCTGTAGTCCTGTACCATGATGAGTCTGTTGCTTTACTAACTACAAGTACACTAAAGTAAAACAAAAATGCTGTTCCTCTGGGTTTCTGCTCCCCATTTTTAAACTTATGAATGGTTCCTTGTTAAGGAACTCTTTTGGGTAACCTTATTGGAAGCATCTCCTTCCCTGCTCAGAATCCTTCACCAAAGCACTGGGTGGGGTGGTGAATCTTGAGAATCTTTGTCCCTCTTGGGCTCAGAGGTAGAGCAAGCAAAACTAGATCATTAATGTCTAGTAATCATGGCTGCATGTGTATGCATAACAAAGAAGAAGATTAATATATGTCATTTTTTTTTTATTTAAAAGAATAATAACTCATTTCAGTCTACTTTTAGGTATTTCTTTTCCTTTAGAAAAACAAATGTATACAGGAAGATGATTGCATAGCCTGCCAAAAAGAGTAGCCTCATTTTCTCTGGTATATATCACATACAGTAAACTCAGGGACCTGCTGTATTTCTCCCTCCTTTTTTGTTAAGCTTTGTCTTCGAATGAGGTCAAGAGAGAGGGGGGAAGAGAAAAAAATCATTAATATCTGTCAACTTCCTTTATAACCTTAAGGAAAAATCTTTGTATGATATCACACAGACAGATTTTCAATTTCCTTGTGTAATAAACAGATGCTTTAGGATTTGGATGTAATTTAAAGGTTTAAAATATCACATTGAGATTGATGAATAAATCAGTTGTGAAGACAAAAACATTGATGCCTGTTGAAAATACCTCTCCAGACAGGCAGGAAATGAAATTAGTTCCCAGTAAAGTGTGGAGATGAGGATCACAGTTTAGTTCTGCTGCAGGCTTTTTAGGACTTGCTACAGTGGCACAACGAAACTGCTAGGGCTACAGAAATCTAATTAAAGAGCAAATGTCCCTCCTGACATCGAATTAATCTTTATCAAGTTCCCTATTTTTATTTCAATCTGGAACAAGAAAATGAAATTTTAAATTCCAGGCATGTTGCAAAACAGTTGGTGATTTTCTCTGGAGCATTACCATGCAAAAACATTCAGCATTGTTTAATTAGACCTCGAAGCACTCCTTTTCTGAGCACTTTTTGTTTCATCATTGTTTGTTAAAGGCTTACATAAATGATACACAAATATTTACTACAAGCCTGGTCCAAGGCTGTTTCCCTCTCTTGTATGGAAATACATTCCCAGATAATTTTCTGTTGATGAAAAAGCTTGAATTACTGTTTACATCTTAACCATCACCATACTTTATCAGTCCTTCATATTTTGTTCAGCTTTCTTAAGTTTCCCTGACCAATCATACTTTCCAACCCTC
The DNA here is from genome assembly GCA_013399015.1 of Galbula dea. Taxonomy (NCBI): domain Eukaryota; kingdom Metazoa; phylum Chordata; class Aves; order Piciformes; family Galbulidae; genus Galbula; species Galbula dea. Next base: position 1,316,280 of record VWZX01000455.1, read on the forward strand.
AAATCACTGGCATTCTGGTAGCCCCCCAACCCCAGCAGGATTGTTGCTCCTGGAGCTGGAGCCTGGCCTAGACACCTCAGCACCATGTTAACATTTATCCCCTGAGCCTGTCCTAAGAAACAAGCCCAACCCCAGGCAGTTATAAAGCTACAACCACTTGCAAGGTGCAGGATGGAAGTGTTGTTGCCCCTTCTTTTGCAGACAGGAGAATTAAGTTTGGATCTGTGTTCCCAAGCTTGACGTGAGAGCCATCAGCTCAGTCAAAGCCACTTGGCTGTGGTCACACAGGACTTGTCCACCAGGACTCCCAGGTCCTTTTCTGCAGAGATACTTTCCAGCAGGTCAACCTCCAGCTTGTCCTGGTCCAGGGAGTTATTCCTCCTCAGGTGCAGGACTCTACACTTGCCCTTGTTGAACTTGCAGAGGTTCCTCTCTGTTCAACTCTCCAGCCAGCCCTCCCTTTTTCATCCTATGTCCAGAAGAAATGGCATGGATGTTGCACTGATGGTCTCTTACTCTGATTTGGGGGCACTGTCTCTTCTTGATGCATGACTCCTTGAGCCTCTGTGCCCACTCACTCCCATGCTCTGCTGCAGCACTGCTGGAGCTACAGTGGTTTTCTGGTAAATAGAATTGTTTGTGAAGAGTGGCAGGAGAGAGCTCAGAGGCTTTGCTGCCAAAGGGAAACCTGAGTGCCTGGGGGTAAGATGTGCTTCTGTGATTAGTTTCCTCTTACAGCTAAACTAGAAAGGATGATGGGTTTGTACCAAAATGGTGATGGTGATACACAAAAGCAACTTTTCTGCCTTCTAATTACACAAAACTCCAATCAAAGTCATTGGGAAGTCTGCTCAATTACAGTTTCCTTTGGATCCATTGCAGGCATGAGGGTTGTTGATGCAGCCTGAGGTGCAGGTTTAGAGCCTGGTGACAAAGCAGTGTACAGAGCACAGGGCTTACAGTCACCATGGGAGAGGTTTATTTTACTGAGTGTATCAGTTACATGACAAGTAGATGCAGAATTCAGCTGTGAACTTGCCCACTGTTAATAGCCCTTTTCTTGGAGCCATCAAGGACAAAGTGAGGCTTCAAAGAGCATTGAAGATACTGAAGTGGGACACAGGATATCCTCCATGTGGAAGAGATTATGGCAGAAAGTTACAGTCATTTTTGGGCTAGACTAAAATCCATGATCAGAAAGAGTGGAGGGAGGTGATGGTGTACACGAGAGGCACAGCAGGGCAGAACAGCTGTGGGGCCTCCAGGGAAGAGCCCAACCAAGCATCATGCACCAAGAAAGAGGGATGTGAAGAAGGAAGTGACATGTTTTATTGGGAGGAAGCTCATCTGTGGGTGGAGAGAGCTAGGCAGAAACTGAGAAGACTCATTTGTCTTCATTAATGGGAGTCTGGCTGACTTGTTAAACCTGCAGAAAAAGACAGCTCTTTACAAAAGCCCTGTCCCAGTGAAGGCTGTGAATAAGAAGTGAGTGATCACACATAATGCATCAGAATTTAAAATGAAAAGCTAGGAGCTTTGATTCTGTCTATTTTCTATGTGGACCTTGGCCAGAAGAAATGGCTTTTCAAACTAGCTATCTTGGTTCAAGGTCAGTTTCTGATTTAGCTGCTAGATATCCAGTTAACTTGAGTGGGAATGGTGTGCCCTTGCTCCAAGGAGGGGTTTGGTCTGGGGTTTTTTGGTTGCTTTTCCTACAATGTTCCCATGCTTTTACCCAAGGTAGTTCTAACTTCACAGGAAGAGGTTGTACATCTACTCAGGGGGAACCAGACACACCAGCCTTGAAATGTCAGTTGTTCTCCTGGTTTTGAAACATAACATTGAAACATCCTTTTATATCCAAAGAAAGAAAAATTATGATGACTTTTCCTATGACAGGTATTTCAGGGAGCACTTTAGATCTCTCTTTGTAACTTCCACTTTTTTTTACCCCCCCTCCTCTCCTTGGCTTCCAAAAAGCAAGTTATTCTGTGCTACTTTCACTACATTAGTCCAACAACTGTTAAAAAGCTTTGGTTGAATTTCTGTTTAGTTGAGAGAGAAGTACAAATAAAAGAAGCAGCAGATGGCCCCTTTGTGACTGAAGGGAGAGAAAGGGTTTTGAGAACAATCTGTGAATAGGTGTAGGCTAATAAAACAGTCAGCCACCTGCTGCCTACATCCTTCAGAAAGATTCTGTTGCATATTCTGGGAATTAATGACTAGTGTGTATCCTTACTTTTAATCTCAATGGAAGCTCTAAGGAGCAAACAGACCTTTCTGCCTCCGTGCTGATTGACTTGTTCTCTTGCTTCTGAATTGTTTCTGCTCTGTCCTTTTCAGTTCTCTCCTCTGGCTGTGTAACAGCTCACAAGGACTTGGCAGTGTTTAATTTCCCAAACCAAAGAAAGATTTTCAAACTTAGAAAGCACTGACACTTTTTTTTCCCCCCTATTTTAAGTTTGCTAACCTAAAGCACACCTGGAAAAGAGGCATTCTGCCCTTTCACAGCAGAGACACTTGGGTTCTTAAATGCAACCAACCTGTTGCTTGCTTCCCATCCAGTGTAATGTACTTGCTTCCTCCTCCAGGGATTTACTCTTCAGCCTGATTATCAGAATATCATCAACCCAACATCAACAGCTGCACAAGTTGTTACCCAAGCAATGGAGTATGTTCGGTCAGGGTGCAGAAATCCTCCAGCACAGACTGTGGACTGGAATAACGACTACTGCAGTAACGGGTAAGCAGCCAGGGAATGCCACCTTGTGTCGGACAACACCCATGACAAGACGATCTGGTGGAGGATTTGGGAGCAGCTTCGTTGCCTGTTGCCCTTGCGGGCTTTCAGAGATGCATCTGTGATTGCACTGGGTTTGTTGAGCAGTGAGACTGTTGTGTGAGAACAGAATTTCAGTGCTATTAGGCACTTTGGTCTCAGAGAACTTCCAGTCCTCAGAAAAATCAGAACTGAAATCTTAGGGGGAAGGTGTAGGAAACAAACGTTAAAACCAGTAGCTCCTACTTGAGAGGCAAATGGCATGAATTGTTTTCTCCAAATAGTCCAGTGCTGAGGAGGGATTGCTGCTGGTGAAAACAACTGATTTGGGTCACAAAAGCCCACATCAGTGAGGTGCAGGGGTGATGCATGGGGTACAAGCTGTGTGGAAGGGGAACAGCAAGAACACATGACAGTAGCCACAAACACAACATCATACCTGTAGGAGGTCTGTGCTCCTACTATAAGGTGTTACTGTCCCAGGAACTGCCTGGAAACATTTAGGACTCTGCACAGAAGGTATCTTTTGAGATTTAAAGGAGAGATGTTGTGCCTTGTGAACATGCCCACCAGCCTGACCTCTCCTGGACCTTGGCAAGAATCCCTAAAGCAAAGGCAACTAAAGGTCTTGGTTGCTAGCAAAGGGTGAAATCTAGCCCAGAGAAATAAACACAGAGCAGAATCAGAGACCAATTTCACCCATTGCATTTCACTTGTATTATTGTTTTCAAGTGCTTCTGGAACACATAAACTAGAACTAACCAAAAACCATCATCTTCTGGTTACTAGTTCAGAATAACACCTTGTTTGGAACCTGCTGACAGCAGCCTGCCCAGCAGCACCGTGTTCCCCCACTGCTGGCCCATGTCTTGCCCACATGTTCAGCAGAGCAGTCTCACTTTGGGCTGCACCACCCTTATGGGCTGCAGTCCTGTGTCATCTGGAGCCAGATGTGGTCTCTGGGTTGCTACCTGCCACTGTGGCACAGGGATTTTTTCCTTCTTATTGCCATGGTAATGCAGCCATACTTTGGTGACATGCTGGGAACTAATGACATGCAGTAGGAGTTTTTAGGGAAGAATAGGAGCAAAAATGTGACCAATTTGACAAAATCCTGTTTGTTCTTTTTCTCTTTGAACAGGGGCATGCAGAGGGACAAAGCACTCTACCTTACCTGAAAATCTGAACCACCTCTCTCTCTCCTTTCCACTGAGGAATGCAGGGAAGTCTTTTCATCATGGATTGCTTTATGCAGTCGAGGCAGTTCTGCATTTTATTAGGAAATACAAGTTGCTAAGCACTTAGGACTATTTGAGCTTGTGGGTCACCCACTCTGGGAAACAAAATAGTCTTGCTTCATTCTTTTTTTTCTTTTTTTCTCCCTTTCCCCCCCCTCCCCTTTCTTTTTTTCCTCCTTCCCCCCCCTCCCCTGAGCTCCTTTAACGGACATTGCTTTTCTTCTACCCTGAAGGAAGCTTGGACCATGCAGGTTTTTATGTTGGTTCTTCTTTTGCTGTGAAGTGCTGCGATAGTAACTGCCTTAGCAACTCTAGATGTCTTGGATCAAAAATCCTGGATTTTCCATTGGTTTTTCATAATGGGTGTTTATATGAAACTACTAAAGACTTTTTCAATGGCTTGATGTAGCAGTCATAGCAAGTTTGTAAATAGCATCTATGTTACACTCTCCTAGAGTATAAAAATGTGAATGTTTTTGTAGCTAATTGTAATGGAAACTGGCTCCTCCCAGTTTTATTGGTTTCACAAGAAGGGTTAAATTGGCAAACATTCATATTTTTACTTCATTTTTAAGCAGCTAATAGTTCTATATTTTCAAAGTATTTGGAGGAAAAAAAAAAAGAGAAAAGGAAAATATTCCCAAATGATATTAATTAAAATTATTGGCCTTGTCACAAGAAATAGACACAAGGAAAAAAAAAACAAAAACAATAAGCTAGGGGGGAAAAAAAATAATGTTGATAAAGAGCAAACACATTTATTTTGTACTGCCTAAAAAAAAAAAAAGCTTTTGGTTTGGTTTTTTTAAAGAAAATCACTTTATGTGTACTGGTTAGTAAATGTCCATTTAAGTCCATTTCTGTATAAAACTGCCAAATGCTTACCTGATATTTTATTAGATGCAAAACCAGATTGGAGACAGCTAAATTCTAACCTTCCCATATGGCTCTGTATTATTGTTTCTTCACCCTGTGTCTGTATTTAATCTTTTTTTTTATGGACCCTGTTGCTCCTATTTATGAAATAATAAATCTAGGTGTTTGTAAGTACATTGGTTAGCATTTTAAAGAGGTTTCTTTGATGCTTTAACTTTTGCTGGCACAAATTGTTCACAACTGATGTGAATACTTTAGTTTTTTACAGTGACATAGATAACACCAAACCTGCTTTTACTGGTGGCAAATGAAGGTAACCAATCCTTATTTCTGTCTTTCTTTGCTTCTGGAGGTATTTTAAGTCATTTCCTTTTTTAAAGCATTGTAGCAGGAAACTGCCCCAAATTAAGACTTGAATCAGCAAAAATAACTGAGTAAAAACTACCTAGTGCTGCTTTTTGAAACTTCATCTGTTTGGGTTAAATAGTCAAGTGGAATAAAAATCTTACCAGCAGAACTATTACCAAATCTGCTTCAGCTGTTCTAGTGCACGAGCAGAAGGTCCTGCAGAGCTTTAGGGAGTGTATCACAAAGTTCAACAGCCACAGGGAAAAGGCTTAAAAAAACCCCCAAACCCTGAAAACAATGTTTTGGGACAGGAATAGCCCTGAAAATCTATTTCTGGAGGATTTCATCCTGGATCCTTGTGCAGTTCATGGAGAAGTGCCACTGAGTTGATTTTCTCTGTGAAATCAAGAAAGCCACGTGGATAAGAGGCACATGATGCAATGCCATTGATTTTTCTTTCAAAAGAGAACAGAAACAAAGGCATGCTTGCTTTGGAATGATTTCAGGCTATGTACAATCAGAGTAACTTGGCATGTAATAACTAATAAATAATGCAGATCAGATGTGATTACTCAAATGACTGTAGCTGAGAGCTCTAATTTTCCTGTCTTGAAACTGCGTGAGAACTCGTGATTAAATTCCCAGTTTATTGTTTGTCTGGTTAGTACTTTAGAAATAGACCAGCACTACTAATTACCCAATGGCTTCTATTTATTATATTATAGTAAACTACATTTTCCACTCATATGAATTCTAAAGTGAGAAGATAATGACTGGGGATGAGAAAAATCAGCTTAGGTTTTGACAGGCAGTTTTCCTTTTTCTTTTGCAGCAGAACAGTTATCTTCATTTCTCTTAGGGCAGGTGTGCAGTCACATAAAGTTGTTAATTTCAGTATCCAAGCAGAGTTCAAAATACAAGAAAAGTTTAATGTAAATAAAAAAAATACATCATGAATAAAATACTTATTCTGTATGAACCTCTGCCTAGTTGATGTCTCTCAGTCTGTGAGAAGGGAAACCCTGAGGTGTTTTTACCATGCAGCATCCAGAGCTTTGAGCCTGGTTCTGTGCCTGGACTCTGTTTGGATGGGACAGCTCTTCTGGAAGAGCAGCAGCTTTGGCCAGGGTTGTGCTGAAGTCACTTTGTTCCAAAGGATAAGATCCAATTTCAGTGCATGAAAGTCAGTTCTTTGTGCCTGATCTTGGAAAAGGTAATGGTTGCTGGCCAAGGACAATCTGCTATTTGTTTTCAGCTGAGTATTGAGAGACAAACTGAGAATAGATGGAGCCTAGAAGGTTGAGAGGTGAAACTCCACTGGAGTCCACCAACATATGTCCCATCCTTCACTGGAGCACAGTGGCTTAGGCACTGCAGTAACACCTATACCCAAGTCACTGGTTCTAAGTCACCATCTGTCATAGCAATGCTAATGAGAAAGCACACAAGGACAAACCAACCCACACACTGAAGCAACACAGCAACAGTAAGTAAATATGATGAAGACATCTGTCAAAGTGATAGAAACCAAGGGAGATCAACTCTTCCATTAATTGAAATGAATATATATTTCTTTTCCTTTTTTAAAGTGGTAGGCAAAGATGCAAGGTTAGCAACATCTATACTCTGAGATGTCAATCCCCTTTGCTTGCACCAAGGTAAGCAGAGGTCTTGTAAAGGAACGGCTCCTGGAGTCTACTGCTGCTCTCAGCAAGCCCTGTGCTGGTTACACCAGTCCCAGTCTCCCCATCACCAACTCAGAGGCTGGAGCAGATCCCATCCACCTGCTGCCTCTGACCCCAGGAAGCCCTTCCCAGGGTCCTGCTGTAGGAGTTTTTCCCCCCACGCTCACCCACAGGCAGCAATGTATTCATGGAGGGCCCCAGCCATTCACCATTAAATGTAATGTATTCCTGCCCACTTTTCTCTCTCTCTCTCTCTCACCAAATGCCAGTTCCTCATTCCAGTGGTGTCTCTGCCAAATATTCCCTGAGAGGCTTCTCTGTAAACAGGAAACCTGACAATAAAAGAGCTCATTACTGGAAGGTAAAACACGCTCTTACCACCTTGCCTCAACCTTCTGAGACTTCATCTCAACCTCAACTACCATCTCCAAGGCAGTATCTTGCCTTTTTCTTACCCTGCAAACATGACAGATCCATGGAGATTTCTTCCTGTGCTCTGAGGATGCCAAGCAGGTAAAAAAATCCTTGTTTTGTACTCGCTGTGAGAAGTAGCTAAAGAGCTGTATGTAACCTCTACAGGAGTTACTGCCTAGAACTCCCACTGGTAAGTGGGTGTTGATATAGATACATAGATATACAGAGAGCTACTGATCAAGAGATTCAGATATAGCTAAATACACAGATAAAATGATATATGGTACTTAGGGATGTGGTTTAGTGGCATTGGTGGTGATAGGCTGACAGTTGGACTTGATCTTAAGAAGTCTCTTCCAACCTTAATGGTTCCAATATAAAGATAGATGGATATGAAGACAGACAGATACAGAGGTGATGCATCCATACACAGATATACAACCACTGCCCTGTGAATTATTTATGTGGTGTCTTCAAGCTATTTAAATACAATCTCATTTAGGGGGTACAGCAGTGTGTGCTGGCAGTGCTGCAGGAGGTGCTGAGCACCTCTGAGAGCACAAAGTGCCTTGTGTCAGGTCTCACAGGCAGTGTTTGCTTTCCTTTGCAAAGTCATGTATTTGATTATTACCCAGCAGCACGTTAAATCACAACTCAAGTGTAGTTCTGATTCCACCAACGAGAGGACAAGTGAGAACAAGGACTTGTAACGTTTCAGAGTCTGTCACAGTTGCTGCCTAATTAGAGAAACCCACCAGCAAATGTGCCTCTGCATGGATCCTGCCACTGTCATCATTTCACATTCTATTAAGGGCTTGCTGTGATAGACACTTGATAAAGAAATTCTGTTCAGGCTAAATACCAAGCTGGCAAACATGTAATTGGCTAGAAAATAAAATAGGAAAGGAAAAAGAAGAAAGAGAAAGAGAGGAAGAGGAAAAAGAAAAGGAAAGCTTGCTCCATGGAAAACAAGCTGTGTGCAAAAATCCACAGTACACCGAGGAGAAGATCCTTACCCACTGACAATTGTGTGTTTACAACGAGTCTGAGCATAATTGCTCTGATGGGCTGTCAAGGAAAAGATTAATTTGGCAAAGATTAGTATTGACTTGCTGTTTATTAAGGCTTTTAAACAGCTGTATCTGGCAACATTCCTGTAAGTGCCTGTCATGTCTGAAAATCAGGCTCACACCCGGGTGCTTGCCAGCTGTTGCTAAACAATCTTCCCTCTCCAAGTCTCTCTCCAGGCCAAACAGCAAGAGCTAAGGATTGCCAAAGGAATCTCTCTCCTCCTGTCACTTTTCAGGGGACCTGAGAGCTCAAATGTCAGTTGATTGCTCGATGGCTGAGCTGATAGCAGCTGGGTGGTTAGGGAGGTGCAATCCCCAACCTGTCCCCAGTGCCAAGGGGAAGGTGCTGCTGTTAGTCACCTCAACACACAAAACCACAGCTGGCAATCGCTGCAGGGCAAAGAGGTTTTCAACCCCTTAGTGCTTGTGACCAAAGTTTGGTAAGAGGCAGAACCCTAGAGCAAGTGGTTCATCACCCCCAGGCTCTGATGGAGAAAGCCAAGGAGGGAGCATGAAAGTTCAGTGGACACCATTAAATCCTCCTCAAATGACCCAAGCATTTCTCTTAGGATTTGGTTTTTCCCCAGACCGCCGATAAACAACAGTCATAAAAGCCATGCACTACAAAATACCCTGGCTCAATGGGAACCTGTAAGAAGGAAAAGTTGTCAGTTGTTATTTTGGTTACATTCCTTAAAGCATTTCAGCTTGCAGTGTAGGCTTCAGGAGCAAGCTCAGAAACAAGTAATACCAACAGAAAGGAGGACAAACAGCTGCAGCTAACCACCAGCCCCAACAGCCATGTGTTACAATTCAAGTTGATTTGGCCTTTCCAATACAAGTCTGAGGTTTCTTTTTTTTTTCCTGGGATTAATCTCGACCTTTTCAAGTTGCATTAGGGCTGAAAGAAGTTGTCAGAACAGATGTGAATTTTTGTTTGCAGGGAACAACTGTAATCCAGCAGCTCTCAGACCCTCAGCCCTTTGTAAGACCAGCAGCCAGCTGAACGGTGAGGATGGGGACGGCAGACGCCACGCACACGCAGCAGGGACAACCAGAGGAGTCTCAGCCATGTCCAGAGGCTGGAAGTTTAGGTCAGAACATTTCAAACTGGAAATAAAGTACTCCTCCTTTTAACTCTCAGTTTCCCAAGCAGCACCATGGATGCACAAGAACATGAATCTGTTGGAGGTCACCGTGATGGTCAGGGGCTGGAGAACGGGCTGAGTGCTGGATCTGGTTAGTCTTAAGTAGAGGAATCCAAGGGGAGCTCTTACTGCAGTTTTTAACTGCCTATTGGGTCCTTACAGAGAAGACAGAGCCCAGATATTCCTGGAGGCATAAGTGAAGGACAAGAGGCAACAAGACATAACTTGCAATGAGAAAGTTCTGATTACATATTAGGAAGTAAAAAGAAAGAAACCATCAAGAGAGAGGTTGAAAACACTGACAAAGGAGTCCAGACATGCTGTGGGATCTCCATCCTTGGAAACACTCCAAATTCCAATGTAAGTTCCATCTAAGTTCCACTGGCTTTTGTTGTGGGGATAGGGTAGACCAGATCCAGAGATCTCTTCCAATCTAGACTGGTCTGTGATTCTGCTTCCTGCTAAATCCCCTGCAGATGGGGTAGAATGGAAGCCCAGCAGATCATGGGGGTTTTGACCTCAAAGTGAAAAGGGAGCATGAAAGTCTTTGTTGGTTACTTCATTATGTGCTACAATAAACTGTGCTATTTTAAACTGAGGTTTCACTTGTACAGAAAAAACAAGAAAAAACACTTGTACCTGTGTTTGCAGAAGTGGTTTATTGAAGGGAAAAAAGAAAAAACCACCAACTTCCCAAGGAAATGATAAAGCTGAACCCACTGATCACTTTCCTGAAACAAATTGAGTTTGCATTACTGGGAGCACAACTTTCATGCAAAGACAAGCAGGAGAGCATTGGCTGCCAAAGCAAAGCCAACTGTTTAAAGCTTGGGCTCTGGGGAGCCAGGCCTCAGAGAAATGAAGGAAAAGATACAGAAAAAAGCCCATATAGCACTCAGAAGAAGTCTCTGGGGGCTCCAGTACGTGACTTTACATTTCAGTGCTTCTCCTCCACCAGATGGTTTAGATAGAACCTATTAGTTTCCTTTGTGCAAATGATTTCATACCAAAACCACCCCAGTAATGTCTCTTTTTAACATATTTACCTCAAGGCTTGGATTTAGCTTTTTTTTTTTGCAGAAGTGGAGCAGTTTTCACTAGTGTCTAGTATTTCCATCTTATTATCAAATACAACTCCTACCAGAATGTGGTTGGAGTCCTCCAAAAGAATTTACAACAAAAAAAGTGCATTAAGATTACTTCCTACAGTTGATTGATGCATCTTTCCATACAACCTTTGCATGTTTGCAGTTTTCCATGATCCTTAGTTAGGATTCCTTTAATCTCTATAAAAGTAGTTTATCTGTTCTTTCAGACATAATGATGCAGAGCCTTCCTCTGCCATTTTTTGCCTTGATGTCATTCCTTTGGAGAATACAATGTGTGTGAAAACTGGAGAGGGTTCACTACTGGAAACCCTGATTGCTATTAGAGGCAAATCCATTCCCCTTTCTAGAGGTAGGGAATTCCCCTGGCAATGAAATTAATTGTGGCTCTGCTAGGCACATGCTGAGGGGCTGTTAGGAGGCCATGCATGAGTAATTCTGACTCTGTGTGGTCTTTCTTTATCATTCAAAGAGCTCATTTGTAAGCAAGCAGAGCAGGACATGAGCATCCTGGTTTGAGCTAGACCAGAGCTAATTCTGCTCAGTGATGTCACTTCCCAGCTCAGGCTCTTCTCAGGGAGGCACTTTCTCAAGTGCACAGCAGCTTTTCTCAGCCAGGCTCTGCTGCTGGCAGGGACAACACTTGATGGGGAGAGTTCCTGCCAAGGCTTGGGCTGCAGAAAGCCTCTGCCTTAGGCTTGGCCTCTGCAGCCCAAGGGCACTGCTCACTCTTGTGCCCCACCTTGGGCTGGAGGAAGCCAGAGGTGGCAGCTGTGGGGAGGAGGGGCCAGGAGAGGTGACCCTGACCTCACCAACAAGGGATTCCATCCCATGGATGTCACAGTCAGGATCAAGCTGAGGGGTCACCAGGCTCAAGCCTCTTTTTCAGTGACCAGTGTCCAAGGAGGACTTTGTCCTTCTGCCTTCAATCCCAGTTGAGGTGTTCCTGAATTCAGTTCCAGAATCCAGCTCCCTGAATCTGCCCCTGAGCCCAGCCTGGGACTTGCCCAGTGCTGCCACAGCATCAGTGGGGATATGATATTGACATCATTGCCATCAGGGGCTGTGTTCAGTTATTGGGTTTGTATCTCTTTGTATCTAGTTCATGTTATTGTTATTATTTCCCTTCAAGCTGTTTTGGTTTCTTTTCCAGCTCATAGGTCTCTTTCCCTTATTCCCTCTCTCTTCCCTTTGGGAAGGCAGAAGGGTTCATGGAGAGCATCTGGCACTGCTCTGGTGGCCAGCCTAGCCCTGGCCCTTGACAACAGGAAACACCAGTACCTCTTCATTAACATAACCACAACAGCTGTTCCAGAACAGCCATCTTCTCTCACTTCAGCAGAGCTCTCTGGGTGCTCAGGGGTGTCCAGCACCCAGCCCATCGTATTGTGAGGACCACTGGGACCTAAGTTTAACTCCCAAATGCAGGCACACTATGAAGAACCCAATCACACTGCCGTTCCTGAGCAGTCAGAGGAGGATCAGCACCTCCAAGGTTCACATTATGTAGAAAAAGACCCCTCCCTCCTTTGCCTACTTCACTAGATCACTTGGAGAGCCTGAAAACCTGCCTGCACTGCACCAGGAGTGATTCTGCCTCTTCAGGGTTGCTCAGCTGGTTGAAGAAGTGCAGGAGACCAAAGCTCCCACAGCTGCACTGCATGAAGTCCAGGGGATTCACTTAGGACTGATTTATTGTCTTCTACCACACTGCAACTCAACCCCAGCAGCTCAGCCATTCACATAGCAAAAGTTAGGTGACTGAAGTCATATTTAGCCTGATAGATATTTAGCAAGTGAAATGTATTAACTGTTAACACAAGTTTTAAACAAAAACCTTCTATGTGTTTCCCTGGATTGGTCACTGCAGCTACTTTGCCAGGAAAACAAATATTGCTAAGTAACTGTGGGTAGAAAGAAAGTAAAGTCAAAAACAAGAAAAGAAATAACATCCCCAGGTGTCTTCAAGATGCAGGTTTGTGCAGTATCTCCTTCTGCTGGGCACTGAGAGTCCTGGAGCACATGTAACCAGAAACCAGCCCAGAGAGAACTCTCCATACAATAAGGAGTTTCCCAATCAGGAGTAGATTGCTTGCAGGATCAACACCACAGGGGCAATACCTTGACAGAGCCTGACTTCATCTATACATCACTGTATTATTATAGCTGTTAGGATGTTCAGGAGGTTGCAATTAGTGAGCATCAGGGTGTCCAAACCCCCTGCATGGTGCTGCCAAGGCTAATTCATGTCAATGCCTGCAAGGCAATGGTGGAAAAATAAAACATTTCAACAAATGGCACCAGGAAAATCTAAGCCAGGCCAAGACAGCCCCAAGACCCTGAGCTATGAAATGAAAGCAAACATAATCCATGGGGCAGAAATAACTGCTGATCCAAGGCTGGGGGTTGTGGGGCACCTCCTTCATCAGGAGAAAGAATCAGACAGGAAAATAGCTCATGGGAGTTGGAGAGATTTTTTTTTTCTTCCCCAAATGATCCAAACAGATGTCAGTCAGCAACATCTCTTACAGCCTGGAGCACACCCATGGCTTCTGGATGGAGATTTCCACCACAGAGTGTTTGTTACACCACAAGTAACTGTCCTTGTCTGATGCTCCTCCCTGGACTGTGAGGTGTGGATCCCTGTGCCCAGGTCAGAAGTTGGTGAACTGCTTTTGTAACTAATGACACCTTCAGCCTTCCCTCTGACAGCAGCTAAAGGTTGCACTTTATTTCCTTCTAGGTTAAAGCCCTTCCCTTCCTCAGCACCTTTGCTCCTCCACAATGCCTTGACCCCTTCTGGAGGGGTAAGTAAATATGAAGGGAAAAGAGTTTTCATTTCAATTTTGACTTTGCAAGCTCTCTCCAAGGCAGTAAAAGCCATTCTGTAAATGCAATAGCACTTTGTAAATGCAGCCTGTGCCAAACACAAACTCTAAATGGAATAAAATAAAGCAGCTAATGGGAGAAGATAATAGATAAACAGTGAGGCTAAGCACTTGACTGTTTCCCACTGCTGAGTGTTATTATCAGTAGCACTATATTCAGCCATGTGAATTATCATCCTCTGAGCCATGCTTCATCTTATGATAGGAAAAAGGCCATGTCTGAAAACTCTGATCAACTTCAGTTCTGCAGCTTCTAAGTGATTCCCAATTTCTGTTTTGTTTCATTTGGTGACTCACAGCTCTAATGACATCTCCATCCCCAAGCACTGAGGAGTCTGCTGTATGCCAACCAGGCTCACCTCAGAAGAGCTGGAGCTGACTGGGAGGTGGAGAGGTTTGCTGCCAAGTCATCATCCTGTCATTGCCATAGATGTTTGGTTAAAAGCAGGAGATCCTACTCTGCAGGGATGGAGCATGCTATCCAGACACCAGGCAGGTATGGATGGAGTCAGCAGAGAAGATGATCACTTGGGAGCAGTGTTTACCGCTCACTTTTTGGGTGAAAGCAGTGGCTTAGCTGTTGCTTGCAGCTGAGTAGCACAGCTTAGAACCCTAGTGATCCTCTTCTGATGGTGGGTTTCCTCTCAGCCTCAGTACCTAGAGCATGTGGCACTACCCACAGGCCTTTCCTAGCTTCAAACCATGGAGACTCAGCCCAAGGCTGAAGAGCAGCCTTTTCCAACACAGAATGAGCCAGAGAAACAGCTGCACAGAGTGACCTACTGCCACAGAGCAAGACACCACCATAATGGCAGCCAGATGGTCAGGCTTTGCCTGTATCATTGGACTTGTTATTCACATCAGGCATGCTGAGATTCCCCAGCCAAGACTGGCACTCAGACACAGGATAAAATGCATCCTTCACCTACAGAGGATCCTGTGTAAAACATCAGGACAGGTAAGAAGGCAGGAAAAGGTACACAGGGAAGTTGATGGTGGTCTGGTGGTTTTGCAGCAGAGCAGTGGCAGGGCTGGAGAGGCAGGAAAGGTCCCAATCTCTATCTGGACACAGTTGTGGTGCAATAATAAATCCTAGTGTGGGGATACCAGAGGGCAAGGTGAAGTTTCAACATGCTAAAGACAGATCATTTCTGGAAACCACCCCTGGATCAAACAGGACAAACTGATTTTGCTACCATCTCCTTGCTGTCCTACTGATACAAACTGCTTGTTTCTACCTTTGCCCACTCAGAGGGGAGACATCTCAGCAGTCAGTCAGACTGTAGAGGAAGATCTACCATCAGATAGCATGTGTGCACTGGCTTTGTTTGTTGTCAGCCCACAAGGAGTCACATGCCATTTTGGCATTAATTTTGCCAAGACTGAAAAAAACCAAAACCAGTTTAACAGAAACAAGAAGAACTTGCCCACAAAGGTAACAGTCCCAGGGCAAGAGATAACCACATAGGATATTATCAAGGTAGGTCACATTTTCCTCTAAACTTGAGTCAACTCCTGGAACTGATAAAATCTTGCAGCCAGACTTCATTTGACATGAGAAAGCATTTATGGGGGGGAAGCATCTCTTCATTATCACTCATGGGCTTAATTGGATGTTTGTTCTCACCCAGTGGTGTTTGCATCCTTACCACATGCACTACCCTATGTCCAGCTTCAAAGAGAAGATTGCAGTGCTGAGTGACTTGGCTCAGAAAGGAAGAGAGTCTCAAATCCCTTGTTTTTCTTCTGAGAAAAGGGGTAAAAATCAGGGGAGGAGGGGAGAGGAGGGGGTGCCATCTCCTATAGAAGTTAAACTGATAATAACCTGGGGAGCAGCAGACTGTTTGGAGAGACCATGCAGCTCCAGTGTGAGTTAGTTTTCTCTGTGCCCAGTGCTCACAGGAGCTAGTGTGATTTGGTTTTCCCTAGAGAGGAAGACTTACCCTTTTGCCTCACTTACAAATAAAACAAGCAAAGCAAAACTATTTGATAT
The DNA here is from genome assembly GCA_013399015.1 of Galbula dea. Lineage (NCBI taxonomy): Eukaryota > Metazoa > Chordata > Aves > Piciformes > Galbulidae > Galbula > Galbula dea. Next base: position 1,331,825 of record VWZX01000455.1, read on the forward strand.
TTCTATTGGGGCAGGGTGGGGAAACACATTGCAGCTCAGAAGCAGAAGTGAATTGAGGGTGAGAGACAAAGAGCAATAGGAAGACAGAAAAGAAATAAGAAAGGAGCACAAACTGAGTGCTGATGATACCTGAGAGCTTGTCCATTCTTTCTTGTAGTGCTGCTCTCCCCTCAGTGCATGTCACCTCTTGCCTCATGCTCTGCTCCCAGACTCAGGTCTGTGGTTTGAGCTCTGGTTTCCACTCAGCTTTCATCAAAAAGAAGAAAAAAAGGTTTAAATTCTTTCCAAATCACTTTTCCTACTTTCCCATAAAAAAGAAACAATCATTGCAGGGCTGAAGTAGCCCTCTCAGTGTGAGTTTAATTAATTGAAGCAAGAGTCCCCAGGACTCTGTCATCATTCCCATCAAAAACACTGTAGTAAGTAACCCCATAGCTACAGATGAAGGACTTTGTCATTACTGTTTCAATCTCAACCCTTCAGAAATCCTTTTTTTTGTGTGTTTCAACCATGACTCAGCTGATTTAGGTCCTTTAATTCCTCCTTTTTTCCTTCCTGCTTTCCATATTGCTCTGTATTGCCTAACAATATGGACATAAACTTCATGCTGGGAGAGATGAGAGGTAATCTCTGATAGCTACTTGAAAGCTGCAGTTCAGAATAATCTTGTGGCACAAAGGGCTGCTTTTTCTTATTCTGGAGAAGGTTTTTTTGGACTCAATATTGATCCCATGCCAAGAAGTTTCCCTAGATGTTTCTCTGCCCACCTATGGCCATCTCAGTGTGCTAGCCCAGAGTAGCCAGCCCTGGCACTTCCATGACAGACTGTGTTAAGGAAAAGAAGTGGACACATTACAGTGACATCTGAGGATTTCTTCTCCTTAATGCTTTAAGAAGCTTAAGTTCCAAAACCTGCTTGTTTATCCTAACCCTCATTATTACAGACACTGAGAATTAGGGGGTTCAACAGCTCTCCTTTTTGCTGTTTCTAATTGGACCCCCTTAGATTTGACAGGCTGTGGTGAAGGCAGCAAGACAGAGTTTTGACCCTTTGCCTCCTTCTGACTTGCCCCCCTCTGGTACCTTTCAGAGTACACACAGGCTGGCTTGAGGAACTATTTTTTCCTCCCCTTTCCTTCCCAGGATTAGTCCACTTCCAACCTCACCTTGTTGATCAACTTTTAAGCTGTTCTAACTCAAGGCACTACAGATTCATTTGATTTTGGACCTAGGGAAGAAATCTTCCACAATCTATTGTAGTATCTACTGTAGTCCTCACCTTCTTGAGGATTTATAGATGAATAGATTTGGTTTGGTTGGAAGAGACCTTTAAGATCAGTAAGTCCAACAGTTAACCAGCACTGCCAGGCCACCACTAAACCATGACCCTCAGCATCACATCTACACAGCTTTGAAATCCCTCCAGGGATGGGGACTCCCTGGGCAGCCTGGGCCAGGGCTTGACAACACTTTTAGGGAAGAAATTGTTCCTGATGTCCAACCTAAACCTTCCCTCATGCAACTTGAGGCTATTTCCTCCTGTCCTATCATTGTTACCTAGAAGAAGAGACCAACACCCCCCTTGCTCCAGCCTCCTTTCAGGGAGCTGTAGCAAGCAAGGTTTCCTCTGAGCTTCTTGTAGGATCCTACACTTCCCAACTTCTTCTCATCTCTTGTCTGCAAACTAGAGCAGCTTTGCCACAACTCTTTGATTCTGTGTCATTCCAGGCCTCCATTAAACCCCAGCAGCTGCAGTAACATCATGCTTTGTTTCCACAGTTCAAATCTTTAAAACTAGTAATCAGGAAACAATAGTGAAGCTTTCAATATTAGCATTTAGTTGGCTGCCATATAACAGAAGCCTGTCTGCCCCAGAGCTGTTGGCCATATGAAGGTATCCACTTAACCACTAAGAGAGGACAATAGTTTCTCAGAGTCTCCTGCAGCCAAGGCACTGGTTCTGGAGGGAGTTGAATTTTTGCTTCCTTTGAATTTTGTTTTTGAGGTAGATTGTGTGTTTTCATTTAATTTCCTGGGTTGGGTTTGCCTTAAAATTTAATTTTGAAAATCTAAATGTGCAGTTATTTGATCCCTAAAACTTCTTCTGTGGACATGAGCTCATCAGGTAAGAGGCATTTTTATGATGCCTTTTTCCAGAGCACCCTTTCCTTTCCTTACCTCATCTAAGCTCTGCCCTTAGTTATTATCAGCAAACCAGAAAATATTTTCCTCCAAGTTTTTTTGTGCAGTCTGCCACTTTCTTCTATAACCTCAGAATTTCAAGTTGGAAAACATTTCCAAGTGCTTTTCTGTCTTCGGTTCCTCAGAGTGAGCATTTCTGTGGTCCCTTGCTTATACTTCTTGGTTCCTAAAGAAAAAGGGCAAAAGTTTTTGCTCAGGAAACTTTTCCTCTACTTCCCATCAAAGGAAAAAACAATCCAGTGATCACCAACTGATGTCATCCAAATGATAGACCTCATTTACTTCAGGGGCCACACAGACTGATGGGCAGTGCCTCCACCACTCCAGCTGAAAACTTCTTTACTGGTAGAATAAAGGAACCTTTCACTACCCATTGCTAGTGCTTTGAGAAGCAATAAATCCCCACATCTACCACACAAATCTGTTCCTTTTTGCCTTCCCAAAGGCTAGCTCAAGGGAGAAAGCAGCTGCCCCCAACAGCTGGAAGCACAGAGAAGCAACTTTCAGCATGGAGAAAGCACAGCAGGGGAGCAGCAGCTGACACTGTTGTTACACAGTCAAGGTACCAATACCTCCACCTAGGGTATTAATAATTGGAGCCTTCTGTATTAAAAGAACAGTAAAAAACCCTATCAAATCAAATGAGGGTAAACAGAGCTAATCAGGAAGGAGATTTAGGAGTTATGGCATAATTCCCCCCAAAGCTCCTAGCCTCATCAGTGAAGATAAACTGGTTGACAGATTGCACTGCTTGAAAAAACCCCCATAAAATAAAGAAGGTTCTAATATTTATTGTTACTTGATAAAGCAGTGATTAGGCTCCCAACCTATGTTAAGATCTAATCATCCTCACCCCTGGCCAGGACCCTAGGCAGCCCTGTGAGCTAAGGCTCACTGGTGCACTCTGTTTTGTTGTGTTTAAGGTTCTTCTGCTCTCAGGCTGTCTAAATAAGGATGCCTCTGGTGCTACTAACGAGACCTTAGCAGGGCATTCTGTTAAAGAATGATATTAACTAAGTCACACACTTGTTTAACAAGGCTTAAAGATGGTGTAGAGAGAGAGGATTGCACTGGATCACTTAACCTGCTTTCCTGCCTGTATTGTACCAGCCTGATTTACATCCCAGTGCAGGTGTAGTCCTAAGTGCTGAGCCATCAGCAGATGGCACAGGAGAGATGACTCCAGTACTAATTGCTTATCCCCCTCAAATATAACATCTCCTGGCTCTAAGAGGCTCTCTGTGCAGGAGAAGGTGTGAGCTTTCATCTCCTGCCAGGCAGTGAAGATGCTGGACTGGAAGGAAGAATGCTGTGGGCAGCACTTGACTCAGAGCAGCATTCAGATGTTGGCCATAGGACTTCACTCTCTTGGTTCCTGTCTGTAATGAAGACCATGTGAGCTGAGGTGTTTCCAGGTGACTTCACCACAGATTTAGGTAAGCAATTAAAATGTTTAACTACCAGTGTATGTGTCCTCAACTTCCCAATTCTGGATCTTGTTACACATTTACCCCCATAGAAGAACCACCTTTTATTCTGACCTATTTTTCCCTCTGTAGGCTGTGACCAAAAGCATCCTATCTGCTCCTTCCTGAGCCAAACAGACACAGCTCTTGCATTCCCTCCCTCTCTCTCTCTCCAAGGTATGTTTATACTTGTCCTGTTGTATCTGTCATGATGGTTTCCTAAATCCCCTCCAAATTGTAAACACTTTCCTCAGGCTGTGGAGGAAACTAACTCAGGATTGCAGTAAGTCAGATTCATGCCAAGTGAGGAGGGAATGTAATTTCTCAGCTCTCAGGATCACTGTTTACAGCCCAAGGACCACATCAGCCCATCACCCACACCATCAGCACTGCTCTTTCTACCTTAGCTTTTGTTACATTCAAATTAGTATGGGAAAGGCTAGTCCTTACTAGTCCTAAGGCTAGTCCTACACCCCTGGCTAGTCCCATCACACCATCATGGTGCCATGCTGTCACACCACAAGAGCCAGTGCACTTTACACACACAGCAGGGACAATTCTTTTGTCATAGTGGTCATTCTCTTGGAGAACCTGGCCAGGAAGAGGTTGATGCTCCCACCTTCTGTGGCTCTCTTGCTCTTTGTAGTTCAACAAACACAACCAGGAACATCTTAACTGCTCAAAGGTGGCAGTTGTGTTCCCTGTTAGGAGCTGAGCACAGAAAAGGGAGGACTCCTCCCTCTCTCTCTCTCACTCTTGTCTGGGTATGAGTAGTTCCTAAAGCTCTTGATGGGGGAAGAGCAGGAGTTGTGAATCAGCATGAATGCTGCTGCTGGGCATCACACACCTTTTTCAGCACTGACACCAGGATACTGAAGGGAACAATGAAACTGAACACTATTTCTAACCTTTTAGTAATGAGTTCCTAGTTCACAGCAGGTGAAACAATAAATATTTAGTTTGAGGAAGGAAAGTTAAGTGGTACATGGAACTTATTTAATAAAGAAGTGAAAAATTACATTGCAGACATGTTGCTTCTTGCCAGGCTCTTGCTGGTGTTCCAAGAAAAGTTAATAACTGACCTGTGATAAAACTGTTTTCTTATTACTTTTTCTTGAAGCTTTCATCAAAAGTAGATCTCTTGAGTGTCTGAGATATTCCTGCTCCTTTTGATGATTTGCTGTAAGGTTAATCTCCACAATGTGGTTGTGTTAACACCTTCCTGCTGCTAAACCAAATTTCACCTTCAGACACAGGGGGACTGAATTTTTAGACAGGGATAATCCAGGACTCAGCAGTAGTGGATTTTGGAGAAGTGAGTGAAATAGAACCCAAGCTGGGCTGACTCAGTTGGCAGGCTGAAGCTGAGACAGCTTAACAAGAAATGAGTCTTTAAAGATGCTGTGGGTTGATACTTCAATAGTAGGTTACTTTTCTGACACTTCCAAGGGACTTTAGGAGCCCTAGAAAGCACCATTCCATGGCTAAAGAATAACAGGGCTTTTATTTCCCTTAGGAACAAGGCAAGTTCATCTCAATTGATTCTGGCCCATCAGCTGCTCTGACACCAGGATCATTTGACCTATTAAGAAGTCTGCAGATTCCCTTTTCTTTAAGAGTCCACAGAAACCAGAGTTGAATATTTGCTCATGTATTAAATTTTCAGCTACTGGGATATGACTTCTCTAAGTCAAATAAATGGATGTGCAAGCAAATAAACACAGGAATGTTCTCAGAAGCTAAACAAGACTCCAAAGATGATGCCATCAGTATGTGCATGACATCAATTTGATGTAGGTGAGGCTCTCCTCAGGCTGCAGTCTGGGTAAGGAATTGCTTGGATGAGTCTCAATGAACAGAGCTGCAGGATATTCACTGGATAAGAGCAATTCCTGAAAGGCACAAGGGAGGTGAAATCTGAGCTATGGTTTTCTATAGCCATTGCAAATGAAGTGGGAAATGTGTCCAGTTACTGGCAACTCAGCTCTAGTTACAGGAATAAACTCCTATGGTGGTCCCTTGTCATGGGAATGGAACTTCTCCTTTCAGATGACAGCTTTTGCCTATATATATGGAGATATATATGCAATATATGGCAGTGTATTCTGTGTCAGCCTCTGCTTGGAAACAGCTAAGAAAAAACATCAGCTACAGAGTGTTATGGTCTGCTTCCTTTGTGCACCTTGTTTGTGCAAGAAGGTTCTTGCATTTACTTATTTAAATAACTCAGCTTGTCATCTGACCTGAAAAGCTCCTTGGCTATGCCCACATTAGCAATGTGCAGATGAACAGGAGTGGATCTGCAGAAACACACACACTGAACACATTTCAGAAGCTGTTACTTTGGGCTAAGTCTATTCTGGTCACAGCAGCTGAATGCCTAGCAGTGGCTGGAGTGCATCAGGTCTGCTGCTGGAGTTGGTTGGGGTTTTTTAAACCTCATTTCTACAATTGTCCACAGTTCTGAACCTCTAAGTGCTGTCCTTTGAACATTTAACTGCTGGCTCTCAATGAGCTTTATAAATCATAGAATCATTAAGGTTGGAAAAGACCTCCAAGATCAAATCCAGCCATGGACCCAACACCCACATGCCACAGACTGTCCCATCTACTAATTTTTCATCTCCTCCAGGGATGGTGACTCCGCCTCTGCCCTGGGCAGCCTGGGCCAATGCTTAACCCCTCAGGGAAGAAATTTTTCCTAATATCCAACCTGAACCTCCCCTGGCACATCTTAAGGCTACTCCCTCTTGTCCTACCACCTGGGAGAACAGGCCAAGTCCCACTTCACTACAACCTTCTTTCAGAAGAACACTTTTGCAGTCCCAGAGTTTTAGAAACAAATGCTGCTCTCATTTCACAGCTAGGGAAAGCTACATCCTGAAGTATTGCCTGACTGAGCAACAAAAAGTCTTGGTCTGAACCAGGAGTATATACCATTTCTAGTGACTTCCAGCTACTCATTAAACTTCTCTTCAGTAGTTCAAGTAGTCTTCCAGAACAACAGATGGCTACAGATTTGTGCCTCAACCTGTGCAAAATAGTCTTGCTTATCACCTAATGAACAAAAAAGGGAAGGAAATACCAAGGCTGTATCATGTTTGTTCTTTGTGAGCACGTGATGGGAAAGCAAATACCCAAACAGAGGCAAAACAGAATTTCAGTCAAGCCACATTCACTCTGTGACACTCTAAATATCTATGCAACATGCAGGGTTATAGAAATCAGGCAGGCAGAGATATTCACCAGAAAAAATGTTCTAACAGTCTTAAAATGAATGAAAAGGAAGCAGACTGCAATACATTAATACAGGTTTTCAACTTTGTAAACAACAGTGACTTATCTGTTTCACACTTTGTATCATATTAAATCTTGTCTATGTTAAAGAGATTAATACAGCAACTTTTTGTCCTCTGCCAAAAGCCTGCCCTCTATTAGATCAGTGACAAATGCATCTGGCTTCTGGGACTACAGTGTCCATCAGTGAAAGTCCTGCTTGGGAAAGAGCTACAAGAAGGTGATGGAGCAGATGAGGTTACTGCCATGGCTCCAAAGGTGATTTCCTCTGTGGCACTTATGAAGAGTTTCACAAATGTCAATGAAACTTGATCATCTTCAGCTGGTGAGGAGATGGGCTATTCTGAAGTAGAATAGATGGCTGCTCCATTCAGTCTAGCCTCCTGCCTGCAGCTTTGTTCCTTGTCTGTTTGCAGAAGTTCATTAAAAAGTTTGCACAACAAAACTAAACCATGCTTGGCCCATTGTGAAATATTGATTTCCTAAAACATATTCCTTCCTGGCTTCTGTAAGGAAACCATTTATACCAAGAAGCATGAGGTTTCATTATACTTAATTAGCCTAGCATAATTATAAATGCTAATGGTCACATAATTACTTAGATCTTTTTAAAATCCAATCACTCAACTCACTACTTCCCTCAAAAGGTCTCTTGGGGCTGTAAACCCCATATTTTGCATGCAATAATATTTCCTTGAATTTGTTCTTCATTTAACTGCCATTAATTACACCACATAACCTCTCCTCTTATTTTGGAAGAGAGACAGACCAGGTGCTTGTCATAGTTTCATATTAATATCATCACCTTTCAGTGCTCTTTTTATCAGTTAAAATCCTACAAGAATACATAAAAACCTAATGAATCACAGAAAATAACAAGCTTTTGAAGCACTATTACAACCACTACCTTAAATCTTCATGCAAGTAAACCTAGTCAAAACCAAATCAGGTCTGCAATCAGCCCAAAGTCTAAGTGTGTAGGTGAATACCAAAGAGATGAAGTCAGACTTTAGGACTGCATGAGAAGACCCCAAGACCCCCTTCAAAATCACAGATTGGTAATGTCTACATTTTAGCCTGTATCTGGGGCTAAACTCCAGCAGTTGCTCTCTCACCCAGTGATCCCACCCCAGCAGAGAAGGGGCATTGGGAAAAGGAGAGGTGATCTACACAGTGAAATCCAAATGGCTTCAAACAAAACTAGTGCTAATGTAAAGTACAGAAAGTTATACTCAGCCCAACAAAGGTGCAGCAGTCACTCAAAACAGCAGTGTAGTCCTCAGAGCAAGGAAGAGGAGCAAGAGCAGGCTGAAGGCAAGCAAAACTTCTCTCTTTATACTTAGGATGATGATTAAGGGTTAGGCTTCACCTGCAGCTAACTCAGCTCAGCTGCCCTGCCTTGTGCCCCTCCCAGCTTAAGCTCCTGGCTGATTCCAAACTGCTAACACCTACAGCCCAGAACTGGTCCAGGATTCTGCCCCAGCAACACCAGGACAGGTAATTAGCTTTTTTTTTCTTCTTACTCTCTCATTTTAATGTCTTAGCAATCTTGTCACCACATGCCCATGAGTTTTAAAAGAGCTGGCAAAGGAGCTCCATGAACACTAGTACTGAAATTCAGTCAGCCTTGGAGCACTATAGGAATTCCATTAGACAGGTTTTCAAGTTACCATTGCATTTAATAGGTAAGAGGAAAAATCTGAGCAATTACAAGCCTGTCAGCCTCTTCCCCTTCAAATAATAAAGAGCTGACATAGAAGAAGCTAACCTCAATGCTGCTATAGTTCTGTGCTGCAGTCTCTTGTAAGTGCTAAGTTAGTACTGATCTAGTTACTGGTGATCCACATGCACAGATGGAAAGCAGATCCTGTCTGGCCAACTTGATAGGGTTTTTCTTCTGGGAAGCTGGGGGATAAACATAAGGTTGCTTGACTTCTAGAAGTTTTGGACAGGGTTCAGCACAACCTTCAGGGTGAAAGCTGGAATGATAAAAAGCATTGTGACACACACAACTGATAGTAAACTTACTAACCAGTCCTTGCAACTGTGTGGAACATGTGGGGAAGAGTTATTTCTTCCCCCTGGGAGCAGATCTGCAACCATTTCATGCCTTTGTCATTGCTGATTGGGTTTGCAGCTGACAGGGAGACTGTGGGAAAGGCAAATGATGAAGAGGAAGGGGTGAGCTCCTCTGTGCAAGCAAATTTTCAGACAGAACTACCACCTTCTCTGTTTAATCTGTCAGACCCACATGAGGTAGACTGCAAAGGAAGAGATGATGCATCAACTTTATCTCTTAGATGATGTTGTTAGACAGCAGCCCAAACAAAGGGCTGTGCAAAATGAAGTGAACTTGCTCATCTAAGGCTTCAGACACTTGTTGGTATCTCAGCTTCATCAGTCTGAATACACAGTCATTTGCTTTGAAAATTTTCCCATCTGAGCTCAAAGGTTTCACACCAATACTTCTGTTACTGTAAGAAAACAAATCAGCAAAGGAAAAAATACCCTTTTCCCTACAGCCTCTTGCAGAGCTATCATTGCTGCTTCAGACACAGCCACAAACCAAACTAAGATGTGTTTGGAACCACTGACTTCAAATCTGCAGCATGTGCACTCGAGTATGGTGCTAGTCATGCATGTGCATAATCATGTTAAAACTGCAAACCCATGAGCCTAAGCTCAGAATCAAATCACACTTCTCTGAAATGACTTGGACAAGACAGGCAAGAGCTTTTCCTGAGTAGCTTCTAGCTCTTCTACATCCCATCCTCATAGACTGTGTTGGGGGATGAAGAAGAGAAATATGATTAAGGTATTTCAAGCCTGACATGAATATTTTTTCCAGTGGAGAGGGTTTTGATAATATAGGCTTGTGGACTGAATTTGGAATTTGCTTTGCTTCTGTAATTGAGCTTCTAATGCCAGTGGAAGAATCCAGGCCTGAGAAGCAAACTAAAAATGTATTTCAAGGGAATGCACTCATCTGTGAGAGGGTAAAACTATTAGGCTGCTGAATGCCTGTTTTGAATTACATCAAATCACCTGAGGACCATATGGCAAATGGGCAGTTTTGAAGTTAATATTTCCTGCCTGGTACAGGATCAAGAAAGTTTTGTTGTTGTTATTGTTATTTTAGCTGAACCTATGGATGTAACCTCACATGCTTTCCACTTTTTGTCATCAATAACTGAAGTCCCAGTGCAACCTGGCACAAATGGATCATCTGCAGAGCAGTGAGTTGTTTTCCAGTGGAGTTCTATAGAAAATGAGGAGATGTGAGGGGATATATTCTTTAGAGAACCTTTGTGACCATCTGCCCTCAGCCATGGTTTCTGCCAGGAGCCCAAAACCTCCCATGGGGCTGGAGAGGATGAAGGGTCCCTCGGGGGGGAGAGAACCTGCAAAGGCAGAGAGGGTGCTTATCATGGAGATCCTGCACCATCAACACAGACAACTGTAACTGGACTTCTTTGTCCAAGTCTTTCCAAACCTTCAGCCTAGTATTCAGGGCTGAAATTAGGAGATGTAAAGGAAAAAGACCAGTTAGTAAAGAGGGGAAGGGAAGTCTTTGCTACTGTTACCACACTTAATTGCTGAGGGAAGCCAGCTAAATTAAGTCTGATTTCTTGAGTAGATCTTCATGCACACAGCTGTTAATTTGGGATGAAGGAATGTACTCTGTATGAACTCTGTAGCCTTCCTTATTTTAGTTATTAAAAAACCCCAAACCCTCTGCTAATGTTTCTGTTGAATTCACAACATGCTTCTGTTTCAGGGAACAATACCAGCACTTTCCAGTGGCCAAAAATAATATGTCTAAATTCCAATGGATCTTAACCAAAGACAGCACAGACCTGTGGATAAAGTGGCTGCTTTATATTTCAAAGTTCAAATTTAGTAGGTACTACTGGTTTTATTTTTCAATTTTAGCAGGCCAGATTCTCAGTTTGGGTCACTCAGCAAAGCTTCACTGATGTTAAGGGAACTATGCCAAGCTCTATTAGCTTGGAGTCTGGCTTCACAACTTTTTCTCTCCTTGTATTGAATTCAGCCTTCAGTCCTCATGCACTAATAATTTGTTTGAAGTCTGTAACTACATTTTTACTTTTTACTTTTATTCTAAGTACAAATATAGTCTGTGGATTTGTGGAAGTGAGTAGGTTCTGTGAAGGGAAGGTTGTAGGTATGATCAGATATTAAAGCTGGATTTCCCCAATTTACATGTCTACTGAAGTCAGGGGAAATGTTGACAGTAGAGAAGGAGCAAAATCACATGGACTAGAGTCTCCTTGGCCTCTGTAAGGCAGAAGAGGATGCAACAATTTCCTTCCCTCTTTTTCACTCAGACACAAGGCTCTTCAGAACTAGGTGGCAGCAATAAGAGTTCTGCAACCAATCTCAATGTCTATGTCTTCCAAGAGCAGCCTGAGGCCACACAACTTCCTTATGGCTGACACTCATGGACTGCTTTCCCTGCTGATCCCTTTGCCATCCACCCCTTTGAATTTACTTGTTAAATCCTTGTATTTAATTGTATTTAATGTTTGCATCTCACAAGCAACCAAGCATTATGCAAGGTGCTGTGAATCCTGCAGGAGCCACTGGTGGGGCTAGATTTGCTGGGTGGCTGAGCTGCAAACCTGAGCCTGGCTAGGGCTGTCCATCAGGAGTCAGTATGAAACTATACACTCAGACTAGGATTTTATCTTTGAGCTTTATTAGGAAATTCTGAGCATATCCTCCAGCTAGGAAGGTCTCAGTGTCTGTAGGGAAAGTACCAATATTTCCAGGCTAGATGTTGGGTTTGTTGTGTCAATGCAGAGGTGAAGCAGGAGGAGCTTTGCTTGGGTAGTCTCAGTCCTGGACTAGGAAGTTCCTGCTGTGATAGATGGCTGAAGAAAGGATCCTAGCTCACTGCCTCTCCCAGTAAAGGCATCACCTCAGGGACTGTCCAGCAAAATGTCTGTATTAGCTTTACTTGTACTTAGTTAAGGACTGAGAAATCCTCAGTTAAATGGAGCTTTTTTGGGAGACTGTTCAGGCTGTGATTAGAGTAGTAAAGGAACATTTTTATTTGACTGACAGAAGTTTTGAGCTTTCAAAATATTTTCTCCTCAGGAGGGAGGGAAAACAAAACTTCTGAAAATTTAAACAGCTCAACAAAGAATCAAGGATCAAAGAATGTCCTTTACTCCAACCATGCCTTTCCTCTGGATGCTTCTAATTTCTTTCAACACTTAGATTTCAAAACCTCCAGAAGTTTTGAAATAGTTTTTTTTCTTTTTACAACCTCTAAAGTCAACCTCTTCTTTTGGAAACCTAAAGCAGGCTGCATGTTGAAAAGGCAGGGAGAGTTTGGGTTGGGTTCTTGTAGCCTTTCCCACGAGTAGGTTTTGATGAATCAGTAAACACAACAAAATTCCCAGGCAGCTCTAGAAATGATGCTGCTGATTGCAGCCCCTTTGCCCCTTCCTTGCAGCACTCCTGAAAGAGCTCTTGTGACCAAGGAAGCAGTTCTGGCACCAAGGGACTCTCATAGACCTGAGGATGGGAAATCCCATCATGTCCCATGTGCCTGTCCTAGCCTAAGGGGAAGGAAATGTGATCATTGAGTCTTATTTTTATTGATTTTCACAGTCAAAGCCTTTCTTTCAAATGTGTTCCCATTCTTATTTTATTACCTATTACATTTCCAGCTACCAGCAGTATGAGAGACTTGGATGATACCCTGAGAGGGGAAAAAAACCCTCCAGGACTTCCCCACTTGTGGAGCATTTCTCTGGAGGTTTCTTTAACCTTGTCACTGCCCAAGTGCTGCAGAGAGCAGGGCATGATAGACTTCACTTTCTCCAGCCTCATCATTTCCTATCTTCAGTAAGTCTGTAGCTGTCCAGAAGTATGCTGATTTCTGGGACTTTTGTGGGCTTTCAAATGGCCTTGGTCAAGTGGAAGACTTCCAGCTTGACAGGCAGTGAATATACTGTTAAAAATGAGGTGAGAATTGTCATCTCCATGTCCTTAAGCTGGAGGAAAGAGGTTGGCCAAGGCACTGCAGCCATCTCCAGAGTAACCAAAGCCAATTTCTGCCCTCCTCTCTATTCATGAAAGTTAATGGCTTTCTGCAGGAGGTAAATGAGGACAGATTTGGCTTCCTGGGTTTAAAAATACCTTGTTTTCATGGCTGATTATGTACTCACTAAGCTTAATCCAACTACAACAAAGTGAGCTGGATAAAGGTGAGCTAAGTTAATACAACCCATGTGAAAATTCACTGTTCTATATGGTACCAGTCAAATGGTGTCTTAAAAATACATGGAAGCATAGACATATGTATGAAAATACTCTCAAAAATAATAGATGCAGGTCTAGTTTTTACATGCAGATCTAGTTTCTAGATGATAACTGAAAGCAGAGGATCTCAAGCCTAAATTCAAACTTGCAAACTCACTGCTAGAGGAACAAAGAAGAGAAATGAGGAAAAACTCAAGAAAAATCTCCTTTTAATAACACAAATATGTAAATTTTCCACTACTAAATATCTTAGTCCCTTCTGCTTCCCATCCATGGGCTGGAATCACACATCACAAAGCCTTTTTTTTTTTTTTAGTAGGCCTGGGAAAAGATCATCATTTTAATTACATGTGAAGGTTTGATTAGGATTGCATGCAGCTCAGACACTGCCCTCTCCTAATGTTGCTGATCTGTGATGGTGTTCTAAATTGTCTTCTGGTCATACAGCATAAACTGAGTTATTTCTTCCCTTAGACATTTCCAAAGGGTTTTAAGAACACTGCAAAAGTAATCAGTCTGTAAAGATTTGAATCAAAGAGCTAGCATCTGCTGAAAGGGCTGCTAGAGGGACTCCCAGGAAGATGAAGACAGGGAAACTCCATGGGTCTGTCTTGGCTGAGGGGTGAGTTTGCTGCCCAAATGGCATGGGCACTGCTGGCTTGCCCTTCTGTGTCTTCATGGAACCTCATGATCCTTATTCAGACAGCTTTGCATCACATTTCTACCTGAATAAAATAGGATAAAATGCAGAGATGACTGTGACTCAAGCAGAAACACTCCTGGAGACTCCTGGGGAGACCTTTCACCTCCACTCTCTCCACTATTACCCCTTTTAGCCCTAAGCAGCCCCATTAGCTACCTAACAGGGTGGTCCCACAGCTCTGCTGTCCTCACTTCTATCTTCTCTGTAGCTATGTACCCTCAGATATGTGATATGGTAAGAGTTAAGCTGCTCACAGGTGGTTAGCCTAACTCACTCTTCACTGCAAACAGTTTGGAAATGGCCAAGATGTCCATGTGCTCTGCACATGGAGGTGGCCACCTGATAGCCACACCTCTTGGTGGGAAGCCTAGAGCCCAAAGTCTGAAGACACTTTTCTCTGATTTTACACTGGAAGGCTTGGTTTGGTCTTCAGAGTGTTATGTTGGAAAACTGACTTTTGTTTTGCTCAGAAATGCAGTGTTTTCCACTGCAATGTGGGATTTGTAATAGGTCATGAAACAAGAAGACAGAACAGTCAGCTAGATTTCACAACTGTTTCTTGGGTGTATGTTTGTTTATTTTTAATCTCTTGTATGGCTGAAATCTGCTCTCAACAAAACAAAGCACTTTCAGCAGGCCAAGCCTTAAAAAACCCCAAACACACACTGGCACAGAACTATTCCTATGTTATTGCTGATGAATATGTATAGAGTGTTAGTTGAGTGCCATCAAGTGACCAAAAATGTGAAACAGCACATATTTCTTCCAGATTATGTTTTAATCTAAGGAAAACTGACCTGTTATCATAAATACAGGGAAATAGCTTCACAGGCTTCTGATGGTCTACTTCCAGGGCATTTCTAATAAGGATCTCAAAGTCAGCTTCAGCATTTCTGGGATAAATCAAGATCTCCTCAGTTTATAAGGCTGGAAGAACTTCACTCACCACTCTGGCTGAAATCCTTGCTGTGTAGAATTCAACAGAAGGTCTCAGGTGAAAATTCCTAACAATTTGATCATGTGGTGGTATCCTAAGGCTCTGAGAGAGGCTCCCTTAATGAAGGACGTCAGAAACTGCCTTTATAAGTGTATAAATCCTTATTCCCATTCTGAAATGCAGAAGTTAGCTCTGTCAGAAACAAGCCTCCTAAATGGCCTGAACTTGGGAATATTTGAAGTCAAATGGCAGGGATCTAGGGGGAAAAAAAAGATGGTTTTAGAAGCATTGCAGAGATTGCTGACCCCCTTCAGTGCTGGTTATATATAGGAAACCTAAGGAAAATAGGTGCAGGATATCAGGGGAGGATGATTCATTTTGTATCAAATCCAGAAAGAGACAAAAGATGCTGTTCTTGGTGCAAATGAAAAGGAGGAACTAAAAGTATGTTCTGATTGGCTTCTATTTTTCATAATTGGCTATAGCTGTATTCAAAAGGAGGAAGTTGATATTTTTTCTAGGCAACTAATAAAGGTGTTCAAAAAGCTTGCCCATGAGACAACAAAGGATTTCAATTACTTGAATACCAGTTAGAAAAACAAAATATCAAGAGATAAAAAGGCCATCAAATTCTTGTAATATTTTTAGGGATGATCTTTTGCTTCCCAAGGCAGAGGAAGTTAGAGGCACAACCAGCTCAAACTGCAGGACAAGTAGGGAGGAGCTCAGCTTAATTTTAAAGGCAGAAGGTGAACTGGGTGAAAGTGATCATGACACATTTTACCAAAACAGGCTTCCCTACTGTAAGAAAAAGAGGAAGAAAAAGCACATCCTTCTGCAGTGCCAACGGTGGATTGCATTGTTATGTAGAAATAGTTAAGCTGGCTGTAATCAAGCTAGTCTAGCTACTAAAAGCTGGCTCATCCTAACAGCATGCCATTCTATATGAGTTAATTAAGCTCCTTTCAGTATGGTCTAGGCCTGAGCTTAGTCATGGAAAGCTAACCTAGATTTTCTACAGAGAACAGACTCGTTTTTAATTAAACATACAATAGCAAGCTATCTTGATGTGAACAAAAGGAAGCAGGAGAAGCTTAAGAAGATTGTGCTAACATCACATTAAGAGCTCTTGAAGGATTTGAAGGGGAAAAAAAAGTCATAATAAAGGGACATAACTGATAAGTAACATAAAGGAATATGAATAAAAGAATAAAATCTCCAAGCCTACAGTACAAAATGAGTGACAGGTAAAAAGGGGTATAAATGGCAACAGGAAAATGTTCTGGAAATACATTAGATGTGCCCATATAGTTAAATTTATCTTACCACAGAATTTAGAGAAGGAATGAGTTAAAAACGATTTAAATTGCATGTGTTCAAGTTAATAGTGCCTGACAAAGTTTACCTAACACTACAGCAAAAATAATCTCTGAGTTGCTAAAAGACTATATAGGTTCAAGGAGACTAGAAAAGGATAAAATGTGTCTATCTAAGGAAAGCAGGTCCAAAGCTACCCAGATTAATTTTGATCCTGAGGGATATTCTAGATGAAATTCCACCATGAAGAGGTTAACATAAGAATGCCAGGAACAGATGCTTTCAAACTAGTCTAATGTCTTTTTTTCTCGAATCAGTTTCACTGATTCAGTAGAAAGAGGAACTGTGAGTATCATAGATGTTGGGTTTAGTGTAATTCAGACACTGCCCTATGACAGTAGTAACATTGAAACAAAAAGCAAAGGATAGTTTGCAGGAAACCAGCAGCCAGTTGGTATGCTCCTTGCAAAAATCAAGCTTGCAGAGCATTTGCAGTGAGAAGCCCCGAGGATCTGTTGTCATTTCAGTTCTAATCAATATTTCCATTAGTTACCTGCAAGATGCAACAGAATCTAGAAATCTAAAACAGAAAATATAAATAGGTTTTCACCAAGCTGGGAGCTAGAAGACAATTTTTCAGTGATTTCAAAACTAGCTGCAGAACTTGGATAAATGTCTAAAGTCAGTAGAATGAAATCATTAAGACTATGGCAAAATATTATACCTGAGGAGAACTTAAAGGTACTGCATACAGATGGGAGAATTAGGTAGCAAAGTGCTAGGAAAGGTTCTGAGCAGAAGTTTCTGCCCCAGGAAGAAAAGCAGAGCTATTTCTGGGATGTATTTATAGATGTTCCTCTCATGTGTAGCACGTGGGACACAATTACTGCACTTTGGTTGATGTTGAGGCCTCATTTTGCTACAAGAGGCTTTCTGTCATAAGACAAAGGCAAAAGTCATAATGGAAAGAAGCCAGAGTAAAGCTGTAAGAATAAATCATTTCTGAGTGCAGCCTATGAGGAAAGTGAGTAAATGGTTTAGTCTGTGAGAAAAAGTACAGGTATCTGCACATAAAAACCAATTGCCTAAATATATATATTTACTCACATATATTTATTAAAATATATATGAACATCTATATTCCCATTTCCCCTGGGAATAGGACAACAAGGAATGCAGCAAAGAAAATTTGGGTTGGCTACTGAACAAATAGATCTTGATAAATGTTCTTAGAAACATACAAGCTACATGCAAGCCTTGTAGATTTCCTTCTAATAGGTGCTTTTACAAATAGTTCTTGCTGGTGGTATCACTGATTTTCAAACTGTGACCTGTGGCATCCTTAGATTCTGTGAATAACTAAGGGGTCCCTGAAAGAGAATTAATTAGCAAACCTCAGTACCTGCAACACACCTTAGGTTCGTGTTTATGAGTCCACTAATTGAAAATGTTTGAGTAACACTGATACCTGACTCAGCCTTATCTCAGAGATTACAGTAGACAATCTCTTGAGGCATACAAGGCTATAATTCTTTTTATTACTAGGTGAAAGATTGCATCCCTCTGTCAATCACTTTTTTAACCTATAAAACTGCAGATTGCAGTATTTTTCTACCTCACACGAGACTCTGTCAGGAAACACATCAGGATTCGTTCAGATGCAATGGCAGTTCCATGAACTAAAGTGCTGTATGTGAACTCGGGGATTTTTTTTGCCTCCTTTTCCCCCAGAGCTTTCTTTAGGGTTTGAACACCTGGCAGAACTTCACCTCCTGCCCAGGCAGCATCTGTTACACAACACACGTTATGGGCAGAAGGAATCTCACTGCAGTGGCATTGTATTTGCAGTTTGTATTTAAATGCAAGTAATCGGACTCTTTCGCTACGTAATAAAGAGTGTGCTTCCCTCCGTGTGCTCACGAAGGTGATTCTGGGACCAGGCAGGAGGCTCTCTGGGTCGTGCCCGGGTCCACCGTTTCCCCACGGCCTGCATTTCCACACCCAGCCCCGCTGCAAGCCGGCAGAAGCTTTAATACTGCGATGGAAGGAGGGAGCGGCGATGGGTGGTTGCATTCCGGTGGTGAGGACCCTCGGGACCCTCCGAGGCAGCTCCACGGCCTGCCTCAGGCCGCAGAGCGCTCAGTGCCACCAGGCTGCCGTTCCCCCGCTGTCTGTGCCACCTTCCCCCGCCTCTCCGGCCGTATAAACGGGGCGGGCTCCCCCAGCCGGCCCTGTCACACCGGCTGCTTGCCTGCGGCCGGGGCCAGCCCGTTCTTCCCCGCCTCCCTGAGGCGCGGCCTGGCCCGGCCGGGCCTGGCCTGCTGTGGCGGCGGCGGCAGCAGAAGCAGCAGCGGCAGCATCTAGGCCGGGCGGCTCCATGGCTTTCATCCGCAAGCGGCGGCTGGAGCGGGAGCTGTACTCCAAGGAGAGGTGAGCCCCCGACCCCAGCCACCTCTACTCGGCAGCGCCGGCCTCTCTCCACCCTTCCCCGTGCTCTCCCCGGTGGTAGAGGCTCGGTGCCGCCGTGCCCCGGCCTAAACCCCTCTTCTCCTCCCCGGTCCGTGCCCCTGGAGAGTGGCATCTCCAGGGTGGCCGCTTAGCACTAGGGGATCGTTGGGTTCAGGGGCGAGCAGCTTCGCTGGGCATCGGCCTCTTTGTTATTGTTTTAATCAGGTAGCGTCTGGCTCCCTAGAGTTAAGGCTGAAAAGGTTGTAGAACAGACGTGGGAAAAAGAGGAATGCTGCTCACCTTGTGTAAACTGCCTGGGAATCGCGACTGCCGGGTTCACTGTTTGTTTGTGCTCAGTTGTGGTAGTGGCATGGAGTTACAGCTCTGCTTTGCTGCGGATGAGGTTTATTTATTTTATTTTCCCCCGAACATACTGTTTATAATAATGATTATAATAATCAGCATGTTGTCAGCCCTTAAATTACAGACTCTATGCCACCTCTTTAAAGTGTTAAACTCAATTAGCCCGTTCCTGCTTCCTGACTGGAGCCTCTGTTTTGGTTGCCTGTGGCTAACAGAACATGCCGGAAAGGCTTATCACACGTGCTTGCCTATATCCCGAATTTACTCTTGTTTTTAGCTAGTGTCCTGGTTTTATGTGGTTTATCTGTGTCCAGTTTGTCACAAAGTTTCAAAACCCTTCGCAGTCTTAGCACTGCCATGGAGGAGATCTCTATAAGGTGACAGCAATAGCTCAGCAAGGGTGGTGTCATGGAAGGACGTAGGTGTTTCCTCTGAGGGCAGCAGAGCTCCCCAGTTGCCTCTTGTTGCAGGAACCAGAGTCCCAGCAGGCTCAGAGGCTGGACAGCAGACTGGTCCAGTGGGAGTCCTGTGCAAATTCCTGATGTGCCTGATGCTGCTGGTTACACAGCACTGTTGTTTGTTGTTGGTGGGAAAACCACATGACAGAAAGCTCGGCTGACTTTGTCCCTCTCAATTCTGATTCATAGCTTGTGAAGCTACTACAGCATGTGAAGTGGTTTTGAAGTACAGACATTCTAGGTCACATTGTGTCTTTTTGTACACCTTCTTCTTGCTGCTTTTGGGGGCTGCAGTTATTTCTGTTGTGTATGAGGGGCTGCAGGGAGAATGGGCAAACTTCCTGTGCAGAAGAGAAAGAGAAGGATTGTTAGTTTTGAAGTAAAACATCATAAGTATAGGGAAAGTTAGAAGTATGACTGTTACCTCTTGTAAGGATTTCATGTAAATAGCTTTTTTCCTTTTTTTATTTGTTTGGGGGTTTTTTTGAGAGCCTGAGAAAAGGTCAAAACTTATTAGTCATGTCCAAAAAAATGCAAGAGGGATCTAAATCTCTTCTAAAAAGCCCTGCAAACAGACTCAATGTATCAGTGTCTGTCAGCATGCCTGCACTTATTGAACATCTCTAATGAGAAATAGTTTTCTTTGCTCACATTTGGAGGCATTTCAGGATCTTATTATTTGAGTCTGTAATTTGAGCACTTCATGAAACATGAGTCTTCTTCTCTTTTGCACTGGTAGATTTCCCTATCTGAACATCTGCAAACTCATTTCTCTGTTTCTTCCCCTTGCCTAATAATTGATATTTGTGTAAAAGAGAAGTAAACTTGTATGTAGTTTGTACCCTGTATCAGGTCTTTTCCCATCCCTATCTTCCTGTACTTTCCTGAACTAGGAAATCTTAAAATCACTTAAGTGATGTAAGTGATTTTAGGCTCTGAAATACTGAATTTTGTCTCCTGTTTTCCTCATAGTCCTGCCTTAAAACAGCAGCAAAAGCCCAGCTCCTCATCACTTAATTGAAGGCTTAGCCTCTCAGAGCTTTTCTTTTTGCTGGGTGTTTGTTAGAGACACCAATTCCTGCTTCAGTTTCTCTTGATTTCTGTGATTTTGGTGTAGGGATTTGCCAGTGAGATGACCAGAACTTGTTGAAACTTTGTTGCAACTGCATTTCATGTGTGGTTTGGGTTTTTGTTTGTTTGTTTGGGGTTATTTTGGTGATTGTTACATGTACACTGCTTTCTACACAAGTGTAAGCTATAGAAGTTCTGGTTCAGAGCGCTGTGAAACTTAGGAGGGAAAAAGTAAATCATCTTATGCAGTTGCTAGGAAGATCAAATGGGTTTTAGGTGATCTGAAGAAATTATTACCTCTTAGCTAATTAGTAGGAGTGCTTTAATACCTGGTTACATAAACCTACTTTTCTGGCTGCATGCAAAAGCCCAGAAATTTTAAGTTTGTCCAGATGATTTCAAATGGGATTTCCTGGTAACTGTGTAGAAGCTCTTTCAAACTCCTTTTCCCTCTTAGCTTGTAGCCTGTTCCTGGTGAAGCTTTTTCTCCCCTCAAAATGCAGGGCTGGACCTTCTGTTTTGGCTTCCTGAGTGGGAGTGATCAAAATAAATATGAAAAGAATGATTTGGCTCCTTCAAAGGCACCAAGGCCTCAAAACCCTGGAAATTCAGTTTACCCCAGTTGGTAGCTCATGCTTTCCTAAGTGGCTGTAAGTATGAGGAACAGATTTCTATTAGAAACAGAAGGCAACTGAAGTTATGCCTTCTGAGAAAGGATGTGTCAAGGCAAAGCCCTTAAAACCCCACTGGAAGTTGGAGATGTTCAAGAACCAAACAATGACAGCAACTGGGGTAGAGGCTGAGGAGGCTTTTTGAGATTTGTGTTGAATTTGAAGGAGCTTTGCATACTGTATGCTGTCCTCACTCCTAAGTTTTCTGGCATTTTAACATCAATTATTTCTGAATGGCATTAGAAATAAAGATAACACTCTGAAAAAGCAGCAGGAGAGCATTAGAGCAGTGTCTTTGACACACAAGCTGTTTTGAGCCTATACCCACTGCTACTTGTAGTTACAGTAAACCTTTATTGTTATGTTCTGTTTAATACAACAGACACAACAGAAATCTTACATGAACAAGATGAGTTTTCCAATAATGCTGTGTTTTTCTGCTGTGAAATATGCTTTTTTTTATTTTTAATGAGCAGGCTCTTCAGTAGATTCAGTTCATTTTGTGGACTCTTGACATGTTTATGGCTATTTGAATATTACCCTGGGGGCACTTGGTGTTTATGAGCATTGTCATGGGCTTTTCTCAAGAAGCACAGCACAAACATGGTACATAAAGCTCATAGCTGTGAATAAATACTAAGTACTTCTGCAGATCAGACCAGTGCTGCACACAAACAAGCTGCTGGACTTCCAGCTGAAGTGATGTTTCTGCTCTTCCTGCTGTGCTAGTACCCACTGGCATTCACAGAATGATGAGGGTTGGAAGGGACCAGTGGGGATCATCTAGTCTGACCCCCTTGCTAAAGCAGGGTCACCCACAGCAGCTTGCCCAGGATCACCTCTCCAGAGGAGGAAACTCCACAACCTCTCTGGGCAGCCTGGGCCAGGGCTTCAGCACCCTCAGAATAAAGAACCTTTTCCCTGTATTTAGGTGGGACTTTTTGTGTTCCAGTTTGTGCCCAGTGCCCCTTGTCCCATCACTGGACACCACTAAGAAGAGTTTGGCCCTAGCCTCTTGACACCTGCCCTTTAGGTGTTGATAAGCATTGAGCAAATCCCCTCTCAGTCTTCTCTTCCCTTGCTATATTTTATTAGGAATACTCACTGTTACACTATTTTCTTTTTGAATAAATATTTTGTATTTATTTGTAGGTTTTCATTGCTGCTTCTTAACCTGGAAGAATATTACTTTGAACAGCACACAGCTAATCATGTTATAAATAAAGGTTGCAGAGATGAAAGGTACAGAACTCTTTAGATACCTTCATTTACCAGAGTCATCCTCATCTCCTGTATTTCTAACACACAGACACCTCCTTTCTTTCTTGTTCCTTGTAGAAAATTCAGAGGCTCTCTAAAAATCTGTTCCAAGTCCATAATTTTTGAACCTGATGATAATATCCAACCCATTCTCAAGGTAAGCAGTGTACACTTCCCCTTTCTTGGTAACTTAAGAGTCTCTTTCAAAAGCCTTTAAGAAGGAGTGTGTATTTTTATAACTCACTGCAGATACCACTGAGAGATTGCATTAGTATAAAAGCCCCAGAAGATAATGAAGCCAATAACCCTTTCACAAGGTGAGTTTGAGTTGCTGTGTGTGTATATATATATATATATTTCACTCCATTTAAAGCTCAAATGCCTGTCTCTTCAAATATCTTCTTTACCTTATTTTAGGGATACATCTGGAGGGATTTCTGTGGTGTGTAACCAGGTAAAACCTGTATATAACAGATGTTTGATGTCTAAGTGGGCAAGGTTACATTCTTTAATGGTGTGTTTCTCAAAGCTGGAGTCTTAGGATGCTTAACTGGAAGCAAAACTAATTAGTGTCAAAACCAGCATTAATGCAAAACTGTTGATGCTGGAAGTGTCAAACTGCTAATGACTTTATTAAGTCCATTTGATAAAGTGAACTTTTTGCCCTGTGCATTTTAGAGTGGAGCTTAGGGCAATTCTAGAATTGAATGAGAAGGGAGAATAGACTGAAATGAAACTAGTTACTAGCCATCTTTGGTTTGGTCTTGCTGTGTGGCTTTCTCCTGCTTCCTGCAGTGTGCAGGGGTAATGGCAAAGACATTTTGATCCTTGGGGTTCAGCTTTGTGAAAACATTATGCTCTATGTCCACCACATAATTTTCACTAGGTGTCCTGAGATACTTGGCTCAGGTTTCAATCATGAGTTGTGAGTAACTTGGGTATGTTCATACTTAATGTTAACCAAAGGAATACACTTCAAGCTTTGGTAAATTACTACTGATAGGTGTTCCAAAGCTATAAAAGTTTCCCCAACATGTTCATGTTTTCATTTTCAGAGAAGAACAGAGATGAGGTGGCAGATAGTCTCTAGCACCTTTGTAAAATCTCTCTTTAGCAATACCTAAAATTGATGGCCTCCTCCTGTCTCTGGGGAGATCTTCTGAACTAGCTGGGTGGCATGATAAATGCTGGCTGATATTTTGTATGAAATGCAGCCTTCTGAGAGTTAAGTACTTGCTTTGTTGTACTTGTGATAAATCATGATCCAATTACAAATATTTTTTTTCTGAGTAGAATTCCTACCTTGTAGGAAGCTGCATGTAGCAAATAATTGGAACATCTTAAACTTCTTCACCTTTTCAGGCTCAAAACAAGTGATTGCATAGCTGGATGAGAAGCTTTGCTTTGTGTAACAGGCCACTTAGAAACTAATGGCTCTAAAATGCAGC
Organism: Galbula dea; assembly: GCA_013399015.1. Lineage (NCBI taxonomy): Eukaryota > Metazoa > Chordata > Aves > Piciformes > Galbulidae > Galbula > Galbula dea. Next base: position 1,355,760 of record VWZX01000455.1, read on the forward strand.
AAATGGGAAGAATAATTGGAGATTATTTCAGGGTGTTTTTTCACAAGCTAAAACTGGGGGGAAAATCCCCCCAAAATAAGAAGTGAATCAAGTATCTTAAAGTTTTTTTGCTCTGCTTGCTTTAACTTGTGTTGTCTAGTTTTTCATTTAGTTTGAGGCTCTCAGTGTGGAAAAATGTTTCATTCTCCTGCAGAAGAGCTGAGTGTAAAGCAGGTGTCTTTGATTCTTATTCTCCTATGGCCTCATTCATGGTGACATGCTGATGTCAGATGACAAGCACTAATTATCATTATTTTTTAATGTAGCACTTAGAGTGGCATGCTGAGCTTGTGAGCTTGTAAGCATAGCACTCACTTTCTTCTGGCTGGATGATGCTGTGAGTGGTCATGTGGCTCTGTTGTCAGCCAGTGAGAAGAAGCCATGGCAGCCAGAATGCTTCTGCCTAGAGAATGGTAGAGCATCTGTTCTTGCAAGTTTAATATTTGCTCTTGGTTTGAGGCTGCTGCCACAATGCCTTGGAGTGTAAAACCATAGGAAGGGAAGTAGGTAGCTGTAGGAAGCAGACTGAGGCAGTGGAAGAGGCCTTTTGGTTGGCCAAGTCTCTTGGGTCATGGAGTAGAAGACAGTTGAGAAAATGGTTGGAAACCATGCAGTTGGAGGAGAAAGGAAATCTGGTGCTGATGGCAGTTGAAACTGGGATGAGACATTTGGCAGTTGAAGAGATCACTTGAGAAGGTTTACATAGCAGTTTCCATTGTGAGTTGCCCCTCTGGGATAATTCCCATCAGGACAGCAGGCATGAGCCACCAGAAATAAAGAGAGGGAGGATCCTTCCATGGATTAGAGTGATGTCTATGATTAGACTAAAACCCCACTAATAAACTCCATAAAGAAGTAAGCCTCTGAACTCAATTGCTCCTTTCACAGTTAGCTGCTATAAAAGGTCATTGTTTTCCTGCAGTTTATCTGGGGTAGCTAAAGCAGGATATTGCAACCCAGTGTTCTGCTTGCTTTAACCAGCATTCTTAGCTTTGTCATGATCAGTACTTCTAATTAATTTTGTTACTGTGTTAAGGACTGGAGCTGTAACATCTCTTACTCTTGCAGGTTTTTCTCATTAAAGAAAGAAACATTATTGCACCCTATAAAACAGTAAGAGTAAGTATGTATTTTTTCAGCCTTCTTAGCAAGCTAATGTTTTGCAAGGATTTATGTTCTCATTTCTGGAAGAGTAAGGTCATTATAAGTTGAGGAATATGACAATAGGGCTTAAAAAAAGAGGTAGTTGTGCATATTGATAAAACAAGTGTCTGAATTCCTCCATAATGGATTTGTGATGTTGCTTGAGGACACACTGCAGACTTGACACTTTACCTTGGTGTGCAGCTCTGTGGGCTCAACAGTCAGAGCTGTCAGCTGGCTGCTCCTACTCAGTGGACACTTCATCCTGGCTATGTGGCTTCTCCTCACCTCTCCTCATGCCTGAGATGAGATTGCTAATTGCTATTTCCCAGCCAAGTGCTTCCCAGTTTAATGAAATGGCAGATAAGGCTGCTCACAGGAGAAATCAGAGCTTACTCCTGGTTGCTTTTTACTGATGGCATGGGTCTGCTCTGATTCTGAGCCTGGAGGCTTCAAGGCACAGAAGTAAGGGGTTTTCACCTGGAATGTGAGATGGACTGAGACACAAACGTGCAAGGAAAGTACAGTCAGTAAACACCATGTTTGCCCAAGAACTGAAACAGACTTGTTCAAGTAACTCTACATTTACTGATGTTTACACTATATTAACTTGTTCTCTTCAAAGCTGTTATGTTGCATTGCATTAACAGGCTGAATACTGCACAAAGAGCTCAGCACAGGGAAGATCTATTTGTAAAGACAAAAAAAGGCAGCTTTAATGGTTGCATTTGGAATGTTTCAGGGATACTGAAACCTGTGATAGCATACTTTGACCAGGCTTTAGAGTATTTTGATTTTAGTTTTGGTGGTTGTTGTTTTCCACTGAGCTTTATTTTAAACTCATGTTAGTAAATTTACTCTGGTTTTAGGGTAGAACAGAACACTTATTCCAACTAGATGTTGCTGGGAAACTAGGAGATGTTGTTCAAACCCTGCACCAGGTATGTGGCTATTTAATATCACTACCCATTTCATCACAGCATCTTTTTTGGTCCTTCATGGAGATCTTTCATTAAATATTTATTCTCAGGGTGAAATTCTTGCAGTATCTATTTTTAATGTGCAGCAGGTGAGCACAGCAGCTAGTTCTGGCAGGTGTCCTAAGCTACCCATGTTAGCTTTTACTCTGCAGGGTGGTAGTATACAGACAAAATCATGTGACAGTAGCAATGAACAAATGTGTCCTACTTTAAAAAGAAATAGGAATTGCTCTTTTAGTACTCTCTCACCAAAAATGCTAAAGCCTCCCAAGTTCCTACTGACTTCTGAGCTGTGTGGGAGATCTCTGTGCTAGCTCACTTAAAGCTCATTGTTCTTTAGCTTTACAGGGCTTCTTGTCTAGATAAGATGGGAGATCAGGCTGCCATGGTAAGTGTCTGGTTATTTCTGATACCACTGTTTAATACTGAAATTCTAATTCACAGAATAATTGAGGAATCATAGACCATAATGACTCTTTTTTTTTCCCCCTCCACATTAGATTACTGCTATCTTGCAGTCACGCTTGGCTAGAACTTCATTTGATAAAAACAGGTAACTTTCTAATCACTTTCTACTGGGAAGCTGTGTTCAGATTGGTTGTTGATTAGTCTGCTGCATTAATACTTAATATGTAGCTTGGGGGGGAGCATAAGTTCTCTAATTCAGAGAGTTATCTTTGTATTCTGAACCATCTGGAATGGAGAATGAAGTCCCCATTCTGATTTTCCAAGGTTGTAAGATAACCTAAAACCTTTGTAAAGAATTTCAGGGTAGCTTTACCTAAGTAACTACTGGAGGTAAACTTCCTCCCTTTCTTCACTTGTAGGTTTCAAAGCATTTCTGAAACGCTGCATATGGAATGTAAAGCAGAAATGGTGACACCACTGGTGACTAATCCAGGCCACGTGTGTGTTACTGATGCTAACTTGTACTTCCAGCCTCTTAATGGATATCCTGTAAGTGCCTCAGAGATGGTTTTGCTTATGGTGTGAACACACTGCTCCTCTAGTGGTCAGTTTGCATTTTCTGTGTTATTCCTCTTAAATGCACATGGAGCACATCTCCAAGAAGACTTTTTTTCAGTTACAAACTCCTTAGTTTTCATCTGTGCTGCTCTGTTGCATTTGCTGTATCTCTACCTCTGAGGCCTCATTCTGTGCTGACTCACTTCAAGCTGACCTCCTACTGACAAAGCACAAAATGTCCTTTAGTCATTCCCTAGTAATATTTAAAGATCATTTCATTTAAGATCAATTTCTTAACCTTAGTCTGGGATGCTCTTCCTACCTGGCGAGAGCTTTACATACTTTTAGTTTACACAGGAAGATCTTGGCTAGGTTTTCTGTTCAACTGATGTTTCTTTCTCTAGTGGAAAACTGAGTGCATGCCTCAGACAAAATACTGCTTTGGAACTTGGTCACAACAACAGCAGAGATAGCCTTAGCAGGGCACTAAGATGCTGAATGTGTGTCCAGACAAGGAAAATGTGTTTCACAGCTGAAGGTGACAAAACGCCACTCGATGTCCCTTCACTAGGTGGCACCATTGACGAGCAGTTTTGCCCAGCAGCCTACTAGCTCCCTTTGCTTTTGCTATGGTTTCTTGTGTTCTGCTCCTCTCTTGCATGATTATTGTACCTGCCAACAGACTCAGGTGGTAATAAACTGTTCTTACACTGCTCTACTACTCTAACAAGAGCCAACAGCAAAGACAGCCTCCTTCTTTCTCATGTCACTTCTCAGCCCTGCTGTTCCACTGGTAAAATGATATGGATGGGTATTGTTTTCATACTGCTAGCATCTCTAATCAAGAGAAACTCCAGACTGACTGGAGAGGTGATTAATGTAGAAGAACCACAGACCTTTTAGAACATCTCCATCTTTTTCTTCTCCCCCAGAAACCAGTTGTGCAGATAACGCTGCAGAACGTGCGCCGCATCTACAAGCGAAGGCACGGGCTGATGCCAGTGGTGAGGTCAAGTGCTTACTTGGTTTTCATGTCTTGCTGTAGACACTGTTTCTTGAAATGATCAGCTTGAGCTGTGTGCATCATTAGGTAAAAGCTACATAGCTTTAAGACTCTGCATTAAGTAGTGAACAGCACTTAAAAGATCTTTCTCTGGTTTTAGTTCCCTGTGTTGTCAAAAAGATGAAAACAGGAAGAGTGAATTCTGCCCAGGATGAAACATGTCTTTCATAAGCTGTTAGGGGAGGAGAGGGGAGAAAGGAGTACCTCCAGGGAGCAATTCATTCTGTTTATCTCAAACACTTATCTTGGGACACAATGAATTGCTCTCTCATGGTGTGTTTTCTCTCTGGATTGATTCATGAGGGAGTTTGATCACTGGTGCAGATGGAGACTAATGTGGAGTGATGAGTCCTGCTGTACATGGCTGAGGGATGATGAAAGTGCTGCAGCAGAACCTCAGTTGTACCCTTTGAGTGTTTGCACTGAAATGTCAGTTTTGAACAACAATTTTGTCTCAGAAGACATTTAAACTAAATAGGCATTTAACTCTTTGCCTCACTCCCTTCACTTGGGACAAAAAAGGGTAGTAGCTGTGCTTACTGAATCCAGACAGAGCCTGTCTATGGACAGCTGTAAAGCTATTTGCTCAGCTGGGTGTGAACTGAGTGCATTTGTGATTGGAAATAGGAAAGATCAAAATGTTAGGTAAGGCTTTGTGGGCAAAACTCCTAGCCAGAGTTTTAGTTTTAAGACTCTTAAGCCTAGAGTCTTAAGATTCTAGATATTAGTAACAGGAATATTCTGTTAAAAAACATGAGTATTATAGCTTGCCACTAATTGCTCTCCTTTACTTTTTTTTTCCCCCTTTTTAACTTCTAAGGGACTTGAAGTATTTTGCACAGAAAATGATCTGTGTTCTGACATCTACTTGAAATTCTACAACTATCAAGATCGAGATGAGCTCTACTTCTTTATTGCAACATACATAGGTATCAATTTATTAACATAGTCTGGAGGGCCTTGTGGGGGGAATTTTGTCTGGCTTTTGCCAGAATAAACAGATGGTTTAGCCCTCAAATTTTTGGATAGAAATAAGCAAAGCTCAGAGTTAATGTTGTCAAGTTGCATGTATCCTGTTTGTGTTTGAAAAGCTGAGTGTGAAAGGTGAGGTAACATTATGAAGGTGAAACTAGCTCTTTTGATTTGCAACCTGATAGGCAGTGTCACTTACCACCACCCCACAAAACCAACCAACCAACTTAGTAGAAACCATTTTATCTTCAAAGCAAGGGGCAAATAAGCTCCACTCAGCCTTTTTTCTTGACTCTAGAACTACTTCTAGAAATTTGAAATGTTAGAGGCTGCCTGATTGCCAAGAGAGCTGTTCACGGGCTACAAATGTTCTTCTGTGCCTCCATAAATGTTCAAGTTCTTTCCCATCCCACTGTTTGGTTGGCTGGTTTCAGCACTCCTCTGAGTTTTATTTTTTGTGGTGTTGAATGTAGTTTAGGCCTGTTGGAAGAGATCTTAAAAATAAATGTATAAAGCATGGTAGCTATTGAAACAAAGTTACTGCTGGATTCTGACTTGTTCATTTAAACAGCTGTGCCCTTAGTTATTTTATAATACCTTGCATGATGTTGATCACAGCATAATTTGGGGCTGGAACTCCAAAGCTCAAAGCTCTGGATGTTTTCTTTCAGAAAATCACATGGCAGAGCATACAGCTGAAAGTTACATGTTGCAGTGGCAGCGAGGCCACATATCAAACTACCAGTACCTTCTTCATCTCAACAACCTGGCTGATAGAAGCTGCAATGACCTCTCCCAGTACCCTGTATTTCCCTGGATCATAGCAGACTACTCTAGTTCAGTATTAGGTATGTGGATACAAAAAGGCATGTTAGTACATCATGGCCAACCTGGAATGTCTCAGGGGGGGTTTTACACTGCATAAAATTCATGTTACATCAAAATGAACCTGGCATTAGTGATTTGGGATGTTTTCTTGTGCACTTATCCCTCCTCTGGAGTTTAGGGGACAAAATATCACACTTCTCTGTTAAACATTTCATTCTTCACACACAGTATCTACCAAGCAGTTGAACATCAGCAGTACTGAGCATTCAGAGACCTTCTGTGATGCTAATAGATGCAAGGTTAGGCAGTGGAACAGGTTGGATGCATTGGAATGTATAGAATCCAGGTGTTCTTTCACAGTTCTTAGCTCAGTTGAAAGGAAGAGGCTAAGGAGGCTTGTGCCTAAATAGGGAATGGTGCAGGCTGTGTTGGAAGCTTGTCCTTCTGAAGATTGTGTCCCTCTACCAGGAGTAGAGTAGGGGAATCTTCTCAGCACCTCCTCATTTAGTCTGATTGTTTGGTGGGTCTTAACAGTAGCCTCACAGAATAGTTAATGAGTAGGAAGAAGATAATACTAGCTGCTTTCATGCCTCAGGTGACAGGACCTGTGTTGACTTGGTGAGGTTAGTAACAGAAACTGTCACATGTTTAACTAGTAGCTCTTGACCAAGAGGTATGAGATGACATCTGCTTGGGAGGAAGGGGAGTAGCCATTCCCAGTCAGACTCTTTCCTTTGTCAGTTAGGAAGCAGAGGAAAGTTCTGGGGAGGGCTTCTGTGTTGGTATTTGTATGTTTTGTTGCTCTTTGGGTTTATTGTTTGTTTTCTTTTTCTGTTGTTGTTAATATTTCTCAAAGCATGTCCAGGAGAATGCCCAGAGCATAACCATGTGTCTTTCAGATCTGACAAAGCCCGAAACCTTCCGTGACCTCAGTAAACCAGTGGGTGCCCTGAATAAGGAAAGGCTGGATAGACTGCTGGTATGTATAGCTTGGCTCCTCTGTGCTGCATGTTTTGGCAGTAAAAGCAGCTTTGTCAAGCTGATAGATACCTAAAACTCACTATAAGCCTTGGCAGAAGCAAACTTACCTATAAACATACCACCTTGCTTTTCAGCTTGATTTCATCAGCACTGGTTTTGTCACTACTAATTTCTAATGGTTTTCTCCCTCTTATTGCCATTTTATATCTGTGCCTTGAACTGCTTTACCTCAGGTTTCAAATGAAATCCCTAGATCTGTTTAACTATTGTAACTGCACTTATATTGTAACTGCAGGCACTGAGATGCTACAAACATGTTTAGAAACATCAAGCTTCAAGAGCAATGGATTTAAATCGGAATGTAAAATATGTGTATCAATTAAACAAGACAGAGCAGGAGAAATCTTAAGTGTGTCCAGTTAAGGAAAAGGCTGAATTTCAGGGGGAGTACTTCAAAGGGAGGAAATCTGGATCAGCTTGAAGTTTCCACATGTAGATAATAGTGCCCAGGCTCTTTCCAGTTCCCAAAGCAGACAGGCTTTCTATCATAAGCAAAGATAGTTACAGGCTTGCAAGCTCTTCAGTTTCTTGGCTTTTAAGTCCTTGTATAAAGCAGTTGTCCTCAATGGTAAGTTAATTGTTCCAAAATCATTTACAGAACATGCCTATATTTATTGTTTTGTAACCTTTATTAGCTCTTAATGAAGCATCAGAGGGAAACAATCTATTGCTAGGCTAAGTGTGTTCTCCTGACAAAAGCTATGGGATTGTGGAAGGCAAGAACATGATCAATATTATGTTTTCAGTAGCAGTAAAGAAAGTTGTCTTTCTGGTGTCTGACTGTTTCCTCAAACTGTTGGATGCCTCATGTTTACTGTGGTAAAAGTAGCTTTACTTAGCTGATGATAGGTTGAGGGGATAGGTAACACATAGGAGCTTCAGGCAGGAGGGAGTCTCCCAGGTTGTATTAGGTCAGCATGTTCTTCCATTCACTCATTGAACTTCATGTGAAAGACAAAGGAAGTATTCAGCTCCTTTGAAGTTGAGTCACTGCAGTTACATCTGAAAGTGAGAGAGGAAAAAAGCTGAAAGCCTGGTAATTCTGGATGCTAAGTGATAACTCCTTTCTTGCCTTATTAGTTTACTGACCTGATTCAAGCTGCATGCTTACTAGAGCTTAGAATGTGCTTTATCACTGTAAAAAACCAAATAAAATAAAATGAGGGTGATCCTAATCTGTGTCTTTAGAAAGAAAACAGTGTGTGTGTAGTGAAGGAGAGCAGGAGTGTGGATTTTAAACAGAGCTCTCTTTCTTCTTCCCCTGCTGCAGGCACGGTACCAGGAAATGCCAGAGCCCAAGTTCATGTATGGGAGCCATTATTCATCCCCAGGTTATGTTTTGTTTTACCTGGTCAGAGTTGGTAAGCCAATTGTTGTGTGTGTTTCTGTGCTGTCTGAGCAGACAGTTCCCTCCCCAAGGGGAGACAAGGGTTGGAGCAAGCTGATGGGTTTTTGCTCTCCCCCCAGCTCCAGAGTACATGCTGTGCCTGCAGAACGGCAAGTTCGATCACGCTGACAGGATGTTCAACAGGTTGGTTTACATTTGGTCTCTGCCTGGGCTGAGGCTTGGTTGCAACTGGGCATCAAGGGAGTGCAAAGCCTTCACAGATATTGTTTTGGAACACATGTGTGATTGATGTGTGTTATCTAGTCTTGCAGAAACCTGGAAAAACTGTTTGGATGGTGCAACAGATTTCAAAGAGGTAAAATGGCTGGAAAATGGTTCAAGTTCTTCTTGGTGTCTCAGCTAAGCTTTCTGTTCTTGGATGTCTCCTGTTGATTTGAGAGTTTTGGGGTGAGGGTGACATGTGTTTTGGCTTTTTTTGCCTTCCTGTTTGTGGTTTTTAGTTGTGTGGAGGTTTTTTAAAGGCTGTTAACTGCTTTTTATGAATCCTTTAATGTTTCTAACTTCTTCCCTCTCTGTAATTCCATGATAGCTTGTCTGTGGCTGATTTCTAGTTTTATTCTAGGCTTTGGTCTGGACTCTTACCTGATGCCTTGAAGGTAGCAATGTAGTGAGAGTTCTGAAGATGCTTTTAGATGTGATGGATTTGTATGTCACACATTACATATTCAAAGTATTTATGCCACTCTGAATTTAGTTCAGAGTTGTCTTGTAGGTGGTCAAGAAGGCTGAAAGTAATTGGAAGGATAATGGGAGGAAGTTTCCAGTGCTGCTTTACTGACAGAGAAGAAAGCCTGGAAACATTGCTACCTAACTTTAGGGCTCAACACAGGAACTTTGGTACCTTTCAGTTTTTCCTGACTGTATTCTACCTAAGTGATCAAAGCCTTTCTTTGTTCTTTGTTTGTTTTTTTGTTTTATTGCTCTTCTTTCTTCCAGTTGATTCCAGAATTCTATGAAAATGATTCCAGCTTTCTAGTAAACAGCTTGAAATTGGACTTGGGGAAAAGGCAAGGTGGAAAGATGGTTGAAGATGTAGAGCTTCCCCCTTGGGCATCAGGTAACAATAGTCAAACTTCTTGTATCATGAATTCATTCTAGATCATGTAGCTTCCTGGGATGGTGGTAGTTCTGTCAGAAATGCCCATTCTGCTTTCTTCTGAAGGAATGTTTGCTTTAAACCATAATTAATGACATAATTAATGGCTGCATTTAATTTTCATAGCAAATTTGAGGTTTGGGATTGAGGTGGTTTTTGTCTGGTTGGTTTTTCAAGGAGCAAGAGGAAGAGAGATGGGTACTGATACTAACTGGGATATCTTCTCCTTTAATTAACCTTTCTGTTGCCAGGTCCTGATGATTTTCTTCAGAAGAGCCAGGAGGCTTTAGAAAGTCAGTATGTATCAGAACATCTTCATGAATGGATTGACATCATCTTTGGCTACAAGCAGAAAGGAAGTGAAGCAGTTGCAGCCCACAATGGTAAATACACACTTCACAGAAATAGCAAACAAAGACAAAAGGTTGCTTTCATTAAGCAGGGATAATAAATAACAACATCTCTGTAATACCTGACTTATTTTTTTTACCACTCACAAGTATGCTTTGAATGCTTGATCCTTGATTTAAAGGAAATGCAGCTCTTCATTATTAGCAATGGTGTCTTATCTGGTAAAATCTATTGCCCTCATGGTGATTTGCATCTTTGAAGATGTATTTAAGCTGGTAGGCAAGAAGCTTCTACAGCATTGCTGTTACTTGCTCAGCCAGCACAGTCTGTTACAGGGAACAGGCAATGCTGAGGTAGTTTGCACTTAACAAGACAGAGTCAGTTTGAAAAGAAAACCTTCCTACAACAGTGGGGAGGGAAGGAATAAGCAGCTCTTCATTTTGGTAGGCAGTGCTTGCTCCTGCCAGGGTAAGATGATGTGATTTGGTTTGTGGTGGTTTTTGGTGGTATTTTTTTCTGGGTGGTGGTGGTGTTGTTGGGTTTTTTAATGTGCATCCCCAGATGTCTGTAAATCATGATTGTTTATGGTTTAGGTTTGCAAGGTTTGGCATCCAATCATACTGTAACCATAAGAGTCAATGACAATGTGCCAGAGGCTTTGGATATGGTTAATTGACATTTCAAATCTGGCACCTCTCAAATGAGAGCACTTTCTGCACACAGTATGCTGCTTCTGCTGCAGGGTGGACTTTTATTAGCATAACCAATTGCAGATACTGGAGTTGATAAGAGACAGAAGGGACCTGTGTGTGTAGGAACACAGGGCACAAGATGAAGTATTTGTATGCAGAGGCCCCACAGTAATTCACTCTGACTCCTAGCCTCATAGCAAATGAGGAGGTGAATAGGCAGCCCTTTATGATCATTCTTACTGCATTGTGTTACCTGTGCCAATAACCTTTTGTTTTTTTACTCCCTAGTGTTTCACCCATTAACTTATGAAGGAGGAGTGGATTTAAACAGGTAATTAACAACAATCAGAATGGTCTTGTTAAAGCAGTTAGCTGAATTTCTCAGCATCTCTCCAAGTTCTCTGCTAGCTGTAGGAGTGCTCTGAACATGATGGATGTAGCTCACCCATATTATGCTCCCAAATATGCAGAGAACCAGCAGCAGAGTCTCAGTTTTTTACCAGGTGTTGGAAGCTTGTTACTTGACCACTTCTTCAGTCTGGCTTTTGTGCAATTGCTTTGTTGTTTTTAATGGATGACAATATTGTCATTGTAGATAAACAAAGTGCTGAAGCTGTCATGTGGCAGTGTCCCAGCTGTGCCAGATGAGTTCTGGAACAGTTCATGATGGCCTCTGCTGCTGGAGTAAATGCATGAGCAGGGCCATGCTTGCAGGGAAAGGGGAGAGGGGGGAAAAATGTACTTGCCTACTTGGCTTCATGGAAAATCCCTTGTTTTTGTACAGTATTATGGACCCCAATGAAAAAGTAGCTCTGCTGACACAAATCTTGGAGTTTGGACAGACACCCAAGCAGTTGTTCACACGTCCTCATCCTCAAAGGATAATCCCAAAGCTGAAGAGCTTGTCTCGAGCATCCAGCCACAGTGTTTCTATAGCTGAGTCTCCAGGTAAGTGTTCAACAGGGTAAACTGACCATGGAATGGATTTGTGATTTGGAGAAGTTCTGCAGCTTTCTCCCACAGGGTCTCATTATCCAACTCTCTTGGCCTCTTTCCCTGGAAGCCCACAGAAAACAAATCCATGAACCAACTGTTAGAGCAAATCTGGCAAGGCCAGTTTCAAATTCAAAGCTACAGCTTTTGGCTTTGAGTTGTCCTGCATTTTTGCCTTCTGTTCCAGTGGTCTCCCCTGGAGCTTCTCCACCTCTGCTTGTGAAGCTGTGGGAAGGCTATTATCCCTGCTCTTCTATGGCACCTCAATCAGGCTGCTATGACAGCAGATTCAGTGACCATATCTGTAGGCATTCTCAGTGGTGTAAAGATTTGTTCAGTGTTTGAGCAGGGATATCTTTGGGGTGATCAATTGGCTTGGTCTAGGTAAACCCTAAGCACACTTTGAAGATCCAGCTGGACACAGTGCTGGGACATCTCATCTAGATTGTACTTCTGCTGAGAAAGGTTGGACCAGATGATCCTTGAGATCCCTTCCAGCCTGAACTTCCATGATTCTGTGATCTATAATGACATCCCAGGCTTCTCTTCACTATGAAACTCAGACCATTTCTCTGAAACTCACTGACCTCTTGGATGTTAGGATGAAATTCTTTACCCAGAGGGTGGTGAGGCACTGGCACAGGTTGCCCAGAGAGGTTGTGGCTGCTTGTGTTCAAGGCCAGGTTGGATGTGGCCCTGGGCAACCTGATCTAGTGAGTGGCACATCCCTTACCTTTTGCAGCAGTGCAGTGAAATGAAGTGATGCCATTGCTAACAGGATGCAGTAGAGTAACCAAAGCAGTTTGTGGTGCATTGCACCAGTAGATGGCTTTCCTGCTACTTTTCCATGTGGAAAGCACTTGGCATCTCAGTGGAATACCAAAAATCTCTGCAGAAAAGTGTTGGGTTTTCTGGGCTTTTTGTTTTGCTTTGTTTATTTTCCAATGTGGAATTATTCTGGGAAGTCTCCTGTTTCAAAGCCCTGGTCTGGGAACTAAAATCATGTTTCTGATTCTATAAGACTCTGCATTCAGGAAGAGACTTGGTTGGTGATCTTGTCACTCTCTTCATTAGCCAAATATTCTTATCTCTGGAGCTCTGGATGGTTTCTATACTCTCATATTTGTGTTTACAACTTCAGCTACCTAGTTATTTAAAACCTACCTTTTTAGTTTCTGTTTGTGGTGAAACTTTCTTGTGGCATTTTCTTGCAGTTTCTCCAAATGAAGAATCCTTTGAAGATTTGACAGAAGAAAGCAGGACACTTGCTTGGAACAATCTTGCCAAACTACAATTAGATGAGCAATATAAAATTCACAAAGAGTAGGTACTAGTCTTTTCTTTCCACAGCCAAAATTACTCCCTTGACTTGGTGGGGTTGGGGATATCTGTGCTGGAATCTGAGTGATGGGTTAGGGTTGAAGGGATGGGGAACCCTTGGTGGTGTTTCACATGTTCTGTGAAGGTCTGTCTTTGGTTGTAGGCCTATAACACACCACTGCAGTGCTTTTAATCTCCTTGAATGTCTTGGCTTTTACAGAGCTCAATGAACAGATGTCAGCTGTACTCAGTTGGCAGTGTGGGGGTTAAGTGTCAAAACCTATCAAATCACCTCTAAGCTTACTTGTATTAAACAGGGCAATTACTGGAATAGCAGTCACTTGCAATGGGGCTTCTGTTTTCACTACATCCCAGGGTAAGTATTCTTGCAGAGGTATTTACCAGTGCAGTCTAAAATGCAGGTTTTAAGACCAAATGGTATTTTATGAACAAAATAGCATGAAACTCTGAAATGTAGTTAAGATTGAATCCTATTCATATCCTCACAGAGAGCAAAATGAAGCCAGTATTAAATGGGATATTCCTGGAATCACTGAGTTCTGGGGTTTGTTTTTATAGTCTTCAAAGGAGTGGCCCTAATCTTCTTTTCACTTCCTACTCAATTCCTGCTTACTGTTGGAGAGAACTTCAGCAGTTATGTGGAAAGCTTCTTCTGTTTAGCTTTTGGACTGTCACCTTTGCAAGTCACCTGTTGTAGAAATTGTTAAATACATAGAGTCTGTAATTAAGTAGCTTAAGTACATGAATTTGTTAAGGTTTAGATAAGTTTGACTCAAGGATTTCAATATCATCTGTATCTAGGCTTGGGAAGGTGGTAATTTACCCCTTTAGATACCAGTGTTCTCTTAGTTTGGTGGACATCTGTAACTGGTGCAGAACAGTCCCAGGCTCCAGTCACAAGCTTCATAGTTTCTCAGACTATGAGAAACCTATCCCTGCTTTTCATATTAAGATGTATGAATATTCAAAGAGGAACAGATTTACTGCTTTCTGGAATATAAACCAGTCCTTTTATCCTGTCCCTTTTGTCCATTGTCCTCAGATTCAACTTTGAAGATGTTTTCCAAGGAATCAAAAACAATCCAGAGAAGTGTGTCCTTCTCAAACATGGTAAGCTGCTGGCAAAATAAGAACAAGATCATAGAGAAGGGAGCTCATCAGCTCTGCATGTGCTTCTGAACATCAGTGCCACCTGTATCTTTACCAGGGATTAAGTATTCTTGCTGTTCAGTGTCCAACCTGTAAGTTTTGTCTGCAGTTGTGTTCATGGAACACCTTGATGTTGTGCATGTGGAAGATCAAACTCCTTCTTGTTCTCCAGCAGCATCTTCCTGTGCTGCTGTCTGAGTCGGGGTAAGAAACTGATCACCACCTTCTTGTCTTCCAGGCTTTGTCATCTTGCCTGATCTTACCAGGAGACACCACTGTCATCAGTTCTTCCTGGGACAACCAAATGTGTGTATTTGCTTCCTGTTGACTTTATTAGATGATGCTGAGTGCCTTGGGCATTTCTATGCCTATGGCTTTGGACAATACAGAAAAGCATTACTCATAGGCACTACTATTTCTTAGTAGATTTCTGCTTAGCAACTGTAGAAGCAAAGTTACTTTGATCTAGTTAGACAAAAAGAAACCCATTTAAAGGTCTCTGAAAAGGTAATGCTTTTATAACTCTTTCCTGGTAGATATTTTTATTCCATTGCATTTGGAAGGCAGCAAGACATCCTAATGGGGCATGATGATGCAGTCAGCAAGATCTGCTGGCGTGAGGGGCGTCTGTATTCTGCATCCTGGGACTCCACTGTGAAGGTCTGTGCATAGCTTTGAGACACTTCACTGTTTAGACCTGAAACTTTTTAATACTCAGCCAGCCACATGCTTTGGAATGGATGTGCCTGTTGTAACTAGAATAATAACTTAGCTAGAATCACAGTGCATTTCTTTCTAGACTGTCTTCAGCTTTATCTCAGCCCTGTCTCAAAGCTGATGTGTTACTTCAAAGAGATTTCCTTCATTCTAACTTCCTCTCAACATGGGAGGTTTGGAAGCAGAATGTATTTGTTGGAGGAATTGGAATGTTTTGTGACCTTGACTGGGGGTTTGCAGAGTAGAACAGACTTCTCAAATGTTTACATTCACTAGTTCTGTAGCTTATGTTCTTCAGCTAGGTGGACCAGGAACTTGCTAACCTAAAGAGCATGCCCACAGTTAGGTGGAAGGATAATCTGGAAGTTAAAGAGGCAGGAAAGAATTTCCCAAAGCCACCTGTGTGTGGCTTTTTGGTAAGTACACACTGAGTGCAGTGATACACCTCTACTTGGGTAGGCTTCTGGAAAGCTGGCTGGAACCAGCCTGGCCATCCTCAGTTTGTGGCTCTGCTTAGAGTGATGGAGTTCAGGTGCCATCTGTTGTGGCTGCATTCTGCCTTGCAGGCAATGCCCCCAGTTAACAGGAGCAAGCTTCCCTGTACTGTGAGTGCTGAAGAAGCTCTTCCAGGGCTGTTGCACTAATGCTTCCTCCTGCAAATTGCCCTGTCTGTGCTGTAGGTGTGGCAGTGTGTTCCTGGAGAGACCCTGGGCAGTAAAAAACACCACTTTGAGCTGCTGGCAGAGTTGGAACACGATGTTAGTGTAAGTATGGGGAGAGAGGATCTCGGGGGATGAAGCTTCATTGCTCCCTAAAATCCATGTCAGGATCTAGAGGCAAAGCCACACAAAGGGAGTTGGGGTCAGAGGGGCTGTGTTGTTTGGGGAAATGTGGGGCAGGGTTTTTCTGTATCATGTTGGGCTTCTTGTATGGGATCTGTCCCTTGCTTCCCTGAGTGAAAGGACCCCTCCTGGGGATTGAAACACCAGGAACAGAGGCTTCTTCATTTGGCTTGCTCAGCTTGTATGCACAAACTTCCAGGGGGACTGAGAGATTTTTATTAGCTCCTTTGAAACACACTAATGTTTTTCCAAGTATTTTTTCATTGTTACAGCTGCTTCTTAATGTATCTTTGCCAAAGGCAAGCAAACGAAACAGCATTTGTCTAAGTTGTTTACCATACTATGAAATATATCCCTGAATTTCACTGTGTATGGAGAAACAGTTTGTGGGCACTAAATCACAAATGTGTGACTGCAAACTCTTGTTTATAGCCCCTAATGTTCCTCAAGTAGGGTATTTAGAATGACTGTGATTTAGAACTTCTTAATAGCTAGTTTTTGAACAGGCCACAACATAGAAACAGTTTACTGAAGCAGTTAAGAACTGCACCCAAGAGAATTGCATTCAGCTGATGACTAGGAAGCTCTTACAAGAGGAAAGAATTCTTTTACCCTTCAGGGGAAAGTCTTGCCTTTAGGTGGTACCAATAGTAGTCTGAAATGTCAAATTGCTTCTCTGATTCTGCAAAGAAAAAGCACGTTAAAGTATTGAAGGGACCTGTCTTTTACAGGCAGGATTTTAACAGCTGTAAAAGCTATAGTAAATGTAAAAGCTTCTTGTAAGTAAGAGATCCTCTTGGGGAGCATAGGCTTGTTTTGTGTCTGTTTCAAAGCTGGCTCAAGAAGGCTGACATGAAGGAACAGGGAAATCACAGGATGTTTTAACTTTCTAGGTGAACACAATCGACCTTAATGCTGCAAATACCATCCTGGCCTCTGGAACCAAAGAGGGCACCATCAGTGTCTGGGATGTTACTACAGCAAGAGTGTTGCACCAGTTGCCATGTCATTCTGGGACTGTCTTTGATGCTGCATTTAGCCCTGGTATGTTGGAGTCCAGTTCTTAGTGTGGACTGTTGGGAGTTTCAGAGGGAATCTTACTCCTGATAGCATGTAATATTCCTCTGTTATTGGAATGGCTGCTTTTAAGGGGGGTGTGGAGATGGTTTGGGCTGACATGCATCTTAAATAAAGACTGTATTAATTGCCATCCTAGGCTGTAGCCCAGTGCTCTAGAGTCTGAACCAATTTGTTTGTCATTGCATGCTGAGAGACTTAATTTACATTAAATTAGCTGTAAGTAAGGAGGTCAGGCAAGGTCACATCCCACATGGTGATATCACAGGCTGCTTTGGGAGCTAGAACTGCAGGTCTAAAGATGCTTTTCTGTTGCTGTTTCTTTTGTACAGACAGCAGACACCTACTCAGCACAGGAGAGGACTGCTGTTTCAAAGTCATAGATGTGCAGACTGGGATGCTGATATCTTCTGTGACAGCTGATGAGCCACAGAGGTAATTCTGAGATGCAGATTGTGAAGCTGTGTAGCCAACTTCAGTAGCTGTGGAGGTGCTGGATGGTTGGTGATGGCAGAACAGAAAGGGCAGGAATGTGGCAGCTTGCTTTCTTTCAATTGCTTCTGAAAAGGCCAAGGCTGACATTCTAGCATGTTGTGTGCATTATGAGCAAGCTTTCCAAACTGGGACAACAGCAAACATAATTTGGGAACAACCTTTCCAGAAAGACTGTGGTAAAGGGTTAGAGTTTCCTTCTGTTGCAGATCTCCCTCTGCAAGTCTTTTTGGCATTGCCAGTTTGGAAATGTCCTAAAGCTCAAAGGGAACTGATTTCAGACTGACTTGCAGGTGCTTCAAGTGGGATGGCAATACCATCTTGTCAGGAAGCCAATCTGGTGAATTGCTCATCTGGGACCTTCTTGGAGGCAAAGTTATGGAAAGAATCAAAGGACATACAGGTATGGCTGAACTGTTCCCAGTCTGAAATCCACTGGAAGGCTTCTGGTTTTCAGCTGTGTTGTTAGCACTGAGAAGTTTGAGTCATCCTAGCAGGCAGGGAGCTGTTCTTGATGTTACTGGGCTCTGTTAGAACTAAAAGCAGGTCCCCATGAACCTCCCAAGATGTTTAACAGTGAGGGAGGAATATTGAGAGAAGATTGGCCAGAGGTGTAAATGACCTGGATTTCTCTAACTGGCACACAAACATCACCACTCCTGTGCCTCACAGCCCTGCTAGTGTCCTAGAGACTGCATGGGTGTCACAGTCTGTCCAGGCTAGCAACAAATGAAGGAAAAGTCACTAGAGAAATAGTTTTGGATGGGGATTTGTAGGCTTCTGAAATGTAGCTGTGTAGTTTCCAGTACACTAGCAACCAGGATATGTGAAGGAGAAGAACTAGCTGAGTTTTATTCAGTTTGGCTTTTAACACTGCCTTCAGGAACAGCTGTTTCACATTTCCCTTTCCTCAGCTTGTACTCTGGAACTCAGCCTGTGCAGAGATCATGCTGTAGCTAGGAGAGCCTTCAGCAGTGGCCCTCTAGGCATGTGCCAGAGGCTGTGAAGACACTGTTAGTATGAGAATGCAGAGTGCAATAGCTCACTTTGCAGAGAAACCTCCTCCCCTTACCCTCATGAATCCTTTAGCCAGGGTGCCATCTGCATTCACCAGTGCCCAGAGTCAGCTGAGGCAAGGGCACAGGAGATCATCACTGGGAGTAAGAGCAGACACCTAGAAGCCTGCTAAAGTTCTTCTTAGAATATGTCTTGTCAATGTAATCCAAACTAATACCCAGCTGATCCTAAACTCTAGGTGTATTCTATCATCTCCAGTACCACTGACTTGCTTTTGGATTTAATTTGGGTTTTTCCTTTCCCCCAGGTGCTGTCCTGTCCATGTGGATGAATGAACAGTGCAACAGTGTTATTACAGGAGGGGAAGACAAACAAGTCATGTTCTGGAAGCTGCAATATTAAGTGCCTTTCCCTCCAGACATTGAAATGAACTCTTTATTTTAAACCAAACCTTTTAAAGGAACTGAACTGTGCAATGATGGCTGCCAAAGTTCAACCAGAGAGGAAGCTTTGTTCAGCTACAAGTTTCTGTGGTATGGGGACTGAGAGCTCTTGGCTGCTGTAGCATATGCATTTGTTTTTCATGGGCTACCCTGCAGAAAATGCTTGTTTAAAGTGCTATCTGAGATGAAATTAAAGACCTATTTTTCTGTAATTAAAGAGCTCTTAACTTGCAGTCATTGTTTGATTTACCTAGCAGGCATCAGGGCTTGCTGTTTGGACTGGTTGCAAAGCAGCAGCATTTGCATTCTTAAAGAGAGGAAGTCGTTGAGGATCCTTGCAACTGGGACAGGAGGTGCGTACCTCTCCTGCAGGCAGCCCTCCCTGGGGAAGGTGCAGAGGCTGGTAACTGCTCTGACCACTGAGGCAGCTGTTCTGAGCAGTAGCCAATCTGGTCAACTGATTAGTCTTCAAGTGTGGCTATCTGCAAAGGCAGAGGGAACAGTAAGAACATTCTAGATTGCTTTTTTTCCTGTTGAAAACCAGCACTAATGTATTCATTAGAAAGAAGCCAAGCATGAGTCACACATGCATGCAATGGACTGCTGTAAAGCTTCCCCCTGCTGATGTGCCTGGAGTTAGTCAGGCTTATGGTCTTGTTACCTTTCATCACTTGTTACTACTGTTCTTAATCTTTGCATGTTTGGAGAGGGACCTTAACTGCAGCAGTTAAAAGAGAGCTGCAGCTCCTGGCTTTAGCCAGTCCCTTGTGCTAGAGCAGTGTTGCACTAGGCTGCCTTTCTCTGGAGCACTTAAGGGTGTGATTTCCTGCAAAGAGCTGCTCTGAAGTTGGACTTGAAATGTCTTTAAGTGACTTCTTATTACAGCAACCAGCAGCTGCAGAATGGTGCTGCTGCCCCAGTGTGACCCAAGAGCAGTATTTAGTTCTGATGCATTTGTAAACCAACTGGTTTGTGGTTAGGGGCTGGGTGGTTTTTTTTTTCCCCATCCCCCTAAATTTTTACTGTGCTAGAGGTTGAACTTATTTTTCAATAAGCTAACAGCATGATGTTAAAGCAAACAGGTACTGAAGGGTACTTCAGCTGCAGTGCTCACCTGGCTGAGCAAATAACTGAGCCTGGATGTAAGCAGTGAGAGGGGGGAAGGCAGATGTAGCAAAAGATGAAGCTGTACCATGCATGCCTGCATGCACTCCTGTTACCAGTCTTCATCTTACAGCAGAGTGTTTGATGTCTGACCTGTTTCTTCTCCTTTCATGATATTTCTTTTCCAAATACAGAAAAATCAGATCCTACACTTGCCTGGAAATGTCTTAGGTGATTTCTGGATGGTGTTAAAAGCTTTGTGTGTGTTGTCTTAAGTATATCTATCTATCATGGCTTGCCTACTTCTACCCTACTCTATTTTGTCCCTGGCCCAATAGGCTTAGGTTGGGCCTAAGTTTTAAAAGTTGCTGGTTAAAACCATCAAGATGTTGGGTTGGGGTTTTTTCAGTCAGATGGGTGCAAGGAATGATATTAATCTGTATTTTCCTGCAGCTTCTTCAAAGGTTCTGTGTCCATGTGTTTAAGTAAGTGTAGCTTACCCTTCAGTGCCAGGTAGTTTCTGCAGGAAAACAGGAACTTGATTTGTTCTTTCCTTTCTGCTTGCTTTAAGGTTTCAGCCAGACTTGTACTTAACAGGGAACTGGAAGCTTTAGGTGGCCAAAGCCCCTTGGTTTTGCTGTAATATGATGACATATTGGCATAAATCAGGAGTTCTAATGCTTGACCTGGTGTAGAACTGGCCCTTGCTGAATCATCTGCTCTTAGGTAACAAAATCAGTTAGCTGCAGAGATCAGCATCTTAGTGACACAATAATACAGCATTTCCTAGCTTGTCTGTGTTGTTGGCTGGAACTTAGCTCACCCTGAGGAAGCACAGCCACAGGATCTAAAGTTTCAGTCATTTATTTGGTTATTTCTGACTCTTTAAGAACATGGTTAAGGCAAGAGAGAAGCATATTAGTTAATTTGTATAACAAGTGATAAAAAGATTGGAGTATCTGTACACTACTGCTATTTAATACACTTAACTGCAGGATGCCTTCAGCTCTTAGGCAGCTTAAGATGCATTCTTGTGTAAACAGTTATATTTACTAGAACAAAATAAAACCCCTGGTCCTAGCCCTACTTCTACCCCACTAGGATTTCAAATCTACTCTTGCAAACAAAGCAGTAAAAATACTCAATTGTCTTCAACATGCAAAGCCCAGCATTGTCCTGGGTTAACAACACCTCACTTTGCAAGTGCTCCCTGGTGCCTTGAGTTGCAATGGCTTAGAGGAGGAGGAAAGGAACCAGACCTACAAAAAGAAGTCAGAGCACAACTGGAATTTCACATTTCTCAAGCATAGAAGGCTACAAGTTGGTGAATAAATGAGATATGTTGAACTGTAACATTCCCAGCCAGTAGAGATGCAAGTGCTTGGATGCAGCATATCTTCTCTTAGCCTCCAGACAGGCTCATGTGCAGAAGAAAGAAATCACTGAGAGTATAATAGCCCAAGTGTAGTGGAATCAGTGTTAGATAGATGGACACACACACAGGGGCAAGTTTAGACTTCAGGAACAGAGTGATCCATCAGGCTTTTCATAATGCTACTTGCCATCCTAAAGAAAAGGAGAAGCATTAGTCAGTTTTGGAAGGTGACTAGTAGACCCCTCCAGCTCCTCCTCACTCTTGTCTTTTCCCCTTGCTCCCCACTTAATACAATTCAGAAGCAAGAGGAGGCTGCACCACCCTGCACACACACCAGGGATGCCCAAGAACTCAGCAGTCACTGAGCTGTGGTAGCCAACACCTTTCAGGGTGCAGGCAGAGGGGTGGGACACAGGTGAGGGAGGGTGGGCAGCAGAAAGGTGGCTGTGGGGCTGAAAACTTCTGTGGAAAGAGCAGGCCAAGGAGAGAAAAGAGACTCAATTATACCTGAAGCATTCTTAATCTCTAGCAACTTCAAAAGCATTTTTGCAGGAGAGATTTAACTGCAGCAAGCCACTGCTGCCAAAGGATTAGGGAAAAACCAATTGCATCCTGCCAAGAACCATCTGTCACCAGAATTAGCTGCACTAGAACCAGTTACAAGGTAACAAATACTGGTGTTATCCAGCTACTTGGAAATTCCTTGGAAAGAAAGGTTCATTAGGTTGAGAAGAGCAGTTGTCAGGAGAAAAGGTAAAGGAACATCATTCACACACCCTTAGTCTCAAACAGAACTAGAACACAGGGATTTGACTAAAAATAATCAGATGAAGCAAGTTTTCAGAGTCCCCCTCCAGCCTTCATCTTCAGTTTGTAATTAGGGCTTAATGAGTCCATTTGAATTTAACCTACAACAGCTACTCACTGGCAACTGGATGCTAATTACCACCCTGGCTGCTTTGGGTATTACCTACCTCTTTATGATGTACTCATAAATACTGGAAGGCATGATGGTGATGGTCACTACAGTTCCAGCTGTTGCCAAGATGTCTGCAACCTGGGGGTCCTGTTATCAAACAAGAAGCCATATGAGCAACCTCCCTCAAGCTGACTAATACAGCAGCCGTTCAAGAGCTTTTCTAGCCCCATTTCATGCAGCTGAAGAGATCCACAACTCCCTGCTTGCAGAATTGAACCTTCAGGGCAAATGACTGAACCTGCAGTACCACTTCTCAGATGCAGTGACTTGCAGAGACTGACTGCAGAAGGGCTACACAGAATCCCTGCTGCAATTTGACACAGGAGGAAACCGTTTCATTTGCCAGCAAAGCCAGACTAAAGGTAAAAAGTGAGGCCCAGCTTAGGCAAGCAGAGGCAGAGAGGAAGAAGAATGATTTGCCCAGCCTACAGCTACAGAACTGCAAAGAAGCCTCAGAACATAATTGTCTCTCCAGTCAAGTTACCCCTCATTTAATGATTCCTTATTTAATGAGCATTTCACAATCCTTTTCCCTCCCCCAAACAATTAACTATGCACACAAAAGGCTCAGAGCTCTCCACACCCACCACACATGACTTCTTTTTTTTACCTTCAACCCAATGACATTCTGGCCATTAATTTCACAGATGTTGTGCTCTGTCAGGAGCCCATTTCTTGCAGCAGAACTGTCCTTCACTATGGAGGTTATTTTGCCATTCTTGAAGATGAAGCCAACGTGCCCTGTGCTGTCCTTATGCATGGTGATGGTTCTTTCAAAAGGCCTGAAAAGGACATGGAAAAAATGCAAAGCCATGTGGACAGGCTACAAAAACCACAGAGAGAACCACACAGGACATCAGCATCTTGGACTTCCAAGAAGTACTTGGACTCTAGAAGTCTCCTACAGCAACTGTAACCAAAAGCAGTTGGGCTGAACCTTGTTAATACAGAATAGATCTGGACAGGCTGGAGAGCTGGGGGGACAGGAACCTCATGAAGTTCAACAAGGGCAAGTGCAGAGTCCTGCATCTGGGGAGGAATAACTCCATGGACCAGGACAGGTTAGGAGCTGACCTGCTGGAAAGCAGCTCTGCAGAGGATGACCTGGGAATGCTGGTGGCCAAGCTGCCTGTGAGCCAGCAATGTGTGCTCGTGGCCAAGAAGGCCAAGGCTCTCCTAGGCTGCATTCAGAAGAGGGTGAGCAGCAGGGCAAGGGAGGTTCTCCTCCTCCTCTACTCTGTCCTAGTTAGGCCCAATCTGGAGTGTTGGGCCCAGTTCTGGGCTCCCCAGTTCAAGAGACAGGGAGCTACTGGAAAGAGTCCAGCAAAGGCTGCAAAGATGGCAAGGGGACCTCTCTGAGGAGCAAACCCAGAGCTCTGGGGCTGGGGAACACTGAAATGAAGACCAAAAAAAAGCTTTGAGATTTACACCTAGTCACATCATGTATCATCTGTCCTCTCACAGCCTACAGACCTTATGTTGAATCCCACCTCTTATACCACATACAATTAGCTACAAGCTCATTATTTAATGCAATTAAAACTCTGCATTGGTTTATCTAGTGAAACTGGCATGAATTCATCCAGAAGCAACAGTTCACCAGAAAACTATCCTGCTAAACACAAATGCCAATGCATTCATGAACACAGCCAATCTTTTGGCACCAGCTTCTATTGCTTTTTCAATTAGCATCAGTCAAGCTGTGCCTGAAAAAAAAAAAAGCACAGAGCTCTTGAATTCAGAGTTTAAATTTATCCTGTCCTCAGTCATTTACCTTGAAAAGTGGTAAGCCACTGGAAGTTTACAAGTTCACCTCTATTTTGACTGCTCCCCAGGAGAGGGAACATCTCTGAGCATCTTTACTACCAAGTATCTGGACAAGCAGCCTTTGTCCTGCCCCAGCAAAGGGAGACCCAAACCTCCCTCCCAAGCTCCTCTGAGCTGGATGATGACAATCCCCAGCTGCAGTTGGCTTTACCTGTCACGAATGATCATGGAAATCCTCTCTCCTGATGCCTGCTTCAGAACTTTGTGTGCTTTATCAGAGCTCCATCCTGCACAGTTTTCACCATTGATCTGCAGAACTTGGTCCCCAAACCTCAGCCCAGCAAGGGCTGCTGGAGAGTTGGCCTGAACCAACTGGACAAATATACCCTGCAAAAGAGAGGAAACAGGGGAAAAGAGAGGAAGTTCTTCCTTAAAGATGAAGAGCAGTGATGGAACAGTCCTTTAAAGGTTCCCACTCTCCATGGGACACCAATCAAACAGACAGAAGGGTTTGCTAATTCTCTCTCTCTCTCTCGAGGTATTTTGGCCATTTCAGTCTGTTCCTAGCTGCCTAAGAGACTGGTAGGGAATGAATGCTAGAACAAGGCTTGGAAATGGGCAAATCTGCTCTGTTTACCATCTCCAGCCATTAAAAAAGACACAAACAGAACATTAAAGCCTTGCTCAAAGGGGTAAAATACTATTCCTCTTGAACAAGAAAGCTGAACAACTGGATCAAGACAGAGCAGTGGTAAATTTGCATCTCTCCTTGTGCATTTAACTAGGAAGCCCCTTGCCAGACACCAGAGTCTCTATACAGCTGGAGAAACAGATCAGCAATGACAGGAACTCTAAGACAGATTCTTCCTTCTTTCACAACTCTACTAGTTTTCCACTTTTGGTTGATTATGACTTGCCAGCAAGGTGTGAAGTAACTACTGGGTGGAGTGGCTGACACACCAGGGGTTGTGCTGCCATTCAGCAAGAGTTAGGCTGGACAGTTGGGCAGGGGGAAACTGAATGAAATTCAACAAGGCCAAGTGTTGAGACTTGCACCTGGGAAAGACCAACCCCATGGATCAGGACAGGTTGGGGACTGAGCTGTTGGAGAGCAGTGAAGGGGAAAGGGATCTGGGGGTCCTGGTAGATGGAAGGATAAGCATGAGCCAGCAGTGTGCTCTTGTGGCCAGGAGGCCAATGGGATTCTGGGCTGGATTAGAAGGAGTGTGGCTAGTAGGTCAAGAGAGGTTCTTCTCCCCCTTTACTCTACCCTGGTGAGGCTGCATCTGGAATATTGTGTCCAGTTCTGGGCCCCTCATCTGAAGAAGGATGGGGAACTGCTGGAAAGAGTGCAGCACAGAGCCACAAAGATGCTGAAGGGGCTGGAACATCTTCCTGATGAGGAAAGGCTGAGGGAGCTGGGGCTCTTTAGCTTGGAGAAGAGGAGACTAAGGGGTGACCTCATCTATGCTTTTAAGTATGTGAAGGGTGGGTGTCAGGAGGATGGGGTCAGGCTCTTCTCAGTGAAGCCAGTGACAGGACAAGAGGCACTGGCTGTAAGCTGAAGCATAGGAGATTCCATGTGAACACATGTAGAAATGTTTTCCCAGTTCAGGTGCCAGAGCACTGGCACAGACTGCCCAGAGAGCTTGGGGAGTCTCCTTCTATGGAGATGTTCCAAATCCCTCTGGACATGCTTCTGTGTGCCCTGGTGTAGGGAATCCTGCTGTGGCAGGGGGGTTGGACTAGGTGATCTTCCCAGGTCCCTTCCAACTCCTAACATTCTATGACTCCGAACTCCTAACTGATCTCCAGAAGGATGCTGAATCACTGCTAATGGGTCAGAAGCATTACACAGAAGACAATTCTGTGCCAATACACCAACTTCACTCCAGCAGGAAGATCCCTGGAGGCCCAAGCAAGTTTCTGTACTCACATTGTCAACAGACTTCAGGCGCAGCCCAATTTTGCCATCTTGGTCCTTACAGAGGATGCTCTCCCGAAGGCCTTGCTTAATCTCTGCTCTGAGCATCCCCAGATCATTCCCAGTCACTGGAGCTACCATGGAATTAGTAGAAGGTCGAGTTACCAGTTGCTGATTAAAACAAAACAGCCAGATAACTTAGTTTCAGCTTCTGAAAACAGCTCTTACATCAGTTTATATGAAGTGAGATTTAAACGAGGTTTAACGACACCAGCTCCTCCCCAGCCCACCCCCAACACTGCAAGTAATCTGCTCAGTTTAAGAGCAGATGGAAACAGGCACTGTTACTTAAACCAGTTCATTTCTCACCCAAGCATGGTACTTCAACTGTAGTTTACTCTCTAGAATGCTAGAGACACAGCCAGGCTTTATGCTTTGGCCTCCTAAAACACATCCAAAGAAAGGCAATGAGGCTTGGGAAGGGTCTAGAGCACAAGTGCTGTGAGGAGCAGCTGAGGGAACTGGGCTTGGTTAGCCTGGAGAAGAGGAGGTTCAGGAGAGACCTTCTCACTCTCTACAACTCCCTGAGAGGAGGCTGGAGTGAGGTAGGGGTTGATCTCTTCTCCCAGGTGACAAGCAATAGGGCAAGAGGAAACAAATGGCCTCAAGTTGTGCCAGGGGAGATTCAAGTTGGGTATTAGGAACAATTTCTTCCCTGAGAGAGTGCTCAGGCATTGGCCCAGGCTGCCCAGGGCAGTAGTGGAGTCACCATCCCTGGAAGCATTCAAAAAACATGTAGACATGGTGCCTAGGGGCATGGTTTAGTGGTGACCTGGCAGTCTTAGCAGGTGGATTTGATGATCTTAAAGGTCTTTTCCAACCCTAATGATTCTATGACTCTACATTTGACTGGTACTTACACCCTGTGGCTGAGCAGCTGCTGCCACTGGCAAGTTCCTCTGCACCTCCTCCTGGCTGAGGCTCAGGCCCATGTACTGAGAGAGTTCTGGATACAATCTGGGGTACAAGCCTGCAGGAAAACAAAACAAACCCCTGCCAATGCAATGGCTGCTTGAACAGAATAAGCAGTCTCTGCTTCACATGTACAACTACTTCCACAAATGGTGTGCTACCATAGTGTACTTAGTTTGAAAACTCTCACAGAGGACACACTAGAATCAGGGCTGTTATTCTAGCCCCAGAAAAGGAACCAGCCAAGCAGCATTCCTGAGCTAAAGAGCTTACAGAGGACTTGGAACTTCAGCCACTCCATTCATCCCTGACACCACAACAACACTGGAGAAGGTTGTGCTTTGAAGGCTGGGAAGAGCCTGGTGCTAAGTTCCAAACCCAAGGCTGTGTGGCAGTCCATGAGGACACGTCCCTGCTCCAAAGCTCTGGGGCAGGCAGTGGGGAACTACTCTCCCCTCCCAGCCTCTGCCAAGGCACAGAGAGCCCTTCCACCAAGTGCAAAACAGCACTTGCAAGAGGTATCCATGGTCCCAGGCATGGTCAGGTTTGTGCAGAAGACATCTTCCTGGCTGTAAGGCCTAGAGTGCAGTCTGCTTGAGGAGTCTTCAGAAGAAAGGAGCTGTCATTTCTCAGAGCTTCAGAAGGAACTGGGGTTTAGAAATGCTTCTCAAAAAGAGAAAATTAACATGGCCCTTAAAATATCCAGCAGGAGATTCCTCTACAGCCCAGAGGAGTGGGGTGCAGGGAGGAGGAGGAAAAGGAAGTTCAACTGGCAGACTTGTCAGAGCTTGAGTGGAACCATGCTGGAAGTAAGCTTGATATTGCTCTTGACATTCCACAGATAACTGACTGCTGCCAGGTAACCAGGGGCACTCATGGCAACTCCTCAGAGTCCACCTGCTGCCCTTCACAAGCCAGTGGGGACAGAAGAGGCTGCTCAGAAGGCAAGGTGGTGCAAGCAGGCTCCTCAGCTCACAAAGCCTGGGTTTCTTCTACTTCATTTATGGGTACATGTACACCACCAGCTATTGCAAGAATCCAGATCTGACCAGAAATAGAAAGTAACTTCTCTGGGAAGGAACAAAGGTCACTGCAAGATGAATTCCAGTACAAACAAGAGGCTGTTTTGCTCTTTACTCCTTTCAATCATCATATTTCCATGCTGCTTCACATGACAGCTGTCTGACCTTGTTTCTGGATTGATTTATCAGCTTCTACCTTCACCAATACTGGTTAATAAGCTTTTAAAGAATATCCCTGCTATTTATGCTTGTGTTTGCAAGCCCCTAGGCTTACAGACAATTAATGCTGCACAAGGCTTCTGTAGCTATTCCACTCTTCTCTCTTGTTCTTCACTGAAGAGCATAACACAGGATGCATCTTTGCTGGCTGCATCACATTCTCATTCAAAACAGAGAGCTCCAAACAGCAGAACACACCCAAAAGCTCTTGATCTTGTAGATTCTCCTGCCTCTGCCAGGACAGAGCAGGTTTGGCACATCCTATAGATTGTGTGGGCTTCCCTTCACCTGAGATATGCTGATTTATTAACCACTCTTCAGCCACACACAGCTCCTGAGCAATTCATGCACAAGTTCATGTCCAAATTCTGTCATGTGGCCAACAGGCACAAAAACTGCAGGAGAATTCAAACTCTGGGCAGCAGAAAGAATGCTGCCAGGAAGGGAGTGCTGAAGCAAACTCTAATCTGGTTTGGGGAGGTTAGGCCAGGTAAGGATCTCATCCAAAAAGGACCTAAAAGAGGCAGCCTTAAAGTTATCTTAGACACACCTGCACCAAGGGGAGAACTGGAGACAAAGTTCCATCCACCAAGCTTTAATAGCTGAACCACCAGCACTCTTGACAGTTCATCCAGCACTGCTGCTGGTCATAAGAGGCTTTAGTAACTTCCTAAGCCAGAGCTCTGACCTCAAACACACCTGTGGAAGCACATGTGCAAGGGACAGAAGGCAGAGCAATGGATACAAATCATTCAGCTTTAGGTCTGAAGGATTTCCCAGCAGACATTTGATCCCAAAATCTGCTGGAAGCTTTACATTGACATGACAAGATTAAGTTGCACCTTCCTGGGCACTTCTCTGTGGACAGAGATTTGTGTTTTACTCAGAGCAAGCTCATATGGAGAGTAGAGACACTCAGACTCATGCTCCCCTCTAAGCTTACCCATACACAGGTGACAGCTAAGTGTCTGTGGTAAGAGTTAAAGAGCTGAAATGGTACCAAGAGCAAGTCTTGTTATGCTAGACTTGCTTGGAAAAGGCTTCAAGAAGTTAAGGGAATGGTTAGTGTTTGCCACAGCTTCCTTTTCTAAGCCACCACTTGGTTCTGAGTCCTGCTGCACCTCCTGAGGTGGGTGTTGGCATCTCCAGCAAGGCATGATCTCATCCTTTGCAAACAGTTGGGTGTTTGTTGGTATTTTTGAGTGCACTGTTAGCTTTAGGATTGCACAACTGCCTCCCACAATATGAACACCTGAGCTTACCTCCATCATGAGGAACAGGAGCAGAAGCTTCAGACAAGATTGCTGCATTAGCTGGGTTTGAAGAGAAGGCAGTCTGAGCCTGAAAGCAGAGAGACTCACACACATTATCTTGTACAAGATTAAAACACTCTGAAATCTTCACTATGCAGGCAGGAGTTGAAATACTTTCTCTTGTACATGTTAGTTTCTATTTATCTTGAAGTCTGAAGTTAATCTTCTCTGACATAAAACAACTTCAACCTGCCGTAGCAGTCTCCAACTGCTCTGGCAGATCAGCTTGTACCCTCCTCAGAGACAAGGGCAAAGGCAGGCTTCCCCCTCACCCTGCCTGGCTGGCATCAAGCAAGTTACAACAGTAACTAACATGATGATTTTAAACCAAAAGAGGGAGATTTAGACTAGATAAAAGGAAGACTTTGTTTTCAGACTGAGGGTGGTGAGAGCCTGGCCCAGATTGCCTAGAGAGGTGGGAGATGTCCCATCCCTGGAGCCATTCCAGCTCAGGTTGTTTGGGTTCTAAGCAACCTGACCTAGTTGGAGATGTCCCTGCTGACTGCAGGGGGGGTGAGTTAGATGAGCTCTAAATGTCCTTCCCACCCTTTTCTACCAAAAACATTAGTGAAAATGAAATGTCTCTATTCCATTGATCACAGGTTTTAATTGCATGATATTAAGCCTAGCAGTTGGCCACTGAAGGTTTGAAGGAGAACATTCTTGGCTCCAGGCTACTTCCTCCCCCTTCCTCCACTTCCCCAGTTCAGTATGACCTGGCTGCAGCTAAAGGACTCTGGGAAGGTAAGAAGAATGAGGGGGTGGAATGACAGGGAGAGATTCCAACACAGCACCCACAGCTTCAGCCATGCAAGCACACAGGTGAGGCTGAGGCACTCCACTCTGGGACAGCACAGGACAGGCCATAAGCAGTCCTGTGCTGTCTGCTTGATGACTTCCCAACAACATAAGTATGCCCAAGAGTGGTAAAATAAGCATTAACCAGATTAGATCAAGCTACAAAGTGAACAGTTTGTCTCTCCCCTTTTAGAGCTTGATGGCATAACACCAACTCACACTTGCAACAAAAGATTCCCCTCCTCTAGATTCAAAATGATCACATCTATTGCTGTCATCAAAACTCTTCTTCTTAAAGCCAACCATACCTGAATAACTTTGTCCACCTTCAGATCTTCCAGGGAAGGATAGAGAGACATTTTGATGCAGTCTCACTGGGTCACTTCTGTCTGGAAGACAGAAAAAACACCAAAAACCAGAAAGTGGGAAAGCAAAGACACAAGTTAGTTGTCATTGACTTAACAACTCAACTTCAAAAAGCAAAATAAAAGACAGAGCAAGCAGACAAAGTGCTACATCAACCACCTGTGACCTGCAAGTCTTAGCACTGCAGAGAAATTCCATTAAGACTGCCCATGTAATCCATTATCAATAATAGCCTTTGCTTAATAAGCTTTATTTAATATACTTAACACTGTCAAAGTTCAGGTCTGAGTGATGAGAAAGCCTCTGCAGAGAGAGCTGTGCCACATAAAGGTTTGCCACAACAGACTTTAGGAGGCCAGGATGCAATGATGATGAAGGAAAAGTCTGATCATCCTCCTCCCAGCTGGGACAGCATTTGATACACAACTGTGATCCAAAGCATCTGAACACTTGCATCAGTCCTGATGTTCCAGGAAGAAGCCACAAAAAGAGAACTGGCTTCCTGCCCCCATTTGCAACACTTGAATTTCAGCAACAAACCATAAATCAGCAGAATTCAGTCAGAATTCAGTTTCAAAACACACAGAGGCATCAGGCTGGCTCTCATGTGATGCTGGGAGAGCCCTGTGACAATTCATCAGGAGGAAGTACAACAAAAGAACACCAAGAAAAAAATAAGCAAGAGAACCCCAAAACCCCCCCCCACTTCACATAATCCTCTAAGGCATCACACTGAGAGCCAGCTCTGCTCAGGGGAGGGCACCTGAGCCTCTGGGAAATCTCATTTTCCAGAGCTCCTTCACTCCCAGAGGTCAGCTGAACTCTTCCAAGTGGCCATAAAACATTTCACACCAACATCTGGGAACATTTTATGCAGGAGAGGCAGAGAGACAGAAGCCAACAACATGGGATCCAGCTTTGTAAGCTACCCAAGGCACTGAGAGCACAGTTCATGAGGCAGCTCTATCAAAAGCTTTCAGCTGGGGGATTCATTTTCTCATCCAAAGAACAAGAGGACCTTAGCTGTGCAGCAGTTCCAGACTTCAAGTGACCACTGCATAAAGGCTTGAGCTACTGCTTCTGGAAGTGCAGATATTTAGCTGATTTTGAGAAATCAACTGCTGCCTAATGGGATATTTTAGCAACACAATAGATGTCTGTTCAGATTACACTAAGCTCATCAACAGCTTTTCTCCTTGTTCAGCTGAGTGCCCAACAGCTCCAGTATCATGGCAGGCTACAACTGGAAGGTCAAAGAAGTCTGCCCTAAATGTGGCAGAGACCTAAACAGTGAACACATGGCCACTTACACTGGGAAAATTAATTGCCACTGGCATTTTCAACTAATTGTTGCAACTAAACCAAACCCAGTTGAAGCCTGGAAGCCTGGCAATTTGGACACATTGAAAACCAGTTTGAAACAATCAAGTGCTTTTGCTCATCCAAAAGGGGCAAAAGCAAATGCAAGGCCAAGGCCAGCAAACCCTTGGCTCAGGTAAGCAGTGCCTGGATGCTGCACTGACACCAGCCAAAGTCACACACAGCACCAGACTCACCACCCACTTCTGCATTACAGCTGCCCCAGTCCCTTCCAGTGCTGCTCCAAGGGCTGGCACATGTTCAAAATCAGCAGAGCCACAGCAGCACACAGGCAGGAAAAAGAGGACAGGCCTAGGATGGTGCATTCCCAAAGGAGTCACCTTGTCTCAGAGAATGACAGTATTGTTTGGGTTGGAAGAGACCTCTCAGATCATCAAGTCCAACCACTGCCCAGCACTGCCAGGTCCCCACTAAACCACAGCCCTCAGCAACATATCTAAATGTCTCTGAAACCCCTCCAGGGATGGTGACTCCACCACTGCCCTGGGCCAAGGCTTAATTACTCTCTCAGTGAAAAAAGTTTTCCTAATATCCAACCTAAGCCTCCTCTGGCACAACTTGAGGCCATTTATTTCCTCTTGTCCTGTCACTTGTTACTTGGGATCAAAAAAACCAACCTCCACCTCACTCCAACCTCCTTCCAGTCTCACTCTGCATGTGATTACTGGTGACATTTGTCACAGACAGGCAATCTCAGCCTTCCTCTAGCTCCTGGAAAGGAGCAGTATTAGCAAAGCTAAATATTTATTAGTTCTCAGATCACAGAAGACAACACTCCAGCAACTTATCCTGTCCTTTTCCACCAGGCACTTCCCCTCCCCAGCCAAAGGCTCACAAACCCAAGCATCTGTCACCACTACCAAGGAGCTCCTTGGCCAGCTCCTTTGTCATAATCTCACCAGTTACTATTTTTGGTTTTCCAACTAAATAGCCAGAATAAGAGTCACCACTGTAATTGCATTCACTGAGCTCATAACTTTACATACAGCATTTGTAACCTCTACACAGGCAGCTACAGCAAGTAATCCTCATTGGGTAAAGCAAGACCTGCAAAAATACTCTATTTAGTTTAAACTATGACCTTTTAACAATAATTGCCACTCTCAGGGACCACCAGTAATCACAGGAGGAACTTGTCCATGATTTCTGTGCAACGTTGTTCCCAGTATAAACAAGAGTGGCAGCAGGTGCTGTAACGGCTTCAAGCCCTGGGGAGTGGCTACCACAGACCTTGAGTCACTAGAGCCTCCTTTTCTCTCTGGAAAACCCACACTGACACCAGAATCACCTCCCTTGATCATTTCCATATTCCCACATCCTGTAAAGAACACAAGTGTTTAGGAAAGCAGAGTGAAAACCAAAGGAGCAGCACAGGGCAAGAGGGACAACCTCAGCTCAGCTATTGGGCTGCAAAAGCCAGCAGTGAAGACCTCTCCCTGCTTCTCAGTGCCCTTGGCTGGGAAGTTCACTCTCTGGTGCCTGTCATCAGATCCTGCTCACCAAAGGGAAGTGCTGGGCCACTGGTCAGTCACCCGTGGAAAGGCAGCACTCGTGACAGCGTGGCTCTGCCAGCAGGAAGTCTCCCGGGTGGGAGAGATGCCCAACTGCCCTCGGTTGCCCAGACAACACTGGGAGAAGGAAAACACCATACAACACCAAAAAATGCCACCCACAAGTGTCTTCTACCTGGGACCTGTGAAGAAGTGACAGCAGGAGACAAAGCCAGTACCTGTAGTGAAACACTTCCAGAAGTTAGCAGCTTATGAACCTACAAAATCATCTTTAAAGCAGATCCAAGACAAAACCTCCTGGAGGTGAGGTCAGGCCAAGACATCAGGAATTGAGCAACTGTTTTGCAAGAAACGTTCTCCACTAATAACTCGGCGTTTCCCTTCTGATACATCTCTAATCAGCCTCTTAGCGCCTGTTCTCATTATGCATTTACCTCTGAAACCTGCTGCCTCCATTTCAGACCTGAAGCAGAGCTCGCTTGCCCCCCAAGACAGCACGTCGCAGCCTTGCGCCCCTGCAGCAATCCTCATCTGGTCTCCAAACGGCATTATTACCGATACCCCAGTCTCCTAACAGGAACTGACCGAGAAGTTCCTTACGCAATTATCCCGGAGGCTGAACAGAAGGTCAGCGAACACCTCCACGCCCATAACTGCGGCAGGATGTGGACACAGACGTGTCTAGGTGTTTATTTCCTCCCCGTTTTCACCAGCCGCAGACCGAGGAACCCCTCGGGCAACCAGCGGCCCTCAGCCGGCATCAGCCGTCCCTTCTCTACCCCCGACGCCGTCGCCGGGGAGCGATAGCCTCGCCACACATCTCCCGAGCCGGCCAGAGCACGACACAGCTCCCCGGTGAGAGCGGGGACCAACGCTGCCCTCTCCTCTCCTTTCCTCACTCCGCCATACCCGGCCACCAGGCTCACGGCCGCCGACAGCAGGCCGCCGCCGCCACCCCGGGGCCCCGCACAAAGAGCCGCGGGAGAGTAGGCCCCAGCCCCGGCCCCGGCCCCTCCTTACCTCCTGGCTGCCGTTCGTTAGGGCCCACAGTGCGGAGAGAGGCGGCGGCTGCTCCCCTAGCTTCCGTCAGCGCCGCTATGAGTGGAGCGAGGGCGGTGGTAGAACCGGACAAGCCCTGCGCATGCTCCAGCGGCAGGAGTGGGCCGGACCCGGCAGGAGGGGAAGGGGCCGGAGCTAGGGGTTTCGGACCTTGGACTAACCCCCCGGTGGTTGTGGGGCGCAGGCGCTGGAAGCTGTGTAGCAACAGCCAAGCGCCGTTAGATACGGACCCTGCTGTCCACCGTGGCCGGCGACGCTCCCCTCTGCTCGCTTGGTATTGTCAGAGTTGGAAGGGACCTCAAAGATCATCCAGCTCCAACCCCCCTGCCTGGCAGGGACACCATCCACTAGATCAGGTTGCCCACGGTCCCATCGAGCCTTGTCTTAAAAGCTTCCAGGGATGAGGCTTTCTCAACGTCTGGCTCTTTATTTCTGTAGTGCCTTTGCATTTTCGTTTGCCTTTATTAAAGAATTCTAGAATCAGTAGAGTTGGAAGAGACCTCTTAGATCATCGAGTCCAACCGTTAACCCAACACCACCGTGTCCCTAAACACTACGTCTGCACAGTTTTGGAACCCCTCCAGGGATGGTGACTCCATCACTGCCCTGGGCAGCCTGGGCCAATGCAGAACGACTCTCTCAGTGAAGAAATGTTTCCTAGTACCCAACCTGAACGTCCCCTGGTGCAACTTGAAGCTGTCTCCTCTCACCCTGTTGCTTGTTACCTAGGAGAGGAGACCAATCCCCACCTGGCTCCAACCTCCTTTCAGGGAGTTGTAGAGAGTGAGAAGGTCTCCCCTGAGCCTCCTCTTCTCCAGGCTAACCAACCCCAGTTCCCCCAGCTGCTCCTCACAACACTTGTGCTCCAGACCCTTCACCAGCTCCGTTGCCCTTCTCTGGACACACTCCTGCACCTCAATGTCCTTCCTTAGTGAGAGCCCCAAAACTGAACCCAGAATTTGATGTGTGGCCTCACCAGTGCCGAGTACAGGTGGAAGCTTTCACAGCTGTCATTTCCATGAAGGAAATTCTCACAGTGTCTGCTTCTAGCTGTGATAATGCTTGCATTTAGAGTTAGTACCAAGGGTTGTGGTGCAGACCAAGGTCACTGGCAAATCTTGTGTACAGTACTGAAGGTACAGAGTAAAAGGCCACACCTCTGGGGAGGAGGGGACAGCACAGGTGACCCTAAACTGACCAAGAAGAGATTCCATTCCATGTACATCACATTGAGTCTAAAGCTGAAGGAACATGAGGATCAAGCCTCCTCTTCAATGGCTGGCATTTGGGGAGGACTCTGTTCTGCTTTCCACCCTGATCAAATCCAGCTCCTGAATCTGGTTTCATCTGCCACTGAGTCCAGTCTGGGACTTCCCCAGTGCTGCCACAGCATCAGTGGGGATGGTGATGTCATTGCTATCAGGTGGTTGGGTTCAATATGGGTTTTGTATAATTTGTTATTGTTTCCTTAAAGATGTTTTAGTTTTCTTTTCCAACACCCCAGTCTCTCCCCCTTATTCCTTTTCTTTTCCCTTTGAGAAGGCAGAGGGGTTCAAAGAGCATCTGGCACTCATCTAGTGGCCAGCCCAGCCCTGACCTGGGGAGGTCATGAAAAACATGAGAAACTGCTGGAATTCAAGTTACCTGGGTGACTCCTTGTTCATATATGTCTCATCCTCTTTTTAAGGGCAGTACAGCATGTTACTTTCCCTGTCCACTCCCCAGCCCACTGGCTGGATGCTGCTCAGTGCCTGTACAGTTTTCCACTGTTCACTTGGCAGTTTCATGCCTGATTTCCTGCCTGCTATTCAAACTCTGCTCTAAAGATGGAAATGCTAATGTTGTCACCATCTTCTCTAAGTAACACTCTAGTGTTCAAGTGCTGTGCAAACAATCACACAGTTATTTTCTATCACAATTCCTGGGACAGAGAACAGGGAATTCAGCCACTTGGGCTGAATATGCTCCCAATGCATTATTCTGAGCTCTCAGTTCTACAAACCTGTGTCTTATGTTTGTGAGAATACAGAAGGTTTTTTGTTCAGTCATCACCTCCCTGACTTCACTCATGGCCCAACACTTCTACATATTAGACTCTAGAGCCTCTGTAGGGCAACAGGAAAATGAGGAAAATACAGGAACTGTGTGTGGACAGCCTGGCCAGAGGACTTGTTTGTCACCACAGGAGACCTCTGGGGCAGAGGTGGGAACAACATCCAACTCTGCTGGTCCAGGGTGTGATCAGTAAGATGTTCCTCTCTCCTCCTCATTCCAACCTTCATAACAGATGAGGCAGAGGTCCTGCAGACAACAGGCTCCTTCATGCACAACCTTGAGTCAGTCCTAGGAGAGAGGAGACAGGAAAGGAGAGCTGAGGAAAGGGAGTGCTTGAACTCTCCACAAGCAGGTGGGAGGGGTGAGTGTGCTCTTCCTGTGCCTAATCCAAAATGAGACTTCACTGGAAAGGACTTAAATAGCCTGAACAGTATTTTCCTGTCTCTGATGTATACACTTCAATGTTTAAAAATCTGTATTCTGTGTTTTCAGGCTGTAAAGACTAGAGACAGAAGGTAGGTGCAGTACAAATAAGGTTTGCATTCCACAGTAATGGTATTTTTATTGTTTAACTGCTGAGTCCCAGGGACTCAGTGTTTTTCCCTTTCTCCCAGTGCCTCTAAATCAACTTTTATACATTCACATTAGATGTGGCCTGGTTCAGGTTGAGGTTATGGTCTCTAATCCAGGTGACATTCTGTGCTCTGGCTGAAGCATGAAGCCAGACTAGAGGACTGCAGGCAGATCCCTCTGCCCCTAAAAGAGGTAAGGGAAATGCTCTGGTGGAACATTCCTCTGTGTTCTGCCTTTACTGGGTCCCAGTGATACACTGGAGGCAGCTGAATGGGAAAATGTGGCAGGAATTTAGACAGGCTTGAGTGCCACTGCCCAAGAAGCTGCACTGAGATCCTTCAGCAAACGTTGTGGTGGCTGCTGGCACACAGGGGGAGGACACCCTGGTCACCTCTGCTTTGCACTTTGTCACCACGGGGCACAGGAGCTTGCAGCAAGTGAACTCTGAGCCTGGCACTTAAAACAACACTGAGGATAAAACTGAGCAGACCCTGGCCTCTGGGCTGGGGTGGTGGGATAGAGGTGGGTGCTACTCTTGTGCAAAGACTGGAACACAGAATGTTCCACCTGAACTTGAAGAACAAACCTCTTCCCTTTGAAGGTGCCAGAGCCCTGACCCAGGCTGCCCAGAGAGGCTGTGGAGTCTCCTTCTGGGGAGAGATTCCAAAGGCAGCTGGAGGTGATCCTGGGCAAGCTGCTGTGGGTGACCCTGCTTTAGCAGGGGGGTTGGACCAGATGATCCCCAGAGGTCCCTTCCAACCCCAAGCATGCTAGATTCTGGGCCTGTGTGATTCTTGCAGTTGAGCCTCCTTGCCCTCCACCCCAGATCATTCCCCACTCACACATTACCACAGCTAATAAGTTACAATTAGAATTTCCCTTGTAGATCTGTCACTGCTGGAAGTCTTTAGATCAACCTGAGAATTCTGAGGGAGCCTCTGCCGGGAGCTGGGGTTGCCAGGAACAATCAGGAGATGGCTCATCCAAAGGCATGTGTTGGTGTTGGCCCAGTGCCCT
The DNA here is from genome assembly GCA_013399015.1 of Galbula dea. NCBI lineage: Eukaryota > Metazoa > Chordata > Aves > Piciformes > Galbulidae > Galbula > Galbula dea. Next base: position 1,393,844 of record VWZX01000455.1, read on the forward strand.
CGCTTTTCTGGGGAGCTATCTCCACACTGACTCAGCAAGGCAAATGCTTGCTGTAGCTCAGGAATGGTTTTACTTGGAAGTCTGCCACCTCCTTTCTGAACCACACCAAACCAGTTTAACTCAGGAGCTCAGTCCTGAGCCATATGGCTACTGGAGCACCAATGTATAGCAGTTTGTTGAGAAAAGCAATGTTTGGTTCCTACTTGTAAACTTTGCAGCTGTTTCAATGCTTGTCTTTTAATCTAGTGTTTTCTCTTCATCCTCCTCAGCTCCTGTTCTCTGCAACACCTACCTGCCATCCCTCATCCATCAAGTCTTTTCCTCCTACATTATCATGTTCTTTTTGTGCATTTCTTTGCTTTCATTTTTCTCTACTTGTGGTTTAAGTCTTTTCATCTGCAAAGCCAAGCCATAAGAGGCAGATCTCTGCTCTTTGTCTACTTCAGTTAAAAAAACCCCAATAACATAAAAACAAGCAAAAAGAAATGGGTAAAATGACAGCAATTTTGCAAACTATAGTAAAATTGCAATGTTCCAGCAATCCTGGGAGCAGAAAAAGAGAATCCCTTGCTAAACATCAGCAGAGATAGGTAGTTCTTCAAATGAGCCATCTGCATTCAGTTGCAATTCAATTTTCTCAGGCCAGAGCTAACTCACATGTAAAACCAGTGTGCTTTGGACAGCTTGCTTAGGGACTCCCAGACTCCTCTCCCTTGAATCTAATCTGGACACTTGAGGAGCCTCACACTGAAGTTGTTCTGATATTATCTCTGTGACAACACCACACCTTATTTTTGCCCTTTCTTTTGCACAAAAGACATTGTTCAATGTTCACTGTTCCCTGTAACCAAAAGAAAAATCAAAATAAAAGAAATCAAAAGCTTTGGCTGCAGAGAAATCTGATGATAAAGAGGAGTGTATTACAGAGAAGGATTGAAGCTCTGACTGGCAGATTACTGCTGCAGTAGTGAAAGGCTCTCACTGCTCAGTTCTTCACTTGTATCTTCCAGTTCTATAGAAGCAAGAAGCCAATTCTGACCAGCACAGTTCAGTAGCTGCTGTAGAACACAAGTGCCATCCAAAGAGCTTTACCAGCAGGTGGTGACATATTCTTATTTATCAACAATTTTCTGGCTGCAAAAAGTTCCCAGAATGGTTTGGGTTGGAAGGGACCTTTAGAAGTCATCTAGTCTATCTCCCCTGCAGTCAGCAGGGACACCTGCAACTAGAGCAGGTTGCTCAGAGCCCCAACCAACCTGACCTGGAATGATTCCAGGGATGGGACATCATCTCCCACTTCTCTGGACAACCTGGGACAGTGTCTCATCACCCTCAGTGTCAAAAATTTCTTCCTTCTTTCTAGTCCAAATCTCTTTTAGTTTCAAACCATCAGCCCTTGTGCTGTCCCAACAGACCTTGCTAAAAAAATCTGTCCCCATCTTTCTTCTAGGCCCCTTTAAGTACTAAAAGGTCACCATAAGGTCTCCCTGGAGCCTTCTCTTCTCCAAGCTGGAGAACCCTAACTCTCTTAGCCTTCCAATCTGTCACTAGCCATTTCATACATTGCTAAACTTGAACTGTAAACTGCAATTGGTAAATCTGGAGGCTAGATCAAACCACACCTGACAGACCTTCAAATTATCAGCTATTACAGCTCTTTGATTACTTTGGAACCACTACTGATAGGTGACATCAGTTGAAGGCCATGTCTGCAACAGTCTACATCAATCCAGTGAAGCTCTCTGCAGAAAGATGCCAGAACAGAGACACAAGAGGCTGTCTCCAGAAATGGTTAATCAATAGCTTGCTAGGTTGACTGGGTGCCATTAGATCCAGTGGTGCACCTAGAGTATATAAATCCTGACCTGTCTTCTGTCTCATTCTCAGTCACCTCTCCTGCCATACTTGGTAGTTACCAGCTTTCCACTTGGAAGTTTTTGGGGACATTACCAGCAATGTTCATAGCATCATGGATCTGGGGAGCAGCGATACTGCTCTGCTGTGGGGTTTGGTTTCTTCTAGGCAGGAGAAGGAGGTAAGGAATCTCTTTGTAAATGCACCTCAAGTGTAGCCTCTATTTCTATCAAATATACCCTGTGCACAACTGAAAGAAATGTAGTCTTAAGAGTGTCAGATGGACAGAGGCACCATGGCATGGGCAGCACTGAAGTCTGGTCCCTCAAGAAGTTGATGTTACCATATACAAAAAATATACTGCTTTTTGTGCACAGACTCTTTAATAATAAGTGGGGTAAAGCCCAGACTGAGCTGGAGCTGTAGATACAAATCAATGCATAAATGAGGTAATTAAAAGATGAATATGCATAGTCTGATCTCCTAAAGTACTGGGCTGTAGTTTTACCTGCATTGTAATCACAGCTAGTACCTACTTCTATCTAATTATAGTTCCAAACATTATCATATTATCAGTCTATCATGCATAGCAATACAATGTAATCCAGATAATATTGATGTACCTGACTATGTTGACCTATTCCTTACAAGCATTTATCCTCCTGGCACATTTACATGAGGAGCAAGTCATCTGCTGACCTATGTTGCATTGTTCAGCAGTCATTTTCCTGGTTTACTTTCAGCAGCTCAATAAAAAAAAGCTGAAAATAGTTAACTTCAGATATCAACCATCAGGAATTTACTAGAAAAGCTACAGCTAAAGCTTTTTTCCTTATGCAGGAAAGTAGTTTTCTGATTCAGAGTAAAAGAGATCATTTAAGCACATGCTTAACTTCATGACACTTTGCCTGAAAGACTAACCCTTGTGCTTACTGAAGAGCATGGCAAAATTCCCACTGTTTTCAGCAGGATCTGGTCCAAATGGGATATGCCAAGACTAACAACCTTTCTACACTCAAAAGGCTATTCCCTTTGGCCTTCAAATTGAAATTGTGGATCCCACTGCTCCAAAGTGTATCAGGCTATTAGCGGGATGGAACTACCACCTAACTGTGCAGGTTAGCTAATGGCAATCATTCTGCATTTGAAGAGGTGAAAAGTATACTCCTGATCTAGGGAAATGAACACTGACATCATCAAATGGGGATTTGGCTTTTCATGACACAGGCTGTTGAAGTTATTCTATCTTACACACCACGCACCATAAACCTCACAATAGGCTGAGTCCTTTAAGGGGAGACAAATCACTTATCAATATACTATTAGTTTGGGAAGGGGGCTGCATTTTTACACAGTATGAAAAGCCTATCTATCATCAGTATTTTACTTACCTGGTGGTCCTGGAGAAGAGACCTTCAGCCTTCCTGACACATTCAGCTTCTGTTTGTCTTTTGTAGGCGACAAGGTGAACCCCCACTTGAAAACGGCTTCCTTCCATACTTGGGCTGTGCCTTGCAGTTTGGTGCCAACCCCCTGGAGTTCCTCAGAGAGAAGCAGAAGAAGCATGGCCACATTTTCACTTGCCAAGTAGCTGGGAAGTACATCCACTTCCTCACTGACCCCTTTTCATACCATGCACTGACACGGCAAGGAAAGCACCTGGACTGGAAGAAGTTTCATTTTGCTACTTCTGCCAAGGTACCTCTGAAAATGGCTTGAACATCAACCATGCAAAGTGGCTGCTGGCAGGACAGACAGACCCAGTTAAGCCTCAGAGCATAACTCTGCCTTTGGAACAGAACTGCTGTCACTCTGCACTTTTTGTTGGTTTAAAACACTGAGGTCTTTTCCCCCTTTCCTTTCTGGAAAGGAAATTTGCACTGGTTTGGATTGCCCAAGAGCTGACATTATTCAGCCCAAATTGCTAAGGCAGAAATACAATTAGCACATCCACAAAATGATGATCAGCTTGCAGAAGCTGAAACCTTCTTCAGGGATGTTCTCACTGCTATGGAAGATTGGGTCCTAATGCCTTAAAAAATGATGTAACATAGTAGGACCTCAGCCAAACTCTTACTAAAGTAAGAGAAAGGCTCCTCTTGATGTCAGTGGGAGTTGAATGAAGGTCTAGGAAACCACATTCATTTATTTGTAAGCATTTATGCAAATCTCTTTTCATTTGCCTACTTCTATGTTTCACTGAGAAAGTATCAGTTCTAGTGTTAACAGCCCTCATTCTGCTTCCCTCTAGTAAGCTACGAAGTTCTCCTTTGGCTCTACCTTCTCTTAGACCTTCTCATCAAGCTTCTGACAGTCCTTATTTATCATGCATATGATTTCTTTTTGACAGGCTTTTGGGCATGGTAGCATTGACCCAGCAGAGGGAAACACCACAGAAAATTTTCACCAGACCTTCATTAGAACTCTTCAAGGTAACGCCCTAGATGCCCTCATTGAAGCCATGATGGAAAACCTACAGTATGTCATGCTGCAGTCAAGAACATCTAAACTTCAGTCTAACACCTGGGTGACAGAAGGACTTTATACCTTCTGTTGCCAGGTGATGTTTGAGTCTGGCTTTCTAACCCTTTTTGGCAAACGACTTCATTCGACTAACGACGCAAACCTATCCTCAAAGCAGGAAACTGAGAGAGCTCATATCCTAAATGCCCTTGAAAACTTCAAGGAATTTGATAGGATCTTCCCAGCCCTGGTGGCAGGGCTGCCTATCCACCTCTTCAAGAGTGCCCACAGTGCCCGGGAGAGGCTGGGGGAGGCACTTCTCCACAAGAACCTCCTGAAGAGAGACAACCTCTCTGAGCTCGTCACCCTCCGCATGTTCCTGAACGACACGCTCTCAACCTTCGATGACATGGAGAAGGCAAAGACCCACGTGGCAGTGCTCTGGGCCTCCCAAGCCAACACCATTCCTGCCACCTTCTGGACCTTGTTCTACCTTCTTAAGTAAGTCTCAGTGTTTCTTGTTTCCAAGTCAGAAAAACGGTTGTTATGTTTCAGGAACTAGTTTGCTAATAGAGGCAAGTTCCACTGCTGGAGACCTCGTTGGTGTCCAAAAGCTTAGTGACTCCAAGAGAAGTGGCATGTTCTTCTGGACTTCCACCCAAACCACCCTTGCTCATCTCACACCAAGCAGTGGCACCACAGAGCAATTCTGCAGAAGCTTTAAAAAACCCAAATCACTCCAGGACACTGCTACCTTTTGTCAAGAAAGCTTTGGAGTAAATCTCTAGGCTATGACATCAAAGGCACTGGTTGGAGTCAGAAGATGAATTGTAGTGAGGGCTGCCAGGATAATTGGCCATTTTTAGGCCATCTCACTAGAGCAGGCAGAATGACCTTGATCATTGCTATTGCTTTCACAGACACTCACTAGAAAACAGTTGCTCTGTTGACAGATCTCCCTGAGGTTGCACAGCAGACTGCAGCTGCTGAGCTTGTTACTCATGAGAGGAGTGCACAGGTCAACACTGCTATTAAATGTCCATTTTAGGCTGGGCCTCTGTGGAGCACAACCTTCCTCAGCATGACTAACTCCTAACTATGTATCTAAATTGCTGATGTTTTCACTTAGCCACTGGCTTGCACCCTCCTATTGACCTGGCAATGCTGGTATCTGAGGTTCTTTACTACTTTTCACTCCAAGAATGATCTAGCTTTAGGTCTTTTAACATCCTGATGGATTGTGCCTCCATCAAAGACACAATTGCATTCTACCTTGCAACCTATAAGCATCTCACCACAGCTCATCTAGGCCAAGAAAGTCTAGTCAGTGAAGGATACTAGGTGGACTTTCAGTATTAGGAAGATTCTTTGCAGCTAGACAGAATATTGCCACATAACAGGACACCATCCAGGATAAGTGATGTTATAAAACTGATCTACAATCCTGCTCCTAAACTTTTAACCTGCAGTGGGGCTATTTCCTAATCTACAACTGGTTGACTTATTTCTTATTCTTGGCACTGCTTTTAGTGACATTACTGTTTATCACCTGAGTTATGCAGATCAGTTCTGTCCCACTTGTCACTGGAGACAGAACCAAAACCTTGGGGTTCTTTTCCTGGGTTTGAAGCTATCATATCTTTGCCATGACGTGAAAAAGTGTCACTGCAGCATTTGGCTGCAACATTTCCATTTAAGAAGGTTAAACAAGCTGAATCCTAGTCAAGAAGAAAGTTAATGGCAAAAGCCCTTTCTAAAGTATCTTGAGGCCTAAAATCACATCATACTTCTGCTTTGTTTTTGATCTTAGGAGTCCAGAAGCAATGAGAGCTGCTACCAAAGAAGTGCAAAGTATTTTGGAAAGTGCTGGAGAGAAGATCAGCTTAGATGGCAAACAGATCTCCTTGAACAGAAAGCAGCTGGATAATATGCCAGTATTAGGTAGGATTATTTTATGCAGGAGCACCAAAAATCACCCCACAATTTTCACAGCCTTCTACTTCTTGCCATAGAAATGCTTTGGATGAATCCTTATGGAATTAGCCAACAAACACTAGAACACAATTAGTCTTCCCAATGTGATACTGAGGGTATCAACATTCATGGGAATAGCACTTTTTTGGGGCTAATCTCATGTTTCCCTACTGCTACCCAGCAAAGTAATGTAGTAGTGGAGGCCCATGGATAATTCAGAACAATGTTTGGGTTAGTAACAACTTGAGATCAAATAAAAGAGTGTTGCCAAATTTTATATCCCAATTCAACTCTTAAGTATGTTTCCTAGAGGAAAGTGGATGATGCTATTTGCAGAAGGGATAATCATGCTCAACAGAAATGAGAGAGAGACTTTCTTAGGCATAGAGGGAGTTATCACCAAAGCATTTCTTCTAATAAATGCAGGGTTTGACAATGGGCCTGAAAGAGTTCCAAATGCAAGACCTCTCCCAGGGACACACATCTACTATTTCCATGGTAACCATTCCTTCTCCTCTCCCCACAGACAGCATCATCAAGGAGGCCATGAGGCTGTCGAGTGCATCCATGACCTTCCGAGTCGCCAAGGACGACTTCACCTTGCACCTTGAAAGCGACTGCTACAACATCCGCCGTGATGACATTGTAGCTCTGTACCCTCAGCTGCTGCATTTTGATCCAGAAATCTATGCTGATCCCTTGGTAAGTGTTTATCAAAGTGCATTCAACTCTGGAGCTCTATAGCAGAAAATAACATGTCTTTAAACAGAGCATTTATAGCTGTGCTCCAGACAGACTGGGCTTAGGTCTGGAGGTGTAATGATGGGCAAGAAAAAGAGCAAAGTCAGCCCAAGCACTAGCTGCAAAACATGTGTTAGAGTAACCAAGAAGGGTGGTGCCAGCCCAAGACAGCTTCCAACTCACTGCTCTCCTCACTGAGGAAAATTCACCTTTATGGGGGTCTAGGGAGGACATGGATAATATTTTCCCACAGGCACTGAATGAGAAACCTTCCAGTTCTGCTGCATGAACAAGGATGAAGGTTATAACCCTTCCTTTAAGAGGTTAGAAAAGGAGAGTGATCAGCAAAGAACCTGGGACCATGTTCCACATACCAGAACCTTTCAGGGGCTCCCCTTTCCAAAGACCACCACAGGGGATGGCACTATTGTACAGTTCTCCACTGCTAAAGGCTCTTCTTCCCCTGCCTGCACCTTGTGTCTTAAAGCCATTATCTAGGGCATCTATCTGTCCTCCTGTACTCAGCACTGCTGAGGCTACATCTTGAGTATTGGGTTCAGGTTTGGGACATTGAGCTGTTGGAGAATGCCCAAAGAAGGGTCTGGAGCACAAGTGTTATGAGGAGTGACTGAGGGCCTAGGGTTGTTTGGTCTGGAGGAGGCTCAGTGGAGACCTTCTCACTCTCTACAAATACCTGAAAGGAGGTTGGTGTGAGGTGAGGGTTGGTCTCTTCTCCCAGGTGACCAGTGACTTGAAGTTGTGCCAGGGAGGTTCAAACTGGATATTGGGAAGAAATTCTTCCCCAAGAGGGTTATCAGGCATTGGCCCAGGCTGCCAAGAGAGGTGGTGGAATCACCATCTCTTTCAAGAGTTCCAAAGCCCTGCAGCTGTGCTTGGGGACATGGCTTAGTGACGAGCATGGGTAGATGGTTGGATTCAAATGATCTCAGAGGTCTTTTCCAATCCTAATGATTCTATGAGCTAGTCTTTGGAGGGGTTCAGCTATCAAGTAACTCTTTGGTGGCTTTAATTACAGACATTCAAATACAATCGCTTCCTCAACGAGAAGGGAGGAGAGAAGACTGACTTCTACCGCAACGGCCGCAAGCTCAAGTACTACTACATGCCCTTTGGGACAGGCATAGCTAAATGCCCTGGCAGGTTATTTGCTGTCCATGAAATTAAACAATTTTTGGCCTTGATTTTTTCCTATTTTGAGCTAGAGCTTGTGGACAATGACGTGCAATGTCCTTCTTTAGATCAATCCCGTGCAGGGCTGGGGATTTTGCAACCAGCTAATGACATTGATTTCAGGTATAGACTGAAGTGTTTGTGAATGTGTATTTTATATGATACAGCTCGACTCTGTACTGTAGAAACACTGCAGAACCTCTACTTTATATATATATATATTTTATGTATATATGCAACTGAAATGTTGCAAGTCTTAGGGCAAAATCTTTATGAAGATGCTAATTTATCAGTTTAATGGCAAATGCCTAATGCAGTACCATTATGGTACCAGCACGCAGGGGGTTTAATGCACTGTGCTCATACAAATGTCTCCTCTTTTACCAACAGTTTATGGAATGCAAGTTAAGGTTTTGAATTGTCTGTACAGGAACTTTAGAGTTGTTTTGGGTTTTTTTTCTGTCAGCAAATACTTTCCCAGACTTAGAATTTCATCTGTTAATTGTCTAAATTCAGCTACAGTTCAAACTTATCTTTTTTTACAATGGAAATGCTGATGGGGGTGGCTCTCCCCTCAGGTTAAATAAAATTATTGTTCTATCAAGGGGAAGAGTTTCCTGGGGAAGTTCCTATATGGTTTTATGAAAAACTAGACAAAGGATTTGAAGAAAAGCTACCAAAATGTTCACGTTCTAGTGAAACTGCAAACCTTGTATTATACTCCCTGTTTCCAGGAAGTTGTGAATGTAGGAAAATAAATGATATTGGCTGAACCAAATGTGTCTCTAGACCCTTTGTTGTTTTCATGTCTTAACATTATCAAAGAAAGATTTATCATCCAAAGACACCTGAGCCAGCTTGAAACTTGCCAGCTCAAATGCCAATATGGAGAGGAAGAAAAAGCCACCACACATTCACCTGTGGTTCTATAGTCTGTGATTCTTTGCTATCTGTGTGTTGTCTTTGTCATTCTACTCCAGATGTGGCCTTGCTAGGGCAGAGCAGAGAAGCCATGCACAGGGTCCCAGAGCAGTGGCTCAGGGTCTCCTAGTGAAACTCTTGTGGAAGCATGGCCCCACCACTCTGCTGCCTTCCTGTCACTCCTCTGGGGCTGGGGTAGCAATTCTCCATGGACAGCTGGACCTCTGTCTTGGTATTCAGTGTATAAAACCACAGAGGTGACCAGCTCTTTCTGCCCTGTGCTAAACCCCTGTAATCTAAGGAGTATAAGCATGTCTTCAGGGGACACTTTTTGATGTTGACCTAGTGTTATGCAGCTGAAAAGATACAGTAAAACCCCCTGAACATGCTTCCACTTGGTGACAGAAGACATAAAGAGTTGGAACAGTTTTGGATAGGGATTTTTTTGGTTATATATTGGGCTACATACAAGTATTTTGGTTTGTGCCATGGCTGCTCATTTTCTGACCTCAGTTAAACCCCTGTTACTGGGGTCATATAGATGCAAGCATGGGGAGAGAAGAGTACAAGGTCTGTGGCTGCTATGCCTTAGCTAATGTCATCAAATGCTTCAGCAATCAATAGTCATTGGCCTTGCCAGGGTCATGGACAGCACAAGGTTATGGCAGGGCAATTCTTTTTGCTGCCTCTCCTAATAGCAGAGCTCTTCTGAAGACAAGAGACCAAAAAGAGTGAGACTAAAGACTGTAAGAGCAATTAGAGGAATATTTGGCAGATCCAGGCTGGTGGGAAGGAGGCAACTCCTGCTGCATCACATTACTTATTTAACAGGTAACATACATCAAGGGATATGGGCAGGAGGGGGGTAAAGACCTCACCAACCCCCAGGTGAGAACCCTAACCATGATGTTGGCTTAGACATTCCCTCATCTTCTCAGGTCTCTGAAAAATTAAACAGATCCAACAGGACAATTTGCATGACTCCCTGGTGGTAGCCTTAAAGCTAAAGTGTTCCCTTAGCTGAGAAGAGATTCAGTTTTGACACAGGATTGAAGTCCCTGAGGTAGAGGAGGGCATCGAGTCCAGGCTTTGCCACACCCTAGGGGATGACTCTTACCTTGTGGTTGTCCCCTAAAGGGAGAGTAAGAGTGAGGAGTACCTCCTGAGAGAGGCCACAAGAACAATACAGAATAGGCACATCAAGCAGTTTAAGTGCTTAAGCCCTTTTGGACCCAGATGAAAGAAATTTTAGTGTTAACTATAGCTTAGCTGTCAACAGGGTGCAGAGTGCTACAGTCACATGTCAGGAGCCTGAAGATAGGGGCCAAGATCTGCTCTCCTTTACACCACAATAAGGTCAACACAGCTAAACACCACACAGAAGGGGCTTGATCACAATGATGCCTGCAGTCTGTCCCTCTTGAGGTAGCTGCACACAGGAGGTTTGGTGGTAAAAGCAGTCACTGCCTCATAATAACCTTAGAATTAAATAATCACAAGGTTACATACTATTAAATGGACTGCTGTCAGTGTAAATACCCAGCTTGCTAACTGTTGTTGACTTTGTTTTCTGCCAAGACAGACAGCTCTGTGGGACACACTTCAAATCAAATAATCTTGTGGCACTTAGGGACATGGTTTAGTGGTGACTTGGCAGTGCTGCATTAACAGTTGGGCCCCACGATCTGAGAGGTCTTTTCCAACCTAAAGGAGTCTGTGATTTAGTGCTCCACATGCCATGAAAGGCAAGGTCCACAAGAACATCACTAAAGCCCATAGGCTTGGAGCATGGCAAGCATGTGTGGAGCTTCCTCAGGATCTGTATAAGGCTCCTAAGCAATGGACTTTCACTTTTCACAAAAACAATTGGTTTTCTGTCAGATTCTAGAGGTCTCTGGGAGGCCTCTCTAGCCTTGTGTTAGCTGCTGGTGGACACCCTGCATGAAGTGCTTGCTAGAGGAAGCATGAAGCCCAGTCCTCAGCACCCCTGTGACATACCTGTTCCAGATGCACCACAGCCAGTCTCACCTTTCTCTTGGTTTATAGAGAGAGAACAGTGCCAGCTCCCCTGTCCCTTCTCTGCCCATCTCTGGCCTGTGTCACATGGAAAGCCTCAAAAGGCAGCTCAGAGCCTGCAAGAGAACTGTGGGCAGATCTGAACATCTGGTGCTTGCAAAAGCTTTCTCAGTCACCACCAGCAGCTTGCATGGCTGCTTTGAAGCACAGGGTCTTATAATAAAATCCTGATCTCTGTGGAATTAGACAGAACAAAGCCATCATGCTTCTCCCAAGGATGTCACAAGCTGAGGAAAAGACAAGGTGAAAAGAGGAGGGCAAGGAAAGAACAAGGCAGCATTGCCAGCATGCCAGTTAGTGGCCTGAAGGGACTACAGCTTGGTTAAAGTCAACTTTATCACTGACACTAAAGCATCTTGATTTGGTCAGATCTAAAAGATGAGAACTAGGCAGTTAGTACCAGATGACAGGTAGGTGAGGATTAAGCTGGGAAACTCCTTGAAAGTGAATTAAAAAAAAGAGCTGTTTTATCTTTGGTGCCAGAGACATAACATCTGAAGGAAGAGTACCACTGACTGTGACAGACTGCTGATGGGTGACCAAGGCTGAGGGACTGGGACCAGTTTGGAGACTTGACTTGACTAAAGAGATTGGGAAGAAGTGTCACTTGAGTGAAGCAGGTAAAAATTCAGCTGATGGGCAACCAGAACAACACCTGAAACAATCAGAACAACACTTGAAAGCAGTACTCCAGAATGTGATTTTAAATGGTGCATTCAGCAATCTCTGAGGCAAGAGAGGAACATGGCATGATCACCACTGAAGTAAGCTTGCATTAGGTGACAAAAGAACAAGGGGAAACAAAAGGTTAAGGGAAGGGGTGACAGACAGGGCACTTCTCAGGGGATATGACATGGATGGAGTCTGGAGAAGAGGAGGAAAGCCCAGTAAAAGTTCTGGTTTAGTGGAAACCATCAACCTCCATTTCCAGGGTTCAGATAGACCTCATTCCAACCAGCTACTGCTCCAAATGAGCTACAGCAGACTGAAGCCACATGCATGTACTTGTGCAAATATTTGCTACCACTCTGTTCAAAGTTATTAGGTGATAATGTCCAGCCTTGGAAACTGGCCTTGAACAAGCATTTATTAAGGTTTTCCACTACTACAGCTCTTGCTAAAGATCAAGTCCACCCAACTGCACTGTTAATCAGCCTTGAACCTTTGTGCAGAGGACTGCCAGTAAAAACAGAGAGAAAATATCATCTCTGGAGCCTGCCAGATAAAATGCACGTGCAACCATCACCAGCACCACAGAACCACCCTTACAATTTATGTGTTGTCAAAAACATGCTGGGCAACAAGGAGTCAGGAAAAAAATGCAGAATTTTCACAGCTTCTTACACTTCAGATGGGGATAATCATAATATTTTTGAGGCAGGTGTTATTCAGAAGTTAACAGCCTTTACTTTGAGTTGCTAGCTTCTGTGTAACAGGTTTTTGGAAGGAATACATGGTAGGCATACAAGAAAGAAAGGAAAAATACAGATACATAGATTAAAATAATTTGTTATAGCCTGAAAAAGAAAACATTAAATTGTGCCACCAAAGAAAAGTTTTATAGGAAAATAAAGTAGGCTTAAAGTCCTATTTTGAGAGTGATGGAGCCAGAGTAAGAATCAGGTCACAGATTTAAGAAATCTATCTGCTGATGCCCACCCATAAACTAGCTCTCAAAACTCCTCACACAGCCAGCAGAGATCTGGTCAGCACATGCAGATAACTGAACACCAGCAGCTGCCAAGAGATGTGTGACTACTTTAGGGTAATCCAAATACATCTCTAAACTGAAATGATGGCACTAGAAGGGGTATGACTCACTTGTCTCCACACAGCTCTTTAGAGCTACCTGAAATGCCCTGTGGTATCCCATGTAAACTCCAGACTCCCTTCAAAACAGGCATGTGGATCCCGCACATCAAGTGTCTAATCTGTCAACTTCATGGTGTCTTCAGAGACCATAAAGCTTCTGGGATCTGTGGGACAGCAGCCTGATCAAGCCCTAAACCTCCACCAACTGGAAAGGGAGCTGGGCACCTTGTTCATAAGCAAGGTAGATACCTACATTTAAGTGTCCCAGTCTTTGAACTGAATCCCACTGTCAAGAGTTTTGAGGACTGTCAAAGAAATCCAGGCTTTGAGTTCAGTTTTGGCCATCAACTTCTAAAAACAAATTTTGATTTATAAAAGAAGCAATAGTTATCAATCATATAAAACAGTAAACCTGCTCTGGAGACACTTGCTCTCAATTAGCCTCTGAAAGGAGATTCTGGAGAGACAAGAGTTCCATGTAATTTATGCCTAGGCCTAGGGACTCATGATCTGGAAAAAGACTTTGGTCAACAGCTTCTGTGGGACAAAAGGTAAAGTGTAGTCAATCAAAACAGTTATCTAGGGTCTGTATTACCTGAATTGCTTGAATTGGAAATCAGCAGATTAATTCTTTCCTTTCATTATATTCAGAATGATACATTTGTGGGTTTCTTCCCATTTAGAAAGCTGTTATATCACACTGTCACTCCATGGAAAAGGGACTAAGAGCAGACTTAAACCATTTCTCTAGAATAAAGCTATCTCACTACTGTAACAGCATTTAACTGCTTGTACAAAGCCTGCAGCACCCTCTGAGCTTGCACATGCTACTGTTCTAAGAAAATTCCTCCAATTCAATGTGTTTGTTGGTAGCCTTGGCCATGAGGAAAGGCTGTTTGGCAATCACTAACTCCAGGTCACCTCTACCTTCTCTGCTTGCGCAGTCGATTGGGCAATGAAGCCTATACAGACAACAAAGGCAAACAGACCTTGCCAGGTTGGCATGTTCTGACTTTTTATGGGTTCAGCTAAGCTACCACTTCAAAAGAGAAAGAGAAAATACCAAGTATTTTTCCCTTCTCTACATTTCCTCCACACCAAAGCTATGGATTATATCCATCAATGCATCAACTTGGAGATCCACGGGGCTGATGCTGCAATACCAGTCAAGGCACCAGGAGCTAGAACTTGAGCTCCTAGGAGCTGGAACTTGTTGTTGGACTAGGAGGGTAGAAGTGGAGAAGGCAGTAGCATAGTCCTTAAACTCTTTTATTGTTTCAAAGTTTTACTGCAGCAGAACCTGAGGTGGCAACTAGAATTGGTATCACCATAGTGATTTTGGCCCTGCATTGCAGTATATAAAATAGATGTACAGTAAGTGCCCATTCCTTTCCCCTTGGGCTTAAAGATTTGGCATGCAACACAACCACCACTTCATCACAACATCAACTGGGAAGAAAACAAGAAGTGTTGCCTCCAGTTGTTTTAGCATAAAACTTTAATTACTTAGCACATGGAATGAAGGCTGGTTAAAATCATGCAGACATTCAGATGACAAACCAAACTGTTTCAATTACAACTGCACGTGTAAAAGTTACTCAAATATCTACTTTGAGGTAAAAATGTAAGATTAATCCAATATACTGAGCAATTATAAGCCTAGCATAAATAAATAATATTTTCAGAAGAAAATAATCAGTAAACCCAGAATTTTAAACACTCATCAGTACAAGAGGTACAGCCCACTTTCCTTCCTCCAGAGTGTGATCCACTCATCTGATATAAGGCCACAAACACTCCAAATCTGCATACTACTAAAGCATAGCAGCCAGCTTGCCCACAACATAAGATTCCTACCTGCATACTCCAGTGTCTGGCCAAGCTCTTTGAAAAAAATCAGATCATTTCAGAGATTAAGGGGTTTAACTGCACAGCTTCCAAATGACTCCAGTGAAAGCTGCACCACCAGATCCCCACTGAATATTACAAAACGCCTTTGGCCACAATTCCAAATATAAACATCAGAAATTCAGGTCAAAAATACACAACCAAGTAATATGTCTTATATTTTTCTGCATGCAAGTCACAGCATAACCAAACTGAGTGTTTGTGCATCTCAGTGTTTTGGGGGTTGTTTTGTTTGGTGTTACTTAACTAACTGCTCAGGTGAAGAATCATGTAGCTGCACAGCATTCAACTGCATATTCAGGTTCAAAGTGACCACATGTCCTACTCTCTCCTCAATCACAGCATTTCTCCAGATGACAGTGGTCTCTCCCATTTCTCTAACTTGAAGAAAATAAATTCATATACTTATCTTCACCACAAGTAGAACAACTAGAATACAAATGAGAACAATCTAGTACAGTCTGCAATAGCTGAGGTTTGCATCTCCTGAACCCATTCATTCATATCAACAACAGTACAAGGAAAATGACATAACCCAAGGATTTACTGCACCATGAAACACTACAAACAGAAGATACAAAAATGATATTACCTGTCAACCTATGAAACAGAACACCTTAATATTAAGACAGCTTGGAAGGGAAACAGGCTGTTTGTTAATGCAGCATAAAACATTCCCAGTAGTGCAAATCTTACCAACTGTATGAAAGATCCTGACCCCTTCAGAAAAAGGCTTCTCTCCCACCCTCCTCAAAACAAGGAAGAGTCATAACATCACACCTCATTTCACAGTTCATTTGAGGTTTGAAAAACACTAACAGAAGGAAGATTAATTTTAACACTGCAAAAAGGCTGAACATTGTTAAGAAATGAAACTAAAACCAGTTGGATATGCCATAGCTGGAAGACATGAAACCTAAAAATCTGATCTGTGGAAGTCTGGGAATAAAAAGACACTGATATTACCTTTATATTGTATGACAATACAGTACACTGTAAGATCACTTGAGCTGCTGAAGAATCACAGTGTTAAGAATATCTGCTTCTTGTAGTGTCAGGCTTTCATCTGTTAGCTCTCTATTTGGAAAGGTAGTCACAAGGACAAAATCAGTTCTTGCAAAGGCTGGCCGGGACTGGATAATGAAATCTCGAATATCCTTAATCCTGTGGAAAGGACATGGACAGGAAAACTCTGGATGACTCCATTTGACATAAATATCTGAAGGTTAACATGATCAGAGAACACACAACCTTCTAACAGACTAAGCCATTTAACATGTCCTATTGATTTTGCATGCCCATTGGAGCCAGATGACTAATGGTTGTAGCCTAGAACTATTTTTGCTTCTTGCACAAAAACCATGAAGAAAGTAAAAAGCATGTTGCTTGTTTTCCCAAAGAACAGAAGGAGATTTGTAACACAGAAGTATCTTGCAAACTGAGAACACAGAAAGTTAAGCAATTTCAACACCAGCTGTCCAAAACTGCACTAGTAGTTAGTATATTCCAAAAAGGCTAAATTATTAGTGGAAGAATCTTAAAATATAGGGTGACAGCAATGAGAAAGCAGAGAAGGATTATTAATGCACTTGGACAGCAAGAGGTTTCCCCTCCTTTCACTTGGCACTGAACTTCTGAACAATAGCTCATAAAACAAATCCCATCAACAGTGTAACAAGACTACTTTTGTTTTCTAAGACATGGATGAAAAACAAGTAAGGTATTAGAGATGAAACCCTCAAATTTGGGTTTCCTCACCCAAGACAATAAGCTGAGAATAAATCTTTGAAGATCTATTGTAGCTAATAGATTTCCCAGAGCCAAATAAGCACAATTCAATTTTCCATCATCTTTCAGGGCTTATGACACAAGCAATAGACTTCAGCAGCTGATTTTGATCACACATATGACAAGGATAATAGAAAAGATTGACAACCAAGCAAAGGTTCCTAATAATTAAAACAAGTTTCTGTCAACACACTCTTGGTTAGAGATGTTCCTGGGAAGTTTACAACTTCTAGTCTTCCACACAGGCAAAAGCAAACATCTGACTACAGAGGCTCCTGCTGAGCCCTAGGGTTTATCTAAGTCACTCCTTCAGCAGGTGCTGTGAAGAAAGGATCTGGGCTCTGCTAAAATATGAAAAATTATTGCTGTGTCTTCCTGCCTCATTGCCTCATTGTGGTCTGTGTATTGTTGTCAGGTGAAGCTAACAACAGCTTCAAAGCTCTGCCCTTACTCTGAGCCAGAAGGAAAAAAGGAAAGTGGTGAACTCTCCACATAACAGTATCACCATGGAACGGGGTCCATGCTAAGACTACCTTCAAGACAGGATTCAACCTCAGTTTCAGCTGTGTTCTAACACCACAATTCAGATTTCAAGCCAGGTCTGGCTTGCACCCTGCTTGCTGTGAAGTGTGGGTGGAACTACTGCCCAAATCTCTGCCCTCTGCCCAAAGTTCTCTCAGCCACACAGTGCAAAGGAGAGCTTTGCAGAACCTTGCACTAACACAACCTCTTAGGCAAATAAATGGGGTTGGCCAACACCATTTATGGCAATGCCCCAACAATGTCAATAAGACTGATGGCAAGCTCTGATCAGCAAACTACTAACAGATCCAAAAAACCCACCGACTTCACACGCTGCCAGATGCTAGGAGATGCCCATCCAATACAAACCAGCTTGATTCTCACTCTAATGTCCAGCTCACATGCCAGAATAGCAAATGAGTATGTAATGTCTATATGCCCTCTGCATTTTTCACAATAAAGATGGTGAGACACTGGCCCAGGTTGCCCAGAGAGGTGGGTAAATGCCTCATCCCAGGAACCATTCCAGGTCAGGTTGGTTGGGGCTCTGAGCAACCTGATCTAGTTAATGATGTCCCTGCTGACTGCATGGGGTTGGACTAGATGAACTCTAAAGGTCCTTCCCATCCAAACTATTCTACAATTCTATGATTATAGGCCAAAGTATTTCTTTTCCTGAAGCACAAACTACATCCCAACTCTGTGCAAAACATACCTTTACAGGGTCACGTGAGTCAGCCACATGCTCCTCCCAAGAACAGCCCAGGGTTGGAATGACTACATACTGAGGCTATTCAGACTTCAGTCACTCTGAGAACAGTTATGGCTGGTACTGAGTTCTTACAGATCACAGGACATAACTGCTTGTGAAAGTTTGTGACTCTGCTGTTATCAAATATCTTCTATTACAGCATTTTGCTTTGAGAGTTTATTTCTCACTACGTCTATGTTACAAGAATGACCCAGAGCTGTAGCATTTCAGTGGACCTGGAGGTTTGTTCCTTTTTGCTGTCTTGCTGATACTCATTTAATGACAAAACATGAACTTATCAAAAGAGTTCTGGTTACCTGCATGGATGCAGAATCAATTTACCTGTGTGTCTGATTAAATCTCTGGATTAACCGGCTTCCATCGGCTAATCTAATCTGAATTTTAGTTGCTGGCATAGAATCATCAATCAGAACAGGTGCATTAAGAATGGATTTCTCCTCCTCCTCTGGGGAGGATGGTGTGCTGACTATTTCAGGTGTAAGGCTAGAGGATTGAAAGAAATAAAGCAGATGTTATTCATGGAGTCCAAACAGAGCTGCATAATGTTTCAGTTGCCTCTTTCTACCACGTGTAGTAATACAAACAGGCAATGAAAATCATCTCCAAGTTACCTAAAGTATAAACCCAGTTTTAACAGCATCAGCCTACCCTTCCACCAGGACAGCAAATGAAACAGAACCAGCTGGAAACTTTCCTAAAACTAGAATTATTTTTTAACTCCATATATGAACTTTATACAGTAGTTGGAGAAGACATCAGAATTGGAAGAAGTGGCAGCTCCAACCAGAGGTTAAAAAAGTTAAGCTCCTGCTCTCCCACAGCCCAGGCTTTGCAGGATTATTTCATTTAGTACAATTTTCATTTAGTACATGCACAATTTCTGTGGTTGGTTGCTTTTAATAAAACCAGCTTCTCCTATAGATTTTAGCAGCCATATTGCTGCAGTAGCATCTCCTGTTCCCTTTGTGATGATCCCAAGAGGAAAAGACAACATGTACTGCAGCTAAGTCAGAGCAGAGTCTATCCTTACTGGCCAGTATCACATTAAAACTAAGTTCTGCCTGTTCCTTGCTAAATGAGAACAACTTATTTGTGTCTACTTCCTCTATCCCTCAGGAAGTTTGTACAGTACTAATCACCTTTCAGCTGCCTTTGCTCCCATTTTACACACAGCTAAATAGGCAACATTATATGCAAAACCAGGTAGAAAAATCTCAGCCAGAACAAAGCACAAAGCATCTAGAACAACTATGAGCAACTCCAACAGAGGACAGAGACTGGTGACTGAAATCAGGGCTGAGACTCCTTGCATAGAATAATTTCATGTTGCTTTTGGCATCTGATTAACTTCTCCAACAATCACCTACTTGATGAAATCCAGCTTTTGAAATAGCATATGAACACAAGAGAGGAAAGTTCATGGTTTTTACCTTCCCAGTTTTTGCCCCTCACCACTGAAAGCTTTGAATCGCAGCCTAGGCTTCACATATTCCTGTTCTTGGTGGTCTTCCATGTCCAAATTAACCTGGCCACCATGAACAAGTCGCTGCAGCTCCACAGGAATCTCCCTGGAGTACAAAAATAAAGTTCCCCAATTATGTTCTGAACTGCAATACAAAAATCACACAAACACCTTGCACAGTACGACATGAGTTTATGCTATTAGTATGTTTACTTTAAAAGTCATCATTTCAATTGGTTTCTGAATTGATTTCACCCTAAAGGAAGAAAAAGCCTGAAGCTTTTAGTTATTATAAACATGAGAAGCAAGCACTCTTCTTCACTTCACTTGAAAGACAGACCTCAAAAAAGAGGCCATTTCAACTTACCCTCTTTTAATGGACTCAAGAAACTGAGCATTTGTTGGGTCTGAATAGGATCTCAACTCGCCATCATCTAAACTGAAGCCATTCCTCCAGAGTTTCAGCAAAATTTGAACCTACCCAGAGGAATAAAGTGAAATCCAAATAAAAGTGAAGATAGACAAATAAGGTATTTCAATTTCATAGGTATTAGGTATATCATTTCTGATCTACACTAACAGATTTTGGCCTTACTCATGTCTTGGCTTTGTTTGTTAGAACATTTGCTCTAGCCATTCACACAAATTGTAACACATAAAGAACTTTGTTTTTCCCCAGCCTCTCCTCACTTCCTGCTTTTTAAGTGAGAAGAAAGAAAGAGCAGACAATTTTCAGAAGGCCTCTAACCTGCTGCTTCACTATTCCTAGAACACATCCATGGCCTCCAGTTTGAGATTGGTTACTTTGCAAGCAACAAGGAGAAAGAATTCCTAACCTAAGAGGATTAAAATGTTAGCAGAGCTAAGAGACTGCAGAACAACAGCTGCAGGAAAGCAACTGAAAGGAATGTCTGCTAGGAATGTCAAAGCAATCTACATCAGAAAATTCCAGAATGGAGGCCTTAGGGGTATCCAGTGAACATCTGTCCTCTGTGGACACCTTCACTTTAACAATTTCTACTTAATATATCTAATATTTAGCTATTTAGTTTATCCTCATAGGCACAGTTACAGTAATACTGGCATTTTAACCTGTAAATATGATTAAGCAAACGTGTGGAGATTCTGTTTCCTGCTCTTCAGAATGTTACTTACATCTTGATTTTCTCCATAGATGTATTCAGAGTGCTTTTGTGAGGAGTCACCTAACCTATATCCACCACCAGAAAACGACTGCAAAAGCAAAAACAACACAGAGAAGCTTATTGAAATAAGCATCTGAAACAGTTGATTAAAATTCTTAGCTAGGTGCAAACAAAAGCATCAGCAAGCTTGCTTCTGTGATAAGCAGCAAATACACTGCTCTGACTTGTGTGTTTTTTAGACTGGAAAATTGTACCTTGTAATCAGGCTAAGCAGGGTTTATGTGATGCATTTCAGTTTGTTCTAATCTGTACACTTTTTCAAACATTCAATCATGGAATCCTAGAATGGTTTGGGTTGGAAAGAACCTTTAAAGGTCATCTAGTCCAACCCTCTGCAGTGAGCAGGGACATCTTCAACTGCTGACCAGTAACCTCTAGTAGCAATTCAGAAGGCAAGAGATTTTGATGTGGGATGCAACTGCAGTTTGGGGGTATTTTAAAAACCACTTTTAATTAAAACTAAAGTAAGTGATCCCAGTTCAGCTTGAGTTCTAATAATTTCCCCTGGAATTGTGTGGTTCCTCCCCATTTTGTTTTCTATAGCAAGCTATTTGAGCACAGTTAACAGACAACTGTGTTGATCAAACCCTTTGCTACATGCAAACCACAAAAAGGCATATTTGCTCTCTTGTGGCTAGATGAATTTCAGAGAGACTAATGTAAACAGAGATCAAAAATCTTTTAAGTTTTACCTTAGCTTTACTGAAATCAGCAGATGCTCTGGAGGCTTCATCTAATGGAACAGCTCCATGTTCTTTTGCTTCCTTGAAGAGTTCAGCAACAATTTTACTCGTACTGTTAGAAGCTCCAGAAAGCTGCAATCCTCCATATTCTGAGTCACCTGAATAAAACCTTCAGAATAGCAATGCTTATAAGCAAAAATGCTTTAAATGACAAGCATCATTCTCCTCTTCCCAGCAAAAGGAAAAAACCATTAAGAAACAGAGTCAAATTTGGCACAAAACCTTCTCATTCTGATCACAGAAATGTTCCACTTGGTTCTGACCTTCCCAGCCTTCCAAGCAGCACTGCTCCAAAGACATTCCACTAACAAAACTACTATGGTGCCTTCTGGAACAGACCCCAGAAGTCAAGGGCCAAGGCCACATGTTTAAGTGACTGCAGTCCTGATGCAGCTGTGGCTTTACACACCTCATCTTATAGTGATAGAACCAGGGGAAATGGGTGTAAGCTAGAGGAGAGCAGATTTAAGTTGGATATCAGGAGGAAGTTCTTCACTATGAGGGTGGTTAGGCAGTGGAACAGGTTGCCCAGAGAGGTTGTGGAAACCTCATCCCTGGAAGCATTTAAGACCAGGCTTGATGGGGCCCTGGGCAACCTGCTCTAATGGATAGTGTCCCTGCCAGGGAGGGGGGGTTGGAACTAGATGATCTTTGAGGTCCCTTCCAACTCTGACAATCCTGTGATCCTATAGGGATGCCTCCTGCTCCTAGAAGGACTGATTTCCTCAGGAGGGATCTGTGCATGGCACCCTGGGCTGGTTACAATACAGATTCACAACCAACACTGCCTTGGCAGAACAAGCACAAAGCTGTTGTTGGAACACCTGAACACTGCTGCAATTTGAGCTGGTTTTAAGATCCAGCATACTTCCATTCCTGACAAGAGCAGAAATGGAAAGTTTGAACAGACTGAATTAACCTTTCAAGGCATTCTAAAAAGTGCAGAAACTACTGGGAAAGCTAATTTGTGTTCTTTTTCTTCAACACAGCCCCATTTCAAGCTCTTGAAGATGAAAGGTTAAAGCACTAATAATGCTGCTCAAAACTCTGTTTGATTATGAAGATCAAAGTAGTCCTTGAGGATTATTTTGAGGAAGGTGCCATAAATCTCTAAATACCAATGGCATAGATGCTGTAAAGAAAAACAAAATTGATATCAATTCCATGCCTGGCAAACCTGAGTGTTTTGTGTTTGACTACAAGTAGCATTCATAACTAATTAAGTGCTGTCTTGTTTCCTTAACTTTTTCACCTAACCACTTGGGGCAAGGCAAATCAATTAATCAATGTGAAACTCTCTCTCAGGCCAATGACTTCAGAATGCTGGGGATTCCACCATATGTTACAATTACCTCAAACCAGCAGTGGGTATGAAGGCACTCTACAATAACAGTGCTTTTATGGTATCACATAACTGGCAATCCCTTAGTATCACCTCTTTTTTGGTACAGAAATCTCTCTTTATTGTCCCAATTGCCATTTATATGAAAACTCTTATTAGATCTAAAAGGATGATATTGTTACAGAGACAAAGCAAGAATTCTCATCAGAATCTGCATTCAAGGAAGAAAGGAAGTACTCAAATATCTGAGTAATGGCTACACAGAACAACTCAGGAGAGTTAAGAAAATGCAAAAATGCTTTTGAGTCCAAGTGTAAGTTACAATCTTCACATCCACACAGTCATGTGTTAAGGCACTTGCAGGTCCCAGAGCATTATATTCAGCAGCATCTGGCTGTAGCTTTACTCCAGCAGCACACAGCTAACACTTACAAGTCACACAGTGCCTCTTCAGTTCCTAGCTCTTTGCAGCATAGACTCAGCCCACATGGAATTGGAAAAAGAGGGGGGAGCAAAGTGTAAATGTCACAAAAACCCCCAATTACTTGCACAAATGTTAACTGGTTTTTGGTGTTGTTTCCAAAATACCTTTGGTTTTCTTTGTCATCGCTCATGCTTCTTTCTGGCTTCCTCAACCTTCTAAGAGAATCAATTTTAAGACTGCCAAGAGAATAAAAGAGAACATTTGAAGGTGACTGCTCCAGACACTTCAGTAAGTACTTCACCTTAACTTCTGAAGCTCCTTCTGCTTCAGAAATGAAGGCTATCAAGTTGTGGGTTGTTTTGTTCTCACCATGCATTTTTGGCCAAAGCACAAAGCTATGAATGCTTCTCAGAGAGTAAGCAGGAAAGGCTGCCTGTGTGGCAGTCATTCTGCAGTCAGTTGGACTAGATGATCCTTGTAGGTCCCTTCCAACTGAACTATTCTATTCTGCTCTAGCACAGTGTCCTGGTTTGAGTTGGAACAGGACTAATTCTGTCCTAAATCAAACCAGGATAGACAGGTTATTCTGCTTTACACCACTGGTGACCCCACAGATAACCCAGGCAATAGACAAGCCCAATAGCTGTTTCAGAATCCAGCTTACCAGAATTAAGCACACTAAATTCTGACTTGACAGCATATATAACACAGCATTTGTTCCAGCAGGGCCCAGTGACATTCTTCTCTACCTGCAGTTGTGGAAGGCAAGCCAAGAAGATGACTTCAAGAGCAGCACAATCTTTCCTTGTAATTAATACACTGCTCAAATCTCTTTTTGGCTATCTGCTAACAGAAGCCATCTCTTCTATCTCAGACAGATTCCACTATGATTGTCATCAAAGAGCAAGTGCTTGCCAACAGCTATCACACTGAAGCATCTGAGATACTGTCCTGCAGCTTTTCCTTCAGCTGAAGTGGGAAATTGTAACTTCAGGATACAGATTGGTTGATGGAGCTGTTTGCTTGATTTGTTTATAAACTGTGTTCCATGTAACAGATCAGTCACCTTAGGTGGTTTCACCAAAACAAACCCACTCACTGAAAAAGCTAGGATTTTCCAAGTGTCACACACTGTGCCAAAATCTCTCTGCCTGAAGATCTGCATTTGCACTTGAAGCATGGCTCTGGTGACTAAGATCTTTTCTGCTGCTTAACCTCCTTTCAAAGAGAGATTCCTACTGGCAGCAGTGATGAAAAGATAAGTTAAATGTAAGACCAGTTATGGCATCAGTGACAGTAAAGATGCAAACCCTTCTCTTCCTTAAAACAATCTAAATAAAAATTAATTAAACACTTGCAAGATTTCTTTATAAAAATCTTAAAACTACATTGAATCTTCAAATGCTATGTAACCTGCAAACACTGCAGGCCAGCAGAAGTTAGATTCAGACACAGATGATGTCTTTCCTTCCACCTGCCAAAGCCAGACAAATTCCTTCAGAAGCCCTTCTTATTTCTCTCGCCCCACAGGAGGCTACTCATGAATCTACTAATGATTTTTCAAATCAGTATTTGTGTCATCTGGTCCTGACATAAGTAGAACACTCAAAGCACCTCATTTGCCAACTTTCACACAAACTACTGAATTTTGAAGAGGTGAAGAGCTGCAGCATGTTTCTGCTCCAGCAAACTCCCAAATTTGATCTGTGCATTTCATTTCACAGCACCTTAATCTAACCTGAAGTGAATTTGAAGTGCTTTGGAATACCACAGTGCACAAAGGCTCCTAAATACATACGACAGACACAGACTATGCATTATTACAGGGATTCACAACTCTGAATCTGCTCTGGATTGCTTCTTATACAAGAAGGAGATCAAGTAAGCATGACAAAGTTTTGTGAGCTAATACAGCACCTGTGCAGCACATTCCTGAAGGACAAAGCATGTCTTACCTTTGTGATGCTTTTGTGTTACTGATCTTTGTAGTTGTTGGCTTGTCAGGACACAATGCTTGCCTTTTAGCTTCATCTTCATATAACTCTGCCAAAGCCAACTGCAAGAAACAGAGTTCTTTTTAGAAGTCTGCAACCCTAGAACTACATATGGAACAGAAACAGGACAAAAACTAATGCAGGACATGTGCATCACCACAAGATTAGAAACAGCAACACCAGAAACCCCAATGAAATTCAACTTCCTTTCTGCTTTCTGAAAAACCCCACCTGGCTTCTCTCATCAGCATGGTTCTCTGCTGTTGTTCTCTTTGGTTTTTACCATTTTGTCAATAATCATCTACCCCAAAATGCCTGCCTACTTCAATTGATTAAAGAAAGACCTTATGAACCAAAAGCATTAACACAGACTTTTATTATTGTTACACAAAGTTAAGCTCAACAAGAATCTATGAAAATTCCAAATAGTAACCAAGAAAAGAACAAAACTGTATCTTTTTCTGTTAATTATGTACAATGAAATAAAACTGGGCCAGTTTCAGTTAGTAAGTTTCACCTGTTTTCCAACCAATTTATTGCTAAAACGTTTTGAACCTTCATAGAGTTTCAAAGCCACAAACAAAAAAAAAGGAATACACCTGAAAGTTTGCAATTAAGCATTTAAGTACATAAAGGGGGGCTATGAGAAAGCTAGAGAGGGACATGTTACAAGGGCATGCAGTGATAGGCCAAGGGGTGATGGCTTTAAAGTGGAAGAGACTAGATTTATGTTAGAGGCAAGGAAGAAGTCTTTCACTGTGAGGGTGGTGAGACGCTGGAACGAGCTGCTGAGAGAAGCTGTGGATGCCCTATCCCTGGAAGTGTTCAAGGACAGGTTGGATGGGGCCCTGAGCAACCTGATCAAGTGGATGGTGTCCCTGCCAGTGGCAAGGGGTTGGAACTAGATGATCTTTAAGGTCCCTTCCAATCCACACCATTCTAGGCTTTGTGATCACACTCTCTCTCAAAATTTCCCCCATGTAAACCTGGGAAAAGATCTTTTCCTTAGCTTTACACCCTACTTACAGATACAAACGTTTTCATGAGGGGAAAGCATTCCTACCAGATAATCATGAAACACAGTGGCACCAAAACAACTTCAAGCGCAGTTCAAATCCTGCTACTGCAGCTTTCGGAGAGTCCTCCCGGTTCCCCGGACAGTGAGCACCACACACATTGCCCACCCACCGCTTCCTACAGTGCCCGGCCCTCTTTCAGAGGTGTCCTTCACTTCCCAGCTTCAAAAGGAGGGGATGCGGAGGAACGAAGAGAATTGGTCCAGCCCCGACTGGCCCCGCGAGGGGTGAGAAGCCCGCTCCCGCTCCCCTCAGGGGCGGCCTGGGGAAGGCCCTGGGGAAGGCCCGGGGCACTCCACCCCATCTCCGCCCCACTCCGCGGAAAGAAGAGGACGTTAACCTCCACCCGCTCACCTGCAAATCCCGAGCGCTAGGTGGACGGCCGCTGCTGCGAGGCTGCCTATCACTCCGAGTACCGCTGCCGGCCGCTGCAGCCATATCCCCTTCTCGCTGGGCGGGAGCTGCCCCGCTGTCCGCCATCTTGGGAGGGGCGGGGCCAACACCCCGAGGCCGCTGCCATGGCAACCGGCGGAAGGGGAGGGGTCAGGCTGGCGTAGCCCCGCCCACGGCGTCGTTTCCATGGGAACGGCTGTCGGGCCGAGCGAGCGGGACTCGGGGGGGCAATGGGTGTCTGAGTGAGCAGGACTCAGCGGGGGAAGTGGGTGTCTGGCTGGCTGGCTTTGTGGCTTTGGTCCACTGACAGGTCTGGGCCGAGCTGGGCCTTGATGGAGCCTGGCTGACCTCCCACCGTGGTGTCAGCCGGACTGGATATTTCTGTCTACTTTACCTGCGAGGCTCTCTGCAGGGCTGTAAAGTACCACAGATGTGGTTAAAGCCAAACTGGGTTGTTCGTTTAGAATCATAGAATCGTTTTGGTTGCTAGATCATCATTTAAGATCATCAAGTCCAACTGTTAGCTTGACACTGCCACGTCACCACAAAACCACGTCCCTCAGCATCACATCTGCATATCCTTTAAACCTCTCCAGGGGGTGTGATGCCGCCACTGCCCTGGGCAGCCTGTGCCAGGGACTGACAAGGCTTTGGGGGGAGACATTTTTTGTGCTATCCTACTTAAACCTCCCCTGTCCTGTCTCTTGTTACTTGGGGGAGGAGACCAAACCCCAGCTTCGCTCCACCTCCTTTCAGGGAGTTGTAGAGAGTGAGAAGGTCTCCCGTAAGCCTCCTCTTCTCCAGGCTAACCAACCCCAGTTCCCTCAGCTGCTCCTCACAACACCTGTTCTAGCCTCAAATGCCTAAGCCATCTTGGAGGAGAAAGAGATGTCAGCCTGGCAGATAGCAAAGTGCTTGTTCATGGTTACCAAAATACCAGGCAGGTTTAAAAAGTGTGAGATTTGCATATTTAGGGAAGAAAACCCCAAACAACTGAATAGAAATAAGATCCCTCTTTACTCAGCTCCTGTGCTTGAAGCCTTAATGCAATAACTATGCTGAGAATAAAAATGTGGTCACATGTTCCATTCAGCCTTGCTTAGATTGATGTGTAGTACACAGCTGTCATCTTAAGTGAAAATGTCCTCTTGTGACACAGACTGATTTAGCAGAGAGGATGTCTAAACTGTAATCACTTCAAAAGCCAAATAACTTTATTATGAAAACAGTTTTTTATAATTAAGTGTTCCACATTTTGCTATATCTTCCCTAAAAATTGGCATTATTCCTCTCTCTCTTCCTCTCTGATTGTTTCCTCTTTGGTTAAGGCTGCCAATAATGTTTCAAGAGATCACCTGAATACAGATTAGGACATCATTTTTTTCCTCATTGAAATCTATACAGTCACAGACATCTGGAAATTTAGATCTATCTGAAATAGTCATTTTCATCTGCATAACAGTATTATTGTGACCAAGGTTTTCTCACACAGCTATAGATTTAAAACAATTAATTACTATCTGGCAGCTCTCATTCCTAAATTAAAATCGGTCCAATATTTTCCTTATGTCTGAAATACTCTCCAATTATCCTAGCTATTTTCTTCCCAGATAGTAAAACTCACACCATTTGCAGCCTTCAGGTTAGGAGTAACTCAGGTAGTGGACAACAAGTCTCTTATTTTCCAAATCTCACTACAGTTGCTGCTATCCAGCACAAGTTGTGGGGTTTAGGAAACAACAAACTTCCTTCCTAAAGCCCTCTAAGTATATTTGGAGCTCAAATAAAACGTGAAGGGAGAAGTTCCTGAGAGCATTGCAAAGACAAAGGTACCAGAAGGTGGTGCTGGTGCAGCAGGATCTACAGGCTGGACTTTCAAACCAACACTTGAAAACTTTTCCTGCCAGCTGATACCATAACTCCATCACTTTCTCATTTTGAATGCTCTCAGCTTGCTGCTGCTGCTGCTGTGGGTACGAGCTGTAGCTGTGGAGCAAGGTGAGGCAGTACTGAGTTCTATGTACACAAAGCCCAAAAAGACAACGTGTATCACTTGGTTCCTCTGTTGGTTCATGCAAACAGGTGAACAAAGTGTTATGTAGCAGGCATGGAAATGCTCAGAAGATGTGACAAAATGAACTAAAGGTCAAGTCGAGGAGGTTTCTTTTCCTTCAGTACAGTTCCCACCTGTGGAAATAACTCTGTGTTAGCACAAACACAAGGAGAGATGTTGAAAACTTACCCTTGCATTGTCTGGCAGGCACTGGAAGATGAGCTTGTAGAGAAAGAGTCTCTGCAGAGAGTAGCATCCCTACCCCTTCAAATTGCCATCTGAAATGGAATCATTTACCTTGTAAATCAAGCAAGGAAAAACATATTTCCTACAAAGTGTTCTTAATCTAAGTGTCTCATGGTTAGCAGTTGTGGAAAGCATTAGCTGTCCTTGAGGCTTTTTTTCTCCTGCTGTCTGTCAGTGCACAGCTCCAGTGTAAATGAAGGTGACATGTTTGCTGGGGAACATCAGCTGAAGTACAGGCAACTCATCCCAGGCAAAACTAATTTGTTCTTTAATTTGCTGGTGGTAATTGCAATGGATGGACTTGATGAATTTCTGTCTCTTGTAAGTAGAATTATACACAGTTCTCATGCTCACTTTCATGTTATTTGCACTGAGTGTTATAAAATTTTATGAAGTCCCCAATTCCTTTAGAAAACAACTAAAATTGAATATTTTGTTTTTTAGAACAAAGATTTCAGTTGAAGGGTAATGCTCAGAAGGATACTTCTAGGAAAAAATAACACATTTCAGCTGTGTTCTGGCCCCCAAAGGATGTTTATTCCTTTTGCTCTTTGTTTCTTTTATTGTTTTATTACTTATTCCTTCTTGGAATACAGTTTGACCTGATCTTTGAGGTTTTTTCTTTTGAAGAGTTGAAATTAGAGTGTCCCAGGGAACACAGACAATTCTTCATCCCTAGCCACTTAAGCTTATGACCTTCAACTCAGCACAAGCTCTAAAATTCATCTCTAGATATCCTGTCCATGCAACCTTTCCTTTCATTTCTGTAGTTAGCATTTCTCATCTTTGGCAGTTCTTTAATCTTCCCTCATTACTCAAGCTGTAAATGGAAGTGATGAGGAGGGACAGAAGAACTAAAGGAGGTGAATAACAAGAGGCAGCTGTTGGCTGCTACTCAGCAACCATAACAGTATCTTCTAGGCACTTACAGACAAATGATAGAAGTCTGGAGATACAAATCTCTCCCCCCACAGTAATCTGCATCAGCAGGGACAGCCCATGGTGGAGTCCTGGAGCCTGGCACACCTTGGAAGGTGAGAGATGACAAGTGCCACCTGTGCCTTGTCAGTATATATGTACTTTGGAAAAAGACATCACCTGAAAAATGTCTATAAAGTAAGAATTGTGGCACAAGAGACATCTCCAGTGAGTCTTTGAAGTGCTCTATGCAAAGCAAAAGCAGAGGAATGCCAAGCAAGGTCACTTGGTAGGACATAAGTTGGGAGGTGAAGGCTTGTAGCTTTCTGCAAGCTACAGCAGCTGGGAGTCAACTGCAATTTATTTTTGGAAGTAAAATGCTTTTTTTTATTTCTTCCACTCATTTCCTTTTTGAAGACCAGTTTTAGCCCTTGCTCAAATCAGGATGAAAAATGAAGATCTTGAAAAATATTCAGCAAAATTAAATGTCATTTTGAAATGATTTTGTGGTTGGTTAGTTTAGATAGCTTGAAGTAGCTTGAATTTCAAAATAACTTGGAAGAGGAGAGTTGAAAACTCCCAGTTAACAATGATGCTAATAGATATTTTGACAGCTTCAAAATGTGTTGTTTTTTTTCCCCAAAAAATATTTTGAGGAACAAATATGTGTTGAAAACAAAGCCCTTTCCTCCCTGACATGTCAGTTCTGACAATCTGGCATTTTGCAGTCAAAAAAATCACTTGAGTGAGGAATTTCTGCCCAATTGCATTTAAACTGGGAGGATTAGGCACTTCTGCAGTCTCCTGCCTCACTGCTCTTCTTCTCCCAGGTGACTGTGAAATAGTCTGGGGGCTCTCCAAATTCACCTGGTAGTCAGTCTCCTAACTCACCTCTGAGTGAAGGCACTGTCCTCCTCTCTGCCTTGCTTTGGCACTGCAGTTCAGATTGTCTAGTGGGAAATGATATTCTTGTCAAATATGGCAACAAACTGTGGTCCAGCTGGTGAAGGAGATGGCAAAACCAGTGCCAGGATGGGCAGTGAGGGACCCTACCTGTACCCAGGTGATGTGTGCTGCTGGATGTCCTCTCTTTCACCACTAACCAGTGAAGAGCTGCTGGTTGCTGTAGCACTGATGAGCAGCATTAGCAGGACTTGGATGATGAGAAGGAGTGCTGAAGAGTGCACTCATGCTTTTGATTTGCCATTTAGGAGCTACCAGCTGTTCATGGGTCAGCCTGCCTTCAGAAGCCAGGTTGTTGGGAGTTTCCTCTGATGTGCCTATGGAAACTTCAATTCCTCAGACCTGTTTTGGGTTTAAGTGAAGAGCACTTCAAAACAAAAAGGGGTCTTGAACTGTCATCATTTTTTTCAGTGTATTGTGTAATGCTTCATGATGAGGCCCTAGGACAGGCAAAACCTTCCCAGGATGGATACTCAGAGCTAGTGCAGATGGAGCTAAACTCCTTGGAAAGATTCTTCCTCCTGGAAAATTTTGTGTAGTCCAAATCTGATGTGTGGCTGTGCAAGCAGTCAGGGGCTATGGGGCAATTTGGTCCTGACTTGAAATTACTTGTTATTACATGGTATCAACTCCTTACTCTATTGGATTTTTATTCAATATGCTGCCCAAACTTTGCAAATTTGGGCACTATTAGAAACAGTTGATTTGTTCAGGGATGCTTTTATGTATCTCTACCCTTGTGGCTGTGGAATTAGATTCAATATTGCTAGCTTCACCTGGCATTGGCCCAGGAATGAAAGACATTAGCACTCCAAGAGACATTGACATTCAGCTAGCAGAGCCAGAGCAAATGCTGTGGGTGAGCTCTGTCAGCCTACCAGTTCCAGGAGATAAACAATAACAAGATAGAGATCTTTGATCACCACAGAGATTTCTTTTGTAGTGACACTGCTGGCACAGCATGCCTGTGAAGCAATTAGATGCTACATTTGTATTAGAAAACAAATGAACTGATTTTCATTGCAAAAGAAAAGGAGAAACCATGGTGAATTATCCACCAGAGTATCACTGCATTAAGTAATTCAAAATGGGTATATTTTTGGCCATTGAGGGACCTTTCTGTATTTCTCTTATTAGTCAATTTGCTTGTCTACACACCCCTTGAATTTTCCAAACTCTTCCACTTCTGTCTGAATGTGAGTGGAATATAGGATTGCACAGTTCTGGATCATTTCACTCAGCAGAAGCTGCTTCTGATGCCTACCAAGGAGGCCACTATGAGGAATTTGTAATGGAATCTAGAGGTTTGATTGCTTGAAAAGCATATGATGATGGGGATTCAGGACTGTGACCTGTTGCTACTCATCAACCCCACGGTGATGACTCTTCATGAGGGTTCTTGGTGTGTGACAAAAATAAAGTATCATGACTTAGATCACCCACCTTTGAGTGAGTATTATAACTTAACAGAAAGCTCAAGCAGGAAAGCTGGGGGTTTTGATTTAGGTTACCATAACTTTGAAGGGGTTAAAAGTGTTGAAAGAGGCATAATGTAACTGGAGAGGTTCAGCTATCAGAGTGATTATGCTGGTAGCACAGTCCAAAACTTTTCACATGTAGATGAAGTTTGAGAGTTCAGCCCTCATGCTGTAATGGGATCTCTACAGGTTAGCTACTCCAAACCAGTTCATTCCTGTACCCTGTGGTACCACTGAAGGGGAAGTTTGCTAGAAATGGACACCCAAAGACTGTACAAAGCAAAATCCAAAATCTGAGTTCTGTGAAGGCTGCAGATTTACAGGCAAACTGTCTTTGTTTCTATTTTCATTTGCCAAAGTTCTCAGCTACACCAGTGTTTAATGTATTTCCACCCACATCTCTGAGCAAAGTCAGCCTGTCCATCCTCCCTGCAAGAGACATGAACTTGATGGCCAAGAGGCTGATTTATGGCTTTTTTTAAAGTTATATGAGTGGCTATAGACACAGAAAGATGTCTAATGGGATTTGGTGTCTAAATACTTCAAAAAATCTGTACATAAGTGATTTGCTCAGGATTACAGTGCAAACCTGTGATGGAGACTTGAACTGAGGTTGTAGGTAAGATCTCTCTCCAGTTCCAGAAGCATACACTAATATTTGCCAATTTTTGCAATGGATTTATTTCCATCAACTTCTGACATTGTATAGATTCTCTTTTGTCTTGCTTTTAACTTGGCTGGAATTGAAGAAGGAACAGCTTCCTTCCTGATACAACAAATGACCTCATTGCATCCTGGAAACTCCCTTCTAACAGAGTGTTTCTAACTGTTCATTTTCTGCATATACATTTAACTCATTTGGTTTTTGACTCTGAGAGCCCATGGCATGAGGTCAACACTAAGAAGTGGTCAGAATTTTAAATGGAGACTAGGGACAGGGTCCCTGTTGACACTCAAACAAGTCTGAGCTCCTCCATTAACTGTATGCTGCACAGGTCAGGTAAAAATTAAGGCAGGATGGAAGTAAATTGCTTCCTTCTTCATGGTTTAAGAGAAGGCAAATGAATCTGGAATTGAAGGGGGGTTTTTTAACAAACCAGTCTAGTAGGGCTGAATAAATTAAACTGTCAGACTTAAGTCATTACACGTTTTCCTGTGCAAAGCATGGAAATTGGAGGCTCAGCCTGTGCATATTTTGCTAACACTATTTACTCTGCTCCCTGTCCATGACGTATCCTGGCAGGCCTGAGCTACAACAGAATTATGCCCTACAGAAAAGAAGGAGAAATAAGGTTAATGAAACAGCATCTTGGCACTATAGCTAAGTAAAACACATCTCTGACTAGAGTGCTGAGCAGTATTTGGGGTATTCATGAGCTATTCTGCAGATGCTATGGCTCCCATTAGCATGTAGAACACCCAACCATCCTGTCAAAGAAGCCTTTTTCTCTTCAACAAGGCATTGATTGTGATTGTTGGATTATGGAGTCCCTCTCCTGAGATTCCTGCAAGATGTTCAAATGACACAAAGGGCCATATTCTTCTCTAGAATCCAGAAGTGCAACTTTATGTTGTCCCCAAACTATAAGGAAAGACTCTACATTTAGAACTGTCTTTCTGTTTCACTATGCTTTAGCATTCTGAACTGTCTTACACAGTGTTTCAATTTCACAGTAAAACTTTTCAGTTGCACCAGAGAGAGATTTATCCTAAAAGAACTTCCAGAAAACCTATTGATTTCCCCCAGGGGAGAGTCTTGTTTTGTCATCTTGAGTGGCATCCTGAAACCTAAATGATGATTTGAGAGTAAGCAACTGCTTTCAGGTAAAGATGAGGCAAAGGTAATGAGCAGTTTTGCCTGCTGTACATCACATTGAGTTCAAGAGAAGAAACACCAAAGATTGAAGATTGAATCATTCTATTCTATTCTATTCTATTGGAGATTGAATCATTCTGTTATGCTGTATAATATAGATCTGATATAATACAGAGCTGATGCTGCAGGAGTTGGTGGCTATCCTGAGGGCTGTGACAAGCTTCCCATCCCTCACTATGCTGTTATCAACTAGTTTGACTTTGTAAAAGCTTTGCTTTTATCACAGAAGGCTGATTTAGCATTAGTTCATGTTCATACAACATATGTGCCAGCTGAGGTGTGGATATAGAGATGAAGCTCATGTTCTGCTCTCAGCACTGTGGTGCCATGTGCAGTTCTGTGGGGATTCTGCAGCTGGAACAAGAATGACTTTACCAGGAATCACAACATCAAAGAGGTGAAGCCACAGCCCTGGGAGCCACCAGTTCTGCAATGTGGCTGTCAAGTCCAGTTACAGCTTCATGGGATGAAGACCTGCTGAAAGGGCTTTTACACCTATCAGCTCTAATTGATATGCCATGCATGCACCTCGCTGGGTAGTGAGGAGGTCACCATCACTCAGCTCTGCCACCAGAGCAGGGCATACATCCAAACAGATGAGAGAGGTTCCTCCCTCCAGCCAGCCACTAGCACATCCTTCTATCTTCTCAGACCAGTGTCCAGGGTTTCCAGACCAAGGCTGTGGCAGAGGTGTCCTGCAGCATGACTGGAAATGGGCAGCAATGCCTTTTCCTGGCCCCAGGAAGAGTTTTCTGACTCTGGAAGTAACAACATATATAAAGAAAGTTTGTTTTCTGACTCTGAACAAAGTAGAGAAATGTTCTAACAAGAGTGAAATGGTGAAAAAATGTCATTTCAGAAACACTGAACTGTTTTAATTGTCTTGGGTTTTTTCTCTCCAAAATAAGGGACAACAATCATTTTTAACCTACTTGGGTCCCCAGACACATGAGCAGACAAGGCTATAACTGACTGTGAGAGTTCCAGTTAGGTCAAAGGACAGGCCCAGAGATGTGCAAAAATACAAAGAAAGGCATTCAATAGCAGTAAGTGTGGTCCATGAGAGATGGAGAAAGGTAGGGAGATATCCTCATGGCTTTATATAGGCCAACATGTCCCCAGCAGAGGCTCAAAATCTGAGAACAACCAAAATCATATTCATTTCTGTAATAGCATATTTGCTGCCAGAGAAATTCCTGAGAAGTTATGAAGCTGAGTACATTAACAATCTTCCTGCCCTTGGTGTGCATCTTGAAGGTTGTATGATGATACAATTTGGAGGCAGATATTTCAGCTGAAAGAAAGGAGAATTTTCTAAACCATTGGTCACAGACACAAAATGACCTAAAATGAAAGTGGAATGACAGCTCTATTGCAATGTAACACATAAGAAATCAGTTGTACAGGGATAAAGGACACTGTTTGGAGAAAAATCTAAAATATATTTGTTTTAATTAGACAAAAACTGGCTAATGAAATGATTTGCATTTAGCAGTGAAGTAATTTATACATGACACATTAATGTTTCTGTTTAAACCTGCAGAACCTATTCTTAATTTGTTTTGCTGATCAAAATATACAGCTGTAATAAATTTGGGGATGAGAGGGAATTACCAAGTTCCAGAAGGCTGTTTCACAGCATCTTTTACCAGGTGAAAATTTGGGCAGGGCATCTAGAGAATCTAAAATGCAAAATCTCTTTATTAATAATAAATGTGTGTTAATTGATGACTTTAGACTCAGCAACAAGTAAGACAAAGGTAACATGTAGAAAGAAGAAGAAAAATCCCCAACCCTAACTGAAAGTAAAATAGACTCCAGGGTACTACATTTGTTAAAAGACATGGAACACAAAAGGAATTTAGGTGACTACCTCAAGGGAAATCAGGGAGAAAGAAGAGACCTTCAGGGACCTCAGATACTTTTGCAGCTCTATGACTCAGTGATGAATATTCTTAATATACTCTTTGTTGATTTTGCCATTTCATTTTACTATTGTATTTGAATGGGTGGCAGGGAGTCCCAAAATTCACTGGCTAAGAAATGTACTACTGCAGAAGAGAAATATCTGAGGAAGAAATAAGATTATGCAGGATATGTGTCACTTAGGAGGTTACACTCTAATGAAAAGAATTAATCCTAGGCAGGTTTACATAAGAAAGGGAGAAATGGTGGAAAACTCAGGGTGGTTTTGGGCAAAGCTAATTTTATTGGAATTTATGCTTTTGTCCAGGCAATGTACATGGGCTGTAGAACAGAAAACAAGGCTGGAAAATGCTGTGCATCTACTCACTTTGTTCTGAGGAAGTGACAAATATGGTTCCCACCAGACCTCCAGAAAACTAATCTAAGTGGTTTAAAGATAAGAAAGCCTGAAACTGCATAAATATGCATGAAGAGTTAAAATGAAATGTTTAAATCCAAATTACAGGACATTTCTATAATCTATGGCTACTCCACTACATAAACAGACCCCCTCAGAGGGGTGGAGAATGTAAAGGGGATAAGTGCCCCCTGAAGGAAGGCTCCTGCAGAAAGCTGGCATTTGTGTTGGAATTGCTCTTTACTGCAGACTGCACCAATGTGACAAACCTCAGCCCACTGTGTAAGGCTCAGCAACTGCTTATGGGGCAGGCAAAATGCCCAAACCCAACATGATTTATTTGCCAGGAATATGGGAAAGGCACTCAGCACTACAATAGGCTTGACCTAAGGCCCTTAAATTTAACAAGAAGGCTGCACTAAGGTCTCCCTGGAGCCTTCTCTTCTCCAGGCTAAACAACCCCAACTCTCTCAGCCTGGCCTCATAGCAGAGGGGTTCCAGCCCTCTGATCATTTTTATGGCCTCCTCTGGACCCACATCAACAAGTCCATGTCCTTCTTGTGCTGAGGACTCCAGAGCTGGCCCCAGCAGTGCAGCTGAGGTCTCCCCAGAGCAGAGCAGAGGCAGAATCCCCTCCCTGCCCTGCTGGCCACACTGCTGGGTATGAGTACAGGGTATGGTTGGCTTCTGAGCTGTGAGCTCAATTGATGGCTCATGTCCAGCTTTTTAGCCACCAGGACCCCCAGGCTTTCTCCCTAGAGCTGTTCTCAATCCCTGCATCCCCTACCCTCTATTGATAGCAGTGTTGCTCCAACCAGGGTGCAGGACCTTGTCCTTGCTACAAATACCTTGCAGACCCTCAGCAGCAGCAGCAGGTCTGATTCCCCCTGCAGCTGCCCTTGAAAATCCAAGCCTCTGGAGGTCTCTGTTATTTCTGGAGAAGGATGGAAATATCCTACCTACCCTGTAAATATTACAGCTTTAAAAACAAGACAATGAAACCTTTCAGGTGGTCCAGCCTTGTCAGCTATGGTGGCTGGATTGAGGTGGGGGGCCTGCAGCTTGAGGCCCCCCGTGATGTTTTGTGTTGATGTAACTGCAAGTGTTGGGCTATGCAAATGTGTATGGAGAAGAAATGCCTTCAGTCTCACTTTTCCCTGGACACATGCAGTGCAGGAAGATTTCAGCTCCATGTGCTTCATCTAGCAACATTCCCTGTGTTTCCTTTGTGAAACATGGTAGGGCCAGAGGGATTTGTCCCCTGCAGCACCCAATGAACCCTGCTGCTGGAAGTGATCTTTCGGATATATATTACGTGGGTTTATTTTTTAAGTGCTATGATTATTTACTCTACAAGCCAAATTTATCTTGCCAGTCTGAGGCTAGAATCAAGGTAGGGCTGAACTTTGACATTTCAGCAACATTTTATTGGATAAACTTGAGGATAAGTTTGGTGATTTTTATTATGTTCAAAAACATAGGATGAAAAGACTGGATAACTCCTTCCCCCTCCCTCCCCTTCTTCTCATAGATATTTATATTGAGATTCACCAAAGGCAGCAAAGCTTTTTAAAGCCCTTACAAGAGCCTATTCTACTCTGTTCCAAGAATATGTCATGTGGTTACATACTGAACAGGGCTGTGTGCAATTGAGCAGACTTAGCTGAGATGGCTGGAGAAACTGTTATCGTTAGCTCTGTAGGCAAACAACATGAGGAGACAGAAAACACTTGGGGAAGCCAATATGATTAAATCACTACTTGCTAGGCACCATCACGTTGCATGTTGTGTCCAAAAACATCAATGCAGTTATTGAAGGTAGGACTAACAAAGAGGGCAAGAGCCACAGCTCTGAGGGGGGGGAGAATGTCTCAGACTTATCCCCTCCTGGTTTTTTTCCAGGCTAAGAAACAAAAAGTTTTGATTAAAGGAAATGATATCATGGGACTTTTCTAAGCAACATTCAATGTACAGAATAGAAAGTTCAGCAGTAGAAATGAATCAGAACCTCAAATAGATATTGTTAGGAAGTTCAGCTTTTCCAAAGGTCCCTCCTGATTTCCATACTAATTAACTTACAGAAGACCATCTTCTTTCTCCTGCAAATGATGGTACTTTAACTACAATCACTGTGGGCTGCAAGGTACTAGGCAGTGACTTGTGTCATCTTAGCTCCAGAATCGGTTTGGCTGTGCAGTTGGCTTTGCCACCCAACACATCTGGGCTGCATCTGCCTACCAGCTGTTAAACCCATGCAATGCTGGGCAGCAGTGACTGCACTGACCCATGCAGGCACTCAGGTCCTCATCACTCTGAGAAGCTATGCAAGAACCTATGGTTTGTGATGCAGAACCATAGAGTCATTAGAGTTGGAAAGCCCTCTAAGTTCACCCAGTCCAACCACCCACCCAACACTCCCATGCTCACCACTAAACCATGGCCCCAAGCACCACATCTACATGTTTTTTGGACACTTCCAGGGATGGTGATTTCTTCACCAACCTGGGCAGCCTGTGCCTGTGCCTGATAATCCTCTTGGGGAAGAAATTCTTTCTAATATCCAATGTGAACCTTTCCTGCTACAACCTGAGGCCATTTGCTGTGAGTTGCCTGTAAACTGCTTTACTAAAGAGGCCAAGTGGCAATGACTTGCCTGTGCCCACAGTGCTTAGCATTTGGCTCCTCTAGAGCAGAGCCCAAACCAGAGCAGGCTCTGGTGTCTAAATTCACTTCTATGCCCTCTTTTGTTTAATGTTATAGTCCTGACCAATTCAGTTACAATACTCCAGCCCATATAATCTGCTACCTTTCTCCCATTGCAGTGTCCTGCCTGGCATGTTACACACTGATGTGTATGTTGTTGTCACTTGAAAGCAGTAAAACAAAAAGGAGACTCATTGCTCACTGCACTGCATCTATTACTTAAGAATGTTGTGTGTGTTCCCAGGTACTGAACAGTTTGGAAACAGATGTGTCAGAGACATCAGCCTGCCAGAAAAGAAAATAAATATACAGATTATACAATGAAATTTGGAGAAAGTGAATCAGGTACCAGGCAATGCTTTTAATTGTATCCATTACTAGTGATGAGACTTTAAATTCTTTCTACTGCCATGCAATGAAATGAACTGTGCTGCAGCAAATGTAATGGAAACCAGAGATATCATAGATATTGTAGCCTGTTGCAAAAGGAGATGGTTTCCTTAGCAATAAGAATGATGCCAGAAGGGTTCCCTTTCTCTTCTCTTGCTTCCTCTTCAGTAAAATTCTCCTGTTTACTGGCTTGCATGAGAATCAAATATCTATAATGTAGCTTCAATCTACATGAACAGATGCAAAGGGAATAGATTTCATACTGATTAGCCACTAGTAGATGTTCTGAGTTCATCCTCTGGTGAAACTTAAATGATTTGACTGTTAGTGTGCATTTCCTGAGTGATGCTCTGGGAAAACATTTGCATTCTCTATCTGGCACAAGATTTGAAATGGTCATTTGAAGTGAACATCTGATCTACACTGATTTTGGTTCTCACACTGTTAGGCCCCATGGATGCATTTAATGCTGAAACCAAGTGGGTAAGAAAGGCTTCATACTTTCTCCCTCCTCTAACAGCTCCTAGGAAATCAATACCTTTCAGGTACTAATTCATTTCTTGGATTATTATTATTTCTTATCACCTTACATGGAAGGTTTTTCTGGCAATCCATGGAGGATCTCTGAACACCTGAGTCTCTTGAGACCTGCTTCTCATTTACACTGATAACCAAACACTGTTCTGGCAACATGAAAGAGCTTTAAGCCATGTACATTTTATCCTCAAGACAGAAGAAAAACTTGCAGACAGATGCAGTATGCTCTTTGTAGACATACTGTATAAATCTATACTACAGATTACTTTAAAAAATAAAGGAGATTTTTGGTTAAAACCAACTCCAGACACTAGTTGTAAAGCAGTAGTTAAACAGCCTGGATTGCCCTCCTGGAGGGAAGGAAACAAACCCAGTCCTCTCCCTGCATGTCCCTTGGCTAGAACTTGTTTGATTTAGTTATGAATGTTAAGAGTCCTGTTTTGCAGGATGTCTAGTGCTGTATTTTTTAATAATGATCATAAAACATCCTGAGCAAAGCCAAGCTGTGCACAATATACATCCCCACTCTGCTGAAAACATCTTGAAAATGGAATAGGTAACATGTTCTGGAGGAGTCTGTACCTTGGGGGTTGAATAGGGTAAGGAACTAAAGGAGATAGAGGTAACAGTGGATGCTGTCACAAGTGGCCTGCAGTGTTGATGGTCAGGAAGAGCATTTTACTTCCAGCCTGAACAGAAGCAATGGCTTTCTGATGCATTCAAAGCACACTGCATGACATAAGTGAGACAAAATTATCTGCATGCTGCCCTGTGCTTTAACACCTCCAGTAAATGCACATTCCAGTAAGAACCAAAAGTCCTTGTAGCTTGATAAACATGAGAAACTCTAATTCCATTTCTTTTCTGAAATGCTTACTGTGGCTGAAAACATATCCAATATTTAAGAGCTTTATTTTGTTCTCATCCCTGCCACAACCTGTCTGTGTGTGGCTGAAAGACACAATGGGCAATGGATTGGATGGCAAACCTGTGAAGTGAACTGGCCCCTGAGCCTTTGAGGCAGTTAGGAAACAGTTCTGCTTTTGTGGCATGAAGTCTAGATGAGTTGAATTTGAAAAGAAAGCTTTCCCATGAAAATCTGAGCCACAAAAATCCTAAGGGAAATGATCAGATGAATATTATCTCTATCAATTTCCTCTGTTCCTGTGTGCTCCATCTTCCAAAGCAGCTTGGAGCAGACTCCAAAATTTGATGGATTCCCATGAAGTCATCAGCCTCAGAGCCTCTCAGAAGAGCTTGATACAGGACAGGAGGCTGTTGATCTTACTGCCTTGCTTTTGAAAGGGTGCAGCTGAGAACAGCTCAGGCATGCTTTGGGGGAGAGGCAAATGCCTCTTGCACTGCATAGAGGTCATGGAAGTGGAGCATTTCCAATGCAATCTTTTGGCCAAG
The DNA here is from genome assembly GCA_013399015.1 of Galbula dea. NCBI lineage: Eukaryota > Metazoa > Chordata > Aves > Piciformes > Galbulidae > Galbula > Galbula dea. Next base: position 1,435,405 of record VWZX01000455.1, read on the forward strand.
GAGCCTCTATCTGCTAGGTTCTTCCTCCTAAAGCTGGGCTTCAGCTTAAGCTTCTCTGGCATAACATGTAAAAATCATAGCCCTTGACCCTTTCAGAGTTAACTCACCTTCTTTTTGCAGGCTCTTATTCCATGTGCTGAAGGAAGCTCTCATTGCTTTGGAGTCACTTCATCAATCAGAGAGGTTTCCCAGGTTGTGTCCTCCTTTCTAGGGGGAAGGATTATTTCATTTCACTGCTTTCACTAGATAAAAGACCAAAGCTTTCTCCAGCTCTTTGCTCTCCAAATGACTTCATTTTCTCTTTAGCCATCTAACATGATATTGTAACTCTTTATCTGATCTCTGCTGGGGAGTGTCTTGATGCAAGAGATAGCACAAGCTGTAAATATGCTCTTAGGGATGCTTTTCCTCTATTAATTTATGGTGTCTTTTTACTTCCTAGTACTCCCACACTGTTGTTTTTATTGTTGATAGCTGTTGATACTGTGATCCATTAAATATTAATAAAAGAACTTTGTTTTGCTGAAGAACACTGACAATTCTACAGCTAGAGATTTTTGATGTTGGAAATCATATAACCCAGTTCTCAGTGGTTTTCTTTTTCCTCTGCCTTTTTATTTTACTTCCCCCCTACCCCACCTTGCATTTGGCATGGCCAAGGATTGCACTGTCATTTTTATATCTGCTCAATGTTATGTGAGAATTGAATCATGTCAGACCCTAGATAGGAATTCTCAAGCTTTTATCATCTTTTCTTCTCCCAGCTATCCCATTGTGACTTGTGGGATGTACTGTCTGACCAGAGGGTGCCCTAAAAGTCAAGGTCTTTGGAGAGCAAAGAAGCTGAGGACTGAGGATACTGTTTGCAGGCAGTGTTGAGGATTCTTTGGTAGCTAAGGAGACATTAACACTGGGAAAATGTCATAACTCAGCTGTGGTGAAGCTTAAAGTTCCCTGTCTGCCTTCTCCAGCAGTTCTCAGCATCATGGAGAGTGCTCAGAGGAAGTGTTAGCCCTTCCTTGCAGTGGTGATAATGCTTGGACAGGGTACCAGCTTTTCAGATGAACCTTTAAATATCACAGTTGGTAGCATTTCTAGCATTAGTTGCTAAAACTACTGTGATAAACTGTTTTCCCTTCTTCTTTCTGCATCAGATAAATTGAATTCCCTTCAGCTTGCTACATGCTGAATATTCAAGCCCAGACTTCAAAAGCTATGTTTCTGTCTGAGCAGCACAGACATTAAAAACATCCTGACTAATATATGAAGTAGCTTCCCCTTTCTGTCCTTGGCCATTTTCTTGCCTGCAAATGCTAGAGATGTGCAATACTAGGTGAGCTATCTGTAGCCTTCCCCTCTTGAGGTAGTCATCAGAGAACCACAAAGGCATAGACTGGTTTGGGCTGGAAAGGACCTTTAGAGGGCACCTAGTCCAACCCCTCTGCAGTCGACAGGGACATCTGCAATCAGATCAGGTTGCTCAGAGACCCCCAGACAACCTGACCTGGGATGGTTCCAGGGATGGGAGATCTCCCACCTCTCTGGGCAACCTGGGACAGGCTCTCACCACCCTCAGTGGAAAAAAAATGTCCTTTTATCTAGCCCAAATCTTTCTCTTTCAGTTTCAAACCATCATCCTTTGTCCTGTTGCAACAGGTCCTGCTAAAAAGTCTGTCCCCATCTTTCTTACAGGCCCTGTAAGTACTGAAAGGCTGCACTAAGGTCTCCCTGGAGCCTTCTCTTCTCCAGGCTGAACAATCCCAACTCTCTCAGCTTTTCTTCACAGCAGAGTTGTTCCAGCCTTTGCAACATTTTGTGACCCTCTTCTGCACCTGCTCCAACCATATGTCTGTTCCAGAGGTTGTATATCACTAAAATACACTTAGACATTCATTGGTGTTGTGAGGAGCTATGAAGAAACATCATTCCAAAGAGAAAAAGCTCTTCCAAGACCTAGTTAGGTTTAGTTATCTGTTTCTTCTGGAAAGCAGGAGGAACTCACACCATAACCATGGCTCAAAGCAAGCACTCTCAGTGATCTTCTCTGATGCATTACATTTAGGAGGCAAAACTAGCCCAAAACTCTGACTGGCACAAAGCCACAGAGCATTCCTGTCACACAGCTTCTGCAGTTTCTCTGTTGCCAGTATCTGTAATATTTTTTCCTGTTCTGTAAATATTTGGGCTCTGTGTAAACTGCTTTCACCACTTTGGCTGTGTTTAAACCTTCTGAAAGTGGTTAGTGTTGCAGGGAAGGCAATGGGAACTCATTTGGATAACATGTGAGGACACACTGGTACTTTGCTGAGTTGGGATCTGAATTCTGCCTGTGGGGTTATTCCTGCCTGGCAGAAGGGCTCCATTAGGGCATGATGCTATTACAAGCTCCTTTTTACCTTCCCTTGGATCTCTGAGGGACAGCCTTTTATATTCTCCCAGACTTCCTTGGGAACTAATTTATCTTTGCAGAGCTTCTCCTGCTCTTTGGAGGCAGAGGCTCTTATAATTAAAAATGTGGCTAGGATCTGTTCTGGGCAGAGATAGATCTCTCCAGAATAAGGCTTTTAAAAAGAAGTCTAAAGAATATGTTTTGTCTCCCTCTCTTTTTAAAAGCACTTATCCTGGTGATTAATTAATCCCATCTAGGAACACATGGCAACTTTTAGCTGAAGTCTCTCATTCCAGGCTGAGGTAAGTGTTCTGATGAAAGAAGCAAAGCACCAGGAAGCTTAATTTGGGACAGATAAAGCTGTGCAGGTCAGAGAAGATGCCAAGTGGGGTAAAAACAATTTGGGGGAAGGAAACAGCCACAGGAAACAATGAAACAGCTCTTTTCTGAGTGACTTTCCCAAGGCAAAAAAAAAGGCAAGCAAAGTACTGAGTGGGATTAGAGCAGTCCTCAGGCCCAGGACCCAAAAGTTCAGAGCTGTATGGCACTGTGGGCAGAAAGCATTCATCTACCAGCAGAGCCCAGCCAGCTGTCTGGATGTGAGCTGGGTACTTCATGGAGGCATCCTGCCAGTGCCTGTGCTGATTTCTTCCCACATGCAGGAACATCATTTGGACAATGGAACCTGGACATTGAAGCATGAAATCTCTGTGTTGAACTGCAGAAATGAGCTTTTCCCCTATCATGTAAATTGCAAATGGGCATGAAGGGAAGCTGATTTGCTACCTGACTGACTCTCCAGTTCCAGGAACCTGAAGAGGATGAGGCTTTGGCTGGGTTACTGGATCCTGACAGGAGTTACTAGTTCATGAACACTGCAGTGAAGCTTATGGTTCATCTGGCCTTGTCTATGAATCAGGATGTTACAATCTGCTAGGCTTTATTTTCCCCTCTCCCCCCTCTTTTTTAGACTCTTGGCAACAATCATGCATCAGGTTAGCTTTTCTATCAAGTTTCCTCATGGAAAGAGGGGGAAACTTCTCTACAAGGGGTTTGCAGAGAGATGAAACATGCCAAACAGAGAAGCAGATGCTTCTATTGGTGTTCCAAGGCTACAGAAGAATTCTCTCTCTCTACCTAAGTCAAAGACACTGCAGCTGAAATAGTTATGCTTTGTATAAAGAGTGAAGAGCAAACTAAAGGCTGCTCTCAGCCCCAAAGCAGCCTAAGTGCAAAGCTAACTTAGCTCAGTTCTCTGTGGACTGAGGTTCCTTAAGAGCTTGTTACCCTGCTGAATCAATATTGCCTGGACCCATCCCATGGCAGAGGTGACATCTGGAACCAAATATCCCATGTTATACTCTCTTACCTGGGAAAGCAGGTGAGCTGCCTGTTGGGAATGGTCCTTGGCTTCTACTGTCTCCCAAGCTGTGCCTGGGAACTGTGAGAGAAAGTGTGAATCAGACAATGCCAAAACCATACCAGAGACCCTTCTCCTGATGTCCAAGAGTATAGATGATGTCACTTGCTCAGCCTGGGAGCACTCCTCAGTGTCATTTCACTGACTAGAAGAGAGGTCTATGGATGAGTAGATTTTTTATGAGCTATAACTGTATTTTTTGAAGAGAGGTTGGGGTTACACACAACATGCACAGTGAAATTTGGAGCAGCTTTTGCATTCCTGGCTGACTATTTCAATGGTTCACTACTGTCTCCAATGCCTAGCTCTTAGACTCAAGCTCTCTGGAAGTGCAAACAGATGCAGGGACTTCCCTTTGCAAAGAAACCCTCACAGCTGCCTGAGGCCATGCAGTTTTGAAGGGAATTGCACTGTGCTGACTGTTGGATGGATGGACACACATCTTGGGGTGGCTCTTCCTTTTCTCCTAACAAAGCTAGTCCCTGGAGCACTCTAAGATGATTTTGTTGATCTTTGCCACACTCTGTTGGCTTCCATTCCTCACAAACTAGCTTGGAGAAAGATCTGCTTCAGAAAAGAAGCAAGATTAAGCACAATTAAGAACTCACCTAACTTTTCCTAGGAGTAAATACTAAGGAAACAGGTGAACCTGGGGGAAAAAAACCCCAGTCTTTGTCTAATAAAATACATTTTATCCATGAGAGTCCCAGCCTTCCTACAGCAATGTACACATGTGGAAGGAGTCTCAGGAGGGCTGTGATATTATTTCTTGCTAGCAGCAACATCATGCTGTGAATTACAAGTAAAAACATAATTAAAATGGAATATGAACCTCCATGGTTCACATAGGGCTGTGGTGAACATCACAGTAAGCTTTCTCTGGACACATCTAGAAAATACCACAGAAGATAGAACTAAAACAAGAAGATTTACATTTACATCTAGGAGTTACTAGAAAGAATCTCTTCTATATATAAGGCTATTTTATTTGTGTCTTTCTATATAGAAATTGAAGACAGTTAAGCATATTTACATGTCCTTAGCTGTATGAAGTTATAGTTTATTCATCCTCCATCAGCTTCCACACTCTAGACTCCAAAAGTTGTTGCTTGGCTTTAAGTCACTACTGGGGACATGAAACTTTGCCAGTACATTGCAAGACAGATTGAGGTTACCTCTGCTATTATTCAGGATGTGACATGGAGATGAAGAAGGTTTCTATATGCAGCATGTGTTGGTGTTTATTTCTCGACCTAACTCAAATCCATGGCAAAATTCCTATTAATTTCCCCAAGGCCAATACACCCATTAGGGGATCATTTGGGAAGTTAAAAGAACACAAGAGAAAGGATTAAATCTGGATTGATTCACCCTCAGCTGGTACCCACCACCTTATCTTGCAGCAGAACCAGATAGAGAAGATCAGAACTATTCATTTTAGTTAAAATAAAGAGATCCACATAGCTAGAGGAGCAGCTATGATTCATCCTTCTGAATAGCTATCATTTCTGCAGATGACAAGTACAGAATCACAGCATGGTAGGAGTTGGAAGGGACCTCTGGGGATCATCTAGTCCAACCCCCCTGCTCCAGCAGGGTCACCCACAGCAGCTTGCCCAGGGTCACCTCCAGCTGCCTTGGGAATCTCTCCACACAAGGAGACTCCACAGCCTCTCTGGGCAGCCTGGGCCAGGGCTCCAACATCCTCACAGCAAACAAGTTTCTCCTCCTGTTCTCATGGAACCTCCTGGGTTCCAGTTGGTGCCCAATGCCTCTTGGGCTGTCCCTAGGCACCACTGAGCAGAGTCTGGCCCCAGCCTCTTGCCCCCAGCCTGCAGCTCTTGCTCAGCACTGAGCAGCTCCCCTCTGGGGCTGCTCTTCTCCAGGCTCAGCAGCCCCAGGGCTCTCAGCCTTTCCTCCTGCCAGAGCTGCTCCAGTGCCCTCAGCATCTTCCTAGCCTCTGCTGGACTCTCCCCAGTAGTTCCTTGTTTCTTGGACTGGGGAGCCCAGAACTGGACTCATTGGTAAACTGTGAGCATGTGTAATTGTGGGCAGGATTGAAGGCAAAATGAGGAGAAAAGCCTGGTTTCAGTGATCTCACTCTAGCTGCTTGTAGTCTAATGACAACATCAATTTAGACCAAGGAAGTTTAAGAGGTTTTCTTGCCTAGATACATCCAGTTGTTCTGTTCCCATGTGGTCCACCTGTAAGTGGACCATCAGCCAGCTAGCCTGCCTAGCAGCAAGGGGAACTCAGACTGGATTTAATAAGATGTATTTAAAGTACATTCACAACCTGGTTGAACACAGAGGGCTTTTTGTTTTCCCCAGGCTTCTGACAAAGCCTGTGACCAGCTGTGAAAGTTAATTGTATGTTATGTTGTAATTGGCAGAGAACCTTTAGCCTATGCTATATTTTTGTCCCTTGACAGTGACACAGGAGGAGGGGGAGGCTGAATTTCATTTCCCCCTGGTTTGATAGATCACAGCTATGGCAATGCACTGGGACATGGTTTTTATGTTGCAGGGAGCTGCAGGTGTCCTCTTCAACATTTTGTCTTTGTGCTTCCATACAGTGGAATACAGATCCTTGTGGAGTCATTTTCAACCTGAGCCATTCTATGATTCTATGTACATTTAGCCCAGGTAAACCCTGCAGTAGTGCTTGCCTAGTTTACTACTGTAGCAAACACTGGCAGAAATTTCCTATAGACTTTTATATCCTTCAAAAGGGGTTGATTTTCTTCATCCAAGTCATCACTTGCTCTTTTTCCTGCTTTGGTGATTTCACTTTTAATTCTAGGTAATTTGCCTTTGCACACCTTATAAACTGGTTATTAATACACCTGTGATGCTCATCTACTCCAGTTAAAGGGCTGGTGCTGTTTGCATTCTGCAGCAGCCTATTTATACACCAGCCCCAGTGAGGATCTTGACAGGGATACAGGATACAACTTACAGTTGTATCTTTGTTGAGGCAAATCTAAAGCTTCTCAAGCACAGCCTGCCTTTGAGCAGGTCAGCATGCAAACCTGCCAGACTGGCTGGAAATCCTTTTTGCACACCCTGACAACTCCAAGACTGGCTCCAGCCTTTCAGCAGGTGGCACTGGCATTGCATCTGTCCCAGGATGAAGTGCTCCCAGGAAGGATGGATCCCTCTTGCTATGGGAGCTACTTGTGAGGCAAATGGCTTGCTGCTGATAAAGGAATGCTCCATGGCTGCCAGCCCCTAGCTTGGGAAAGTAATTCATCTTCAGCCACAGATGAGGTTAATAAAAACCTGGCCTTCTAAGGGTGATAAATTACTCATTAAAAAGTTACACTGATAGTCTGGTCCTAATAAACTTTAGCAATTCTCATCCACTGTGCTGCTGCTTCTTTCCTGCAGGAGGCTGATGGAATGATACCACTGCTCCTGGGGAAATGATCCTCTGACAGTAATTCAAATGCAACCCTTCCCCACAGATACCTTTTAGTGTTTGCATATGAGAAATAGTGTTGGATTGCCTGTTTCCTCTGACTGAGCTCACTTCTGCCAATTGGCAGAGCCTCTGTCTTCCCTGAGTGCCTCCCCAGCTGCATCCTGACTTGTACGCTACTAGAGATATTTCCACTTTGCCTGGGATGCTTTTTTTCCTGTTCTAAAGATTTGCAGTTGTTAATTTCTTCAATTCCTTCCCTTCCCTCTTTGTGCCTGAATCCTCTTCACCACCAGCTCCTGCTGTTCATGGCAACAGCTGGTTCAGCCCATGTTCTACCTCCTTCACACCTGCTGGGTGGAGGTAAGAATGCTTCTTTAGCATTGATGAAGGAGCATTCAAAGGAATATTCACTCCCCTGGACAGGGATCAAGCACTCTAGGGAGCTGCCTATCCTTGATGTCCACCTGCAAGCTTTGACCAATATAGGACATGTTTGTCTTCCAAACACACCTCCATAACCTTTACTCAGTAGCTACCTAACCTGCACAAAGTATTTGCCCATTTAGTGCCCACAATACTTCATAAATATTGTAAGTCAGCAAATGATGCAGTACATGCCATAGGAAAATGCATTTCTTTCCATTTATTTCCTAGAACCAGATCTTCCCACAAAATTTCAAGTTCCAGAATGAAAAGTCAAACAATAGAAAAGGAATATACCATGAAATATTCCAGATCTCTCTCTTGAGCTACAGCTTCAGAGTGGGTTTCTTATGAATTCCATAAATGGAATGATTTTTATTCCAGTGCTCTGCCTCCTGTATGAAATGAGGGAAGAAGAGGAATCACCATAACAACTGTTCTACCACCAAGAGAAGCAGCATTTCCTTAAAGCAATCCATCTAGCAGGCATGACAAATATAGATTTGGGGTTATTGTCAAAGACTGATGACAGTTACTTCAGTGCTGCCACACTAAAAACAAATGAAGAAGCAGACCAACATCTTATGTCCCAGCACCCCCAGGGCCACAATTCTTTCTTCCCATTTCCTCACCTTATGTGCACTTAAGCAAGTACATTCAGCAATATTTTTGCATAGCACCACAGAGTTCTCATGTTTCTGTTCTTTCCTGGTGCATGTCCAAAGAGCAGTGACACTGAGGAAGGGTCTAGAGCACAAGTGTTGTGAGGAGCAGCTGAGGGAACTGGGCTTGGTTAGCCTGGAGAAAAGGAGGCTCAGAGGAGACCTTCTCACTCTCTGCAACTGCCTGAAAGGAGGTTGGAGTGAGGTGGATGTTGGTCTTTTCTCCCAAGGAACAAGCAATAGGACAAGAGGAAAGAGCCTCAAGATGTGCCAGGGGAGGTTTAGGTTGAATATGAAGAAAAATTTATTCCCAGAAAGAGTCATTCTGCATTGGCCCAGGCTGCCCAGGGCAGTGGTGGAGTCACCATCCCTAGAGGGGTTCAAAAATCATCTAGATGTGCTACTTAAGGACGTGGTTTAGTGGCATGGGGGTGACAGATTGATGGTTGGACTTGGTGACCTTAGAGGTCTCTTCCACCCTTAATGATCCCATGAAAATACTACATTGTGCTGCCAAAGTTTAGCAGAGAGCAAGAGCAGGGTTTTTTTGCCTTGGGGGGACCTGGATTTCTTTGGTTGTTTGCCTACATGGAAGAGATGTCCTACCCACCCTGGGGAGCAGACTTAGAGGATGTCAAGGCCTGTAGCTTTGATGGAATGTTAATGTTTAATCTCTCTGCTGAGCTTCCTGTGTCAAGGTCTACACAGACACCTCTTTATCAACATGGGTTCCCTCTTCCTGTTACAGGGAAAACAACATTTGTTCTAAATAAGAAAGCAATTATAACACAGTTGGAGTATTCCCTAGCTTCTTCCTAAGTTTAAGTGGAGCTGGATAGAAAAATTACAGCACAGCAGTGTTGGTAAACAAGACTCATTTACATATAATGTCTCCCTCCATACATCCAGAGAGCTGCCTTAATCCCTTGGGGTATTTCCAGTCACAAGATGATGCCTGTAATAACAATAGCTCCTTTTATCCCTCAAGTCTTCCATTTAGCCTCCTGAGGCAGATCATATCTCAGAGCCTGTGGGTGTGACAAGGCAAATGCTCTAATCAAACACTCCTGGGGGGGCCATTCCAGCACATAACAACAGGGCTTTTGATGGCTTTATCAGATGTGCATCAGAAAGTTCCCTTTCAAAAGGGGAACAAATTATTTTGGTTTAAGGCAAAACTTTGGGATATACATACCTTAAGGAGGCTAGAAACCAGGAGACAGAATGGAGGAACCAAACTTTGATGTCTCCAGTGACACAGGATAATGTGGTTTCTAATCTATGCTTGGTTAAATTGAGATGCTCTCACTGCTGATTGCCAGGGTTTTCAGCATCATCTCCAGGGTCTGAGCAGGGAGTGTGCAAGCAGTCTAGGGCACAAGTGCTGTGAGGAGCAGCTGAGGGAACTGGGGTTGGTTAGCCTGGAGAAGAGGAGGCTCAGGGGAGACCTTCTCACTCTCTCCAGCTCCCTGAAAGGAGGTTGGAGCCAGGTGGGGCTTGGGCTCTTTTCCCAAGTAACAAGTGAAAGGACAAAAGGAAAGAGCCCCAAGTTGTGCCAGGGGAGGTTTAGGTTGGATATTAGGAAAAGTTTCTTCCCTGAAAGGGTTGTCAAGCCCTAGACCAGGCTGCCTAGGGCAGTAGTGGAGTCACCAACCCTGGAGGGGTTTCAAAGATGTAGTGGAGAGGGACATGGGTTAGCGGAGACCTGGCAGTGCTGGTTGACAGTTGGACTTGATGATCTGAAAGGTCCCTTCCAACCAAACTGCTTCTGTGATTCTATAAATATTACAGGCAGCCACTGTTTCCAGTTCCACAGGAGATGGTTGGTTTATGAAGAATCAGAGACAAGCACTTGCCAGACACACTGGGTGATGATGTTCTCTTCACCAGCCAGACCCCTAGAAAGCTTGCTAGCCAACTTCCCAAAGCACAACCACTCAGCAAGCGTGTCTCTGAAGACACTAAGGAGCCATCCTGGGAAACTCTGGCACACTTTACAATGTCTTACACTGGCCTGAGAGTTCAGCTTCCAAATACAGCACAGGAGACCAGGCTGCTGCTGCTGAAGAGGTGCACATCTGCTTTGAAACCTCACAGGCAAGATGCAAATGACGCTTCGTTTCTATGTTGCAAGCTTACCATGCAGATGGCTTTAATAAATCCCTTGGAGGCAGCACAGATAGCTTTTATGAATTTCATTTAATGGAAGTTCTCCTCAATGATTTCCAGACATTACACACTATCTACACATCCTGTATGCCATCAGAGCAGCTATCAATCTTCTGGGACTGACCCAAGCAGCTGATGCAGCTGTGGAGGTTGGTGTCACAGTAGAGATTCCAGCCACTCTGTTTAGTTAGCACTCCCAGCAGCTGGATTAATTCACAATTAGGCAACTATCTATAGCAGTTTACTCACCTTTCCCTGCTGAGTTGCAGCCCTGATAACCCAGGGAAGAAGAGTGAGAGCTTCAACAAGTACAAATGCAATCTTGAACAGCTTAATTAAACAGGGAAGGTGTTATTCATTCCAGTCACATGAGGCAATATTCAGCCTGTCATGAAAACAGCCATAATAAGCCATTGTATTCCAAAGGACAAGCTAGTCAAGAAAATCCTCTCTCTCCATCACATTTTGACACTTTTGGAAGCAGAAATTGGTTATGATTAGCTCTAGAAGCCTTGCCTTGTCTTTTGCAAAACAGATGAGTGGATTTAGGAATTCATCCAGCAGAAAGGCAGCCAAGGGCTTTGCTGCTGCCAACAAGTACTCCACAAGTTCCTCCACGTGGCTCTTACACTTGACCTCACCTCTGACCTGCAACGTGGGCTCCTGCTCCCTCTCCCTCTCTGTTGGTTTTGGGTTTTTACTTGCCAGATACTCTCTAGCTTTGCTAGAATTCCATTTGTTTGCTTGCCTCTGAAATATTAACAAGGGATGCCCAGGGATGACATCAAAGCCAGCAGAATGATGCTGGTGGCAGTGTGAAGCGGAGATGTCCTTCCCAGCACAGCAGGCAGGAGTGGGCTTGCAGAGGCAGACTGTGGCAAGACCTTCTCCATGCACTGCCTCAGCTTGCAGCTCTGTGTTGCTGTTGGGATAAAACCCTCTAGCTGGGACTTCTGAAATCATCCAACACCTCCAAGAAGCCACAAAGCACAGGGCACTGTCTAACTAGCTTTTTATTGTCATATATCTCCTGATTAAGTGTGACTGGCTAATAGCACAACTGAACCAGAGAAACACAATAGTCTGACCTCTTAATCATGATTCTGGCAGAACATGAAGAAAAACCTCTCAGTTGGACTCACTGTCACACATTTCTCTTTTAAAATCAAGCAGCATTTCTAAACCCTGTACCAGCTTTGAGCCCAAGCAGTGCTTCTTTGGCAGGACCCTTTCTCCCAGAAGGTAGCATCTTCAACACTGGTTGCTTGGGTCCTTTCCCACCCCTGATGCCCATCTTCACATTTTCCCTGTTCCTTTCTTTACAAAGCACAACTGAAATAAACTTCAACTTGGTTTTGTGCCTTGCCCATGCATTGCTCTAACATGAAATACCAATTCCCAAGTGTTTCCTATGCTACATTGCTACCCAAAAAGAGCAAGTCATTCCCATCCACCTCTGATGAGGTGACTTCTGCCAGGGGGAATAAAAACTCCAAAGATTGGTGATTGCTACTCCCTCATTTTTTCCCCCCACCAGCTGTAGCTCAACTGCTTCAGGTCTGTCAATAACATTTTCTTCTCCAAGGTGGTGCCTTTGATGCACAGCCTGAACTTAGGATCCCTCATCTTTCTGCTCATGACAACATGGTCTCCAGGGCATTTCCACCAGGAGGTTCTAACACCTTCCCAAGATGGGGACAATTTTCAGAGTAACAAAATGATTCTTTCCAAACTTGCTCAGAGGTGGAAAACCCTAGAAGAATAGACCCTGACAGAGGCAAACCTGTATCAGGCTGAGAAAGAAAATGATATTAGCAGTGTTGGCTCTTGCAGCATTCATGTTTCCCAGGGAAACACTACTGGCTTCAGTGCAGGAATTCATAATTTTCTGAAACCTCTCTGTGATAAATATGACAACTGACACTTAAGGAATATCTATTACCCAACCCAAAGGGGTTATTTTTGTCCTGAAATAGAACATGCAACCAGTAAAGCTTTATGGCTTTTAGTCATGAATTTATTTGTCACCTTCTCCTGGAGGGACAACAAATAGAACCTTATTACCAAGAGGAGCAGCCTTTCCTTGGTGTGACAGAGAAAGGATTTAATCATTTGCCTTTAGGCTTTATCAAACCTTCCTTATTGCTGTGGTGACAATGAAATGTCAAAGAGGTCCTCAGAGGACAAGTTTTATTTTACTTATTTGTTTGGACTGGTAAGGAATAGCAATAGAAATAGCTGGGTTTGGAACTCAAACACCAACCTAAGCACATAAATTACTCTTACAACACTCAGAGAGGAACTATGTCCAGAAAGCCTGAGTGTCAACCCAGGTGAGAAGGGGAACAGACCTGTAGGTAAGAGGGCAGGCTACTTTCTCATAGGAAAGGTCCCATTCAAGTTTCTGTGACCATAATTCCTTCACTACAGAGAAAAACCTGCTTCTCAAAGCTGAAAGAGGCACAAAGCTGGAACAGGCACCCAGCTCCTTCCATCAGATCTTCCTGCACAGCAGCACATATGCTACATGCATGGGGGCTATGGGATGTGAGGCTGGACCTGGCCTCAGCTCTCTCTCTGTCTTTGCTATCCATTACTCACCCCACCTTCACTCTGCTTCAGCAGGAAGCACAGATAGAGTCTTTGTAGAACACTTCTGGATGAAGAGAGTCACTGAATCAGAATAGTTTAGGTTGGAAGAGACCTTTCAAACTCATCTAGTCCAACCCCCTGCAGTCAGCAGGGACATCTGCAACTAGAGCAGGTTGCTTACAGCCCCAAACAACCTGAGCTGGGATGGTTCCAGGGATGGGACATCTCCCACACCTCTGGGAAACCTGGGCCAGGCTCTCACCACCCTCAGTGTAAAAAAATGTCTTCCTTAGATCCAGTCTAAATCTACTCTCTTTAATTTAAACCCATTTCCTCTTGTCCTATCCCTGCAGGCCCTGCTAAATAGTTTATCCTCATCTCTCTTATAAGCCCCCTCTAAGGATTGAAAGGTTGCAGTAAGGTCTGCCTGGAGGCTTCTCTTCTCCAGGCTGCACCACCTCAGTGACATCCAAGTGATGCATTTTGGTTCCCAGGAGACATTCAGGAACTGTCCCACTCTCTTCCTGAGGTTTGCACTCAATCAGTGATAGCTACCAGCACCCTGTGGCTAGGCATGCTCCTCCCAGCCTTTCCCTCTCCAGTGCTTGGAGGTGAGGTGGAGTTTGCCAGCTTATTGGGTATTGGAATGTTTATTTCAGACTTTCCCAAAAAGCAGCTGAAGCTGCTCACAAATCCTGAGCTTCATGTCCAGCCTGAGTTGAGTTTCCTATTAGAAGGAACTGTTTCACATGGCTGTTTCTGAGGTCATTTGGGATGAAAGGCTTCATTGGCAGGGGGAGCTGCTTCAAAAGGCACAAAGTTCTTCCTTTGGGAGCACTGCTATCTGAGATAGGCTCCAAAGAGAACAACAAATCTTATTCAAGCAGGCTCTGGGCTCAGGTTCAGACACAAACATAGCTTGAGACCAAACTAAAGCACTGAGTCGGAACACAGCCAGGCTTGGGGGGAGAAAAGAGAGAAGCTGGCTACAAATGTAGACTTGAGCATCATAGCTCAGAGCCTGTTTGAACACATGCTTCAGTCCTTAGGATCTGTGGCATTAAGAGAAAGCAGGATATAGGCAAGCCACAGCAGGCTGCTGCTGCTGACAGCACCAAGACATGTGCTGGCAGAGGGCTGGTGACAGCAGTGGATGTTGCCACCTACCAAGAGCCTTTTGTGCACGGAGTCCTGTTAGTTCTCTCACAGGTGTAAATACAAGGATACCACTCTGGGGTCAGGGAGTCCTTGAGCCAGAGAGTGCTGGAGGCAATGCTGAGGGAGTGCAGTAGGAGGTGTTGTTAGCTTCACCTTGTTCCCGTACCCTCCCAAGCCAGATCCTCCTGGTTACTTCTGGGAATCAGACAGTGGACCAGGTGAATGATGTGGAAGGGTAAAAGGGAGGAAACTTGTGGGCTGAGATAAAGACTGTTGAAAAGGTACAGCAAAAGTTGTTCTCAGCAGCAGCCGCTGCTTGTGCCTGCAGCTGATCCCCATCCACCAGCCTGGTGGCACAGCTCACCCAGGGATGGGAGGCAACACAGCAGGGCAGGGGCAAAGGGAGGCAGAGTCACTCTGGGAACCTGTCAGTCTTTGGCAGAACCACCTGGCACAACTTACTGGGATATCTGTGGCATCAGGGGACCTCCCCACCTTGCAGGGAAGCTAAATTCACATGGTTTTTGAGGGTGCACCAGTCCTCAGAGCTGCCAGAATTAAACATGTTTAGTGCAATGAGCTTGGCTGCTGCCAAGCCTTAATGGGAAAAATCTCACAACCTTCAGGTATCTAATGAGAAATAGTCTTAATATTCCCACTTTAACTGGCCAGTGGTCCCCTGGGAATTGTGGCAGCTAGGCAGAGTCCTCACAACTAGGAGCACTGGGCCCTGTTACAGCAGCAGATGACTGCCAGTGCAACCAGAAAAAGGCTCTGCCCCACTTGTGGAGCACAGCCAGTCAGGTTGGGATGTCATCCTAAAACTGACTTCCCTGTTTGGATCCAACATCCCCAAAGCAGTGCCATGCAAAGGAAAGGGATGAGAGTGGCAGGGAAATGGGACCATATTTCCTTTGAGGACTCTCTCCTTGCCCTAGGAGGGCTATCAGTTTGATGATGTGACCGAGTCCTGGGGCTGGTCCATGCCACAACCCTAGTGCTCACTGTTACTTGTGTGTTCCTCAGCAGAAGGCTGCCTATGCAAGTGACAGTGACTCCAGCTCCTTGTAGGAGAGACAAACACTGCTGTCTTCCTGGAGAGGTTTGTTNCCATCAAAGGAGCCTGTGTATTAGAGAGCTTTCCCACTCAAGAGTGACAAAAAAAGCCCTGAGAATACAAAGGACAACACAAGGCAAACATCTGTTCAAATAAAGGGAGTTAGAGAACTGCCTTTTGTGGCATTGAAGTAATATTCCACCTATAAAAATTAACCAGTCCTGTTTCTCCTCACTCTTTATAGCCTATTCAGTTCTCCTTAGGATTAGGTTCACTGGAAAGTTGTGCTTGTGCCATTTCTTTTCGTTGCAAGCTAATTTCTGGTTCCATGTAGCTTAATCACATTTTCCTCAGCCTTCTATTGACAATCCTAGCCTGGGATAAATAAAAAGCCATCACTCAAAGGAATAACATCCCTTCTTAACACAAGCTGACATAGGAAAGCAGGCTGGGGCTCAGACAATCCCAGACCTGCTCCATTAAGAGATGACATTTTTAACAACAGATCTATCAGACCCCACTGGAAATAATGGTCCCTCATCATGATGGGAATTAGCACCCAGGACAGGTGATTATGTTCTGGAAATGTTCCAGGCCCAGCTGTGTTGCTGTGGCTTATGTGTAACCTCTGTAATTGCTGCTTTTCAAAACCATTTTGATTTGGAAAGCACCAAAAAAGAAAAAAAAAAACCCAACCCCAACCCTACCACTATTTGTTCAGGGAAGAAAAAAATCAGCATATCAAAGCCTGAACAGTACTGCCCTGTTTTCTGAATTGCTGGCTTAGACTCCCTTAATCCAACAAACCCCCAAACCCTAATGTAATCATTGTTACATGTTTCCCTCTCTCCTGGTAGTCCAGGGACGGTTCCTGCTTACAAATGAAAGGACCAGCAAGCATCTGCTCAGTGCCTGTGAGGGCAACTCCTCCTGAAACAGCACAACAGCTGAAAAGCTGAGTTTGTTCACCAGGGTCACTTGAGCACTAAAGCAGGCATCCTTCTGTGTGTCTGGAGCTTGAAGCAAGCAGGAGAGAGGGAAAGAAGCCATCTAAAGTTGCTTCCTAATGAACTTCATGTGGATTTTTTTCAGTTGCATAGGCTTTTAAAGAACACCAGCCTGTGCCTACAATAAGTAGCTAACTACCAGCAGCTCTGGTCCCTGCTGCTCCTCTGCTTAGGTCACTTTTGTTACACCTAGTCACCTTTGGATCAAAGCTACCCATGGAGAGGGGACATGAATTTCCTCTGCAGGGCAAACTTCTGCTTGCTCCCTGAATACCAATTCTTTCCCACTGTTCCTCTTGCTTGCCTTGCTGCTGTAGGAACATTCTACTCCTTAAATGCCTTCCCTGGGATCACATTTGAAGGTAGATTTAGAAATTGGTGGGAGAAGGTTACTCTGCCCCCCAAAACCCAGGAAAATTGCTGCCCATTATGCAAGTGATGGATTACTAAGGCAGCAATGTGGGTAGTGATATTCCTGGTGGAACAGCTAATGGAGGCATGAATCACCTTGTCTCCACTGCTGCATATTCAGAGCAAGTACTTTTAGATCTGGCATCCACGATTTGGAACCCACTGGGGGGGGGATGGAGTATTTAAAACGAAGTCACATGAGAAAAGAAGGAAGTTTTAAGAGCTTTCCTAGGATTTTTAGTTGCCAGGGTAACCATTTAACTCAGTAATCAATATGTTTGGCATGTTTCTATTGCTTTGTGGCTACTCCCACAGAGGACACTGAAAGGTGTTTGGGGAAAACACTGGAAGTGAAGACAACTGCAAACTTTGAAAACAAAACTGCTTTAGAGATGAGAAAAGGAAATAACTTACCCCAAATAGTCTAAGGCTGTATCAGAGTTTCTTGAGAAGCAGTGGAGTGATTTTTCTGCAGTAGGCTTGCTGGGTTTGGGAGGATGCTTTGGAGTCCATGAGCTTCAGCACTATGCTGCCAAGCTGAACAAACCCCACAATTTAGCTCATTTACCAATAATTTGGAGGCAACCACCTTTAAGTGAGCAACTCCTCCCTTTACAGAAACACAGAGCAAGCCCAGCACACCCTCAGCTCCTTCAGCAGAACAGCTGAGCAACATAACCTAGTGAATTCTGGCTTTAATTTAATCCAATGGACTTCAGGATGAAATTTAGGAGTATCCTTCCATAATGCTCACCTATGGTTTCTTACCTGAGCCTTTCAGAATACAGGTAAGGATTATTCTTATCCTAAAGGCAGACATATACTGGCCAAAAAAACCCCCAAAGCAATAAAACTGTTTCCTCAAAGCTTTCCCAGCAAGGCAGGACAGGACTTGTTGCTGCTGCTAGGACTTAGGCCTTTGTAGACATTTCCACTCTTGGTATGTCTGCAGCTCCATGAAGCAGAAGCTTATGACCTAATCTCTCTTATTCATCTCCTCCTGCCCTTTTTCTTTTCTTTCCTGGGCTGCTGCAGCACAAGGACCACAGCAGAGGTCTGTGGTGAAGTTGACCTAGGTTAAGGAGGTTCCAAAACCTGAAGTCCTGAAGGAAAACAGCAAAGGAGCTTTAATATGTTCACCACTCCTCAGAGCCTTGTCCTACCCCTGTGTTCTGAACACCTCTTATCCCCATCAGACATCAAAAATGGTAGAAGAACTATTTATTTTGTTCAGCCTGTGGGTTTTTTTTTTTTCCTTGCAGCCTTTTTCAAGCAGAGAATCTTCAAAAACTTCACAGCTCAGGATAAAATTAGAAAGTGCTTTAAGGATCTCACTGCAGAGATGGTGAGATTGCAAGAGAGGAGACATCAGGAGAGATGTCAGAAGAGAAAAGGAAGAAGATTTTATTAAAATGGATGTCTACATGGATGGACATTTCCCAGAGCTACAAGGCAAGGAAAAGGGGAAAATGCAGAGGTACTGGCTGTTAATAAATGGAGAGGACAATTAATTGTATCCCCTGGCATTTGCTTAGTTCATAAGGCATCCTGCCATTTGGTTCTAGGTGGGATTGTGCAGGTTTGGGGATGTCTGGAGGTAACCCATGAGAAAATCCCTCTGTGCATTCAGTTCTTACTGAACTGACCCAAATTTTCTTTCTCTGAAGGAAAATTCAGAGGCCTTGGTGGTAAATTAAGTGCTTCTGCAGGGGGTCAGAGGCTCCTGTCCTTGGTCATTCCCCTGGCAGAGTGGTAACCCTGAGATACCCATGCCAGGGGTTTGCTTTATCTGTGAAACTTCTCCTCCTGCATCTCACCTTATCTGTTAACCAATAACTACTGCTGGTTTTGTTTTCTGTCATAATTAATGACTCCTTTTGTGGCCATACTCTGAGACCAAGAGCTCAGGCATGTTTTCCTGAGGGAAAAATGAGCCTGCAGAGCACAAGGCTGTCATGCCAGTATCTGTTGTTTCTGATGCAGAAAAGGGAAACATCATGTTTGCAAACCTAACTGTAAAGGTTTGCCATCTCTGCTTGGGAAAAAGGACAGACAGCACATTCCCTGTGAAGCCACAGATGATCTCACTCAGCTCCCCCCAGGCAGATCCACACTGCAGCTCCTGGAGCTGCCCTGTGCCCAGCTATGGGAAGTGATGGGTAATAATGTGGCTTTTACACAGTCTACTGCAAAATAAGCCACTCAGGACTGCACTGAGACATTTATCAATCCATCTGTGCTGACCCTTTGCTGGGACACCCAGAGAAAGCCTCAGCAGCACAGAGCTGGGTTGGGCACCCTCCTGGTGCTCACTGGCACTGGCAACATTAGCTTTCAAGCATTGCTTTTATGTTTCTTGCATCTGCAACTTCCAATGCCATAAGATGGTGAGAAGTTCACCCTGCATAGAGAAGGCAAACCCACTTTCTTACCCTCTCATTTCCAAACACAAAATACTCCCACCTCTTTTCCCCCAGAGTCATTTTCTTCCCAATTGCATGATCCAGCTCCTGATGTTTAAGCCTCATCTCAGATATTTTTCACTTCTCCAGGCTGCCAACACTGTGTCAAAGTCTGTTCTGCCAGCAGGAGGCAGCCAGCAACTTGGTGGTACCAATTTTTTCAGGTCTAACCCTTCTTGGGCACCCTTACAAGGAGGATGGGAATGGGGACAGGGTGTTTGCTTCCCTTAGAGACCCTCCTGGTGTCTAATTCCTCTGCTGCACTACATGCTTCTCTACCCTGCATATTAATTATTTAAACACATATATTAAACTAGAGTCAGGATTGAGAATATAGACCATTGTGTTAAGGAAATAAAACCTTAGAGGGGTATTATAATGATCCCATAAAGAAACATCACAATCCCAGTGACTTGAGACAAAGCATAAAAGAAATGAAATGAGGTTAGAAATAGGGAAAATGTCTCCACATAACCTTTATGAGGCTCTCTAGTGAGATCTGGAGAATTACAAAGGAAAAAAAAAAGTCACTTTAAACTAAAATATCTTTTTCATAAGCAGGCAATCATTGCTTTATGTTCCTGTATTGTTGAAGATAAGTACACCTAAACCAGACTAGCTGGTGTTGGGCTAAGCTTAATTAGCATTATTGATTGCAAAGGCTGGGTCAGCTCTGTCTTGCCTCACAGTGCTCCTCAGAGCCAGGTTGCAACACACAGGCAGCTCCAGTGAAGACATAAACATGGCTTTTGTTTGGATGAAGTCTTCTCAGACCTGTTGAGGTGCCCTGTGCTCCCTCCCTTCTCTGAGGAGACATCTCCTTGTTCACACTTAACAACATTCTGTTGTCTGCAGATGTTCCTTAATTGGTTTCTGTTTCAATGACAGCCATAGGAGACCAGCAAAAGGAAAGATAAAATGCAATTTGATTAAATGTTATGGAAGAAAAGCTAAGCACAGAATGGACAGACCTCATGAGTCAAGCAAGGGAAAGGAAGAAGCCCCAGTGGGATGTAAGCTATCTGGATTATGATGGTGCACTCTCAGTTCCATACTGCAGTTCAATCCAGCAGGATTGTGATCCACTGACTGCTCAGCCAAGATAAGAACAGTAGCAAACTCAGACTTCATAGAGTCCAACCTTTCCAAAGGCAGAGCAGCCTGGGTGTAAGCAAAAGGTGCCTAATTGTCCCCAAAGAGCAGTGATGATTGCCATTAGGCTGAATTAGGAGCTGGCTGGGATGCCAGCACCATGCACAAGAACCACATGCAGGGAAAGGACAAGAAATGACTCAAAACAACTTTCTTCTGTGTGTGTGTTTCTGGACTGAAGTACTGAGATGTTTGTCTGGAGGGGGAGGAACAGGTGAATGCTAACCTGCTGTTGACACTGTGTTCAGATCCTGGGTAGTGATCAGCTCAGGTTTAGCTAAGCTCAGAGACCAGCTCAGCTGCAGCCACAGTTCAGTATCCTGACTGACTTTGTGTTAATCCCCCTCCTGTCTACTGGTTGCCATCTGTTCTCAGCACAGTTCTTCATGTTTCTACCCACCCCTTATTATTCCACCTTGCACTACCCCCATTTATTAGGCATGCCAAGATTAGTGTCTCCATGAGACAATCACTGCCCCTGCCAGTGGTTTTCCTCCAGTTCTACCCCACACCATGCCCATGTCTGTTGGGGGTATCTTTTTACTCACTCTTTAATTCATTTTCTTCATCAGTGGACCCCCTCATTTATGTGATACATTATATTGTATATATTATTCTTTATTAGACACCATAGCATGTAGTGCCCTGCAGAAGAAAGGGATTCATCTTGATTGCCCTTCTGATGTTAAGGTTGTGCTGGTTTCACTTCCTAGATCAACTGAAATGTGACAAGGGGATGATAGCTTGGACTTGTTTGCTCACCAGCAATGCTGTAGGTGCTACATATTTTGCAGCTGAGACAGATAGAGCCCTGGCAGGGAGGGGAGGATGGGTGTGGAACCTGAGTGGGGTTGCTCAGGGACAGAAGCTGCTGCAGGGAGCCTGCCACAGCAGTAGAGCTGGAGGCTCCTGAGGAGGTCAAAGATGTAGCCAGACCTCAAAGGTGATGGAAAAGAAAGAGAATCTCCCAGGAAGAGAGACTGCTTGAAGTTTCTTGCAATCAGGAAGCCAGGAGATGTTGCATGCCTGTGAGCAAGGCTGAAGGAAAGGACCTAACCTGAAGAACAGGGGGTTCAGGATGTGAGAAGGTAAAGATTTGGTTTTGTTTTAATCTGTTTCAGATGCAGGTGCTTTGGGTTTGTTTGGCTGCAGCAGTGATTTTACTCTAGCTTGTCTTTTAGTGAAACAGAGCTGCAGAGACTGAAACTGTTTTCATCTGCTTGCCAAAAGGAAAAGGTGTAGGCAGAGCCTACCTCAGAGCTCTCAGCTGGGTTGTGTCATGTCAGTTTGAGTAAAGTCCTTTTTCCCCTTTTCATATCCAATTCAAAGCACCTCTCTTATGCTCTGCTTGAGCAAAGCAGATGAAATCCTGCCAAGCTGTCAGCAGAAAAGCAACTCACTGCTCCAGAAACCAACACCAGACCTGGCACCGGTTTTCTCCTTTCTTGGTGGCTTGTGCAACCATAGAAGTACTTAATCACCCTCAGCTCCCTGCTGAGAACCCTCAGAGATGAAGTCACTGCTAGATAGAAGTCTGGCTTTGGTTACAGTTTTTATTCTGATGTAGATGAGCATTCTCTAGATATCCAGATTGTCTAAGTGCTATATAATGCTAGGGATGTCATCCACACAGTGAGTTTGACTTCAGCCTTAGTCCAAGCTAGTCAATGATTGATAAGCTTCATTTTCCTTAGCCCAGAGCTAGCTGCTAGAGGTAACTGCTAATTTTTCTTCTTTCTCTTCACTTCAAAGTTCTGAACTTGTTTTCTGTAACTCATATACTTTACATTTTCATTTCTCCCTTCTTGCTCCTGCCTGAGATCAGCTGCAGGCTAGTTAACAAAATCCATACCGACCCTACATGATTTTCAGTCACAAATGCTAGACCTACAGCTGCAATCTGCTCTCTTGGACATTTGAACAATCACCATCTAGGATAACAGCAGTTGCATTTTTTCCTAGTCCCCCTCCCACCTTCTCATCACTTGCCAATGCCAGTGCTGCTTCAGGAATTTGCCTTTTTCCTGCTTCTTCCTCGATTTGATGTTTTCATCCATCCAAGCCTAGTCCAGACTCCTCCTGTTTGTGCTCACAGCTATTGCCTTCAGTCAGCTGTGAGCTGATCCTCAGCTGAGCTTTAGGTCATGGCTCTTCTTTGTACACCTTCCAATGGGAGGTTATTAGAGCCATCCCTCAGAAGACATGCTCAATAAAAAGGGTGACTCTCCCTAGTGCCAGCCAGAACATTGTCTGCCACCATCTAGTCTGCCCTCAGCCAGCCCCATGTACCTTTTAACCTCTGTCCTACCAGCTTCCCTCTGTTCAGGTGGCACTGTCCCATCAACCTGCTCGTGAGCTTGGGGCTCCAACAATGCCACATATGTCACTGATAGAAATGCTAAGCACTTGCCTTTGCATGCAAAGTCTGCTTTGACAAACGGGCTGACTGTGGGGGAAAAAGAATCAGGAATGTGCAGATGGCAACTCCCTCCCTGTCCTGCTCTCAGTGAGGTGACCCCTGCTCTGTTGTGCCACCAGAGCCCATTATCCCAGCTGACAATGCTGATCCAGCCTAGTCCTTTCATCCATATGGAGCAGCAGAGAATTTTTTCCTCTGAATCTATCCCTGCCCCTGGCTTCTCCACTGCAGAGGTCACTGGGGCTCAGATAACAGGATTGCTGTTTACAGAATAGGAATGAAGTTTAGCAAATGCTTGCACAGCATTATAAGCTCATTGGGTTTAGTGGATTTGCTGGGTGTTGTTGCCAAGATTGCCAAGATACCAGGCAGGGTATGAGGCTCCTGTACGTTCCTAGGGCACAGCACACTTAAGGTCACACAGACTTTCCTCCTTAATGCCCCTGTGCATTTCCCAGACACACCAGCATACAATTCCTCCTCCAGCATAGCAGAAAAGCAGAAGGGCTTGGAGCATCTAATCAAACTGTCATATAAGAAATGTGGGCTCTTTTTGATTTCCCACCTTTCCATCCCATTCTTCTGCAGCTATTCCACCTGCAGCATCCTTGCCTGTCTGGTCCACATGCTGCCCTCCTGCCACAGGTGAGTGATACCACTGGAGTAACAAACTCTCTCTCTCTCTCAGCTTTCTGACTTGTGGTTATCTAGTACCAGACAAATGTTTCTTTTTTCCCCCCCTCCCCTCAAGCTTTTATATTATTTAAGCCTCACATTCCAGTTTTTCCACAGAGTTCTCATCTCTTGTGCCTGTGAGGATGTGAAGCCTGTCTTCTCACACTTGAACATATCATCCTGCTTCAGACAGCATCTCAGCTTCCTCTGCCAAAATCCATTTTTCTCCTCATCTCAACAAATGTACACTCTAAGGTTCTGAGCCCCTATTTTCTTCCAAGTCCAGCAGCTCCAGTCAAAGCTGGAAACAAGAAAGATGAATCTTCTGCCTCTGTGTCACCTTCCTCCATTCAAGAGTAGGACCCAGAAAAATACCTTTGGTGCACAAGAGCTTCCAAGAGCTGCCCTACCCTCCTCTACCCTCCTGGTATCATCTCATCTTGTAATGCCTCTTATTCACACTCTTCAGCCCTGTGCATTATAACTATTTCCCCTCTTTCTGCCTTTGGTATGAAGAGAAAAATCTGCATTCACTTCACCTAGTAGATGAGCATCTATCCCCAGACATTCCCAGTGCAAAGACTGGGGGAGACCTGGCCACACTTTTGGGAGAGGTCAGATACTGCACAAGAGGACATGAATACTTCACACTTCTTGTGAGGCTGAGGTGCTGCAGACCCATCTTTCTGCTCACACACACTTCAGACAGCCCTTTCTCTTCACTGCCAGTACTGGGAGGCACAGGGGAAGGGCTAGGAGAGCATGTCCAAGGTAATTTACTTTCTGTGCCTATTGCTTATACTAATGAGATTGCAGGTACAGGCATTCTAGCTGTTATGTTCTATGAAAAAAAAATCATATTTCCATATTTCCCCAGATGAAACATCATTTAGATTCCATCTCAGGTTTTGGTGGGTTTTTTTCCCCCCTGGAAAGGTCTGGAAGAGAATCATTTTTATAATCTACTTTCAATTACTACAATTGCACAACCATAAAAACCTCAGTATGATAAAAAAACCTCTGGAAACTATTAGAGAGCCTCAGAAATGAACTCTTCAATTGCTGTGTTACATTCATTACCTAGCTCAGTAGGCTCTCCATGGTTTATTATCATTTTAAACTCAATAAGAAGTGCATCCCTCCAAGGGCAGCAAAATCTTCATACCATTATTTTATTGTTTATTGAGTTAATGTAAAATCATTTCATAATGAGCAGATTGCAGGTTTTCAGGATTTTTTTCTGTGTTAAAAGCAATTTCCTGGGAAAATAAATGATGGTCAAACTGAAAATCTCTACTCTTTGACCATTTACTTTTCTACTATTACTGTTTGGTTGTTTCTTTCCCTAGTGAGACACTGATCTCTAGAAATACTACAGTCAAGAGCACATTTCATTTGAGGGTTCCTGTATACTCTGTTTTGAAGTGATTATTGGAATGATGATTTAGTTTGCTGAATATTTTATTCACCAAAAAGCCCAAACAGCTTAAATTGTCCCTCCACTATTATTGTTTTTTTTAACAGAATGTTTGATTGGATCTGAAATGACAATTTATTTCACCAAGGAACAAAGAGTAAGCTCATTTTGGCTTTCATTTACATTGATTTTTCCCAAGCCAAGCTCTCTTTGGGTCTGTACTAGTCAATCAATTCTGCACAGTTTGACTTACAAGGGACTCCAGTACTGGGAGAGAGAACTCCTGAAGGCACAGTGGTCACCTTCTCACAACAGTAGCAGAGCTGCAATTGAGGGACCCTGATGTACACCATGTGCATTCATGTATTTGACAGCCACAGAATCATTGAGGTTGGAAAAGACCTCTCAGATCATCAAGTCTATATTTAACCTGTATCTGGGGCTAAACTCTAGCAGCTGCCCTATCACCCAGTGATCCCACCCCAGCAGAGAAGGGGCACTGAGAAAGGGAGAGATCCATGCCTTGAAATGAAAGTGGATTCAAAAAGCCAGCAAAACCTAATATTAATCCTAATGCAAATAAATAGTATATAAAGTTATACCCTGACCAGCAAAGGTAAAGCAATCAGACTAAACAGAAAAGCCTAAGCAGGAGGCTCCCTTGAGCTTAGCAAGCTTCTTTTTTCCTGAGTGATGATTATGGTATTACACTAAAATTTTTAGACTAAAAACACAGTACTGTTGTTGGGCTCTGATGTCAAACAAAACCTAGAATCTAATTAAGACCTCAAAATCTAATTACTATTCATAATAACAAAGCTTTGGCCTTACTTTTTTTTCACCTGCAATGTTCTTGGCCATGGAAAATGTTGAGGCTTATTGTCCAGTATCATTTTGCAGTGATAAATCATTTACTGTTCTCAAGAAAAAAGATATTTAAGTTACATTACAGCTGATAACCATGGCTACATTTAGCCTATATCTGGGGCTAACCTCTAGCAGTTGCTCTATCACCCCATGAGCAACAGAGAAGGGGGTGGGGGAAAAAAGGAGAGGAAGTGCTTGGGCTAAAATGAAAGCAGATTTAATGAAACAACAAACCTAAAACCAGTATAAAAAGTTTTACTTAACTGAGCAGAGGCACAGGGGAACCAGTCCTGAAGAGAAGAGGTAGGAGCAGGTCACAATGAGCAGGAGAAACCACCTCCCTAGCAAACTTTCCCCCTTTATACTGAGGGTGATGGTTATGGGATAGCTTCACCTGTGGCTAACTCAGCTGATGATTATGGGATAGGATTCACCTATGGCTAACTCAGCTCAGCTACCCTGCCTTGTGCCTCTCCCAGCTTAAGCTCCTGGCTGATTCCAAACTGCTAACACCTGCAGCCCAGAACTGGTCCAGGATTCTGCCCCAGCAACACCAGGGAAGACAATAAATTGCTGTGATATGTACAGAGTTTTGTAGGGTTGTTGAATCATCATCATCATCCTCATCATCTAATATTTGCAGGGAAAGCACCAGGAAGATACTTGGAGAATGCATGCATGTGTGAACGTGCATGGGTGGGTATGGGTGTGTAAGAACACTCTGGTACAGGCTCTTATCCTGAGTCTTTAGCCACTTGGCAGTGCTGTAGGCTGAGAGCCATCTCTGCAGAGATGGTGAGAGCACTATAGTCTCCCCTGCTCATGTGGGCATTGGTACCTTGATATGCCCTCTACAGAGGAAGAAGGAAGCATCATCTCCTAGCTATAGCAGGCTTTAAAGGGTGACTTGCAAGAGGAGAGGGATTCAGCTACCCTGAGGTACTCCTGCCCTCAGCCTGCTAAGAATTATTATCCAGGGAGAGCTCTGTGCAGGATCTGTGTATCTTTATGCAGGCTGAGTGTCCAGAATTGAGATGCAGTATGGAATGCAAGGAAGAGTTTCCCAAGGCTCAGTCAGAATGCTGAAAGCTGATCTTCCCACCAGCTCCACTCCCTTCCTCTAGTTCTTCACCCATCACTTTTCCTCTCCACAGAAGCTGCCCCTCAGTGCACCTGGCAAATGAAACTTGGAGGTGTTTTCCAGGTGCTGATGTGGTGAGCTCCTCTTTCTCCTCTCTAAACAGTTGGTGTGCTCCTACAGAAGCAAACCTGCACCAGCTTCTGCTGGAGCTGCCCAGAGTTATTGATTGCTCCAGCTTCTGCTGTGAGGGGTTGGTGGTGAGAAGCAGTGACTCAGCTGGTGTGCTCAGTGGAGCTCAGGCTGTGCTGCTGCTGAGTGGTTAAAAACCAGAATAAATAAAGTCAAAGGCAGGCCTTTTAATTTGTTTGAAGTCAAGTGCAGGCAGCAGCAAGGGTTTTTGGCACCTCTGTAGAGATTATTGCTAATATCCTTCATGGCAGGATAAGCCTGCGTGCTTCTGCAGCAAGAGAAAGGGATGCAGAGATCAGGGCTCCCATTTCTCTCTTGGTCAGGACCCTGGTGAAAAGTTCAGTCAGTCTTCCAAATGTTGGAGCTGATAAGTCAATAAATCACTGTGATATGTAAGAACAATCCCACCCCAGGAGCTGGGACATTTGGAAGAGGAGATGCCTAGAAATGCTGTCCCAACAGTGCAACAAAGAGTGGGGCAGAGATGTCCTGGGGATCCCAGCTGTCCACCTGCATCTCTTGGCTGCTTGCTTGGCTATAGAATGATTTAGTTTGGAAAGGACCTTTTAAGATCATCAAGTCCAACCATCAGCCTAACTCTGCCAAGCCAACCACTAAACCTATGACAGTGATTTACTGAGGCTGAGCACCATTCTTAATGCTGTCCCACAGGAAACCTGCAGATGTGAAATGCTCCAGAATAAAGCTCAGACCTCTCTGAAGTTCTCACAGAGAGGAAATTCAGTAACTGTGCAACCTAGGGAAGGGAAGAGAAAAAATACAGCTGTCCTGGGAGAAGTGGGGATTGTTTATCCTTTTCTGAAAGATAAATAACCTGCCTGTGATCCTGCTTATCTCTAGAGCAGGACTCCTAGAAGCTTTCAGATCACCACAGATTCATAGAAGTGCAGGTCAGAAGGCACCATTTGGAGGTCTCTAGTTCAACCTCCTGCTAAAAGCATGTTGAACACCATGAAGTTACTCAGGGCTTTGTCCAATAGTTTTAAATACTTAAAACTCCAAAGCTGGAGATGCTGCAACCTCACTGGACAATGTGCTTTGGTGCTGGACTATCACCCCAGCGAAGACATCTCTTCTAATGCCCATCCTGAACCTCCCAAGGTGGAGTTTGTGGCCATTGCCTCTTGTCACATGGTCTGCCACCCCCCAGAATGTGACTCTATCACTTCTGCAACTCTTCTGAGCAGTTACAGGCTGCTATTAGATCCCCTCTAGCCTCCTCTTTACCAGACTGAACAAGCCCAACCTTTCCTTTCCAGACACATCCTCCAAGCCTCTGACTCCTGCTAACCTTCCACTGGGTTGCTTCCAGTTGCTCCATGAGCAAACAACTTGGAAAGCCTGAGAGCCCTACCAGTGGAGCAAGACCAGGAGTGCTGAGTGTCTCTGAGAGCTGAAGCACTTGGGATACTCAGGCTCCCAACCACAGTGCTAAGAAACTGCACTGTGGGACCACAGCTCTCATCTCAAATGTCTACCTGAGATTCAAAGGTCCCTAGCAGGTGGCCAGAGGTAGGCAGCTGCACATAGGAGACAACTCTTTTTGTTCCACCAAGATTGTAAAGTTTTGACACCTTGATGTTATTCCAGCCCTGTAAAACTCCTGCTATCCACATGGGTTACTTGAGGGGAAGGATGCTGGCTGGAGAAAGGACTACTTTTGAAGTGCTTAACCCATGCATGAACTCTGAATTGCTCAATAGCACTGCTATTGGAAAGCAGAAGTTGGGGGCAGAGGGGAAACCAGAGAACAGGCTGACCTGAATTCAAAAAGCCTGACAGCAAGCCCAGTTGCTGAAAGCCTGCAACACAGAAGGCTCACAGTGGGATCCCTGAAGCAAGGAGACCAAGGATCTTGGGAAAGCAGGATGGACAAACTGACTCTTTGTCCACAGCACTCTCTCAGGTATTGCTAGGTCCATTCTGTGGTGGGGAGACCTCAAACTGCCAACTGTAAGAAAAACATTTTCAGTTGCCTTGAACAGTTTCCTAATGGCAAGAAAACTCTCCCAGCCTTCAGAGTCATCCAAGAGCTGCTGTGGGGAGACAGGAGAGCTGCTTTCTGTCCAGGTCTGTATTCTCCCTGGATTTATGCATTCAGTGACCTTGGCAGAGGTACAGAAGAAACCCTTTACCATAGCAAGGGATTGTTTTCCATTTCTTTCAACATTAGGCACAAACATGCTTTCTCTCATCAGATACAGATCCTGAAACTCCACTTGCCTCCTCCCTCTTCAGTAAAAGGATTTTCAAGTGCAGAGACAAACCACATTCTCCAGCTGCTTGGATTCTGCTGCCCTCCTACAGCATCCCAAGATAGTAGATAAAAAGCTGCTGGTTTAAGTCCTCTTTTCTGAGTCCAGTATTCAAATTGCAATTGAAGTTGCTATCTACCTTGGCACTTCTAGTTCTCTGGTGGTTGAGTCCAACTCTTCTTAGCTAGGCATGTAAAGATGCAGCATGTTTTCCCTCCTCTGAGGATACACAGCAATGGTATTGAGATGTGGGTGATGGGAATTTGGAGGATTCCCAACTTAAAGAGAGGATTTTGCTCTGCTGGATCCAACAGGTTTCCCACTTCACCCCTCTGCCCTCTGCTGAGGACTGCTGCATTTGGTAAGGACTGTGACTGATGTGTCTAAGTGATGTTCCACACCAAGAGTGCAATCCTATAGGTGGGGAGAAGGTGATTTGTTTCTGACCTTGGCAAAGAACAGGTTAAGGAATGAAGTTGCTATTTTGGAGGCCATCAAGTGCTGTAGTCAGGTTTAAGAATCCAGCCCTTCTTATGGGGGTTAAAAAAAGGAAGCTAATAATCCATGTGAAGGCTGCAGGACTGTCAAGAAACGTCAAGCAGTAGTATACTGATAATCAACCTGATTTTGTTTGATTAAATATCTGGCTATGTGCATCTTATAGAAGATAATGTTATAAAATGCAGATTTTTTTCCAAGTTGCATGATCATCATCCTACCCCAATGCCTCCACACCTTTCTGTCTGGAATTATTCCTCCTTATTGGAAAGCTGCCTGCAGGATATTCCCTTGTGGACATCACGAGAGCCACCTCTGGGTACAATGAGTCCTTTCCCTAGTGACTTCTCCCCTGGAGTTACTCTAAAAATCCTTGCAGGCTTATCTTGCAGTTCTCCAGCAAGGGAGAGAGCTGCCCAGGTTTCCACAGGAGCAGCCATGAAGCTTGCTCTTGGCACAGCAGCAGTGAAAGGAAGCAGATTACAAATTGTCTCCACCTTGCACAGGCTGTTCTGGTGAATGACCTCATCCATGTATTCTAGAGAGCTGGGTTCACTCAGCCCCTCAGCTCCATCACTGCTTTTATTTGACTGCTTTTAGTGTGTGATGGAAATACCTGATGGAGCCTGGAGATAAGAAGCCAGGTGCCTTTGCCAAGTTGTCATTATTCCCTTTGGATAATCCTGAAAGTATAATTAGAGTGCTGTGCTGCATGGGCAAGTTCAGCAGCTGTAAACCAAAACATTGACATGATCCACTTTCTGAACACCACCTTTCACTCCTTGCCTCCACACATGGCTCTTTACAGATGTGGCAGCAGCAGCCTCTCTAAGGTTTGGTCACAGAAGCACAACTGAGGCCAAATATTTGCCCACTTCCAGATTTCCCTGTTTACCTTTT
Organism: Galbula dea; assembly: GCA_013399015.1. Taxonomy (NCBI): domain Eukaryota; kingdom Metazoa; phylum Chordata; class Aves; order Piciformes; family Galbulidae; genus Galbula; species Galbula dea. Next base: position 1,466,052 of record VWZX01000455.1, read on the forward strand.
GGTTAGACAGTGTTAATGTGACTCCTATTAGTCCCTCCTGAAGGGCTAAGCAGCACAACTGATCTGTGCACACTCACACTGAGTGGCTTTAGCAGCAGATCATTGACATAAGAGGTACCAGAGCTACCAGTGCAACAACACATGTTTACAGGGAAGATGTTGGATACTATACAAATGACTCCAAGACCTTGTACAGCTCTTCTGGCTCACTGATTTTGCTTCAGGAGGGGCTGCTCCTCCTTGCTAGTGGCATAGCAACATGAAGGCAGGATGAAAACAGCCATATTTCCTCTCCAGGTAAACATTGATGATCTGTTTGGTGGTGCAGTAGTTCACAGAATGGTTTAAGTTGGAAGGAACATTTCAAGGTCATCATTTCCAGCTGAGGAGAGCCATCCCTGCTCCTCCTGCCATGCTGCTCCGTGAGCCTGTCAGCAGAGCAGAGAGCTGTGGGCAAGAGCTCTTGGGGCCATCTCTACAAAGAGAGAGGAGTGTTAATTATAAAGACCATCAGCCTTAATGAGAGGAAGAGTCCTCTCATCTCCCATCACCTTTCCTTGTGAAAGCAGTTCACAGATACTTGTGTGTTTATTGTTTCCTCTCTTGCTTGCACCATAAAATAGAACAAACAGCAGACAGACAGAGGAGCTGCTGGCAGGCTTTCACTTTTCAAGCCATGTATTGGGCTAAGGCAGCTGCTATTAAATTTAGACTCAAAATTCAATTGTAGCCTTATGTTGAGAATTGACCTTTTTAAATCTTGTCTTCTGCAGAGGTATTTTTTTCTGTAATGCCTTTAAGCCATCCAGAGGCAGACAACAAGAAAGCAAGGGGAAGGTTTTCCTCCTGAGCTGGCTGAAAGCTCTACTTAAACCTTTTAGATATGGTGCTGAGGGACATGTTTTAGTGGTGAGTTGGCAGTGCTGGTTAACGACTGGACTTGATGATATTCTGTAAGTTGCTGATTTACCAAGTTCCCTTTGCTCTGCTTTCCAAAGACAATTCTCCTTCAGCCACTGCAGGGTTGTCTCTCCTGGTGCCACAGAGTGTGGTGGTATCCTGTCATCTTTAGAAGACATGTTTCCCTCTCTCTTGGCAATCCTTGCACCACTACAGATTGTTCACATGGCCTCTAAGAGCATACACTGTGCAAAGCATGAAGATGTAGCACCAGGTGATATCCCAGTTGGTGATGGAGAGCAGCTGGCAGCCCCTGATGTACGAGTTCACAGCTGCTAGGAAGGAATGGGCAGATCTTTGGAGCCTGAAGAACTCATGGTCATCACAATCCACATGTCCTATGGTTACTTTGCTTTGGTGGGAGGCAAAGGTCTGCAGAAGCTTTCCAAATTCCTTGGAAACTGAGATTTGAGATTTCAGTCTTCTCTGGTGAGGACTCTTTCCTGACACAGGGTGGCTTTTGTCAGCACAGCTGCCAGCTGTTGCTCCAGGCTAGTCTGTGAGCTCAAGTAGGCATTTCCAACCCCTCCCTCTTTTCAGTTCTTTCCAAGAAAAACCTGCAAACCCTAAAGATGTGGTCTCTGTAGGAAAAGGTAGGAGCAGAGACTCTGGAAAGTAATTGGGAAAGGTAACTCTTTGCCCTCTCCTTTTCTTTGGCTCTTTAAGAATGCTCACACTAAAAAAAAGGGGTCCATGTTCATACCAAATATTGTCACTTTTAAACCACTGACAACTCCAAATCAAGGGAAGCCACTGATTTTCCTTTTTCCAGAGCAGGTTTTGGATTGCAGAACAGCTCACTGCACGTTGGCAGCTGCTGAGGGGTGGGATTGAATTGATTCTCTCCTCAAAGTGCCACCTTGAAATGTGACTGTGAGCATAGAAGTGCTTGCTGTATTTCAGCTTGGCAGTCAGCCCTGGCCAGGCCTGGAACAGACTTCTTTGGGATACTTGGATCCCAACTGAAGTGTCTCTGACAACTCAGTATGTGCACTGAGATAACATATCAGCACACCAAAATGCAGGCCTTGTGTTGCTGAGCTCCCAATATGTTTTTCTGACCACTTCTGCACAGTAATCATAGTGAAACTCTGCTCTAGAGAGAACTGTTGGCTTTCCTTTGCTTTGGAAACTTTATCCATTGTCTCTTTGACCTAATTATTTTCCTTCATTGTATTAAAAACTCATCACATTCCTTTCCACCAGTACCTAAATTTCTGGGCTGGTAACAGTTCTTCTCTGCATATTCTCTGCATTTTTCCCTTTGATTTTGAGTTCTCCTCAGTACTAGGCTACAAAAAACACCTAACCATTGCTGAGGAGGCCACACTGCTGTAACTGCAAGCCTCTGCAGCTGAGAAATATCAATGACAAGCCTCTGTTCACCTAATCCCTGACTTTGAGAAATCATCAGATCAAAGCCAACCACTCAGCCACTGCACACTGTCTTTTTTTCTTCCTTCCCAAAAGAACTGCCACAACTTGCAGAGCAGAAAATCCTCTGGATCCTTCTGTCAAACCCTGCAGAATGAGACATGCTTGTGGCTGTGAGAGGAGGGAACAGCAGCTCAAAGTTCTGACCCCCCTGTAGAAGTGAAACTCCTGTCACTTCTGCCACCAAGCCTCTGATTTCACCCCAGAGCTGCAAGATTGGCTTCCTGGAAAGAGCAGTTTACCTCCTTTAAGCAGTGGCTTTGAGAAGAGCAGCACTACCACACCAGCTAGGAACTGGCATCAGTGGCAAGTGATATACCCTTGTGAAAGGCAATCTCCAGAAATTAATTCCTCCTGAATGAGTTTTGTTCTGTTGGGCTTTAGGTTTTTGTTCCTTTTAGATAGACTCATTGATTTTGAGGCCAGATGAGATCACTAATTGTTTTCTCTTTCTCCATAACATCAATTACAACCAGGCAAGAATTAATTTATCTTTGAATTACAGACTGTATTTCAGTTGAGAAATCCTATTTTGCTGTGAACAAAGGCAGAGGTGGAGAACCCAAAACAGCATTTACTTAATCATTTCAGTGCTTAATAACCCCCTGCTTAGATCAACTGGCATCTCTTTTCCAGTCTGACTTGGTCCAGCTCCAAACAGCAGCCCCAAAGTACTGCTAGACACCTGTTAACAAGGCTCAGGAGTCCACTACCACAGTTTTGCTTGTTCTGTAGGTGCAGAGACCATGATTGTGTCTGCACCTATCTTTTTCTTGGGCATCCTAAACAGCCCTGAGATAAACAGCTCTTCACCCTACCTGCTCCAGGTAGTCCTAGCAGAACTGACTAGCATAGTCTAAATGAGGTCTTCTCCATCCATATGCCATTGACACAGTGCTAATGAGGTTTTCTTGTCTTTGTGCAGTCTTTGCACAGGCTGGAGTTATAGCTGAGCTTTGCAGGGCTTGACTGAAGCAAGTCACCCCTGGCAGCCTGATCACAGATTGCCTCATGGATGGAAGGAAGGGGAATCAGAGCGTCACCAGATCTGTCAGCACACCTCCAACCACACCCCAGCTCCCCCTGCCCCACTTCAGTCACACTGATCCACACTACCAGGCCAGCAGCAGAGCAGCAACACATTGTTCAGGCTGTTAAGGCTGAACCTAGATCATGGTGACAGAAAGGGACTGAAGAGCAGTGATGTGAGCCAGCTACACTGGGGCAGCTGTCCTCAAGACATGATGTTTAAGCTCAGCCAAAACTTCTCTTTGCTTTGTCCAAGGCTCTGCTGAGGACATCTCCATTGAGCAGTCCTTAGTAGGAACCAGCTTGTCCTGGTTTACACCTATCTTAAGGCCCAACTGAGTGTTGATCAAGACCTCCCTCAAACATGCTTGGCCTTGCATTAGCTGAGAGTTGACCTCAGTGGCCATCATGCTGGGTGAGAAGCTGCAGATTGCTCTGGAGAAACCAAAATCACTTTGCTCCCTCTTCAGATTTTGCCACTTTCTTTTAGCTCCGAATGGTTCTTGGAAGCTCTTGAGCAATTGCCAGTCTGTTAGCTAATTAATGTGTTAATTAGTGTAATTAATGTTAATTTATGGTCTGTTCCTAATAACCTTTGCCAAGTTTCTCCTTCAGCAGGTGATTTTATAAACCCTTTTCCTAGCTTTGTGGAGGGGCTCAGTGGTACAGCTGTGGAAACTGTCACATCTCTAACCCCCACCACGTTGTCTTCAGCAACCACTTCAAGGAAGCTAGGGTGTTCCACAGCCTCCCTTCACCAAGTGGAAGAGTTACTTTCTCCTTACAGCTCCCTTTTCTCACCACTCCTCTCAGGAATGAAGCCCTAATGTCATGGTGCCCAGAGCAGAAGCTTTCAGGAGAGGTTAGGCCCTCTCTGTACATCACAATGTGCTGACTCAGCAGAGATCTCAACACAACTCTGTCCACACTCATTTTTACCATCTCATTTTTAACTTCCTCTGAGGTTCCCTAGGAATATGTTCAGAAAAAACAAAGTTATTTTCATCCTAAGGGAACAGAACCTAGTGTTATATGTGTACAGGTGCCCAGCTGCTGTGGAGCCCTCCACAGACAGCCTGACCTTTGCCCATTACCTTTTTCCTGCTGATCTTTGACTTAAAAGACTGGAATTAGTTGCTTTGCCTTTTACCTGTCTGATTCATACCAAATCTTGCCCAGAGCAGCTCTTGCTCTGTTTAGCCACAAACTTGCTCTCCAGAGTTCTTCAGCTTTGGATTTACCACAACCTACCAACTTCTAGGTCTGCTCAGGATTTCTCCCCCCACCACAGCACAGAATTGATGGGAACCTTGTCCCTGGGAACCAACCAGACGGGTTTAGTTAATTTTTGGGCCTCTGCTTATAACTGTTAAGCCAAACCAGAAATCTTTAGAAAGCTCCAAAAAATGTGAGTTTAGAGTGGGGAAAATGCATCCATCACAGGTGCTGCTGCTGGTTCAGTGTCATCTGAACAAACATGAATCAAGTTCTGTTTTGACTTAGTGAGCTTCCTAATGAAAGAGCTTCTGACTGCTTCTGGCTTTAGATTTACTCTGCTTTATTTCAGTAATTGGTTTATGACTGTAATTACCAGTCTTTCAGGCAACACTTATTAAAAACAAATTAGGTTGTTCCAAACTCTGGTGATTTTTATGATCATATTGATCAATATAAATCCCAGTTAATTAAGCTCTTTATCACTTTGGTGTTCCATACACAGTGCATTAAAGCATGGCAAGAGCAGGCAATGTTCCTACCCTTCCATCCCAACTTAGTCATTTCAAACAGGATTTGGTTTAGAAGAACAAAGGCTGAAAAGCAGAGCTTAGGTTGCCTGCTGCACAGTAACAATGATATCATCATAGAATCATTTAGGGTGGAAGAGACCTCTAAGGTCATCAAGTCCAACCATCAACCTCTCACCCCCATGGCCCTCAGGGCTATTTTTGATCCCCTCCAGGGATGGTGACTCCACCACTGCCCTGGGCAGCCTGGGCCAGTGCCTAACCACTCTTTCTGGGAAGAAACTTTTCCTAATACTCAGCTTGAACCTCTCTTGTTGCAGCTTAAAGCCATTTCCTGATGGGCTTGAAAAAGCTGAGGAAACCTCTGATCCTGAGAGCTCTTGCTGGGTGTTGTAACTTGGGTAATATTTGCTTGGTGTCCACATGGCTGCTGCTCTTCTCTGACATTAATTCTGTGTCAGTAAATGGCATAGAGCATGAAATTCACCTACAGGGGAGCTCAAAACCATTGACTTCTGATGCAATCCCAGGGCTGAGTTAAGCAGCAAAGTCTAAGCCATTGCATAGATTGAAGATCACCAGCTGCTTGTGTCCTTGGACAAGCTGAGATACTTCATGGACTGCCATTTCTGAAGCTGTAGTGGATGCAGAGGGGCAAGGTTAAAATATGTCATTTTATTGTTCAAACAACTATTTTTTTGGGGGGGTTAGCTTCTTAGTTTTCTCAGCTGGTTCCCCTGTTCTCATGCAGGCCAGCAACCCAACTCTTGCTGGGGTATACTGGTAATTTCAGAACATTAATAAACAGATTAGGAGCTGTGCTTCCCTAATAGCCATAACCCCTACCTCTCCTTCCTTGCCTTGAGAAACATTAAATAAAAGAAGAAGGTGGGTGTTGGATCCAGTTTGAAAAAGAGAAGCTTTGTGAAATACTTCAATTTAAATGCTATTTTAGCAGCTGGAAGCAGCATCCTTACACTGGCCAAAAAAAAAAGCTGATAAAGATCATTAAAGGAAAAAAAAACAAACCCCAAACCCAGTCCTCCCTCAAATGTTACCAAAATGTCACATCACATAAAAAACACTTTCAAAGAGGAAGAGATTCTCTATCCTGATGCACCAGATTCATAATATTGTGACATTTACATTCTAATGATAACTAAACTTTGATCTTTGGGAAATTAGAGAGCAAAAAGCCTGATTTGCTGTGATTTTTTGCCATCTTCCTGAGGGAACTAGATGCAGCCTGCAAACCTCAAAGGGGTGATGGAAACAGAACAGCAGACAGTAAAATATTAGGAAAGATGCTGTTTGGATTGTGATCTGTGTGCAGAGAGAAGAAGTTGTGAGGATTAACCAGGTTGCCCACTGGGGTTTGGTCAAGGAGAGCTACACAAAACCCATGCAAACACTGGAGGAGAAGGAGCTGAAGCCATCAGCCTGAGCCTCTCTCTCTTTTACTGCCAGTGGGAGTGAGGAATGAGGAGGCAAGGGGTAAAGGGAATAAAGCTGAAGCTCAGCAATCCCAACAGTTGCAGGATGAGCTCCAAGACAGGGAGGAAAGCCTGTGAACACCCTGCTCAGGAGGGAAGAGATGGCATAGTTCTGCACACAGCTTAGCAGAGCAGTGCTGCTGCTGCTCTCTGAGCCAGGGGCAGGTTTCAGTGTCTACAGACCTCTGCAGGGCTGTGCTCTGGTGTCTCCTCATCCACACATCTCCTTTAACAATTGATCTCTGCCTTGACACAAGGTGCAGAAAATATTTGCACTGCTGCTGAAATCCTGGTGTTTGGATGCTGCTGCAAGGCAAATCCTCATTGCACAGAGGAGCTGCTGTTTGTTCTCTCTCCCCCTCAGAGCCCAGAAGAAAACAATTTTCCTTCACAGATATTTTTTTTTTCTTCCTTTCAGAAGCCCAGCAGCCACTGAGTTTTCAAGGACTATTGTATTTGCTTTGGGGGACTGAGAAACTGGGTGAAGGCAAGAGGAAAGAGTGATTGTAGCTGGGTTAGTACCCTTGGGTGCTGGATGGTAGCTCAGGGATATGTCCTAGGGAGCAGATTCCATAGAGCAGGGAGATAATAAAGAAGGGAGTAGGCAGTGCCCAACAGCAATGCAACCAAAGATGTTGTTTTGTCTTGATCATCATCTTCTACCATAACTGTCCCAGGCAGTGTTGCTCTCCTCTAAACTGAAGAAGCCTCTGGGTTCACTAAGGTCTCCCAGAGACAAGTTCCTTCTGCCCCAAGAGGAATTTTGACCAACTGCCCTTCCAAGTGCCATGTGGGACAAAATCAGTCCCAGAAGGTTATTTGAGAGAGGAAGACACAGAAGATGCTGCATTATTCCCAGACAAACATTCTGTAAGTGGCTATAGATCTGCTCCCATCAACACCAGCTAAAACCAGTATGAGTTTTGGCTTAAAGCTGGAGAGGTCAGAACTGAGCATGGGTGTGGTGCTGAGGGAGATTCCCTGCCCATTGCAGGGGGATTGGAACTAGATGATCCTTAAGGGAAGAAACATGTCCTAATACACAACCTAAACCTCCCCTGCTGCAACTTGAGGCCATTTCCTCTTGTCCTATTGCTTGTTCCTTAGAAGAAAAAAACAACCCCTACCTCACACCAACCTCCTTTCAGGGAGCTGGAGAGAGTGAGAAGGTCTCCCCTGGGCCTCCTCTTCTCCAGGCTAACCAAGCCCAGTTCCCTCAGCTGCTCCTCACAACACTTGTGCTCTAGACCCTTCACCAGCTCTGTTGCCCTTCTTGAGCAAAAGCTCTGCTTTAGTACAGATGGAGCTAACTCCAGTCCTGAGTGATGAGCAGGGACAGCAGCAGGTTGGGCTGCAGGCAGAGTCCTTCTGCCCTGAGCTCCTGAGGAACCACCAGTCCCTAGAAGCAGAGAGGAAAAAGGAGCCAGGCCCAAAAGGAGTGATTCCTTGTGGGGAACAGTCCCTTGGGAGCACACTGTACATTCCATTTGCTAAGCAGAACCTTCTGATCAGTTTTTTTTTTTTTTACCATGCATGGCAAATGCAGGCAGCCTGCCTTACATCTGCAGTGCTCAGATAGGCTGGAACTGCTCCAAACTGCTCCTCAACAATGTATTTCTGAAGTTTCCCAAGCATTTCCTATTCCTTGCTCCTGATCACTAATGCATTCAAGGGACTGACTGCATACACAGGGGTAGTTTGCACACCCATGTACCACAGTGCTAACAAATCACAGACTGTCTTACAAAGTACAGAGTTGTGGCCTCAGGAAAGAAATGCTTCAACCTGAGGGAAATCAAAGACTAAAAATATCAAGGAAGAAAGAGAAATGGCTCCAGCTTCCAGTAAAATTAAAGGAAAGGCAATGAGAAACCTCCAGTTTTAGTGATGTGCTTCATGAGACAGCTTCATATGGCTGCTCATAAACAAAGTGGAGTCCCAGGCTGCTGTCAGAGGACTGCCAAGGATGAGCCAAAGTGGCAAACAGCTGCAGCTCTGATTTCCTGATTCCACCACTCAACATCAGAATGATGATGTCAAGGAGAAAGGATCTTCAGCTTCTGAGTAGCTGCCATGAAAACATAGGTCTGGGAAGGAAAGGGCAGTGGTGAAGCACAGGGGAATAGAGAGGCAAGAAGCATTGCTCTGCAGAAGTGACAGTTCAGTGTGGGAAGGGACATGTGAGGACATGGCTCAGCCAAGGAGCTCCTGAATGTGCCATTTCCCCCCACAGCTACTAAATGGCTGTAGAAATGCTGCTTATTTTGCAGCAGCAGTAAGGGCTGAGGTGCCATGCAGGGCAGGGCTGAAAAAGGTGGCAATTTGTTTTCAGCAGAAGCTCTGAGGGAGCCTGGGATTAGCATCTGCTTCCAAGAGGTTAGTAATCCCTTTCCAAAACGTTTCAAGGATGCAGCTCTTGCCTCTGCTCTTGCACATCAGAGCCTCCCTCAAAGGAGGTGGTTTCTGAAGGGATCTGACTGCTGATCAGTTCCTGGCCTCCTTGACTTCTCTATTGCTCTCACCTCTGCTGTGCTTCACTGCTGAGAGCACAAGGACCTCCAGCATTCTTACCTTGGCATTCCCTGCTTAGGGGATGAGAGAAGCATTGCAAATGAGTCTGTGGGGCTTCCCCTTCATGGTCCTGCAGAACATGTCCTAAAGCAGCAGCATCTCCCTTTGCTGTTCCCCAGCACCAGAGAGGACACAGCCATAGAATGGCTTGGGCTGGAAGGGACCTTTCAAAGAGAGAGGTGGAAAAGCTTCGATGGTTGAACATGCTAGAAACAAACCCATGGAAAATCCAAAGCCTTAGGAGAGCTCTTTGTTCAGAGTTCCTTCAACACAACAGAGAAATCAACAGATGGACTCAGACCCAGCAGCTCTCAGAGGGGGTTTTTAGATGGGATGAGTGAATTCTGTGCCAGATCCCTGTAAGCTGATAGGGTCTAAAATATGCAAACACATGGATGAAGAAAATCAAACCTTTGCCAAAACCTAATACTGTAATTGTCATGCAGTCAGACACAGTAACTGAACCTCTGCTTCCCAGCCCTGTTTGCAGGCCAACATTAATACAGAAGAGCATGTAGATTTTCTGTAGCCCCCTGCAATCACTTTGCAGCAAAGAACAAACCCACCACCTCCCAAAACTTTAATCAAATCAAGCCCATGTTCAGCTAAGCACCTTTCACCCTGCTGCTTCAGCCACTCCAGATCACTGTTGGTACCTTTCTGAATGCTCTGGGCTGAGAGCAGCACAGCTTTTCCACTTCAGAAGGGCTAGACTGACTTCATAAAAGATTAATATACTTGAGAAGCAGGTCATTTACTAAAGAGAGCTTTTAAAAGCTTCCTTTCTTAAAAAGCAAAACTACCTACCCACCTCCTCATCTCAGCTGAAAGCAGTTGCAACTCAGCTGGTCTCCAAATTCCAACCCTCTTCTGCTTTTTATTTCCTATTCTTCATTTTTTAAGACATGAATAGGAAGCATTTATTGGAACAGTGTCATGCTTCCCCATGTTCCTTCTGCTTCCATATCCTGATTAATCCTGGCTCCCAGATGGACACCCCAATGCCCTTTTCCCATGTGCAGGGTTGAGCCCCTCCGCCCCAGGGCTGCAGCTTCCAAACCTGCCCTTAGCTTAACACAGCTGGAGGTCTTCTGCAACAGCCATGTCCCTCCTGGAGCTCCCACTGTCCTCTTGGTTTGCAACAGGGTGGGTTTTTTTAGGCAGTACTCTCTGACCAGCTGCCTGGGAACTGGGCAGGCAGTACAAGTGCCCTAGATGCCACAGATGGCAGACACACAAGTACCACACTAGCAAAGAGCAGTAAGTACTGCTTGGGTGGTGGATCATGTGGTGCTGAGGGCCATGGTTTAGTGGTGAGCTGGCAGTGCTTGGGTAACAGTTGGACTTGATGGTCTTAAGGGTATTTTCCAATCAAAATGATCCATCCTATGACTCTATTAAACAGATTAGTATCTGTTCAGGATGTGGCAGCTCAACTGCAGCCACAGGTACTCTCTTGGAAGCAGGCTGCCATCAGGATGGGGGTTGTAAAAGACAAGTTGCTTTGGGCTTCAGGAGAATGAATATAACTAAGGGATGAGGCTGCTTAAGAATGGAGGCTAAGTGAAGAGAATATGATGACCTTGGTCACACATTCCAGAGAAGATAAGATGAAACAACCAGCCAAGACAAGGAAGGAATGTGCAGAAAGGACAGAAGGGAAGGTGGGAAAAGGCAAGACACCAAGAAGGGGGAGAAGGCTTGCAGTGCCAAAAGCAGGACACAACAATAGCACAGATACTCACTCTCTTTTACTCTTGTCATGAGATCATCATAAAAATGACTTCAAATTGAGCAGAATGACACTTAAGAGACTCCAGTTTTTGTTATATAAATGATTGTTTTTCCATGAAAAACTTCTTATTACTGAGTTTTGCTGGGCAGCCACAAGCAGGTTCTTCAGTGATCAAACATCAAATGTGCTTGAAGCATCTCCATCCCTACCAGGGCAAGGCAGATGGTTTGCTGTAGAGGTCTCCAGTTTGCACTGCAACCCAAAAGCAAAACCTCTAAGTGTTTTAGTTCAGACACAGCTAGTCACCACCCCTTGGGCTTCCAGGGAGAAAAATGAAAGGGGTTTTATGGGTTAATATTTCTGACTGCAATTTGCTTATTTAGAGGTTTGCTTAACAGATGCCAGCAAGCAGGAGATAAAAGTCCTTCCCCTGAACAGACCATTTGAACAGCCTCTCACATTAAGCTATGGGTGATCTATTTCAAAGGACAGATTATTGGAGTCTTTCTGCTGACAGCAAGGAATGTCAGATGAATTCAGAGTATCCCTGAACATCTAAGCCTTGGTAACAAGGACTTTAATATAGTTCTATTACAATTAGGACAAAAAACTTCAACCACTTTATTCTCTTGTACAGCACAAAGGGACCTTGCACTATATCTGCATTTATATTCACTGCCAAAATATGCAGTGGACCCTTACTGTTTGTGGGAACAAAGCTCCAGATGCTCTTATATTCCAAGCCTAACGTGCTCAGCTACTGGTGTGGCACCATTAATCACCTAGAACATGAGGTTTATAGCCTTGGAGAACTGGCACCTCCCAGATTTATTGGTTTGGCTACTCTGCTTAATAAAAAGTTTCTTATGAAGAAGTGAGCTCTGACTATAATGGACTAAATGTTATCATCTCCTACTCAATAGGTAGTGGGAAGGCTGCTTTTTCAGGTTTAGCTCCTTTCCTGCCCTCCCCTCAGACAGAAATTCTTCAGCTCTGTGCTGCAGAGCTCCATTAAGCACTTTGTTTTCCACTGAATGCCTGGAATCAAACGTGTATGGGCTCCATGGATGGGCAAGCTGCTGTAAAAAGAGGTAAGTCAGCAATACTGACTGGCTCTGAGCATGCCTTTGGATCTTTTGAGCTTCTGCCAAGAGCATCCTCACTCTGTGCTTCCCCTTCCAAAGCCCTGGGGTCACTCATGGTGCAGACACTCACAGCTCAGCACTGGTCCTTGTAGGAACTGGATTCAGAAAAGAAGAAAATTCCAGGCTCCAGCTGCTGAATGTAAATTTGTGGCACAGATCCTGTATACCTCATCTCCCACAGCATTGTTACCATACAGCTGGAAGGGACTAAGACCAGTTTTACTTTGCTACCTCTCTCTTTCACACAGAGAAACAGTTTAACTCTGCACAAAGCTGTGCACAGCTTTCCAACTGTTACTTTTTCCTCCTCCTTTCCCTCCCTGCAAAGTCAAAATAACAGAACTACCATAAACCTCTCTGGTGGTTTCTTTTGTGTCAGTGTGAATTCATACTAATTACTGACAACATGCTGAGTTTTGCTTCACTTCTGGGGTCAGGAGTGTCACTGCTGGGCTCACTATCTGCCTTCTGTCCTGGTTTAAGTGAGAACAGAACCAAGTCTGTTCACTGATTTCACTTCCCAGCTCAGGCTCTTCTCAGGGAGGCACTTTCTGAAGTGCACAGCAGCTTTTCCCAGCCAGTCTCTGCTGCTGGCAGGGAGAACACTTGATGGGGAGAGTTCCTGCCAAGGCTTGGGCTGCAGAAAGGCTCTGCCTTAGGCTTGGCCTTTGCAGCCCAAGGGCACTGCTAACTCGCTGAAGGAACTTGGAGGTGGTACCTGTGGGAAGGAGGGGCCAGGACAGGTGACCCTGAGCTGACCAACAAGGGATTCCATCCCACAGATGTCATAGTCAGGATCAAGCTGAGGGATCACCAGGGTCAAGCCTCTTCCCTACTGGCCAGTGTCCATGGAGGACTTTGTCCTTCTGCCTTCGACCCCAATCTGTGTCTTCCTGAATCCAGTTCCAGAATTCAGCTCCTGAATCTGGTTCCCATCTGCCGCTGAGTCCTGTCTGGGACTTGCCCAGTGCTGCCACAGCATCAGTGGGGATGTTGACATCACTGCCATCAGGGGTTGTGTTCAGTTATTGGGTTTGTATCTATCTGTATCTATTTCATGTTACTGTTATTATTTCCCTTCCAGCTTTTGTAGTTTCTTTCCCAACCCCTCAGTCTCTCTCCCTTATTCCCTTTCTCTTCCCTTCGGGAAGGCAGAAGGGATTCAGAGAGAACATCTGGCACTCATCTAGTATCTGACCCTAACCCTAACCCCTTGACACTCTGACAGGACAGCACAGACTTGCATCTCCCTCCAGAGCTACTTCTGCAACAAGAGGTGTTGTTTACTCACAAGTGCTTGCTGTGTGCTCTCCACCTGGCTGTTGGAGGCAGCAGGAACACCATCAGAACAGGCCTCTGAAGAGGTGTTTGAACTGGTTGCAGCTTCCTGCAAAGTCAGTGTTTGGCACTTAGGAAGCTCCTAAAGCAGAGACAAACACTGGCCCCTCTTCAGCATGATGGGCTTACCTGTCTGCAAAGGTGAAATGGTTATTCCTTTTGGAAACCAAAACCACACCAGCCACACCATGACCCAATCATTTGGTTTCTATGCAAGACTATAAATAAACAAATCCCATCTGCAGGAACTGTTAATAAAGTGACCAAGGAAGGCAATTGTTACCTGGTTGCTCAAAGCCTTGCAGACAGTTTGGATTGTGATCTCTATCACTGCATCCTTGCTGCAGCTGCACATTCAGTTGCCTCTGAAGGTCTGGGTCCTGTTCAATCTAATTCATGAGCATGTAATGAGAAGCAGGAACAGCAGAGTCACAGCCTGGGCTGTGTCAAAGGTGCTGCTCAAGACCTGGGGTGAGGAAATGCTCTCTTACAGATTACTCACAAGCCTAAACCCCTAGGGGCATTAAAAGGAAATGAATTTGATTTCTCAAGAGCCTATGGCTTCCTAAGAAACCCTGGGAAACAAGTTCAGGATTCTAGCATATGTTCTAATCCATTTTTCTAGTTACAAAGGCTTCTTTATTACTGGTTTTGGCTGACAACAGTTGAGATAACGTGTTTATCATCCTTCTTAAAACACTGGAGAGAGAACAATGTGTGTGCATTTGTATTTTGGTTTTAACTTCTTTATTTCATTGCTGTACAGCTGCATTACACTTGGCTTTAATCCCTTAAGCATTATTTTCCTTGGCAAAATAAGTCACTGAACCGAGTAGAACTTCCTATTGGAAAAATATGCTTGAAAACCCAGGGTGATGTCAATGTCAACTGAAAACCATGGAGCTTCAAATGTCACAAATGTGCCTGTAGCTGACATCCACAACTCCTCCTTTTCCTGACCAAACTAGGAACGTTGTAAGTCTCAGGGTTGTGAAGCCAACTGTGAAAACCATAGAGGAGCCTCCCGAAACCGAACGTGTGCTTCTTCCCCCTCACCTCCCCATGAGCAGTCCTTTGGAAAACAAGGATCTGAAACTTGATGTAGGGTAATTCCCTAGGCAATGCTCTCAGTCTCACCTGCAGTAACTGTGGCTAGCAGTAAGAAGTTGGGCTAAAGGCTTCGTAGAGAAGAGAGAGAACCCCACTTTGTAAAACATCTTTAATATTCCAATATATAAATAAGCACTACTGAGGAGTCCTTCAGAAGACTCTGGTGATTCATTAGGAACAGATGCTATAAATGGGAACAGTAACATTGCTAGGTAAGGGAGAAGCAAGCTATTTTAGGAGTCCTGAAAATCTTTTCTAGTTCTTCAGACAGATCATGCTGCTAGAGTTACTTCATAAAAAAATTATATTCTGAAAAGCACTTTAGTAAAAGAAACTTTTGACTGGAGCTATTATTTAACTAAGACCTTCTACAGCACTAAACCACACTGCAATTGGGTTCCTGATATAGATTTCAGAATGGGAGGGGTGAAAGGAAGAAAGAAAAAAAAGAACAAAACCCCTACCATACCTGCACCAGGAGCTATTTATTAGCATAACACTCTTCCTTTTAAAGATTTGGTAACAACTGAAGTATATACAAAGTCTTACAGCATTTACACAATAAAAAAAGGTTCCTATTAGCTGATGAAGTCTAAGGTAGTGCTGCAATTTACTCCAAAGCATGTACACAGTAATAGTAACGAAGCAGACCACTGTACTTCCAACTTCTCTGCTACCTCACCACCACTGTCAGTTGAAATGACAGTTCATTAAACCCCAGGGAAGACACAGACTGTCAAAAGGTTTGTAACAGGTAGAGCTGCAGCACTAACCATCATAAGGAGGAAAAAAGAAACCAAAGGAAAAAAACCAAAAGCTACATACTGTCATGTTTCTACACTTTCCTAGAGCTGCAACAAACTTTCACAGCCTTAGATATAACATATGCAAGACAACATAATCACAATTTTTCAGCTATAAGTTCAGCTACTGAGTGTATTTACGGCTGACTAGGAGGCGGGACACCGATATGGCTGTGTGTTCCCATTTCTGTTCAGTGACTGCTCAAATAGGTCTACAGAAAATTAAAAGACAGCATGGAATTGTGTAGTCATGATGTGTTTGACTAGTAAAAGGCATTTGAGATCAGCTATATAGGATCTAATCATTCCTGTCAAAAGTTTAAGACCAGGAACCTCCGAGTAAAAACCCAAACCCACAACATCCTGCGCCTACGTCGTGCCTGCGTGTTGACTCCAACCCTCACGAAGCTTTTCCAACAGGGAGAATACAAAAATCATTAAAATGCTGACACCAACCCAAATGCAGGACTCATTTAGTTTATGAGAGGTCAAGCAGACTCACTAGACTACTTCTACTGGAAAACTGAGGGAGCTTACCTAGAAAAAAGAAACCTTTACTGAACAGTCCCTTCCAACACCAAGGGACAGTTTGACAACGACAGATAATTGAAGAACATGGCAATTCTTTGCCTTTTAGAAATGGTTTTGTTATGTGCCAGTAATGCACTTTTTAGAAGAGAAGCAGCTGCTTTGCCTATCATCATATGCCTAAACCTCTTCTTGTGGCCAATTTTGCTTTTCTCGACCCCAAAGGGATTCCGTTTCAACTTAGAAACTAGCAACGTCAGTTGACAACATCTGTATTAAGACAAAAAGTGACATATATAAAACCCACAAGGAACCACATAAATACCAAAGAAGTCATCATCTAACCTTTCCATGTAAACACTTTGATTATTCTGAAGCCCTAAATCAGATTCTCGTCTTAAACTTTTGGCAGATAACGTGTATGCTCAGCCAGGCTTTGTAGTTACGTTATTGTTCAAGTGGAAGCCGGGTCAGCTCACATGTTGACAGGCATGCAACTTGAAAATATTGCACAACAAGCAACACAAAGAGATTGGAGAAGTGTACAAGACTTCAAGTAGACTTCACAACCCTTCACAACTGAATATTCACAGACAAAGATACAGTCCTCGGGGGTTTTTTTCCCCCCCTACGGTGGACTTTTCTCTCACACATGGGACACTTTCTGTGACTCTCTAGCTTGCTTGATGCTATACAACCACTTGATGATTCTGGCATTCCTTTCAATGGCAGAAATGCCATATGGCACGCGGTCATTGGCACTGTCATCGTTTCTAAGGTCACTGTTGCTGTCCTGAGACTGTTCACAGTCCGAGCTAATCATGCTTGCGCTGCGAAAGTTGAGGGATATAATATCAGAGTTAGCCCTTGCAAAGTTCTCCATCCCGAGGTTTTCAAGCTCTTCAGGATCCAGTCCGCAGTAGTTAAAGAATCGTTCAACGTCTGCGTCGACGCGAAAGTATCTGTCGCTTAAGTCTGATTTCGATCGCTGTAGGGAAGGTCTTCTACTAACTCCACATCCAGACTCGACTGCCTCGATCTCTGGGGACTTCAGGGTGGCGATGGCAGCAATTTTGGGCTTGGGAGGCAGAGGTGGGGCCGAACTGCTGCAGGGTATTGCTTTTAAGGGCTTTGCACTAGTTACTTTCCTAATGTCTGAGGAGCTGTGAGAGACGTGCAAGAAAGTCTCTGCCGACTGATCGAGGAGCCTTCTGCTGACGTTGGAGCTGCTCTCCTGCGGGCTGCTACGGCCCTGCGTGGGGTAAACCTTCAAGGATTCGGCGAACGAGTGCCGGTTCAGCTCGGTCGAATCGGCTCTGTGAGGCGGCCAGTTTCGGGGACCGTGCTTATGGCCTGAACCTGAGCTGGAGCCTTCAGAGCTGTTGATGATGTTCTTCAAGATCTCAAGTTTCAGGTTTTCTCTCTGGACGCCGCTCTCGGTCTTGGCGTTGTTGCTGAAGACTTTCAAGGTGGGGCTCCCCAAGGCTCGCTTGGCTGCGGGACAGACCGGTGGCTTTGCCAGCACCGCCGGCTTCACGGGCTCCTGCTTGGCATTGATGACCTCCTGGCTCTTGACGTATTTCGCCTTGTCGGCTTCTAGCCTCTCCACCGCGCTCAGTCTTTTGGGATTAGGCTCCGCCTGCCTGCGAAAATAGTCGGGTCCTTTGTTCAGGATGCGGAGAGGAACGGCGGAGGTGAAAGTCACGGCAGGGCTGACCGGCTTCACCATGCTACCTGTCGGTAGTGTTTCTGTAGGCATGTTTGGTGGTCTTTCCCCGGCAGCCGTTTTGGATTCTTCTCTGGGATCTCCTAAATGCACGGTGCAGAAACATGTACATTAAGCACAATGAATAGCCGATGAATCCTGGGATCTGAGCGTTAGCAGCAGCGCCTCATCTCACAGCTCATTAAATAGCACTGCCTTTCTCTTTTAAAGGCAGCCTTTGTAGGGCAAGGCCACCCGACACAAGTCCTCGTTAGTCTGCTCCGCTGAGTCCTTTCTTCTCGCTGAAAGATGCGGGAGTCTCGCCGTTCCCTTTGTGCTCCGCTACCGGCGGCGAGCTGAAATGCACAAGAACCAACCACACGTTAGCCAGAGCTCCTGACATCAGAGCGATAGCAACAGCCGCCTCCCAGCCCTCTCCTCTCCTCTCTCCCGTGGGATGCAGCTGCTGGCACAGGGGAGGCAGCACTCAGAGCACCTGGGCCCTCCCTCTCACCCTGCACCCCTGTGCATCTTGCAATCAACGTGCTGCTCGTTGCTTACAGGCTAAGCTTGGGTTTAACAAAATTACACTGGAAAAGAAGAAAAGAAATCATTAAAGAAATTAAACCCCACAGTGAAACAGTTGTGTGCTCTGATCTCCTAAAGATCACTTAAAAAGCACCTCCAAGAGACTATCTTTGGCTCTGATTAGTTGCTTTGTGCACATATTTTAGTTCTAAACCCCAAACATTTTTCTCCTTATAGGCAACACACTCTGTAAGTCTAAGAAATACTGTATTTTCTTTTTGTGTTAAATGCTCCAGTCTAGTCTAAAAAGCAGACAGCAAACAGAGACATGTAGTATTTTAAGTGCAATCATAGAACCATAGAATGGTTTAGCTGGAAAGGGACCTTTCAAGCTCATTTAATCCAACCCCCCTGCATTCAGCAGGGACATCTGCAACTAGATCAGGTTGTTCACAGCCCCAGACAACCTGACCTGGAATGGTTCCAGGGATGGGACATCTCCCACCTCCCAGGGCAACTTATGCCAGTGCCTCACCATCCTCATTGTAAAACATTTCTTCCATCTAGTCTAAATCTCCCTCCTTTAGCTTCAAGCCATCACCCCTTGTCCTGTCCCAACAGGCCCTGTAAGTCTGTGCCCATCTTTCTTACAGGCCCTGTAAGTACTGAAAGGCTGCAATAAAGTCTCCACACCTTTCATCGTTAATCTAATATAAAATGAACAACTAAGAAGCAGGACATCTCACTGAAGCTACCAACTCCAGTTCAAAGTCTGTTTGAACACGAGTCCCCAAAGCACTGGTGCTCCTGCAGTAAAATAAGGCTCTTCAAGTCCTCATGATCACCTTCCAGCTTTGACAGAACAACAACAACATGCTTTGGGTTTTGATGAAGGATTTTGGGAGCATGCAAAAACATTCAGTTGGGTCTGAAAGAAAAGATCTTGTCTTCACATTTAGATATAATCATTCAAGTTTTCTACCAAGCACTAACTGCAAATGAAGTTTACCTTCATCTAAATTATTTTAAGATCCCACCACTTAGGATTGTCACAACAGTCTAGAATCCAACACCATGGATGATTTTACAAGTGCTGTAACCATTTGTCCCACATGAGGCACTGAAGGACACTTATCACAGAATCTACTTCTCAAGCAGTGATTTCACTAATGGGTCTCATTTATTTTATTACTGTCCCATTAATCTAGGCTGCCCTATTTAATATCCCATTTCTGTTATCACTGTGCTCTTCAGGGAGAGAAAGAGAAGCAGCTGCTCCTTCTTCACTCATCCTAAGGCACACAGGAAGGGAACACAGGAAGGAACACATCCTTCCCAGGGATGTCATGTGTACTGTCATTCTCCACGTGCTCATCCATCAACACCCAACTCACTAATACAGGGTGTGCCATAGAATCATAGAATGTTAGGGGTTGGAAGGGACCTAGCAAGATCATCAAGCCCAAGCCCCCTGCCAGAGCAGGACACCCTAGATAAGGTCACACAGGAACGAGTCCAGGTGGGCCTTGAATATCTCCAGAGTAGGTGCACTGGTTCAGACCCCCAAAAATCCACCAAGATTTAAGTTCCAGCTAAAGACACATTCACAGGAAAAAGAAAACAACCTCAGGTACTGACTCCCAGAAATGCATGCTATATACATGGAATATTCTCTCTAAATCATCCAAGGTCAAAGCAAGCAAATAAATATATGAATGCTATAATGAGATTATAGGAGAAAGCTGAGCTTTCTCCTGCAGGCTCCCTGTCACAAGCATTCTTCAAACACAAACTAACATATTTAGGTGGGTGATAAAGCAGACATGCATTGAGTGCAACTGAAAGGGTAGAGAAATGTTAATTAAGCTTCCCTTGCAATGCTGTTTTATAAATCCTAGTGCTAACTCCTCACCACTTTTGACTTCCTGAATTTTAACTAAGAGGAAAAGCTTGGCTTTCCTCATTGGAATCAACATCTTTTTATTGGGACTATGCTGAAATTAAGGATCCAATTTCCAAACATGCTGGAGGCAACTCCAACACACATCTGCACACACACACACTGCTCTTCTCTACCCACAAATCAAATCTTTCCACACTGCCAGCTTGGAGCTTGATCACTAAGTGCTTGTAAAAATAACTCATTGGGGTGAATAGTTGATTCTTGTCTGCAGAAATCAAATCTATGGGAGAGCAGAGGTCTTGTCAGGAGGAAGAAACAAACCCCAACAACCAAAAAACCTCCAATTCTCTGTGCTAAACACTGTTCCCCAACTGGGTTAGTATCACTTGAACAAACAAGACCACAACTCTCCTTTTGACAGCATCACAGAAGGGTGGGGGGATGGAAGGGACCTCTGGAGATCACAGAATCATAGAATGTTAGGGGTTGGAAGGGACCTCTGGAGATCATCTAGTCCAACCCCCCTGCTAAAGCAGGGTCACCCAGAGCAGGTTTCACAGGATCATATCCAGGTTGGTTTGGAATCTCTCCAGAGAAGGAGACTCCACAACCTCTCTGGGCAGCCTGGGCTACTCCTCTGGCACCCTCAAAGCCATTGTCATTAAACATCACCATAGCCCTGCTCAGAGGACAGCTGCCAACTGCATTCTCCTCAGGGCAAGTGGCTCTGCACACCACTCCAGAGCAGAGCTGTAGGAACCAAGGCATCAGACTCAAGGCTGCTTCTGAAAGTCTTTCCCAGCACTTCCTCACTTGGGACAGCCCTGGTCAATTCCTGCAAGCATTGTGTAGGAGGCTAAACATCCACATTGGCTTCAACATCACATTTGAAAAGGCAAAAAAAGGAGAAGAAAAATATCCCCCTGTGCATGGCCACTCATCTGAGAGAACAGCAGTGCCTGTCTGCAGGCACATCCAGGACCAAGTGCCCTGAAGTCAATGGACATCTGCTGTGACTGGCAAGGAGCTTCAGGCATGTCTAGAAAGAGAAACAAAGACCTGGTGAGGAGCCAGGGCAGAAATGTCCACCTGAGCCAGGACAGGGAGCTGGGGGAGCAATGGCCAGGTGGAGGCTTTGCA
Organism: Galbula dea; assembly: GCA_013399015.1. Taxonomy (NCBI): domain Eukaryota; kingdom Metazoa; phylum Chordata; class Aves; order Piciformes; family Galbulidae; genus Galbula; species Galbula dea. The sequence continues at coordinate 1,487,219 of VWZX01000455.1, forward strand.
CTGGTGGGGCTGCTGGGAGGAATTAAGGTACATGCAGCTATGAAAAAGGATCAACCCTGTTGTTGTGTGTTGTTTAAATGTCTCCATTTCACTGAGGTGCTGCTTTTAAATATCACTGGGAAGTTTATTCAGTACAGAGCTAAAAATTATGAACCAGATACTGTTAGAAATGCAAGTGGGAGGAAAAGAGATGTGGGTGAATGTAAACTGCTAATGAAACAACGTCTCCTGCTTGTGCTGGTGATGGTTGCAGCCTAATTCCTACCAGGCTCTTTGCTGTCCACAGGCACCTGGAACACAGCAGCTGTTCTAGAGAGCTGTGCTCTTTATTAGTTTCATCATTAATGAAAAGGCCAAGCAGCAGCAGTACAGTCTAGTATCAGGAAGAAAAAAAATGTGCCACTTAGCTTCCAGTTGTGAAAATCATCATTGCAGCAACAGGGACATAGAAATGGCTTTCTCCTGGCTCAAATTCCACAGAAACTCACTGCCTAGGTATCTGAATTTCCTGTTGTGTACAGCTCTGGTACCAGTTTTGCACTGCAGAGATTCAAAGGCAAGTAAGTTTTCTTCACCCACTCCCAGGAAATAAGTGGAGAGCCCAAGAAATGTTCCTTTTACCCTGTTTACAGCCAGATGTCTACTCTCTGGGTGTAATTCTTCTATGGAGTGAACTGTGCTTTTCAGGATTCATCCTGATTTCCACTATTGTTCTTCCTTCTATCAACTGCTAGACTTAAGAGATTACTTAAAGAAAACACAAAGCTAAAAAGTTATGCACACCATGTCTACATCAACAAAACCTTCCTTAAAGCTTTTATTAACTGAGCTTTCTTAATGGGTTTTTTATTAACTAACACCCAGTGACTGTTGCAGACCTGATGAGTAAGAATACAACAAGTACCAAGGGGCAAAGGGGTTTGGGCTTTTTAAAGCTGTATTTTTCAGGCAGACCCTTCAATTAAGGCTTCCTTTGCAAAAGAGGCAGAAAGCCAAAGCACTTACTCATTCTAGGCATCGTGCTCTAATCACTCTTAGGTCTGTAATGTTTGTCAGATATTCACATTTAAATAACAGAAGCACTATCTGCATGATTTAGGGGAACAGAATAGAGCCTAGAGCAGCAGTAGCTATACAACTAACATTAGCTCCAAATAAATCCTCTATAAAATATTCTTTCCTTGATTTAAATCCAAGAGAGTAGGAGGTGATAAACTATGCAGAAACTTTGGAATTACAATTCCATATATTCTAAATACACAGTTCTTTTGAAATTTAAAAGAATTTATGAACCAGCCCCATTCTGGCAAGCCTTTATTTCTAGGGTTATTATTAGAACAATGTTATTGTACAATACCCAAGCTGATTTTTGCCTCTCATACTTCAAGCTGCATTCCAAACGTCGACACTGATGCTAACTGACAGCAGACAGTGCAGTTCCCTCCCTGGGTCTGTGTTGCCCTGTAGCTCCTGCACCATGGCCAAGCTTCAGCCAGTCTTTGCTTCCAAGTATCCACAGAAGAGCAGGACATAGTCTAACAGTATTCAACCTGCACCACAGCAGCCAAAACCAACACTGAGAATGTGGCCCACATGAAATCAGTGGAATTTCTGCTCTTGGCTTTGGGGAGGGCACAGCTTCACCCAACAAAGGTACAATGAAGCTCATGCTCTTAATTCATCCCTCTGGGAGATCAGAGGAAGGGATGGGGCAGGAGGTAGGAAGAGGCAGAGTGGGTAAGTCCAAAGAAGGCTGACAGCCTTTTCTCTGCTTGATATCTAAAGGCTTGTGTCCATTTTATTTTCCAGATGCTAAAATATAACAACCACTACCTCAAGATGCACCAGAACCATCAGATAAATTCCAACAAGGCATCTCAAAGAGATGACCAAACAAAACCTGCACAGAAACACAGGACACAGGTGGAAAATGTCAGGCTCTGCTCATGACTAGGTGCCCTTTGAGCTGCAGGTCCCATGATGAAGATGCTGCTTTGTTAGCAGTCCCTTGCAAAGCCATTGAATGAAGCCTTCTCTGAGAAGGACTCACTACAGATCTGTGTGCTGAGTTATACTAATATATAGGTCTTAAACTGACACAAGTTCTTCCCTGGGTAACAGGCATTGTAAACCTCACCTATTTATGTCAGTAAGTTTAAAAAATACAGGCTAAGCCTAAATAAACTAGGCTCAAATGGACAAAATATAATCCACATGCAGGATGGCAGAGGTATGAAGCAATTTTAGATAGCCATGTGTATGGGTATGGGCTCAGTCTCACACAGTATAACTGTAAAGATAAAGCAAAAGGAGATGCAATAATCTTTCAGCTCTACCATGATTCAAAATACTGGTCAAAGTGATTTGCAACTCTGCTCCCCTCCAAAATGTGATACAGTGAAGACCAGTATCTGTTCAAGCAGATGTTTAAGCCTTCAAAAGGTCATAAAAAATGTGACCTGCAGTGATCTAAACCCAAGAGTGGCAGAATTACACAGATGTGGGAAACCTTCAGCAAGTGGGAAGGTACCAACTTTGGGCCAAGTATTGCTGCAAACCAAAAACCCCAAACTACAACTACTGTTAACCCTGTATAACTTGCAGAGATGAACATACAACAGGCTGATAACAGCTCCACTACTCCTGCTTTGCTCTCACATCACACCCAAAAGACTTCTAAGAGAAAACTCTCCACAGAGAACACACAGCCACCACTTAGCACTCTTTCCACTCTGGAGTTCAAAGAATGAGGTTTAAAGCAGGATGCTCCATAACCAGAAATGCTAACAGTCTCCTGGGGAAACAGCTTCTGGAAAATCCATGGATGTACAAATGCCTGGCAAGCAGGAAAGCAACTTAGCAGCTATCCTGCCCCTGTAATGTATGCTTAGCTCTCACTGGGAGCTGGATAGAGATCCCTCTTTGAAAGAAACATCTTCAGAAAGTATTTTGCTGCTTTTCAGTTCTAAAATCCAGCAGTGTGCCATTTCCTACCCAGCAGCAACAAGCTGCTCTCAGTGATACTTGCTTGTGGGTAAATAACTGCTCTGTGGATGGAGCCCAAACATGCAAACTCTGATTTCTTTCCCAAGGTGCAGACAGCTGCAGAGAGGCACCAGAAAGGTCAGAAATGAAATTCCCCTAACTAAATAGAAAATAATATAAAATAGAAGTTGCCTTACTATCTTGAGGGATATTACATGCTAGGTTTTTAAAAGCCATAATGGAAATCAATTCTGTTTTCTTTGGACCCCAGTGCTGGTTTTTTGCACCATCCTGCACTCTGAGGAATCATTCCAGCCTCCCATTTAAACAAAACAAATCAGGAAAAGGCCTAAAAATGTATAATAAGGAATGTATCTTCTATTTTTAAAGCTTGTTCTTGTTTTGTAACATAGAAAATTCTTTTTAATAAACTATACATCAACACAACCCTTTCATCTTCTGAAATAAGTATTAAATATTAAAATAGAGCCAATGAATGACTTTTACTCATATTAAGAACTTTCAGAATCACCTTTAACAGGCAGGACAGTAGGCACAATAAAAAAAACCTGAGTATGCTAAAACCAGTACCATTAGAAAAATGATCCAATGGGAGCACAATAAAGTGGCCTAATTCTGACAACTGAGGACTATGAGCCACTCTTCTGATTAGCTGTGGGGTCATCTTTGTCAAAACTCTTTGTTACTGAACAGCCTTTACTGAAGTAATGTCAGCACAGCTATTTAAAAACCATTTCTGCACCAGAATTGCCCTGAGCTAACCATTTCTAAGCACTGAAACTTAAACCACAGGAGCAGTATCTCCTGTATGTATTCTTCAATAAACACACTATAGAAGTTTTGACTATGTTAAACCAAATCATTATATTATAATAACAATGATGATGATAAAAAATCCCAACAAAAAACAAACCACACATGATTTACAGCAGTGTTCCAGGGCCCTGTAACCCTCAGAGCAACTCCATGAATGATTATCTTTTACTTTTGACTGGTACAGCTCTGTACCACAGGAGAGTTCATTCCCCTTTTCTCCAGCTTCAAGTCTAAAGATATGTGGTGTTAGAAGTCAAGCCAGAACAGGAAAGGAGTGCATAACACTGTGTCTTGAAGACATGGCTGTATATTTAAGGACTCTTCAAGCAGATTGGTAAAAATACCAATTTTGGCCCTAGACCACAATCCAGTTTGGATCTTCCATGATATAGCTGTATAACCCAACACAAGGGCTCTGTGCTGCTTCTGCATGGCATGACTACCTTACAAATAAATATATGTATAGTCTATACATGCCAGACTATAGGTAGCAGATGTTGCTGAGGTGTTAGCTGTTAAAATAGAGAGTATACTTCCTTCTTAACTGCTGTATTGGAAGCAAGTGCCCACAGAGTCCACATCTTCAAACTACAGCTCCTCACAAGTGTTCACAACCTCTTGAGCTGCAGATGAACATCCACTTAACTGCTTGTTAATGAGCACCCCAACGTTTGTTTAATGGCTAAGTTGGATGCTTAAAGAGTGTTTTTGTACCCCTGACATTTACTGGGATGACTCTTCACTCAAACAATGGTCTTAGAAAGCTGCTCTGAAGAAGTCAGGTTGTCCATTCTCCTGCAGGGAGGCTGGGCTAGATGACCTCTGGTGGTCCCTACCAACCTTAACCATTATGTGATTCTGTGAGAGGAAGAGAAATTCATCACCAGAACACATATCTTCCAGGCCAGCAGAAGTGTCAAGCCTCTCTGGAATTTCTCTCCTTTTCCCAACCCTCAAGAAAAAAAATGTGCATTTTAATTAAAAACAAAAGAAGAAGGTACCTGTAAAAGCACAAAGCCAAACTCTTGTCCACGCTCTGAATGGGGCAGTGCAATGCTCCAGAGGATTCTGGAAGAAAGGAAGAAAAACAAATTACAGAAAAAAGCACTAAAAAACCCCTCCAAACAACAGAGCAGTAACACATCAGGTGTGTACTTGTCAGTGCTGCTGCTGCTGGGGGTCATGGAAAGCCAATGTCAAGGCTGGTCCACGCCACTGAGGAGGGAGGGAGCGAAACAGAAGGCAGCCATGGGAGCAACCAGGACTATTTCACATGCAAGAGGAGATAAGTGATGAAACCAATATGGCTGGGCACTGGAAAAGCTCTGAGCTGTGTAATAATAACAACTAATTAAAAAGTCATTTGGGAAGCCTCAGAACACAGGCTGACATATGCTGCAGTATCCCAGGCATGAGACAAGATGCAGCCATGCTGGGGATCCCCCCAGGATGGGAGGGGAAGCACCAGAAAGTTCTTCTCTTATCAACATGTATAACCTTGCACTTCTTTTCATTGATAGACAGACATAAAAGACTCACATATAGAAAGTTTACTCCAATCCTAGTAATTCAAGTGGACTTGAAATCTATCCATGAGGTTGTATAGCTCTCCAGGATATAAAGCCCCTCAAAATCTGGGCCAGACTAGACAAGTTGCTATCATCCCCTCAAAATATATAATGCTTCTTTTTACACTGTTATTTCAACCAGCAACAGGGATCAACACATTTAGGATGTGACTGTCAGTGTGAACTATATAGTGGAGTATGTTTTTGTTTAGTGAACAGCAGTGTATAGGATTTAAAACAAAGGCTCAGCCTACTGCAGCTTTTAAGTGCTAGAAAGAAATCACAGGAATAAAAGGTGCAAGTATCAATGCTGCACTAGCTCCTGTTCAGTGAGTTGCCATAATCCTGATGCCAAGACTTCTCAGAAGCACAAAAATCCATGAAACTGAGACATATACACAAGCCAGTTTACCTCCTGACCTTCAGCTAGAAGATGTAACCTCCTTTGTAAGGGCTGAAAATGCCCCAAAACCTAGAGAGAAGGCACCCAAAATGAGGTAAGAATTCAGGTGCTGCAGAAGCTAGGTCTGTATTTTTCATGGAAATGGTTAGTTGAGCCTAAATTTGTGCACACTTTCAAGAGGTGCTTAACATCTGCAAGTCAGACTGTGATCATGAAGGTGACTGCTGTCTCTGAAGACCAAATGCAGCAATTCAACCTGGAATGCGCAATGGTAAAGGCCACCCCTGGAAAAATCAGACCTCCCACAGCTTTGTAGCATGAAGAAGGCACCATGTAAGATGGAAGGACACTAGTCCTAAAAGCACTGGCCCCTCACCCTTGGCAGCAGACCACACATCTGCTCCTAACACCTCTTGGTGAAGGGAAGGAGATGAAAACAGGACTCAGCTACACGTGTGCTTCCAGTACCAAAAAGGATTCTTGCTTCCTCACTACTGATATTTATGCTGTTACCTAATTCAATTTCACTGTGCATATTAAGCTTTCTGATGTCTAGCTGTTCCAGGTCCAGTCCAAAATCAAAAGAGCACACACTCATAAAGAAAATAAACCCAACCAAAAATTAAGACGAGGTTTGTCACATGTCAAAACATCCCCCACTCTACTTCAGCTGTTTCCTCAGGTCAGCCAAGGAGAAGAGCTGAGGAACAGAACTCCTAAGTAGGTCACAAACTCTACCTCTCTCATATTTTATTCATGCACATTGTAAAAAGATGCACATGATGTCAAGTCCCAACAGCAGCATCATGCTATGAGCAACAGCTCCTCAAGGATGGATCAATATTGTGTTGCTATTATTCTATTTTCAGGAGGGAGAGACAGATCCAATTTCTTCAGTCAGGGAGAAATCACAATCTGAAATGCAGCCATCAATCTCTTGGCATACTGTTTGTTTTAACCTCTAAGTCAATAATTCCTTGAGGAATTCCCAAAAATACCTGGAAGAAGAAAATGTCTTGTCCAAAATCTGAATTAGCCACACAGAATTCATACCTCCAGTAGACAGCACTGCACTGAAACTTACTCTCAGATTATTCCTCTGCAAACCACAATGAATGGAGAATATCTACACAGAGTAACTGTGTGGGAATGTTCAGCTGGGAAAGAATGGAGAACTGAAAACATTACAGGAGAATTTATCCAGTGCCATAGCTCCCAGCCCAGAAACCTGGATGCTTCTGATACACCCAGTGCTGCTCCTCAAGACCTTTACAGACTGCTGTCTTCTTCCAGAGCAGCAATTGTCATGAGATTCACCAAGATTCAGAAATTCTATCTGAAATTTGCTTTTCTTTTCCCCCCTCCCCTCCCTTGGCTAGAAAATATTGGCTATCTGCAGCATGTTCAGCACTGCTGGGAAAGAGAAGGCCCTTTGCAGAGGTTAAAAGCAGACTCTGGGCACTCAGCCAGTCTCCAACTGTGCTTTGCCCTGCTAAACTGGGCCTGGATTTGCTGCCAGACTATACAGGATCTGCAGAAAGGCTCTCTAAATACCAGGGGCAAGCTCATAAAAATCAAGAAATAAATATGGAAGCAGCAGAAGACACAGTTTAAGCAACATTTTTCCACTTCAGTCACTAACAGAATATGATTAACCCTAGGATCCTGAATCTGGAGTAGCAGCCACCTTTTGGGGTTGGAGGTTTGTGTTTGACTGCAGAATGTTTCAGTTTATATTAGACAGCATCTTTTAAGGTCTTCAAGAAAAAGAAAAGTCAGCAGCAGGACTTGCTGGATGAGGATAGTTGTATGAGTGGACACCACCAGAAAGAGAAATAACTGAGCTAAGAAATAACAATTGCTTTTTTGTTTTCTCCTTTTCTGTTACTGTGTATAGAGTTTGGCCACATCCCAGCATATGAAACTAACTGAAAACATTCCTTTTTTTGGAGATGTTACACACAAAAAAGGAAATAAAACAGAGAAAGTGAGAGCATGAGACCAGTTGAGATCAAATGGGAACCTGTCTGCAACAGACTCTGCTCAAAGGTGCCCACAGGGAGGGAGGGGAGGCATCAGCCAGAGCTGCAACAGGGGAAAACCCAGCTCTGCACAGGTAAAAATGGCTTTTTATCAGGAAGGAGATCAAATACTGGAGGCCAGAGGGTCTGTGGGACCTGGGAGATGGAGGTCAGAACTGCTCTGTGTATGGCCCTGAGCAACCTAATCCACTGGGATCTCATGTGGGGAGCAGAACAGACCAGGTGACCTCTGGAGAACCACTCCAAACTCCATGACTCTTTGATTGCACAGAATGCCAGCATGGCAGGGGTTGGAAGGGACCTCTGGAGACCATGCAGCCCAAACCCCCTGCTCCAGCAGGGTCACCCACAGCAGCTTGCCTAGGATCACCTCCAGCTGGGGTTGGAATCTCTTCAGAGAAGGAGACTCCATAACCTCTCTGGACAGCCTGGGAGGTTCTGGACAGGGGCTCTGGCACCTTCTATCACCCTCATCTCATCTTGTTACCTCTGTTTCATTGGTACTAAAGATCAGTGTCTGCCTCAGCCCACCCTCCACAGCAAGTGATCCAGATGTGGGAGTCACAGTAACAAACTCTACCATTGAAATTCATCACCACAGATAACTCATTTCCTTCTACTGCTTCAAAGACTGAGAGACTTGCCTCTCAATATGCACTGGGCATTTCCTCCCCTCCTCTGCTGTTTGCATCTCTCTGATTTTGCTGTCAACAGCCCAGAAAGCAAGGGTGACTTAAGGAAATCAAGAAAACATGAGGAGGCAGAACAAAGACTACTCAGGAAAAAGAAAAGACAAGCATGATCTCTCCTCTTTAGCAGCAGGTACCTAAACCACATCCAGCAAGGCAGAGAGTTAAGAGGCAGTGCTGTGCAGGACTTCTTTGTGCACAGCATTTAGGAATCAGCTCAGGAAAGGGCTGAGAAGGACAAGAAGCTGCTGGTGCCAGTATTTAGCTAGCAGTTGAGGCTAAAGAAGGAGCTGATGGGCTGTGCCATTCTGTGCAAGCCCTGCCTGGCATGCTGTAGCAGTCAATATGCTCCAGGAGCCCCAGCTGTACTGTACTGGTGCTACAGATAGGCAGGGACACAGAGGGACAGGCAGGATATGTTGGGACAGAACTAAGTGGCAGGAGAACAAACAGGTATGTAGAAACTGTCCAACCAAAGGACATTTTCTTATGCCACAAAGCACATTCTAGGCAGGGAAATCACCAAAGGTCCCTTGCAAAGCTCTCTGGTAGGTAACACATCAACTGAAACAACCCATGGGCTAACAGTGATGTGATCTGCTCCTTGTAGCTCAGGGAAGATCAGGTTTAGGCAGAACCATGCAGTGATTTTGTCAACAGAAAAGAGAAGCTATGCCAACAATCTAAGCTAACTGGCTCTCCTCAGCTTTTCTGCCCACAGCACAGGCAGGAACATTCAGGTATTTGGAGTGGTCCAATTCTGAGCAGTATTTCTAGCAGACATGGAACAGCAGAGATCACCAAACTCAATTTTTTTTCTGTGTAGTGGAAATAAACAATAGCATCATTAGAAACTGCCAGTGAACAAACAAACTGAAGCAACTCAGCAAACCCACACAGAGACTGGCTAATTAAATGAACTCCCCTTTTTCACAGCAAGGATGTCTGGAATCTCAACACTGTAAAACATGCAACTCCCTTCCCCCATGTCATCCTCCTTAAATCAGCTTTTTTTTTTTCCATCAGCATCTCAACCCAACACAAACTCCATTTTAACCACATCCATCTCAGAGATGAGCACAACTTCATAATGAAGCTACTGAGCCCAAAATCCAACCCTCTGGTACTTGGGGAAGCACTGCTGAGAGAAGAGAGGCATTCAAGAAGCAAATCCTGCTTGGTGGCTGCACCTCTTCAAGATGTTCAGTGCAAGATCTCAGGACCATCTAACCTGCTCCTGACTAACACTTCTGCAGCAAGCTGTGCTCACCAAGAAGCCTCCAAAAGGCTTCATGCTCCAGATGTTGCCCACAAGCCACAGTACTACCAAGGTGCTTTAAAGGCTGCTGAGGTTTCCAACCAGTGTCTCTGCACTCCCAACAGTCTCCCCTTCAGTTCATTTTCTCACCATGCTGTCTCTGGCCAATGTGATTGTTACAACAGCACCACAGGAAGCCACCAAAAACTTCTGAGGGTAGAACTGGTTTTGTATTTCCTATGAAAGAATAAATGGAGATGGCTCCCAACACCACAGCTTTGGTTGTGGATTCTAAACACTATTACCAGCTCTTTTGATATGGAAGTTGTTATTCTTGTGCTTAGCCAATAAGAGGTGATGCTAAGGATTAATAACATGCATTTAATTTGGTACTGACAACTTATTTGCATTTATAAGCAACATCTCAGTTACAAAGACATCACAGCTGCTCTCCAATAGTCACCCCAGTCACATTGCTTTCCTCCTACAATCCCTCCACCAAAGCTCATGGTGCAGAAAAACACAACTAATGCAAAATGCTTGACTGCTGAATCACTGGTTTATAAGTTATGGGAATGTTACAGCATCCACAGTGTATTCATTGCAAAGCACTAAAGCTACACTGAGTTCCCCTTCAGCAAACTGCATTCCTGGTGGGGCCAAGCACCAGACAGCAACAGGTATGGGGTGGTCAGAAGCTGTGTGTGTGCCCTCCCAGCCCATCTGGCTGCCTAGGATGCTGGAGGGTGGCTCACCTGTCAGAGGAAAGCAGCTGAAGGTAGGGTTGTCCTGGGAAAGCTCTCCTGGGCTGCTGGCTTTGCAAAGGCACTGGGCTGCTGGGACTAAACCCTGCTGCAGCTCCTGGAAAGCAGGAGGCAGAGCAGCCCATCCCAGGGGAAGTGGAGGGCTGCAGGTCAGCTCCTCTCCCCCTGGCTGACAATGGCAAATCTCTTAGTCACTTCACAGTTCTGGGAACAGAATATTGTCTTGTGAAATGACACTGCTGTTTTAATGCTACCATTATTAGCATTGTCTTCAGACAATACAAGGTTCTGTGGCAGTGGCTGTGGGATGACAGCAGTGAATACACACTGAGTCACCCCAGGGGAATTGAAATAGCACAACTGTGTGGTGTGAACACATGTTCTGGAGTTAAACACACACACACACAAGTGAAAATAAGCAGATCTCCAAGGAAGGACTCACTTTTCTGCACAATGCAAAAGCAACCCTGGCTGCTGTGCTTCCATAACCTCAACAACATGTAGCTAAGGGCTTTACTAAGATCACTCCTATTTTCTGATCTGGTAGTAGACAAGTACACAAAGCCACCCCCAAAGGCTTATGTCACTAAAAACCTATCTGCCTAAAGCTGGCTTCACTTGGTGACCTGCACACCACCAGTGGAGACAGTACCCACAAGCAGGCACTCAGCATCACAGAACATTTTGGTTGGAAGAGACCTTTCAGATCATCAAGTCCAGCAGGTCACCACTAACCCATGTCCCTCAGCACCATATCTCCACCTCTTCCAAACCCCTCCAGGGATGGTGACTCCACCACTGCCCTGGGCAGCCTGGGCCAAGCCTTGACAACCCTTTTGGGGAAGAAATTTTTCCCCAACATCCAATCTGAACTTCTCCTAGTGAATGAAAGAGGAAACAATGTTATACAGAGAAGTTTTGGGTCCCTTTCCTCCCCTTTCAAATCCCAACACCACCTCCCAAGACAAACACAATCCCACAGAGCTGCTGTTCTCACCACAGGCAGTAACATACCCCCCAGTCAGCTTCAATCCCATTCAGAGCAGGAGATATCCAGGTTTCAAGCTGCAGCATGGGGTGGCTCAACTGCCCAGACACTGACTCTTACCACAGGACTTGCAGTGCTGCCAGCTCACCCTGCACTGCTGATCCCAACACACAGAACAAACAGAGCACACAACTGCCCTCTGTTCCAACCTGTCCCTGTTCCCACCCCTTAACTAAACTGTCACTAGGAACAGAAACTGCCTCAAGTGCAGCTTCTGTACTTTGGAAAGGATCTAGAGCAGGCACAGAGGGTGAAACTGAGCATGCACTTCTTGGTAAGACACTTGGGAAACCTCTCCTGCTTTGAGCTAGGACAGAACTAATTCTGTTCAGGGGTTTCACTTTTCAGCTCAGTCTCTTCTCAGTAATGCACTGCCTGAAGATTATAAAGTGAATACAAAGTCCAGCTGGAAGCACAACACCCCTATGACACTAAACCATGTCACTAAGTGCCACATCCACACATTTTTGAACACCTCCAGGGATGGTGACTGCCCCAGGCTGCCTGGGCCAAGGCTTAACAACCCTTTCAGGGAAGAAACTTTTCCTAATACCCAACCTAAACCTCCCCTGCTGCAACTTGAGGCCATTTATTTCCCCTTGTCCTATCACTTGTTACATGGGAGAGGAGACCAACCCCCAACCTCACACCAATCTCCTTTCAAGGAGCTGTAGAGAGTGAGAAGGTCTCCTCTGAGCCTCCTCTTCTCCAGGCTAAACACCTCCAGCTCCCTCAGCTGCTCCTCACAGCACTTGTGCTCTAGACCCTTCACCAGCTTCACTGCCCTTCTCTGGACACACTCCTGCACCTCAATGTCCTTCTTAGAGTGAGGAGCCCCAAACTGACCCCAGAATTCAAGGTGTGACCTCACCATTACCCAGTCCAGGAGGCCAATCCCTGCCCTGGTCCTGCTGCCACACCAGTGCTGACCCAAGCCAGGATGCTGTTGACTTTCTTGGCCACCTGAGCACTCTGCTGCCTCATCTCCAGCTGCTGTCACCCAGCATCCCCCAGGTCCTTTTCAGCTAAGTTGACAAAATGCCCTGAGTATTAAAATCACCATTATTTTTTTATTTCACACATTCAATCCCACAGTGATTTTTAGTAGCTTACAGAACATTAAAGCCTTGTAAAGTCAGATTTACAACAGCACATGTAGCAGCCTCATCTCTAGCCTACGAAGTGCTCTTAGGCTACAAACTTTAAGTGTCAAACTTCAATGAATTATGAAACTCAGCACTTCTCTTTTTTTTTTAGCTGTAATCATATATGGAAAGTGGTTATCAGGAAGACTGCCTGCCCTTGTGCTGTTAAGATTTTACTATTTTATTTATCTTACAGCTGTTATGAAATTAAAAGTGACAAACCAGGCAACTAAATCACTCATTTTGTGAACCTTTTTTTGTTGTAAGCTTGAATATCAGTAAGAGTTCTGGGTTAAAATATGCAGATAAAAGCAAAAGGGATATGCCAGAAATGCAAAAATAAAACATCACAATAAAGAGGTTTGCAAGTTTCATACTTTAAAATGGAAGGGAGGCAAAAGACAAGAAGAAAAGTCTGTGGAAACCACAAAGCTGGGCAGTAATGATACAAAACTTAAACAGCTCTCTAGGGTTTTCTATTCCTTCTGCCTAGTTTCCTTCAGATTCCTCTAGTTCCTAGAATCACAGAATCAGGTTGGTTGGAAGAGAAATTCATGTCAGTAAATGTGCAAGCCTTAAATATAATATATTTAATATACCATATGAATAAAATATATATAGATGGATATTTAAATATACATCTGCATTTCTCTAAGTCTACAGAAGCAGAACAACCTGGGAGAACCCCAGCCCTCAAACTGCTAACCAAATCTGTATGTGCCCCATTTTCACAGCACCCAATGACATCAGTGTGGCAGACTCCACCTTCTGCAGGTGACACCATCCATCTATACCAGGCTGTCAGTAAAAATGTCTCTGAGAGTTCATGATCTTACTAATCCTTAATAAAACAGTTTGCTGGGGTTATTTTCTCCCCACTTGGACTCATTTATCTTCTTTCCTTCATCAACAGTAGCTATTGTAGACAATGAGTAACTGAAATGCCAAATGTTGCCATTAACTTCAGTATTGTGTGAGAAAACCTTAAACTGGAAGAGGCCACTGGAATTGCAAACTTTATGACACATTTTGTATCTATACAGTGTGTTTATAGTATTTATTTTATCTATTTTACCCTAATCTCAAGAAGAAGAAGAAAAAAATCACTTCTTTGCTCCCCAGCATACTTCCCAGCTCCTGCAAAGCTGAATGAAGATCCTCAGCAAAATGTCACTGGTTATAATGTGGAATATTTAGAGAGAGTAAACAGAATTCACTTTATGGCAGGAGGAGATAAGGGTAAGTGGCAAATATCAGAAATGCTGCCAGAGATAGAGGAGAACCCATTTATTAAAGACACCAAGGAATAAAAATAGCAGAGAATTAGCATCCCCCAGGTTACTAGGATTTGGAGAAAGCAGAACAAAACCACTCCTAGACCAACCCAAACTACAGGATATCAAATCTAGCCATCAGATTTTGGGAGATGGTAATTTTTCCTCTCTAATGCAAATTAAATTTCTTTTCCCCCCTCCAGAAACCAACCTTCTTCTTACAAAACCTTTTCTGGATCAGCCCCAGGGGAAGGGAGAAGTGCAGATGAGCTAAGACAAGTAAACCAAGTTATTAAACCCACTGCAAGACAGGATGCATATGGAAATGAAACCTCCTCTTCCCAAGCAGATAGACTAGACATGTCAGTGGTTTTTTTGCCATCTCTGATATAAAAATTCATGTCAGCAAACCCCAGTAAAGATTCTTGCAAGCCCCTGCAGGAATGCTGCTGTTTTCTTCTGGACTGCTCAACCAGCACAACCACCCAGAAACTTCTCCTAATCAAGGAAAAGCAGAGGAGGGAGAAGAACCAATCCCAAACCCTCACTTCTCTTGTGTTCAAAACCCACACCAAAACAACCCAAACCATTTTGCTTTTTGGTTAGATGGACCTTGCAAAAAAAGAGTCCTGGGCCAGGCTTTGTCCCTTAGCCAAGAGAGAATGACAGGATCCCTTCCCTGGGGTACTACTGTCATCACTGAGGATGGGGAAAGAAGAAGTCAGGAGCATTTTGTGGCCTGGAAGTAAACCAAAACATGTCTGCTGTTAACAGCAGAAGCAAAACAAAGCTTGCTTCTCCAAGCTGCATCTCACTAGACCTCAGGAAAACCTCCCTGTTTTTTTCTGGGCTGTTATTTTGATGTGAGCAGGCATCAGGAATCAGCCTGTGTGGGGGCTGTTGCCAAGGGGAGTGTGTGTGTGTGTCCCTGTCCCTGCTCACACAGGCAGAAAAGGCAGGGGCAAACCATGGCAGCTGTGACCTGGAGCAAGGATCAAGCACAATCAGCCACCACCAACTGAATCCCTTTGTGCTACAGAGATGCTGCCCAGCATTGGTGTGGGCAAGAGCAAAACACACAACCAAAAAGCTTTTGCCCAAAGAAACAAAAAAAACAATAAAAACTTCAAAATGTTTTGCCTTCAGGCAGCTCTTGGCTTCTCCTCCTACCCAAAAAAAGCCAAGGTGTTGCTTTTATAACCTATTAGTACTGCCCATATACACAGTGTTCTAAAAAATGAACCAGCTGAACCATGGAAACAGAGCTCAGTGGATGACCAAAACACAAGCTCTTGTCCTCTGGTCAAGTTTCTCAAGTGCAACTTCTCTTTTTCTCCATTTCTTCCCATTGCTTTCTCCATCTCCTTCCATTTTGGGCCAGGATTTCCAAACCCCACCTGTTTGTTAGCAGATGAAACTGGCAGAGATCTTGTTCCTCAGTAAAAGCACTTCTAGGTCTGTGGCTGCAGCAGACAGCCAGGCTGCAGCCTGAGGATGCTGGAGTAGCCATGGAGGATGGAGCATTGCAAATTGAGGTCACTGATGCTGCTCTGACCCCAGGGAACAGTGACAGTGTGAGTTTCTCCTGCTGACCTGCATCTTGAACAAGATGACAGCCCCAATATAATGTAAAGAAAGTCAGAACAGGAGCTATTTAATGATAATATGGCAGGAAAGGGCCAAAGTGATCTCAATAACAAGTGGTAGACAAGAGGAAACAACTCCCAGTTGTGCCAGGGGAGGTTTAGATTAGAGATTAGGAAGAATTTCTTCCCCAAGAGGGTTATCAAGCACTGGCCCAGGCTGCCCAGGGAAATGGTGGAATCACTGTCCCTAGAAGCCTTGAAAAAGCATGTAGATGTGCTAGCTGGGGAGATGGGTTAGTGGTGAGCAAGGGAGGGTTAGGTTAACAGTTGGACTCAGTGATCTCAGAGGCCTTTTCCAACCCCAGTGGATCAGGAAGAAGAATTAACTGTCCCCAAGTTTGCTGCTGAAGGCTGAAGCACTGAACACTAAACTGCATGAACACACATCCTTCAGCTGTGTTTGCTCTCTGCAGGACACACAGGGGGGACTGATGGCAGGCAGAAATTCTCACCATGTGAGGAAAAGAGGAGCCTAGCCAGCAGCACAAATGATAAGAGTTATCTCTGCTGCAGGCTGCTTGCTGCTGTGCTGGCACCTTGGATCTGTGCTGACAAACACAGCACAAGGGGGGGGAAAGTGGCCTCCAGTTGTGCCAGGGGAGGTCTAGGTTGGATAATAGGAAAAGTTTCTTCTCCAAAAGGGTTGTCAAGCCCTGGAACAGGCTGCCCAGGGAAATGGTTGAGTCTCCATGCCTGGATGGATTGAAAAGACATGTAGATGTGGTGCTGAGGGACAGGGTCTAGTGATGTACTCGGCAGTGCTGGGGCAACAGTTGGACTCCATGACATTAAAGGTCCTTTCCAACCTAAGTGGTTCTCTGACTCCTTGATTTTCAGTTTTAGACAAGAGATTAAGGAGCTGCATCACAGCAGATCCAACTTGGAAGAGAGAGATGTGGAAAAAACAAGAATGAAATGAGAAAGAGAAGAAGAAGAAGGTATCATCTCTATATCATGGCAACAGAAAGCAGATCTGTCACATTAAGTAAAGCTCAGATTGTCAAATTTAGTTAATAGGTTTTCAGGGAAACAGCAAAGTTCATTCATGGGACAGAATGTCTTTCTCTGATGAGAGATTTGCAGGAGGCTCAGAGACAGGCAGCCTTATTATAACTTTCATACACAGAAAAGGCTAACAAGCAATTAGGAACCACAGATGTCAGGGAAAGAGCTGATCCCTTCTCTCCAGTCCATTACTCTGCCAGCTGGAGATTATTCTCTACCACCTCTTAGCTAATGGCTTGTTAGACCTAGTACTAGAGACCACAAGTGCTAGAGCCTTTTCCCACTTTCTGTAGCAGGCCATTCCCTGGCTTTATGCATCTACAAAATGAGTATTAAATGAATTTGTTCCTACTTCCTCTGTTAATCCTTGATTCTTGTTACATCACTTAGGCTGAAAATACCTTCTGTACTTCAATTCTATTTCTTGTATTTCTGCTTTTCTTTCCTGAAATCCTTCAAATAACATCAATCTCCTTCAAGGAATAAAACACCTGCAACTGAGCACCTATTTGAGGGGTTCACACATGAGAAACAGAGCTTGTTGCATGCGCATCAACAGGGATCCTCCACCAGCTTCAGCAGGGTCAGGATCAGACCTCCAGAGCTGCTCCTCCCCTCTGCAGTATGCTCAGCTGGGCATCCTTACATAGCCAATACCTGTAAGCTCCTTCCCATCCTAGTTCAGACCCTTGCTGGTATTATTCACAACTTTTTGATGGCATTCCCCTTTTTGAAGTCTCTCCACAAAATGCAGTAGTTTTATTTGGGATTAACTTTTGGTGAGTTAATTAGTTTTGCATTTTGTTTAGATTCTTTTGAACTTCACACATTTGCCCAGGCTTGTTTTTTCAGCTCTTCCCAATCTGACTGTGGTCAGGACAGCATCTGAATCCTTCATATCAGGAGTTTAGTTCAGAAAGGACAAAACTAAAGTCTTCTGAAGAGACAAAGCAGGACAAAGCTTTTGAAGAAAGATGCAACAATTAAATCCTGGTTTATCCCAGCAGATTACTTTTGCTGAAGCAATTTTGACTTAAAAGTCCTATAATACTGACACAAATGAAACATAACCTATTTTCAACTAAAAAAAAAAAGACAAGAAAAACCCAAAACCAAAGCCCAAAATTAAAGTTACATAAGCTTAGCCTGACTTCTTTAATAAAGCAATGGGAAGAAGTAAAACATCAGTGAGAGACTCATGGATCAGAGATTATATTGCTGTTTAAGAGATGCCATCCTAGTGGGAAGACTAAACAACTCTGCTACTTAAAAGGTAGAGTAGAAAAGAACTCTTTCCAGAGCTACAGTCAGGTTTTCTTCAGCACCTGAGGTGTTGTTTTATTGACTAGTCTAAGAACAGCAGCGTCTCTGCACACAGGGAAGCAGGAAACTGAGGAAGAAAAAGAAACAGCTTGGGTTGAGGACTTGAATTTGGAAGTAAAAGACAAGTTCCCAATAATTTTTCTCCAGCAGATGATGACACCAGACAAAGGTGGTGCTGGCACCATCTGCTATGTTAGCTCCAGTCGTGACAACAGCTCTGTTCTCCGCCCATGCCTCTGCTAGACTGTGAGAAAACATCCTACTTGTGCCAAGGACACCAACAGCAAAACCAACCTCCACCAGCCATGGCAAACCCTCATCTGTTAGCAAATAAAAGCTTGGGACACTGGGAAGAAAGATTGTGAATGAGCAGCCTGCACACCATCTCTCTCTGGAAAAGGAGCATCCCTGTATGGATGAAGGAGAGAAAGGAAATCACTCCACCCTCCAAACCCTCTGAAATCAATTAGCTAACTGGTGTCTGCTCCCAGAAACACCCTCATGCCATTCCAAGCTTGGAAAACCTCAGGATATTGGTCCTCTAGAAACCAGAGATGAGAAAAGCCTCTCAAGAGGCTCAACAAAACACCTGCAGTAGCAAAGGGAGGTGGAAGTGAGAAAACCACCCAGGGTGCTCAAGCAGGACACAAGTTCTTCAAGCAAATCACTGTTGTCAGAACACACTTTAGGGAGGGAAATCCAGATAGATTTACAATTTCTTGTTACCTCCAGGTAATTCCCAAATGCCATTGCTGCTGTTACTGAGTTAGAAGGAGCCAAGTGTGTGAAAATAGGAAATGCTTCTTGCTAGGTAATGTAATTCAAACCTCTAAATATTGATTTACTTTTGCAAGGGGAAGGGAATGGTGGGCAGCTGGAACACAGCTGGGATGGCTCAGCAGCATGTGTCACCATCCAGCTGGGGATGGATGGCATGCTGCAGGAGAAGGGGAATCACAGCTGTGGTCTCAGTGGCTGCAGCTTGCTCTCACCATCGAGCATGGAGACTCAGCCATGAAGACATGATCTGTGTTTCACCTATGCTAATGAGAGGAAGCTGGGCTCCTACCTGCTCCATCCTCATCCCCACCAGTGCTCCTGAAAGGGGCCCATGGGCACACACTCCAACCTCACCCTAGGATCTGGTCTGGAGCTCAATCCCAGTTGAAGACCAGTTTCCTTAGGGACTGTTCCAGCACTGATCCATTACCTCTCCAACCTAAACTGAGGCCATTTTGGCCCAGCAGCACATCACCACCATGCTGTAGATCAAGCAGCTGGGCAGGGTCAGGCTGCTGACAGAAGAGGCAGGGTGAGGAGGTCAGGTTGCTGCAGGCACCCTCTGCACTTGAATAAGGCTGTGGGGAGCTGGAGTCCAGCAGGAACATGGCTTTGCTTCCCTCTTGTGTGACAGAGAAATCTTTCTCTCTCTTCCTCTCCTCCACTGCTGCTTGGAGAGACACAGCAAGATCAGGATAGAGAATTGATCCAGGATGAAAAATAATGTCCTTCCCCCAGAAGGAAGGTGTGGGGAGGAAGAGGACAAGGAGAAGAAACACCATTTATAGCCTGGCTCAATTCTGGGTGCATTTAATTGGGAGAAATGTGGATGCTCTCCTGCAATTTTGTTTTTCTCTAAAAACCCCTTCATGTTAAACTGCTTTATTTAAGGTTAAGTACTTGGATCTGACCTGCCTTGCTCATAGCCTTGGCTGCTCCTTATGAATTCATACCTGCACAGCACTACCCATTATGGGAAAGCTTGGAATCCTGGCATGAAACACAACATCACATGAGTTTGAGCTGGGTTTTTTTCTCCTCCCCTTGACCTGCAAAGGAACAATGCACACAGACACTCTCACTGCATATTCAGATGTGAACTTACAGCAGCCTTCAGACACAGGCTGCAGTTGCTCCACTTCACAGTCAACACTCTAAGGCAGGTAGGGTCAATGAAATGTCTCTGAGCTCTGGGCACTAGAGAGACACATGAGGATCTGACTACTTCAGCTGCATTTTGCTTGCAGGTTTAACAGTAATCCTCATGACCAGAACAGCTGGAAATGCCTTTTTTCCCCTCTCTTTTTTTTCTTTTAAATAAAAGCTTAGAACCTAGAACAGCCTAGATTTCTGGCTGTTTTGTGATCTAGTGTTTTGTGATCTAGGGGTTTTGTGATCTAGTCCTAGCTGCTGATTTCCACATCACTCCATTTAGTGCCACTTAAAAAATAAGATTAAGAAATACTTCTGTCCCCCAAAAAGCACTGAAGAAATGATGATGAAACAAGCAGCATATCAAGTCACTCCAAAGCAGATTTGGCTAAATATACTTCTACAAAGGAGGTTATCATTGTTCAGTGAACTCTGTTTTAACTCTATTTCTTCTTTAGTTAGACTGCTGAATCAGTTCAGCTGAGATCTAATAAATTCTGCTTATTTCCCATGCTAAGCTTGGCTTTGCTTAAGATAACTGGAGTTAGGTAAAGCAGTGACAAATCCAGTTGAGTGCACAAACCTTGACATGCAACAGAAACACAAGTAGATTGTTGGTTTTTCTTCACTACTGTGAGTGAAGAATTGCTGCCAGAAATCCTCCATAATGAGGCCATAACTTACCAAGACTCCAGGCACTGTGACCCCACACAACCACAGCTCCCACCAACCCTAGCAAGAAAGAAGGGCTTAGAGCAGCCTTAGAGGGTGTTCTGGGATCAGGTTCAAGAGCAAGACAGGCTGAGAGGTGGGCAGAGAGGAACCTAAGGAAGTTCAGTAAGAGTAAGTGCAGGGTTCTGCACCAAGGGAGGAAAACTCCCTGCACCAGGACAGGTTAAGGGGTTGACCTGCTAGAAAGCAGCTCTGAAGAGAAGGACCTTGGAATCCTGGTGGACAAGAAGTTCACCAGGAGCCAGCAATGGGATCTCAAGGCCAAGAAGGTCAATGGTCTCCTGGGGTGCATTAAGAATGTGACCAGCAGGTAGAGACAGGTTCTTCTCCCCCTCTGCTCTGCCCTTGTGAGGCCACAGCTGGAGTCCTGGGTCCAACTCTGGGCTCCCCAGCTCAAGAGAGATAAGGAACTAATGGGGAGAGGCCAGTGGAGGCTACCAAGATGCTGAGGGGACTGGAGCATCTCACTAAGGATGCAAGTGTGACCATTAAGATAAATTAGTATGAATTTGTTTCTGGATCATTTTCATGATATAAAGAATTTGAATCCTAACAGAAACTGGGGGGGGAAAAGTCCACATGTATCTAAAGGGCTCATCCTAAACATTTAGCAGCTCCTCTGACAAGAAGCCTTTTCATGTTTTGATATTCTAGTGCAATGTTAGTGTTCTCCAAACTAGCCTGGAGGGTTTCTAAATTAGCAAGTCAATGTTACCATGGTAACAGTGCCCTCCCAAACTGGACCACTTCTGATACATCCATTATAACCAGGGGAGTGACCAAGCAACTTAGCAACATTCCAAGCTCTTGCAGTTTTGGGAGTTTGGTTTTGTTTGGGTGTGGGTTTGGTTTTTTTTTTAACTATTCCTACAGCTTTTTAAAGATGATTATTAAGACACACACTGTTTTGTTCATCATGCAGGAGTAGTTCCTGTGTAAGCAGGAAAAGAATCACCACCAAAAACCATAAACCCCCCAGTCCTTAGAACTTGCTCTGTAGTTTCAGCTCCCAGGCACACCAAGTTTTAACATCTCATCTCTGGTTTTACTTCTGCAGCTTGCTCTCAAGCAGAAGAGACTCTTTCCTCCTCACAATGCTATTTAAAACCCAGTGACACCTCACTCTCAGAGCTTCTTACACACCAGGCTCCTGCCCATCCTGTTGTCTCAGATACCCTGGGGCATGTTAAGTGGCACTAGGTGCCCTGAAAGTCAACCTGCCATCCTTGATCAGACAGTCTCCAAACTGAGACTATTCCAGTTAAAAACATGCTCACAGAAAGTTCAATGCTCAGAAAGACATCATCTTCAGAGTCATCACAGCCACACAGACCAGAGGATCTGACCTGCATTCATACAAAGTTGATAAAAACATGAGTCTATAAAATCTTGAGGACTTATATGTGGATATTTTCTCTTAAATGATGACATCTCACTAGATATATATATATATATAAAAATTATTTTTGCCTGCTGCAATAACCTCCTTGGGGTATTCCTGGGGCCTTCCTCTTCAGAAAAGTTTTGGGAAGAAAGAAAAGTTCCAACCAAAACAATTCTCTGCTTCTATGTATGCATGTGCCTATGACCCCACAGCTTCACTCATGTCATTTCCAGTGTGGGTGCACTTATTTGAGTGACTTTCTGCTCTATGGGTGGAGTCTGGGGGGAGAGCACATGATATCCTTTCCAAAACACACATCTGCATGTAAGGGTCATCAAAGAGATGTTCTACATAAAGCTCAAATCTAACACTGACCATCTTCAGCCTGCTTGACTTCCTGACTTTAAATGGCTATTTAAATGGCTAATGCTCATGAAAGAGGCAATGGAATTGCTGTGATAGTGTAAGAGAGTTGTGAATTCACCAGGGGAGCAAAGCACAAGTCTAGGCACTTCTCCATCACCCTGGCAGTGACATGTGGAAGGACAGAGAGGCTGCTGACAGCCAGCCCACCATGCTCTTCACTACCCCTCTCCTCTCCCAGCTGCAAAGACAGTCCCAGGGTATGGAAGGAAAACACAGTTTTGAAATGCTTTGCAGTTGCTTAGCAACTGCTACAAAACCCCAGGAGATTTCAGTCAATGAAGTGGCACATGCACCTCTGAACATGTCGATGGTGACATGAGGAGTGCCACCAAGCTGTTAGACATCTCAGCCCTCAGATGCCCCCAGCCCCAACACCACCAGGTCCCTCCTCACCTTTCCAACCTGCCTCCAGCCTCCACTTACTCATCTACCCCAGAACTTCCAGAGGCAATGTGCCTGTGTGCTGGTAATGAGATGATTTTTAATTGCAAAGAGGATGTCTACAGCCTTCCCTCAGTTCCCACACACCTACAAGCCAGGACTACTTTAAAAAGCAATTGAGATTGAAAAACTCTCCTGTGGTAGAGAGCAGGTTTCTTCCCAGGCCATGCAATCCATGGGCAGTGACCAGCACCAGGATTCCCATGCCTGTTACCAGTTTCAGTGGGAAGTGAGAGCCAAATTACCCAAAGCTTTGGACCTCCATGATCAAACCATCACCATTAGCATGCCAAGTGGCTTTCAGATTCTCAAACCCACTATATATTATATTTTTATATATATATTTTTATATATATTTATTTATATATATATATATATATACACAGATCTTGATGGGATATAAAGAGCCTTCCCCCACTTTGCTGTAAACTGTCACTAGGTCAATATAAGTCATATAAACTTGAAGAGATGACACAAGGAAGCTATGCTTGAAAGCCTTCCATTAAACAGATGCTTCACTCCACAGATGAGTACATATGGAGGGGGAAAAAAAACACACCCCAGAGGACACTGCAGAGCAACAAGTTTTACCTTAGCAGTATAGAGTATTATGCTAAGGAAAAGTAAAAATGTATGCTGGAAATTCAACTGTTTCTCACCACAGCAGCAGTTGGCAGCAACATGGGCAAGAAACTGCAGCCACATTTGAGCCACCTACCCTGTTCCTTCCACAGCAGGCAGGGGAGAAGGTCCACCTCCAGTCTCTGTTAGCTTCAATGGTACTTGTGCACTTCTCTTGTGTGTTATCTTTACAGTAAAGTCACTTTTGAAACAAAATGTTGCCCCATCTGTTAAACAACCCCACCACCAAACCTGAAAGGACATCAACAAAACTCCCTTGGCTTTCCAGAGGGGAATAAACAGAGTTACTCACATAAAGCTTGGAACCAGAGCATGGCTTGGAGTGTGTCACTCCTGTTCCATGCATGAAGCAAAGCTCTTGGTCAGTGGAAGAGAAGGGCAATAATTATTGCAATTCCTGGCTCCTGAAGGAAGGATATTTCCCTCTGTGAGGCCACAATGCAAGGCTTCCAAAAACAATGACACAGCTGCCTCTGCTCCCACAGCCACCAGAACTGCACACACTCTTTTGTGAAGCTCCAGAACACACATACAGGGTTTGTTTAGGACCTTCAATACCAGCTAGCACAGTAACAAGCTGTACTTCATTTCAGTGTGCTTGAAGCTATCCTTTATCTGCTACTATCACTATTCTTTATCTTCCTTCCCAGGACAATTTGCTTTTCTACCTGATGTTCCTTCTCATTCCATACAAATCCAATCATCCAGAAATGCCACTGGACTAGACCCTGTTCTCTGTAATCAGTGAAGACACCTCAGCAAGTTTCTGTTGCATTACAAGCTTTTGCCTAGCATCTGCACAGAAAAGGCTTCCCAGCAGACAGGAATCTCCAGATGCATTGTTCCATGCAGGTCCTTCTGAGAAGATCCTGTTCTAGGTCTTAACTGAAGGTTCATTCACTGATACTCATTTTGCAAGATTGCCTGATGATGCAAGGTGGATTAAAGGAAGACCATCACCCACTGGAGCACACTGGATTGATTTAACAGTGTTAGCTCTTCCCAGGTGGAAAGGATGCAAAACAAAGCCCAAAAGAAACACTGTTTGAAAGTGTAATGACAAGGTGACTTAGGATGGCATTATGGGGACAAGAAACCAACATTTTGATAATAAATGAGAGATTGATAGATAATGCTAGGATACCAACTGCTTCAGTACTGGCTACAACAGAGAAGAAGGAACCAACAAAGAGATGTGAAGAGAGATGATCTGATCAAAGCCACAGGCTTGGGAATTGCTCTTTCAAGCAATATTCAGAACTGATAGAAGTAGGACAAGGCTGCTTTCATCCAGGCTAGGAAAGTGACTGCACACTGCTTCAGCAGGAGGATGAGAGACATGGATGGAAGATTTCACAGCACAGGCAGATACAGAAGGCTGCATCTTAGACATGCTCTCTTCAAGAGACAGGCTTCCCCTCTTTGTGAGGAGCTTGGGAGAAATAAAGCAGGGGCAGGAAAGACTGGTCAGTTTTTATTCCACTGATACTGTATTTGATGACTGCTTTTCTTTATGCCTCCATTTTTCATTATTATTTTCAAAGATTAACAGGTTGAAGGCAGGAACAGAAAGATGTTTTCTGATTCAAGTGGACTGCAGAAATTTTACCTTGGGGAGAAATTATGAAACTGGTTTAAGTGCTACTTTGTCTGGAAAGATCATCATAAAGGCTCCTTAAGACACAAGGCTCTGGGTAGGCTAACTTAATACCAGCTGCATCAGCTCCACCAGCAAGTGACCTTTATTGATAAGAAATATTGGGACACTACTTCAGGGGTCTAAAACACCCTGAAAGCAAATTCAGAATTCCAGCTGAGCAGAGGACAACTTAGAAGAGAGACTTATGTTAACCCTCTTTTGATGTATCTAACTATACAGACAAAAATCTCACCTATACAGAAATAAAGGTTGTCATCTAACTGGAGCAGAGGCAAGACAAGCACTCAAAACTTCTGCAGGCTCCTTAAGGACTTAGTTTCAAGAGAGAGTACACTTCAAGAAGTACAAAGCATCTGAGGTGACAGCTCAGGTGAAATTAGGATGTTACAGGAAACCCTCCTGGACTCCAAAACTGTGCTAACATCATGCTAGATACAACTGGGACTGAAACAGTATTACACCTACTATGGCTTTGCTCTTGGAGAAGGAAAAAAAATGCAATTATTTTCTGAGACTGTATCAGTTCTCAGTTCATAACTGGGCCACCAGACTTCTCCCACAAGTGCAACAACATTGGAATGAACCAGCAGGAAAAATTCACCTCCTCAGCCTGTTCCTCTGCATTTGCAACTGATTTTCTAGATGGGATCAACAGCTCCATGTTGAAGGTGAAATGCAAACAGGGTCCCCATGGTTGTAGCTGGGTTTCTGCCCTCTGTAAAAGTGCACAGAGCTTCCCTATTTTACCACAGGAGAGCAAGAACAAGGATGCAGTGACACAAGGTAGAGGGCTGTGCTTTGGTTGGTACTTCTGGCTGAAAGAAACCAAAACACTGTCATGATCTCAAGCTATTGTAATGCTCTCAAGCAGTCACATCTCTGTCCCAATGCCCTGCTCAAAAGCACCTGGTGCAATATTTCCAGATACATCATGAAAAGGAAAGAAAAAAAGCAAGTTTTACACTTTAAAAGATGGAACAAGACTTTTTCCTCTGTTACTCTCCACTTTGTCCTAGCCTCCAAGCATGTTTACACAGCAGCCAAAACTAGGTGTGTACATATCTACATATCTAAGGATACCTATGAAGTCATTTTGGATAGCAGAACTAATACAGAAGGAGAGAAAAGCCTGGCTCCATCTTTAGGTATTTACATACACAGATAATCCCAGTCTTAATTTTAATAAGAAGCAGAAAAACCCAAAAAGCTCTGTGTAGAATCTCAATGCTTCCAGTTCTTTAAAATCCAGAAGAAAGAGTCTCTACAAATGGCAGAAGTACCTATTTCTTGGAGATGAGGGAAGCATCAATCCACTTTCAGCAAGCTTGCAAAAAAACCAAACAAATCAATGGTAATTCAACACCAGATGGATTTGGTATTTCTAGATGTCTTCCAAGAATGGATGTGCTTTAAGAGTTAGTTACAGACATGCTTTGGATGCAAATTTAGGCTTCAGAGTCGT
Source organism: Galbula dea (assembly GCA_013399015.1). Taxonomy (NCBI): domain Eukaryota; kingdom Metazoa; phylum Chordata; class Aves; order Piciformes; family Galbulidae; genus Galbula; species Galbula dea. The sequence continues at coordinate 1,513,885 of VWZX01000455.1, forward strand.
GCTGAAGTAAAATAAGGAAGTTGTTGACAGAAACCCTGGCTCTTTAAAGAGCTAAATATCACAGTAAAAAGCATTCCAATTTTTCTACATGTATCATAGGAAAAACTCCTCACCAAGCCAGACTACAGATGAAGAGCCCAAATCCTGTAGAGTGTAGCACAGGATGGGGACCCAACCAGCCTGCTTGGCCATTGCTCTGTGATGGTCTAGCAGGATCCTTCAGGCAGCCAGTGCAGCACATGTGCCAAGTAGCCAGCCACAAAAACAACCCCAACAACAACAGAAAAAAGAGCAAAATAAACAGAACTTTAAGGCAGTAAGCACCCACGTGGCTTAGAGCCCTGCAGGCAGCAGTGAAGCTGTCAGGATTCAGATCAGTAATGTGCCACCATGGCCTGAGACACCTAGGAAGAGCAGGAAGGACAGAAGTAGCTCCTTGGGTCAAGCTCTTCCAGAAGCATGGCTGGTTTGGGGTAGTTGCATGGAGGCATGATGGAAAGGAGCCCTGCTTGCACAAAGTCAGTAAAGCTCATTAATCACTTCAGCAAGGCCTGATCTAGAGATGACAGGAAGATGAAGAGAGATGCTTGCTTTCAGTAAAGAGGGAACAGGCTGAGAAAAATCAAAGCAGACTTGGAAAGGTCAGGGGTAAGACTTGTATTTGTCAGAAAGAGCTTTCCAAGCAGAAGCCAAGGACATCTTGCTCCACCACACACAGAAATAAAGCCTGAAAATCAAAACCCCATCAAGCATCTTTAAGAAGAGAACTTAAATTCCTCACCTGTGTGCCATCCTTGGGCACCTCTGCCTACAAGGTGTTTTTAGATACACACACACCCCCCAAAAAAAAGGGAGCAATGGCTGTGAAGGTGTCAAAGAGCACATGGTGGAAGGGCAGATAGAGGCTGAAAGGCAGAAGGAGAGATGGGAGAGGAAAAAGGAGATTTGAATGGGAAACCAGGGCAGGCAAACTTAGAAAGGAGGTGACAGCAAGGTAAGAAGAGAACTGTGGGGAAGAGAGAAACAAGAGGCACCAAAACACTGAAGGACAATGACAATCTCTGTGTGGAGGTCCTGTTCTGTTGCACCCACTACAATCTCTACCTTCCACAGAAAATTAAGAGTGATTTTCCTGCCTCTGCCAAGCTTCACCCAGTCCCTGGGGAGGTAGTGGCCAAAATAACAAACTCTGCACTCCACAATATGCTAAAGGAAAATGGAGTGGGGTGGGGGGGAGGACAGACATGACAGGACCACAGCTTGCAGCAGGGTTGATGTAACAGTAAGGGAAGGGATGTAATTTTTCAAGTCCCTCACACATCATCTGAGCAGACTGCTCTTGTAATGCCCCAGTAGAAATACAAAGCTGCACACTCATCTCCAGATGACTGCAATGCCCAAAATATCCAATGTCAATTATGACACTGAGACAGAAGGAAATCATCCTTACTCTGGGAAGTTTGTACTTTGAGTGCTTATGCAGATAGGAATAGTTATACTGATAATATTTTTCCGCTCTTTTTAAAGACATTTGGAGTGGTTTATAGCCCTAAAGTACAGACTGTTCAGCCTACCTTGCAAACCCACAGTCTGTGGTCACATAAAAGATGCTTCATCTTTATTGCCTCTATTTCTCCCTTCCCCTCTAGCCTTTTTCTGCCTAGATCATACAGGCAGGAACCACTTTGGAACAAGGACTGTAGAATATTATGGGGGTTTTTTTTGTTTGTTATAAGCCAACACACCATGCTGTATCAACATCTCTCTTCAGCAGCACCTACAAAACCAGCACTCAGACTTCAAAGGAATCAATTATAATCAGGGACCCTAAACAGATGCAAAAGCCAAACATTCCCAAACTTGTGCAAATGTACATACCACTGCACACCTGGGTATTCACATTTCTCTCCAGTTAAATGACACAGATAACCTATACAAGCTGTATTGTGAATAGCATAACCTTCTTACATCAAGGGGTTCTACAGGCTTCCTAATTAGGGAACAGAACAGCCTAATCTTTAGGCTAGTCTACCAACTTCCAAAATGCTAAGCTCCTTTAAAAGAGAGTCAAGAATAACCTCCTTTGCCATTAACTGGGATTTTGTAATGCACATATTCATAATAGGAAGGGTCATGAAAATGGATCCAGTAAAATCATTCTACAAGACCCAACAGACACCCAGCCAAAACAATAGAGGAGCATATAATCCTCAGCAGTAAATAACACAGTGTTTCAATTAATAAACCAATATATGACAGAATTATGAGACAACTGCATGACAGGGCATAAAACCAAATGATGTCTGTTTTGGAATGGAATAGTCACACTTAAAAATACCCTATTTATAGGTAAGGATCTGGGTTGGAAGCTTCAAGTGCTTCATGGAAAGGCTGGGGCAAGTAGCTGTGCCTACAGGTGGCTGAAGCACATCCATGAAAGACCATGAGAAACTGAGACAGGAATCTCATTATCAGGATTACACAGACAACAGCATCCAGGATTACCATTTTCTGGTTGTATTTTACAGTAAACCTATCAAGCCACACTAAATACTGCAGGTAATAAATGTAAGAATAATTAAAATTAATCCTAACAGGAGATTAAGTCCAAAAAAAGGAGAAGAAATTAATAATACCCATTTTGTTTTCAATTCACCATACCTCTGGCAGCTGTGAGAACTGCAAAAGCCATTGCTGCTTCCATTCCCTGCTCTATAAAACATGACCTTCCCCTAAACACTGCAACTGCCTCCAGCTAGTCATACTGCATCTGCTGCTGAAGTTCCTGACCCCACAGTTAGTCCTCAGAAGAACTTGTGCCAGGCAAGCAAGAGCCCTGTGGGGTGGGAAGGGAGGGAAGGGGATGGGCAGGTCAGGGCAGAGCTCCTCACCACAAGCTCCTGCCTGCACCTGGTCCCTGGGCATGGGAGCATCTGTGCCCTCAGATTGGGGCAGCAACACTCTGTGTACAGAGAACACAGTCACATTTCTGACCACATTAATTAGTGCTGCTGCATGGATGTGGGAAGAGTGGCATGGCAATGAGGTCTTCTCAACTTAACCCAGAGGGTAAGTTCTCTGAGAGGAGCTCATCCTGCACCTCCCCACCACCCAACCCAAAAGTTACCAGATTGAAAGGAGCTTTTTACTGATCAAAACACAGAAAACAAGCTATTGATTTCCCATGAACTCCCACATTGTGATAACAAGCACTTAGGGATGGGCTACAGAATGTCTCCACCACAGAAACAGACATTTCATCAGCACAGTCATAACTGGAGTTATTTCCAACACCAGAGCAAAAGTAAAGAGGAGCTTTAGGGCACAATGTTATTTTTCTCATTCTAATGTAAAGCTTTACACACAGATCACTTACTGCTACTTGACTTAAAAAACTGTAAGACACAAGGACAAATCCTGCAAAATAAACACTGTGCTAATGCTTTAAATCCCTATGACTGATTTCAGGAGTATCTTTCATTGCTAGCAGACTACAAAAGAAAAGCATGCATTAACCTTAAGTATCATCTTTCCCCTTCAGGCTTGCTATGGCTTTAAGTCATGCAAAAATCACTTACAGACATAGCAGTACAAATACATAATACCTCAATAAACCAGAGCTAGCACAGCACTGTTTATTACAGGCACTCAGTTTACTGCACATAACTACCTCCAGCTAGCAGCCAAAGCTTGTGTTTCTGGAAACATGAATCTTCAAGGAGGATTTATATTTCCATTGCATTACAATGAGAGGGCTGATATGACACTGAAAGAGTTAACAACACTTTGCCTTCTACACAAATATCTATTAGTGTTAGATTGTGTGATTCTTCCCCATAGAACACTTGAGATCTTGATTTTTGTAGCATACTTTTGTGCCCTTTCCTATACACACACACACACTGCATTCCTGGTTGGAAAGAAAAGTTTCCCTTTCACATTACAAAGGACTTGGGAGATTTACCTACAGGACAATATGTTAGAAATAAGAACAGGTCACTGAGGTGCTGAGCAAATATGTTATCCATGCACCTCCTAATGAAGAGCAATTAAGAACTTTTACATCAAGAAACTCACTGGCAAATCTCACTGAGAATGATCTGAGGTGTGCTACATTTCCTGGAGCAATACACTAGTTATAGTTCAAATATGCTTATAGCAACATAACTTTTTCAGAGAGCAATCCACACAAACTGTTGCTTCAATCTGTTTTCTTTGCCTAGCCACAAGATAAATGAGGTTGTAACAAGAAGAGAAGCACTAACCAAGTGGCTTATTCCTTGCTGTTAAGGCATTGCAAGTCGAAATCACACTGTCACCAGTTCTCATTTCACAGCTGTCATTTTTTTGCTGGTGATGCTTACACAGCTCATCCCAGCTCTCTCTGGAAGCAGAGATGTCCACACTGAAAGAGCTGCTGGTGCAGCATTTGAGTTGCAGTGGGTGGTGGGATTACCTGTAGCCACCACTGAAAATATGCTCACTTTTACAGCGTTGTTTCCAGCTGTGCTTTGTTACTTGCAAATAATGACAGCTCAATTCATGGAACAAAACATCAGCCTTTCACCTCTTGGGAGGAAAGAGGATATGGCAAACACTGACTTCAGCTGGGGGTATTAGTTTCTACATTTCTTTATAACTAACATCATTATTTACTCCTTCACAGGATGCTGTTGCATAGGTCATACAGATGCCGACAGATTACTTCAGGTAAGCAAACTTGGAGCAATGAGTATGAAACAGCCTACAAACACCACACTCTCACATCTGGAACCCTCTCTGGCCAGGCTTAACTGTTACTATGCAAAAATGTCATTTTCCAAGCCTGCACTGAAGAAGACAACTTTGGAAATACAACCCAGGTGAATGTAGACACCAAGGTAACTCCTTTAGTCAACAGGAAAAACCCAAAGAAACCAGTACCAGCTGGGATTAACCCTCCCCAAACACTACTACTTTGGAATACACTATCACAAATAGCAAAACATCCTTATCTGTTGTACCCCCAGCCACATAAAGTTGGCAACTGAATAAATGCCCACTTGTAAGGCTATCTACTCAGGAAGTAAAACATATCATACAGTTTAAGAATGAACAGCTTCAATTTTGCTTTGGTTTTACACAATAGGAAAAACCTTTTTGTGAATAGGTGTGGAGAGAAGGATGCAGACTAATACCAAAATAGCTCTGGTTCCTAACACCTTTCTGATCCTGGCTGAGACAATCTCTTCGTCCCTCAGACGCATGGTGGCAGCCAGCCAGCCAGATGACTGGTGACTTAATATACAAATTCATGTGGGCTCTGGAGTCTGACACATACAAGGGCATTAACTTGGAATCCTCAAGCAGTCAGCTTCAGTATTCTAAAAGTCATCAAATGAAGCAGGACCATTCTTAAGAGATTTTTTTTTTTACCCTGGGTTGTTTTTTTTTTAATACTTCATATTTGCTTCCTTCTCTTCTGAACAGTTTTCACTGTAAAAGGTGCTGATAAAATATGCATGCTTTTTATAGGAAAAGTTGGGATCAGCTGATGTGTAGGTCAAGTATTAAAAGAACTCAAAATGAGTGTGATGCTATAATAAATCCTGTAATAGCCTCCAAATCACAGATTAAAAGACTGCCATACATATATCGTTTCATTCTACTGCTGAAGGCAGTTCTGACAATAAACAAGGCTCTGGGCCAAAATTCAGCCTTTGAAAACAATACCTGTAATATATATAAAATACATGTGTGCAAGCAAAGGACATACAAGCAGCCTACCAGGCAGGGTGGCTTTAGTTTCATTTTGAAAGCCACTTAAAATAAAACCCAGCGGATGAAACAAAGAATCCACCCAAACATGAAGGCTCCAGCATCTTTGTTGCAAGAACAATAGCATATTACTCCTCATCCCTCTATCTTGTTGTGAGAGAAACCATCAGGGTAGTTCCTGCTCTGATCAAATCAAAAAACACTTCTCAGAATTGTTCTTTAAACTAATCACTATTTAGAGAGATTTATCTTCATCAGCCAGCAGTTACCAATGCTCTAATTCAATTGCTCTGCAGAAAACATCCCAATAAATGAAATATTACCACCAGCAAAACAAAAGGCAACCAGTAGGAAAAAAATGACTCACACATGCACAGGCTCCGAATTTCAAAGGAAACAACATTCCTGGCTAAATACATTGTATTTTTTGCACTAAAGCCATTCTAAGAATGTTTTGTAATCCGAGGGCTCTCCCACCAGACTCCACGCGATATTAATGAAAGCAAGATCAAATTAAACAGATGACATGATTAACAGTATTCATTTCATGCATGACTGTCTTACCGGAGAGATAAAGACCTGAAAGTGATTACCACCAAGTCAAACTCCTCCACTGACCTCTCTGTTCCCAGTTACAGTCCTTAAGTACTGATGGCTTGGGGTTTGGGGGTTATTTTACAGCAACAAAGCCCAGCAGTGCCTTTCCTCCGCGGGGGTTTCCTTTGACGCTTAGGAGCCGAGCACCTCTCCCCTCGCCTGCACACACACAGTACCTCTGTATCTATGTCTGTAATGCAGCATAAAGATTACTGGGGAAACCTATCAAAGGGGCAGGCAGCAGCCAGGCTCGCCAATGAACGCTGGGCACATGCAGAATCCAGCACATGCTCGCTGGAGCTCCCCGACTGTCACCGCTGCTAATCTAATTATAGCCGTTTGCCAGAGCCGGCACGGGGCTGCCCAGGCACCAGGGAGGGACAGCTGAATGGATTACACCTTCCAGCCCAAAGCATCGATCTTTGGGATTGGTATTTGTCTGGGTGCAGGAAGATCAAATTCCTTTTTGTTTTGTTGTCGTTGTCTTTCAGAAGGATTGGTCTGTGAGGGAGTTTGTCTCCACCTCGGGACTAAAAGGGATATATTTAGGAGTGCCCTTTCAGGGGCTGACCACTTGTAGTTTGCTAGGACTGTTACAAGAAGACAACAAAATGCAGCAGTGTATTCTGCCAAGTAGCAATTCTTGTTTGGAATGTACATATTCCCAGTGTCACACACACAGTAGGTCTCAGAGAGGTCTGTGTAGGGCACTTCACAACGTACAACGTAGCCCTCAGATCAGCAAGGCACCACACACATGCTCTCAGCACACAGTAGCCCTACAGAAGTCAACAGGACCCTCTCTGTCCTTTACATTCACATGTGGGCAGATACTCAGATGACCCAAGGGCTTCTGTGTGCATTGGCACATAAAGTCCTAACTCAGCTTTCATGAGGCTATGGTGAGAAATGCCAAAGAAATTGTTGCCATTATGCAAAACAACTGAATTGATTTGGAAAACACTTACTGTGAGCAAATGCTCCTTAGAATTGCATAGGACTAACCCAAGCAAGCCTTACACACAGCTTACAAATCTGTAAGCCCACAAAATTAAGAAATAGAACCATAGGATCATTTTGGTTGGAAAATACCTTTCAGATCATCAAGTCCAACTGTTAACCAGCACTGCCAAGTCACCACTAAACCATGGCCCTCAGCACTACATCTCCACATCCTCTCAATCTCTCCAGGGATGGTGACTCCAGCACTTCCCTAGGTAGCCTGGGCCAGGGATTGACAACCCTTCTGAGGAAGAATTTTGTCCTAATATCCAACTTAAACCTCCCAAGGTGCTACTTGAGGCCATTTGCTCTTGTCTTATTGCTTGTTACCTAGGAGAAGAGACTGACCCCCACCTTGCTCCAAGCTCCTCTCAGGGAGGTGTAGATGCTATGATCCAAAAGACCATTAGGTATTTGAAAGATCAGGTAAATAACCATGAAAAAAGATACAGGCACCTGTAGTTTAAGTCCTCCTTGACAGCACATCTCAACTAAGCTTTGCTCTGACTAGCACAATCTGGAAAACAATTTCCTGCAGTTTCCTCTTCCCACATGGTTCATATAATCACCTAAGCTCTACAATGACCAAAAGGTTTTCACACAGCAGTGGCAGAATGAAAGGACACAGCCTGTTTCTCCAAAGCCCCAGTGCCAGCTCCCTCTTGGGAGATCCAGGCCAGTTTCCAGGATCCATATTGCCCAAATATCATCATGTTTACAGCATTATGCACATACAAGCTTTACACCACATTTTTAAGATGTTCTGCTAAGTTACACATAAAACACATCCCTAAACATTACAGAAACACTTCCATGACCCTGAGCTCCCTGCAATAATGAGTTCCACAACAGCATTTTTCCTAATTCTTTACTCTTATCACCAGTACCAGACAGCATTAGGCACAGCCCAAGTGCATGCTATTAAAAGTTCTTTATAAACATTTCTCTCATACTTACTTCAGTACAAAAATTATATTGGCTACTACAGGAAATGTTCCTAAGGGAACAAGACTTCCACGTGGTAACAGCACATTTATTGTCAATATGTAAATAGCTGCATCTGCCAGTGAAAATTGCTCATGAAGAGTCACTGTTAAAGCAGCACACTTCATCTCTGTGAGAAAAAACATTCTTAAAGCTAAATAGGGCTAGAAATAAACATGAAATGCAGGAAGAGTGACATTCTGCTCCTTGATTCAACGTTCAGTCAACATGAAGGTTCTGCTGGAATACATTTATTAAGTATTTATTCAGACTCCCTTCTCAGGTTACATCATCCAAGGAGCAACATTCATAAACTGTGCTTCTTGAAAATACTGTAGAGTATCCCAAGTTTCTCAGCAGTCCTGCTTGAAGCCAGAAAACTGTCTTTTCATGAATAAAGGCAGGAGAGGCAGTTATTAAACTGTGAAGATGAGGTGTGCAACTATTTGATGATTGGATTCACTATTATTTTTCCAAGACCATTTTGCCAGAGGTAGCAACAGGGTAAGAACAACAACAGTTTTGACTCTGATCCAAATACTGGGAATCCTCACATTTACAAGGCAAAGGAAGAGACACAGATAGCCAAAATAAAGAGGCTGAAATCATTCTTTTCATCTAATCTACATTCACCAATGACAGGTGACAAAATCACCAAGAATCCTTAAACAGGAATTCAACAGGCTTCAGCTGTCACAGAACACTCAGTTTTGGCTCCCTCCCATGCAAGCTGCCAAGCCTACATGGCCTCCATCTCTGCCCAGCAGCTCCCCAAGCCCTTGCTGTTCCCTCCTGTGTGGGTCCAGGATCACTCCTGCCTCGCAGCCACATTGCTACTGACTCTAAGCCCATGTCCCCAGCAAGGGCTGTCCCAGCAGTGTGCTCCCAACATACCACTGCAGCAGGGTGTTTATTCTAGGAGTTGCATTCTTTTTCAACACCTCCTGGTAGCAGCTGTGGTTGGGGGATCCATTGACAACTGCAAAGCTGAATCTCAAGAGATGGCCACTAGCCTCTGCAGTACAACCAACATTCATTAAACCTTTGTGTTTAGGTGTAGATCAGCTAGAAGAGTCAGAGAATCACAGAATCATTTTGGTTGGAAGAGACCTTTCAGATTATGGAGCCCAACCATTAACCCAGCACTGCCAGCTCACCACTAAACCATCTACACATCTTTGAAATCCCTCCAGGGATGGTGACTCCAGCACTGCCCTGGGCAGCCTGGGTCAGGGCTTCACAACTTTTTAAGGGGAGAAATTTTTCCTAAAGTCCAACCTAAACCTCCCCCGGCACAACTTGAGGCTGTTTCCTCTTGTCCTATCACTTGTCACTTGGGAGAAGACATCAACCTCCACTTCATTGCAACCTCCCTTCAGGGAGTTGTAGAGAGTGAGAAGGTCTCCCCTGAGCCTCCTTTTCTCTAGGTGAAACTACCCCAACAGTTCCCTCAGCTGTTCCTCACAAGACTTGTGCTCTAGACCCTTCAGCAGCTTTGTTGCTCATCTTTGGACACACTCCAACACCTCAGTGTCCTTCTTGGAGCTGAGGGGCCCAAAACTGAACACAGTTCAGTCATGCAAGAGGATCTAGCCACACAGGTGTGCCAGCAAGAGAGGCCAAGAGAGGTTTCATGAGGACACAGTCACAAGATGCTCCTCAGGCTCCAGCAAGTCTCTGTTGGAAGTGCACAAGTTGTGAAAGGTAGGCGACTTGGCCAATATTCGGCAGCTTTTCATCGAAAGCAAAAGCCTGGCCTTGGCACAAGTTATCTGCCTGTGCTGAGCTTCCAGTTCCTGCTCCTCTGCATGGAAACAGAAGGTCTCTACAATGTTTTTGGAAATGAAAAGCAAGGGAGGGTTTTTTCTCTACAGCCCTGTCCCTCAACAGGGCAGTTTCAAACACAATTTTCCCCAAACCATATGGTCTGAAGCAGATGTCCATCACAGAGGGGAGGAGAGAGGAGAAGCTATGGGAGGATGATGAGTTCATCCCATGGCACTGAAATCAGCATCTTACAGTGAAAACTGCCTAGCCAGCAAATGAATGGATTTTACACTTCATTTAGGCACACCTAAGTGAGTGAACAGACAGATGAATATTTTGGGACCAAGTAACTTTTCACCACATTATGATCACTTGTACAAGGTCTAGGGAATCCTACTGTGGCAGGGGGGTTGGACTAGATGATCTTTCAAGGTCCCTTCCAACTCCTAATATTCTGTGTCTGTGTGTGACTTCTATAGCCAATGATTTCAATACAAAAATATTTACAGCCAAAAAAAATTCTGATGTGGTTTGCAGCTAAACAGGTTTCATTCTGGACACCACTTAAACTTTGATTTAAAAATATAACAAATATTGCTTGGAAACTGCTACCCCAGTGACTTGATTTTGCAAAGTGTAGTAAACATATGGAATGAAAATGAGCTGAGCAAAAGGGCTGGTGAATCAACATGCTACCTTTCTAAAAGCAATAGTGTGGGTATCTCCAAGCTGTAGGCTTGAGAGGTTGAACAGAACCAATTACTCTGATGAATATTTCACTTGGCTTGATGCATTCCTTAGACTTTTAGAAGTAAGCTAAACCATCCCATGGTTATGTGTACACAACAACAACAATCTTAATGAGATTTTCAGATGGTACTTTCAACATTGACACAGATTAAAAGATGAGGAGACCAGCTTCTATCTTCCTACATTTCAATTTTCCTTTCCAAAGAAATCTAGCTAGCCTTATCTTCTTTTTCTCTTGTAAACCACCTTTGACCTCACAACAGTTATTTGCTGGGCTCTTTCCTTCCCTAGCAAGTACTTGGTAGAGTTTGGAAAGTCAGCAGCCTCTGCCTCCACATAGCCAAGAGAGAAAAACACAGGAGCAGACTGTCACAAACAGGTTTAAAAAGGGAGCAATCAAACAAAGCAAAGCAAGAAACAGGACCAATCTAAGATGGTGAACACAAAGTATAATGGTAGCAAAAAGTCAACAGCTCACAAGGCCTTTGGAGGTTAAAGCTCCACTGGAACAAGCCACCAAAGGGCTTCATAAATGGAAATATTTTTTTTTTTGTACTTGATGTGGTAGAAAATCAGGATCCTGAGAGCATCACTTAAGCCAGAAGGCTGACAAGTGCAGGTTTTCCTCAATGGAAGAGGAGAAAAAAGGGCTTGAAATAAGTACACTTCCACTAGCTCCACATTATTAATCTTCATCATCACTGCTGGCACCTTCCTCTCCTTCTCTATTTACTGTCATTTTCCCTATGACCACCTTAGCACAATGGGTGACACAATCTGATGCTGAGTGTATCTAACTAAGACATCCATAGATCAGCCTGGGAAAACTCTAAATGCAAGTCTGCCATTAGAGGACAGGTGTAATTTTTCAAAAATGCTATGCTGCAAAGAGCACAAAAGCTGGAGGCTGAAGTGCAGCATTCCTCCCTTTGAAGGGAAAACTCCATCAGACCTGCTCACTTCTGTAATTAAGAACGTTTCTTTCCAGCTCTGAGTAGAAAGCCCAGCTCTGAGGCTTTCTTTGATCTTGTGTGATGACAATGAAAACCCATCAAGCTCTCTAAAGCCCATTGTTTTCTTTTTTAATTCTTCAAAGACTGTTTTCCACTTCTCTCTGCGAGGTGTTTATGTTGAGCTGCAAGATGCAACTGGAAAGCAAGTGGAGGTGCCACTGCTGGAACACGAAGTGGTTCCTCACAGATGCTAATGCACACAGGCACTTGCTCCAAACCCACCCTGCTTTCAGCCAGCTCCTTGGGAGCTCAGAGACTGCAAACCTTTGAGACTTCAAGTCTCCAGTCCACACCCACAATAATTCAGAGTCTCAGAGCAATTCTCAGATCTCATTCCTTTATACAAGACCTGAAGATATTCAGTGTGATGAATCCCAGAAGAAAACCAGCCTTGAATGCAATGGCTTTGGTTGTTTCAAGGCTAACAAGTTTGAAGAGAGTCTACTAAACTTCAAACCTTTTTAGCCAAATAGATTTTAATCTTAGAAAGATTGTTAATTTAATGACTAGGAATTGTGTACACATAAACCCAGCAACTGTGACTTGCCATACCAGAACCCAAGCTCACATACAAGAAAGCAGAAGCATTTTGCTGGCACAGATGAAAAGCCTCTCCAGGATTAGAGGCTTAATTACTTAATAGAGCAAGCCAAAAGCCCTTTTATATGAAAGGGCCTTCAGGACTCTCATTCCATATACTGTTCCTGAAGAAGAGCATGCTTGCAGCTCACTCACCTAGCAGTGAAAGTTTGTAAGGCTGAAGAGATCTCATACCTTCTTCCAGAACTGCTTGTGGCTTTTATCTAACCCTCTACTGCAAGATGAGCACACAAGTCATCTAACTAGGGCTGGGAAAAGCAGCATAAATGAGCACAGATGAGTTCTCACCCCTCAAGCCTAGAGACTCCCATTCCTTGCTCCCCACCTTCTCCTGACCAACTCAGCAGACACTCTCCTCCCTGCACAGTGCTCCAACTACAGCAAGTGATGATCCTACCAAAACTAGCAGAGGAGCTAGACAGTGATCTGAAGATCTGAAATGTGCACCAGGGGAACTTTGTCACATCCTGGGGACAAATTACTTACTGGTCTGCCTCCCCTGGTTCCTTCTTGGACCAAGCAGCAGGCACTTTCTTCACCTTCCTTTCCCAGGCCTGGGGACAAAATGCTGCCCAGTTTCTCCACAGAACATGTCTTCATAACATAGTAGCCTCACACAGGTCACCACTTGTAATAGTACTGCTGTCAATAACCTGAATTTCTACAGAGAAGACTGCTCAGAGGATCAATCCCAAATTAGATGGAGTCTTTTATCCCTTTGTCCCAGCTGCAAATCCCTAGTGTTTCCAGAACAGGTTCCTAAAAGCACCAGGACCTTCAGTTTTACACTAAACAACACACAAGTACTTAACAACCTTTGTCTCACTGGCACTGTAATTAAACACTGCTGACACACACTGGAATGGGCATTTATTACTTTGGCAAGAATATATAACAACATAAGATCTCCACTGCAAACTCAAACACATTTTGTGAGCACAGATATGCAGCAAACATGCCTCATCTTCTATACTCTAGGAAAGACAGCACATTTTGGAGATCATTGGTTTCTCACTACATCAACTGGGTGAGTCTTCAAATCCCACACCTGTCCAAGGTGGAAAGGGACTTCAGTTATTCCAGAACACAACCTTAATAGCATAGCAATAATCCTTTTCTGTCCCTACAGAAATTAGGTACAAACATGGGAAAAGAAAGTCAAAAGGTGAGCACTCCAAATGAAGTGAAGTTAGAAGCAGAGCTTTCAGTCCGTCTCACTCATGCCTCTCCTGCATGCTCTTCAGTAATATATCCTTCAGCAACCTGCACAAGAAAGTCTCTCCTTCTTCTCCAAACTTCTACTTTAATCAGGATCTAAAGAAGCTGCTCCCAAGCTAATTGGCAAATAAACCAGACATTGACATTTTCAAAGCAAATTCCAGCACCTGTAAGTCAAAACATAAGCAGCATAACCACAGTAAAAGGGCTGCTAGAGAAAAGAACCAGGAGCAGGTTTCAAAGCTGCATGTGTTTCATGCTGACTTCCCTGTACATATTATTCACATTTTAAACCAGAAACCACCTAACCATGAAAAAGAGTGCAGAACTTAAAAACCATCAGTATTCCTACAGCCAGTTGTGCTGCCACATACAATCCCACCAAATCTCACCCACTAGCATCAATATTCCTATTGGGAAGGACCCAGGGGAAGCAATGGAAACAACCCTGCCCCTGGATCAATATAATGAGACCAAAACCCAAGCAAATTAGATCTGATTGCTTTTTTTATTATTATTGTTTTCTTTTAATTCTACTTTATAAGTTAGGCTAAGGAATTAACCATGTTCAAAGTCTGTACTCATCCAAAATTTGGATTTAAATTGATTTTTACAGATCTGAGAGTGCATAAAGAAAAAAAACATGAAAAATTATCCTCCACATTTTGCAGTAGTCACAATTTTATTTACATTTCTATATACCTATCTTTTCAACTCCCAAAACTAGTGAAAGAATGGATTTGGAGTAAACCCAGAGACTCCTTAAAAGTCTATGATACGAGATTTACTCTATATATATATATATATATAAAAAATATATAAAANATATTATATATATAAAAAGTCATATATATGATATGACATATTAGAATATCTCATGCCTCCCAACCCATGACACCCTCCAGCCTTCCTGCAGCTGAAGTCTATGTTACTGTTTGGCAGAACTTACAGGTAATTTCCTCAAGTAAATATAAATATAAGAGGAAAAAGGTACCAAGCAAAACTAATTGGGGGTATGGGAGATGGTCTGAAGGTTACAAAAGATAAAGCCTAGAACCTGCAGAAGGGGCTGGTGGTGAAAGAGATGCATGCTTGCACTTGGGGAAAAAGAAAAGGTCAAAAAAAGGAAATGAAAAAAGCATCTGTCCAAAAGAAAGGGGCAACAAAACTCACACCTAACAGGAATTAAAAGGCAGAGGACTCCAGAAAACAAAGGATGCCTTCCAGGTGGCAGCACCTCTTTGCTCACCTAATCAGCTTTCAAAGCCTGCTGGAGGCAGAGCTACAAAACTTGTGAGGAAAAAAGTCAAATTGCCCTTGTTGTAAACATTATTTGCATCTCACTCCTACAAAGCTCAGGGGAGCTTACCCATAACTGCTTCAAAACCAAAATGATCCAAGGAAGATCTTTCCCAGCAGCAAAGCAAGCAGCAGTACTTACCAACTGGATTTCTTGCCAGGAGAACAGAACTTTCCAGATAAATAGATTTCATTTCCATAGTCTTCAAGGCAGCCAGATGGAAAACCAGTATTGATTTCTTGTCTGACCCCCTGCAATTCAGCACTGCCAGCTAGGGAGCTCAGAAGGCAGACAACTGGACTTGTGGTTAAATACTGCAGCCTGTGGCACACAGCATTTCCTCAGTGGAGGAGGAAAGCAGTTGAGGTGATACCTTGGCAAAGACCCACCACCAAAATGAAAGCACCACTGGAGGTGGTTGTTACTGGGGCTGCCCTCACCAGGGCAGACCCCACAGCAAGGAGCAGAGAGAAGACACCTCTTAAAAATAATAGCACCTCCAAGAGAAAAGTGGAGCCTGTTGGCAGGTGGGGTTAAGAATTTTGGGTTTGAAGGTACTGTGAAAGAAGACAGAGGACTTGTCCTCCACGTGCCCCAACCATCAGGAGAGGGAGCCTGTGAAGAGCCTACAGAGGCTGCACTGGTGAGAACACTTGGGAACACTTCCCACCTTGTTTGGGGTTTTTGTTTTCCAAAACATTCATGAAACTCATTCTACCTTATAGCTGAGAAAATGAAGAGAGAACCAAGGATAAGGTAGAACAAAGCTAAATATAGGTATAGTTATCTGATGCTTTAGATAAGTGGTGAGTCACTGGAGTACTTGCACTAGCATTAAAGCATTCAAAATTAAAGGCTGCTGGTGTACAACTTATGAAAGAATGGAAGACTACATCCATATCAAGGCTACATCTCAGATCCTTTTCTTCCCCCTCCTCCTCCAGATTACCTATATGTTACAACATCAATCCATTATGTTCTCTAACACAAGGAGCACTATCAATTTGAAGAGACTCAAAATATTAAGCTACCATGATTCAGGACTCCAGATAATAAACACCTCCTTCTGCTTCCCTTAATGCTGCAAATTAAAACATTGACTAAAATAGGTGGCATAATCACATGCAATCATTCCAGAAAACGTGATCTAATAGTTGCAATTTAAAATTATCTTGCAATCTGACTTACAAAGTAAAGCAAACAAAAAGCTATCATTCCAGTGAGTCAACATTTTCATTACCTGCTGCCTATCAGTGAAAACTCCAGCGAAGCAGCCTTGCAAAAGAACATGTTCTTGGAGAAATGAGTTATCAAGATGGAACTTGAAACAGCCACAAAGTAAGTGTGGGGTAGATCTTTGAACATGTTCTTATTAGTGGAACACAGAAAGAGAAGATCAACTACTAATAGAAAGCTCTACAGAAGAACAAGAGCCTATTGGAATAATCCACAGGTAAGAGAAAAGCAAGTAGAATTCATGCAAATACATCAGGCTTCTCTATCAGAGTAATTACATTTTAATGCCAAGCAATTCTGCAGAGAGAGAAGTTAAATCACACTGAAACAACTGACTAATTTCAGGCTGAGATCATATATCTCAGTCTTGCTTTGCTAAAGGAGTTCACCAGAGTGCTTCTGATCAAGTAGTATTTATAAGACACATGAGAAAACACTTTACTCCTCTGAAAGCTTCCAGCACCTAAGCTAATATAAATTACAAATTGTGGCTGCAACAGGCAGGAGCAGTAAAAGAGACAAAGAGAATCCTTTCCCCTCCCAATATTAAGCAGATCTATGCATAAACACCTCCCTCTCTGGAAAATACCTTACAGGTGTATTTTGAAGATGCTGGCATGGACAGATCAGGGAGGGCTGATTTAGGTTATAGATTGTGCATTTATCTAGCATAAGTATTTATGCTTATTAAGTCTATTAAGAACCCCATTATTAAGAGGCTTGTTAATTGTTGGGGGTAACAAGTTGTTCTCATGCCATGGTGCCATAGTAGGAGGACTCTGGGACAACGGTGAGAAAAATAATATCACTGAGTTCACTGAAAAAGTTATTTTCTATTCTTTGTACTCTTTGGACCTCAATAAATCAGAAAGCCTAGTACTGGTTCCTTGGGAAAAATTAAGCAGGGATTCTTTTCATTCAACACAAACACTAAGAAACAGCCCTGAGTGGGAACACTGAATTTTTATTGCATAGCAGGTAACTCTGGATCACCTACCATAACCACCATGGCATTAGCTACCACTGGAAGTCCAAGTGAGGTTCACCATGTTGTGCATAAAGAGAGCTGCTTCTCTCCACAAAGAGCTCTTCTCAGTGCAGAAAACACACAGCTTCTGCCTGCTGAACAGGTCAATGCCCATACTGCTGCTGGTCAGCACTAACCAGTTATTAGTGAAGAATCCACAGTAGGCATTGAAGGACTGAGATTAGCAGTCAATTGATCAATGGGACCTACTGGCCTCATGTCATACAGCAAGTCCTTATGCAGCCATACCTGATGGGTGCAAAAGGAGGGGTGTTCCACCTTAATTCTGTAAGCTCTCTTACTCAGACAGGGCTCCAAAAATCTCTGTGTTGAACAAAAATTAGATTCAACCCAGAAGTTGAATTCCTTCACCATACAGAGAAGATTCAACATGATCAGAAGAGAGAAAACAATCTCTGCCCCATGTGCCATGCTTCTGAAATGGCCTTCTTCAGAAATTTCAGTTAGTCAACTACCCCAACTCAGCCTGGCCTCACAGCAGAGGGGTTCCAGCCCTCTGATCATTTTTGTGGCCTCCTCTGGACCCACATCAACAAGTCCATGTCTCTCCTGTGCTGAGGACTCCAGAGCTGCCCCAGCACTGCAGGTGAGGTCTCCCCAGAGCAGAGCAGAGGCACAATCCCCTCCCTGACATGCTGGCCACGCTGCTGGGGCTGCAGCCCAGGACAGGGTTGGATTCTAGGCTGCAAGCTCACGTTGCCAGCTCATCTCCAGCTTTTCATCTGCATCATGGATATTTTCACGTACCACGTAGCAGAGCTGCACGCAGCACAGTGTAAAAAGAGCTGGTGCCAGTAGAGGGAGGCAGCTGCTCTCCAGGACTTGCATCTTCAGGGTCCCCAGTGCACAGTAGGAAGCCAAAGAGTTTGTTTTTGTGGAAGTGAACTCACCCTTCAACCATTGTGTAAATGTGGCTTTAAATCAAGCTGTAATTAGATTTTTGCTGTATTTAACAAAACCCCTCTTGTTGCTCCTCTTTTCCAGCTCTAGAGAGGAAATAAATGTATTTGTGAAAGCTAAAAAAAGGAAAAAGAAGTTTTATGCCTCTTCCTGGAGCATGTCCTGGCATGCATGCAAAGCTGAGTACAAAACACAAAACAATGAGCTTAGGAGACACTCAATCTTCACATTACACAAGAACACAAAGCTCTCTCAGCTGGTCCACTGTCACTTTTATCAATATTCTGCTTCACCACATTAACCTTGTTAAAAAAATCCTCACAGTCCAACCCTTGGAGTCTAGCTCTGCTTCCTAAATTGAATTTACTTGGCAGAAAACACAAGTGGAAATCTTCTGCTAAAGACTCAGGCAAACTAAAGACTGCCACGTATTCATTTTAGGACAGATCTTTTCCCCCCCTCTTATTTGAGCTATTATGGTCATTACAATCCTATTTTTTTTTTTACCCAATAGTTTTCTCCCCCTCAGTGGCTTTGTACAGGCTGGTACCCCTAAAATAAAACTGTTTCCTTCAGTCCACTTCACTCTAATACACATTGCACAATGTGGCTGGAGATCTTTATGGATTAAACTGCCCTATTTCCCCTGCACCTTCCACTGCCATGTGAGGAACTGCACAGAAATGAAGTGGAGTCCACTCAGAATTATGAACAGCTTCAATTGCATTGTGACTCCAGAGCTTACAAAGCACTTTATGGTGGTGGCAACCACAGTGGCTACAATGGTCAACTGGTGCAAGGAAGTCAAGAGGAACATGCTCAAGGCCACACAGCACTTAGCTGCTGACCTAAGAACAAAAAGTTTCTGCTCTTGATCTAGACCTTCCTCCCTGAATCAAAACCTACTGATAAGTATCTAGTCTCATGAAAGGTTCAGATTCCTCAGAAGAAGGGAAGAGGCCAGCCACTGATTACCTACACACACACAACCATTGCTTAATTTTAAGTTATTTACAGAAGTTACTCATTTTTAGGAGCCTGAGAAGTGTGGTTTCCAAAACAAACTTCATTTCACCACCATACACCCTAATACCCTTATTCCCTGCAAATCTTCTATCATGCTGTAAGCTTTAAGAAACTTAAGGCTGGTTTAGATGACTGAAAAGATAACCTCATTCTGAAGCTGCTTTGCAGTTTAATCTCTAAATGGAACAGATCAAGGTAAAAACAACTATTGAACATAGATTATTCTCCTACACCTGTAGGAGAACTCTTATGTTCGTGGGGGTTTTAAAATAGCTCTTCCTGAAAGCAAGATAATGAAGGTTGGTTCAGAACTGATCCAAAAATAACAATTCAGAAATTCTTAACATGTGCAAAAAGTTTCTGCTTTTGAAACTGTAAACACAGGTATTCAATATCCTCATTCTTACTCTATCTCTACTGATACAGGGGAAAAAAAACCTCAAACATCTTGCATAAAGGAAAACCTAAATTTGCCACAACCAAAGAGACTGCAAGTACAATTATTTCCCAGTCATCTTCTTTGACCCATAGAAAACAAGAGTTTTGGTGTTGTTTTTTTTCCCCCCTGGAAGTCTGGAATTGGCAGGGTACAGTGCCATGATCCACAACTGCCTGAAGCAATTTGTATATTAAGTAGGAGAGAAATCCCACCCAGCATGTAGCCTATGGTATGGTGCCATCAGGAGGAAAGGGAAGTTTCTATGCTAACTCCTCAAGTGGAAGTATACAATAGGATTAGCCTTATTTTACTTAAGTTCCTTAACAGCAAGACTGCATCCTCCTGACAGCATTCAGTTTCTAGCAAGACTCCAACTCCAAGTAAGAGTCATTCTTAAAATAAAGTAGCAATAGCTATGTTTGGCAGAGCTGGAACCATGAGGACAACACAAACTGCCAAAAGAGTTTTGACTCAAGAGGAAAAACTAAATTTCAGGGTACACAAAAAGAAGACACAACAACATACTCAAAGAAGCTTCCAGATTACCATTTTTAGGTCATGCCCTGTACTGTTTCCTGCTTCTCAATCCATACCTAGGAAGGTCAGAGTATAAAGTGGCTTCCACTGAGACATTTCAATTCAGATTATTCTCTACATAATAATTAGTGCCTTTCTTCTCATCACTTACCCAGTGTTCTGCTAGTCTGAGAAAGTTGTATTTATTTATGTCTTAACTAATGTATTTATTGATTTCTGAGAAGCTTTTTTTAATCCCTCCCAAGTACCAGCCTCCTAAGCATAGTTATCTCATGCTCCATGAACTTTAGTGCAAGTGCTGTTAGTGTTTCTTTTCTTCTTAACAACTTCATTACAGTGTTTACAGAGGACTACAGTGCTGCTACTGAAACCATGCAAAGCAAATATGCTGCAGTAAATGTAAGCTTTATTCAAAGTATAGCTGTAAAAGCCTTTATGGCAGTCTCCAGCCTGGACTGCCAGTGCTAGTGCAAGGGGAAAAAAGCAAAAGGAAAACTAAATGACAAACCTTTCATGCTAACAACAATGTTGGAAGAGTCAAACTGAAAACCTATGGGCTAAACATATTGCCAAAATGAGTCACCCTGTTTGTGGAAGTCAACTGCATTTCAGTCCCACACAGGTAGTGTGAGTAGAAATGGTTTAATGCTTGAAAAAATCTTACCCAAAAACAAGGAGGAAGAAACATGTCTGTCTCCTCTTCTATGGATCTGTGTGCTGCTGCTTCTAACCCCCTTCCCTTGAAAGGGTACTGGGGTCAGTACCTCTGGTAAGCTGATATTCTGCAACACAAGACTGCAGAATATCTGCAGAATAGCAGTCCAGGAGAAATTTATGACTGCACAAACACTAAAGATGCAGGTTTGTCACTGGGATTAAGGGATGCTAATGCTGAGGCATTTTGTCTGTCTTCAGGAAGCATCTCAGAAAATAAATTTAAGCTGTTCAAAATTTCTTGGCAATATCCAATTTCTCCATTATGTCTAAGTTAGCAGCTTCTGGATGTAAGCATCCCTTAATGTTTACAGGAAAAATAACAACCACCTTGGCACTGCATGCTCTCCCACACTACCATCAAGAGAGGTTTTGTAGCAGAATATACATTCAACACATCTTAAAAACCTCAGTATTTACACTATGAGTAAAACTAATCAGGAGTATGAGAATTGACAAAATTGTTTCAAAAAATGTTTGAAACAGGATTAAACTTCAGGCTTGTAAACCTAATGGTTTCACTGTTTTCCTCCAGACAAGGAAACTCATTCATATTTGTCAGCTGGATTTGTGTACTTCTCCATCAAGTCTTATGGTAGCCTTCCCAAAGTAAATAATGCAGCTATCAGCAACACTGCTCTCCATCTTAATTGGATTCATTATCACCTTCTCAATCCTCTCCAAAAAAAAAACAAAGTCCAAAACACTTCCAACCCCAGACTCATCCAACTCAAATCCCCACCTTCCTCTTTGCTAACCCACTGCACCCCGAGCCACTCCTGCAAAAAGGACCTCAACTCCTCTACTTCATCTTCTCAAGCTATTTACTCAGCATGAGATTGTTAAGGACATGGGAGAGGAAAAATGGTTGGAGAATAAAGAAACCTGGAGCACAGTTACTTGAGAAATGCCAGCAGAAATTCTCTTTCTACAAAAGAGATGAAATGTACTTCTGGAAAGCTAGCAAGCAAGGACCAAGTTATGATCCTCCTTCTGGTAGAAGATTGTTAGCACAAGGAGCAGAGAACACCAGTGAGGGACTCCCCAGGAAATACAGCACTTGGAGAGAAAAGCAGCATCAGGGATCCCTATCCTAAGGGCTATTTTACCACAGAATTTCTGCCAGAAGGAAAGTGCATAAGCAGGACTGAAATCCCATTAAGGAAGAAAATAAGGAGAGAAACACCAACAGCCTCTTAGAGAGTTTTAATAAAGTCAAAGCTATTAGTGGGGGCAGAGGGGAACAGGAAAGGAAACAAAGCCGTAAAAGTTGGTTTAGTATGAAGAACTGTCCTGTTGGTTTCACCTCTTCCAAACAAACATAGTTCTATTTTAAGACCTTTTTTTGAACTGAGAGCCAAAACAACACTGGTGCATTTTACCTCCTGGAGCAGGAGGAAATGGAAGAACATTTCATGTTCAGAGCTTATTCTGGACAAAGTGGAAAATTATTATGCTAGCCCTTAACACTCCCATTGAATGAAGACTTTTGTTTGTTTGGTTTGAACTTCTTTTTGGTTGTTTTTGAGGCAAAAAATAAAGATTCCACTGGAAGGCATACATGGCATGTGGATGGAGCTGCTTTTGTTGCTCTCACTGCCACAGAGCTAAGGACTTGACTTCAGGAAATGCAGCCAGTAATGATTTGAGAAAAATCATCTTAAGTGGCCTGAACTTGGTATTTTGAATTTCCACTCTAGTGTTTATGGCAAGAAACCTGAGAAAAAGCACAACTCAAACCCAGCACCACAGTATCTCAGAGATACAGGGATGCCTGCATGCATCAGTTTGGGTTTGCAGTACTGAAGTTTCCATCTGAAGGCAGCTGGAACACGGGCAAGTAGGCAGCTCCCACGGCAGCACCTTGGAGCTGTATTGATTTCTAGGGAAGAAAAGGCACTGTAAATCTGCTGGAGCAGCACTGCCTCTTTCTTAGGGTTGGCTGGAAGAAGCCAATTAAAATGTTTTCCATGAGGCTGGTAAAGAAGCTATACAATTTTGTTTTGATTTCAAAGGCAGGCTCAAGTTACGGAACGCTTTAGCTAACTCTGCGGTGAGGTCGAGATGTTTGGTGTCTCCAAAGCCAGCAATTCCTTGCTTATGGGAAACCAGATGTGTGCACTGCACAGTTCCCAGGGCTGGGGAGGTTTTCTTCAGTGTGCTGCTGCTGATTTTTCAGTTAAAGCATGGAATACATTGAGGCAGAAACAACAGGCTCTTGAGAGGAAGGGGGAACAAGATGAGAGCAAAGAGGGCTGGAGGAGAAGAAAACTTGAAGGGACTTAAAACTACACAGAAAGCAGTGTATGAGCAAGGATGTAGCACAGTTCTAAGAAGCAATAAGCATAACATTACTTGAGGTAACAAGAACTCCTTGATCAATTATTCATCTAAGTTACAACAACAGTTACAGCTGCAACAATACAAAAAAACTCCAAAATGAATCTAGGGCAAATATAAAATCTTCACAGCTATGAAGTGCCCTTGATTTTTACCAGAACATTTAGCTGTCTCATATCATGTGTTTCTGGTTAGTAACACATCCCTCCAACAAAGGGAAACACAGAACAAACTGCTTTGCTGGATGCAGTGCCAACATTCAAAGCTGCAATTCAGTCCTGGACAGTGTGCATCACCAAAACCTGCCAGTACCCTACCCAGGAATCCTAACCACCACCCCTCCACCACCACATACCCATGCACCCCATGGGATTATGCAGACACCATCTATGAAGCCTTCACTCTCTGTGTGTAACACTGCACTTCTTAAATAACATTCAGAAGAAACACTCTGCTTCCTTCTAGGACATGGTTATCACACCTTGTATTGTTTCCTGTGCTCCTCAGGCAAATGTAACAAAGTGAAACATTAAGGAGAGAAATATTTCTGGATTTTTCTTTTCCTCCAGTTTGAAATCACTGTATAACCATCAGGGTTGGTTTTTTTTTTGCTCTGCCAAAGTTTCAGTCCAGTATCCTCAGCTGTTCAATATGCCCTTGCTAGTGGAGTGGAGAAACAGAGCTGAAAGGGAGTTTAAAGATGTGAGAAGCAGAGAGAAAGGGAATGGTGTAAGGAAGGAATGAGTGGGCTCAAGCATGCTTGGTGATCTTACTGCCAGGTGTCAACAGCAGATCATGAGGGAAGGTTTTGGGGTAAAATGCTGACTGTGCTAAGGGGAAAACTCATGCCCATTTTGATTCTAGTCTATGGCTGACAGGACAACAAACTTGGGTCTAGTTCTGAGCCCTAATTCCAGTCTAAATTAGAAAGATCAAGAAGAAAGATCTGCAACTTTTCTTGGATGAATCAAGGAACATTTATTTACAGAACCTTCCAACACTGAACTTAGCATCTTGCAACAGCTGTTTTAAAGAAGGCAGAAGTTGGCAGACCTGTAGAGGGACCTACACTTAATCTTGAAGCAATCTGTACAAAAGGTTTCCACTACTACTCATTTTTTTTGCAGCCAGTTCTCTACACAAAACCATAGCAAATGTCCCAAAGTGCCTGGGTCTGTAGGGCTGAGAGGTTCAACAAAGTTCTTGGGGTCCCATTTCTTTTTCATAGCCATCAGCATTTGTTCTTTACAAACAAGAATCAGTTCTGGATGACCATACTAAGAAACCAGGATAGTGCTGGTAACTACCAATTCATCAGATGCAAACCTCATTCTCCTCCCATTGCTGAAAGTCATCTGAGAGTGTTGCCATATTTCTGTGGCCACTTGAAGCAAGCTCTGAATGTGGCAAGAAAGTGGGATAGGTTTCTAAAAACAGAGCATGCTGTAGAGCTCTGAAACAGCCTGTTCCCTTGTCAACAAAGAACTGCAGATATATCTTTCTACTAATATTATAAGGAATTACTTCTGGCTCTAAGCTACAATGCTCTAATGCTGGTTTTCTTCCCCCTCCCCGAGCATTTGCTATGACAACATGTGTACCAGGTAGCAAGCAGTGATACAGTCATAAGGAGGAGAAAGCTCAAAGATGCATCTGTGTGTTTATTTAGAGAGAAAAGAAATCCTTTGAAAATTGCATCACTCACTTTAATTTGCTTGAAAAATGAGTCTCTTTACCTTGCTGGAAGATTTCTGAGCTCCTGCTACAGCTGCCTGGCCTGTTAGGAGGTCTTCACCTTTAGCAGAGGTCTCCAGACAGAAGCAGATCTCTTCACCCTGGAACTCCCAGAGGTCTAGCAGCAGTGCCTGAAGACACAGCAACAGAGAATGCATTTAGCTTCATCATCATGCACCATCCAGGCCACAGGTTTAAGACAGGAAACAAGCATCCTTTTAGGTGGAATCTTTTGGCTTAATGTGAATTTCAGAGATTAGAAATGTATGTCTTCTTCTGAAGACTGAGAAGCTCCAAAGAGGTGGTTACTGATACTGGACAAGCACTCAGTCTGCTGTAGATATTCCCTAGCATTTACACTGCTTATCCTAACAGCATAACATCCAGACTCTGAAATGTAATAGATGGCCTACAGGTATCAATTCAGAGCTTCTCTCATGTCATTATTTTCCCCATGCTGAAACTGCTCAGAGACATGCTTTGGGAATGCTTCAGAGCAAAGAGCTCAAGTGGTGAGACATCACCTTCTGGAAGGAGCCAGAGCGCTCTGCCACTGCAGGCAAGAGCCCCAGGCTGTGAACCACCTTACCTCCCTCTGCATGATCTCTGCCCAGCTAACAAAGCAGCCCTTGTTAAACATCCACTCCAGAACACTGCTCAACAAAGTTCAGAACAAAAATCCTCACACTCCAGCATCAGAAGGGAAGGATAAAAACATGACTGCCTTCCTGAAGTGAATGTGAATCACCACTGCTTCTGACATGCAAAACAGCCACACAAAATTCAGGAGGTTAAAAGATGTGACCTAAATCCTTGTTTATGTTCTTTTTTTTTTTCACCATGCCCCTTGAGGTAAGGTCAGCACTAATCATAATACTCTAAACAGAACAGTACTCAGGTAGATGAGATTTCTGGGGTTGGGTTTTATTTGGCAGTATGTGCTCAAGCATCCTTCCTGGCACAAGCAGATGGCACAGCAGCTTCACTTTAAGCAAACATTTCTGAGCAGTTTCAAATGACTTCAATTTTCTACTCAGACATTCACTCTAGAAACAGGACTGCAATCAGGTTACAGGTCATGTGATGAAACCCTGGTTTAACAAATAACTCAAAAATATAAGCACAGGTTCCAGAAAAGAATTGTCTCATTGACTTAACACACCAAACAGGCAGTAAAATATAAATGACTTTCTGATTCCCCACTCCTAGTCTGTGGGGAACCTGTGTCTGGGACTTGACATTAGCCCACCTAAGATGAGGGTTCATTTGAGCTGGGTGGGTAGATGGAGCTTCACCTTGGAGAGAGGCTGCCTTTGAAATAGCAGTAGAAGAGAACAGAGCACCAGCAGAGGGATTTCAGAGCCAGATGGGCACCTTCATGTAAGCACTTATCAAAAATATCAAGAGGAAGATGAAGGCATAAGCATATTCAGAGTGATGTAGCATTACAGCTATTGGGTTATTATGGGATTACTAGAGTGTTATTACTCTGGTTTTGCTAAAAGAAGAAAAAAAATAAATGGCTTGTTAAACACATGGGAGGAAAAAAAAGATGATGTTTTCCAACCTTGTCTTGTTCAGTACAACAAGAAAGCCCAACAACAGATTATCAACCAAAACCTCACTCCTATTTTTATATAAATTATTCTGGTATTCCAAATGACTGCATTTTAAGCAGTAATTCTGAACTGACACTCATTTCAGTCTCAAAACTAAAGCAACTTTGCAAGGAAAGGGAAGACAATAGCTCATAATTTAAGATCTCCAAGTATGGTGTGAGTGCATGCACGTGCACAAACAAATATACATAAAAAGTAGCTGCACAGTTATCAGCCAGCTTCTCTGAGGCACTCAGAACTGCACTTGAAAAATGCTTTTATGAAACTGGTTTGTATTTATAGACTACATCCTGAGTTTCAGCCTTTAGCCAACAAGCTGGAGCCTTTCATGACACATGTCGTTTCCTGCTTTGCTGTCCAGTATCAACAAGGCTCTGGGCTTTCTTTCTAAAGAAGAGGTTTTATCCTCAGTTACTATGTTCTTCCTCTCTCCCATTCTCTTGCTAAGCATGAAATCAAAGTTCTAGTGCTTACAAAAATACACATCTCAAGGAAGAGAAGCCAAACCTAATTCAGAAAGATCCGTGAATGAACGAATGAATGGGCTTCTTATTCTAACTGTCCCAAAGGCACTGATTTCAACCTTCAAACCTCACTTCAGTCTACCCTGAGGTTTCTATAATCCAAACTAAAGTCTTTAAAAATGTAAGATTTCTCAACAAAGAAATAAGCTGATATGGAAACTCAGCAGCAGTTGACTAAGCATTGGATAACTTGATGCTTTGATAAGGTGTTACCTTAATCGCTGTCGCTGGGGAGAAACTGAAGTCAGGAAACTGAAACTAGGCAGCTGGAAGAAGCTAGCTACTCAAATAAATGAGATATACTTTCTGTGCCAGAAGAGATAGGAATGCTTTCTGTAGCCAAACAGAGCATGGATCCTGAGAGAGAATGAAGTTATTTCCCAAAGCAGAAGTAGCAAAGGAGATCTCAGCCATACACAGAACTAGAGAAAGGCAAATATTTACCAATGGATACTGTGCCAAACAAATAAAAATAAAAAGAGATCATTCTGTTTAATGCAGACCCTAAATTTTCACAGGCAGGAGGTGCTGAGTCACTATTCTTACATCTCTACAGCTTTCAGATAAAAAGCTCCTATCAAACATAAATTAGAAGGTGTAGTCAATATAGTAGGAGTCCAGCACACTAATTTTATTTGCTGGTTTGTACATATGCTTATCAGAAAAACATAAGTAATAGAAGACACAATAAGCAGAGATTCATTTTATTCTGCCCATGTTCTCAGATACTCACTTTTCTAGTCTCCAAGACTGAGGGTTTCAGTTAGGGTTTGTATCAGTTATGGATTAAGCACTTTGTGCCCATGGAAATACACACACCTGGTACAGACAAGCTGTCATTTTATGATCCACATACACTATTGCATCATTTATCAGGAAAAAAAAAACCCCAGCCTTTAATGCAATCATAGCATTACTTACAAAGTCAGAGCTTCTCTCCTTCCCACCCTCCTCACTTGGGCCAGTTTATACAAGTAAATAAAAGATGCATTTATTCCAGAAACTTTTTGATGGAATTCTAGCACTTTCCTGGAAGGAATCACATCATGAACAACCAAATTTAAGCTTTTTCTGTGAAAGGGAAGAGAAAAATACCACACTGCCTTATTACTAGAAACATTACAGAGAGCCATGCAATAGAGGATGGAAGCTGAAATTAAGGCAAAGAAAAGAACCTTGGCAAAAGTTTCTGATGACTTCTCTGGCAGTTAAAAAAAAAACCAGGTCAATTAAGCTCCTAGAAAGGGTATCATTAAAGGAATTAAGAATCACCCATTCAAACATACCAATGAGATTCATGACTTGGGGGTCCTGAAAATGGATTAAGGCTTTAGAACCACAGAACCATTTAGGTTGGAAAAGACCTCTAAGATCACCAAGTCCAACCATCGACCCAACAGCCCCATGCCACTAAACTATGTCCCAAATGGCCATGTCTACACAGATTTTTAACATCTCCAGGGATGGTGACTCCACCACTTCCCTGACAGCCTGTGCCAATGCCTAACCAGTCCCAAACTGGACACAGCCCTGGAAATTTCCATTTCTAGAAAGGAGTGTACTCTGAGTCTCTATTGATGATCCAGGGAACAT
This sequence comes from Galbula dea, assembly GCA_013399015.1. Lineage (NCBI taxonomy): Eukaryota > Metazoa > Chordata > Aves > Piciformes > Galbulidae > Galbula > Galbula dea. Next base: position 1,542,583 of record VWZX01000455.1, read on the forward strand.
GCCAGCACACACTTCTCTTCAAGAGTTAAAACATGTCCAAAATATAAAGGTTTCTAAATGACAGCCTGGGTACAACACCTGAAGTAAACCAAATTCTGAACAAGTCCTGTTTTTTCAGCATGCAATTTAGCTTTATTCATTCTTCCTAGTCCCTGTGAAATCATAACCACTTTGTAGCTCGTGAGATGCAAGCTAAGTAATGGCTTTGACTTCAGGACAGACATTAGAAGCAACCATATGCTCTCACCATCTTTGCCTGCTATTTGGGAGAAATTTTAAGACAAGACATTCATGAAAATAGACATGAGAGTAATTATATGCAGCTGAAGAGGGAATCACATAGGTTACACTACCCTGTCTGCATTCTCACAGCAAATTTCCCAGAAATTAGCAGTACTTAATAGGTAGCAGGGAATTAAAAGCATCAACTATTCATGAGAGAGATTTTAGACCTGACAAGGGTAACACCTCTCTCTGGCTTTTAAATACAGACACCATTATCAGCTTAAGAAAGATACTCTGGAATGCACAGGCACTTTCAGAAGACTTTGCAACAGCAAAGCTAGGCAAATGTTACTTAATGCTTTCAACAGTTTTGGACTCATGATTGGTTTTGGTGCAAATCCAGCCACAGTTGGAGGATTTTTACACAAATTCTAAAAGAAATTTGCTATAGCCTCTAATTTTCCCCTCATCTTGCCATATCTACCTAAGACAAGCTGTGCAAGAGACATGGGAGTCCTAAGACTTCTATCCTGATACTGAACCACCACATGTGTTAGATCTCCCTTGGGTATGACCAAGAGACAATGACCAACATTCAAAAGACCCAATCCCCTTAGCCAGATCAAGACAGCTCTTGGGTTTTCAGGACACATTTAGATGCTGAGGTAAAACCTGCCTAAGCAATTTTGCCAGGGAATGATGCCAGGAAACTGCAAGAGTGGTTCTCTAAAGCACCTGAATGACTAGAGGTAGCACAGCAATTTCATCCTGGGAAGACCAGAAAGCATTAAAATGCCAGATGGTTAATGACTACTGAGCCAGGCACACATTTTGGAGCAGTTTCACGTTACCTTCATTTGCTCACTGGCCAATGCAACAAGAATTGAATTTACAGCATAAGCTTGAGGTAGAATAAGAACAAATTACTAATAAATATTTGCAAACACAGAGGACAAAAAAAAAAAGAAAATAAACCCAAACAGTTTGGCACTTCAGAAGAAATAAACAACTGGCAGGAGGAATCAGCTGAAGGAAACAGTCATCAATTTATCGTTCCATTAGGCACAACTGAAATACAGATGGATGTTAGAGTCTGTAAAGGCAGATTTTCCTCTGCCCTGAAACACTCTCCAGCCCATACTTCTACAGGCAAGTTTCCAGGTAAAAAAATTTCATCAGCAAGTTATTAGAGCCCCAAAGTAGCAAGAATTTAGTTTAATCTATGTTCACGTGAGGACAGCCATTTGCTTAGCCTGCATCACAGCCAGGCTGTCAATCCTCTCTTCACAACTCATCACAACCAAGACGACTAACCTGGTTCCTATACATTCAACTGTAATTGTTTCTGTTTGGATGTTTTACAGCTGGAGAACAGACAGGTGAACTCAGTTTTAGACTTTAAATCAGTCAACAGATGAAATGTTAGCAAGAAGAGACATGAAACAGATATAAATGCAATTTAGCAGGGGGTTGGACTAGATGATCTCCAGAACTGCCTTCCACTCCCCACCATTCTGTGATGCTGTACAAAGTGTATTTTCAGTACAGGCACTCCCATATCCCTGATGATGCACATTTTCGTGATTCCATCAGACTAAGATAATGCCAATATGGCATTCTCCCTTATAAAAGCTGATATTTGCTCTATCAGTTATGCTGACCTTCCTGCAAAAGAATCTGTGCAAGTTATCTACAAAGATAAGCACTCAAACAAGTATTAAACTCCAAACACTGGATTTGGACATTCTGAATTGTAAGCTCAAATATGAGGGATCTCAGAAGGTGCTTTGTAACATGCAATGTAAGAATCAAAAGCACTAAAGATGAAAGGAACAAACTTTAAAAGGAAGTCCAAGATCTAAAGAGATTTCTACCTTAACCTTGATGGCAGTGCTATCATTTCTACTGCTACTTTCTCATACTGTACAATGTGTTTAAGTTTCCATTTATTATGTTTGTGTGCTAATAAACCAGGGGATACATTTTTCAGAAGCATTCCTCCTCAGCCCCTGCTGAAGGGTTTCATATGATGCAATTCAAGCAGAATGTTTCAATTTGCTTGCCACAAACCAGGCAATTATTATTTTATTAGAATTTATAGAAAAAGTAATATACCAAAAGTGACCATTTGGTCACTAACTACAAAAGTCACAATCAAATATGTGAGATGGGAACAGACTTTGGTAGGGACACTCAAAATACACTTGACATTTTTCTCTCCTGTGTTTTATTTTTTAAATGATCTTGATAACTGCTGCTCATTTCACATGCAAATAACCTAACCACACAAGGCAACTTTTTAATCCAGCAAATTTCAAGCTATTTTCAACAGATGAAGAATTGTTGGGAACAAACTTTCTTTGTATTGACAACACTTTAGCACTTAACACTGCATAGCAATTTATTCAGGGTGGTATAATTTAGTCCTGTGTGGGTGTCAACTGACTTGCTTCAAAGTCTGCTTCACATTTACAGCAGTTATTCAAGAAGATGCAATTATATTAGTCACATGGACTGACTACAATGTCTAAAGCTTCAGCACATCTCACTTGGGGAAGTTAGGACCTGCAGCTCCACACATTGGAAGACTTTGATTGAGTCTTTTGTGTCTTTCATCAGCACACAGCCAAGTCTTGCAGGGCAGACAGGTATCACTGTCAGGTCCTGGAGCAGCAGATGGGAGCCTTTCTGACCTCTCCTACATCCACAAGGTCTTGAGCAGCAACAAGAGAAAAGGAAAGCATCAATACAGGAGTCCTGAACACAGACCTTTTAACTTAAAATGACCTTTTCTCCCTCAAGTTTGCACTCCTTGATAGTGTTAGACATGGAAATGCAAACTAATTCTCTAAACCTCCACGTTTGAAGAAGCTACTCCAGAAACAACTTCAAGATGTCAACACAGATGGCATCTAACTTACTTAACCTAATTTTTTTTGTCAACTACAGCAGTCATAACTTTCAAACAGCATATTTTAGAGCAGCCTCTTATCTTGATTTACAGAGCTTGCAAATTGATGGAAAGTTCACTGCAGCTCCTGTGAGAGTTGTTCCATGATCAGTTATCCTACTCTAACTACCTTTGCTTTTGGTTCTAGGGTGACACAGAAGCTTCAGGGAAAATGAAAGGCTTCCTAAGAACTATTTTCCCCAAGTTTGCTTAAACCTCTAATACCACAGATTACTGCAGCTGAAAGGGCCAAGAATTTCCCTGTTTTTCCAGTTCATATTTAATAGCACTTTTCCCAATTTCCATATTTAACATCAGGCTGAGGCACTGGTGCTGCTAAGGAAGGGGAGCAGAAAAGCTAGACAAGGCCAAGGGAGAGTTGCCATCTTTTGGTACCTCCCAATGAATTCAAACAACAATTGGCATGCTTTCCTATTTATTTATTTTGCTGACAGGGATGTTTACACAAACAGATTCAGTCCAGAGTTTGTTAGAGCAACACCACAGGACCTGATTTGGGTGCGATGTGATCACCCATGCTCAGGAGGCCAAGGCAGCGCAGAAGGCTGGGGTCATGGAGTGGGTCCTAGGATGGGTATGGTGGAGAGAAAATTCTTCTCCAAAAGGGCTGTCAAGCCCTGGCCCAGGCTGCCCAGGGCAGTGGTGGAGTCACCATCTCTGGAGGGATTTCAAAGATGTGTAGATATAGTGCTGAGGGCCATGGTTTAGTGGTGACCTTGCTGATCTTAAAGGTCTCTTCCAACCAAAACGATTTGATGTCTGAGGGCAGCAGCTTCCTTCCCCACCAGTGCTTCCCCAGTTAGGAAGCTTTCTAGCCATGGAGGGTAATTTTTATGGAATAAAGCCTTAAGTTATTAATAAGAAGGAAATCTCTTGACCTAGATTTTCTCCAGCTTAAAAACAAAAAAATCTGTACACACACACACACAACTCCACACTAATATATTATACAACAGAGCACTTCAAAACAAACATTTCACAATGAAAACAACAACAAAAAAGGCTTTTTGTGCCCCTCCCTTACCCAGCTTTGTGTAAAAAACATGAATACAGATGATGTTTGATTAAAACAGAAACCTGAACTCCAGGTTGAATGTATTTACTTTTCAAAAGCATTTTACAATTTGATCTTTTTTCCCCTTGCCTGCTGTGATAATTGATGAAAACTACACAGGGATTAAAATGAGCACAGGTGTGTGTCTGCAGTTCAAAGAGATTTGATCCCAAATGAAAATAAGAAAAGAAATAAACACAAAACCAAAAAGCTGCAGTATTTTTTAGGAACTGATTTAGGAACACAGCCTAACCAAATAAGCCAAGATTAAAAGTAGCATTTTACAGCCCAAACTTCATGTTACCTATTTCACAATGGATTAGAAACTTTTGTGAGCAATAGCTGCTATAAGCTGCCATTAACTGAGTAGCTGCAGAGGCAAAAGCAAGGCACTAAAAGCAGTAAATAGCACTAAAGTACAAACAGGCAAACAGAACAACAGCCACTTGGCACTAGAGCAACATCAGTTCTAAATCTGTCAGAGGTAAAAGGAAAGTCCACGAGCTGAGAAGATTTGACTGCCAATAGTCAAAACTGCACCCAAAAAAAGGGCTGCTTTTCTTTTCTTTGCCAAATGTGTACTGCTCCAGCTGAATCCCAACTTCCTTGCACCCATGAGGTCAGAAACCCTTTGAAAAGAAAGGTGTGAGGCAGCTAATCTTGGTGCCAGCTAATCAATCCTCATGCAAAAAAAAAATGTGAATTTCCTTATTTGTTTCTGTCCCAGCCTCCTTCAGCAAAGCTAACTAGCTGTCACTAATCCCAAATTTGTTGCACTACTTTGTTAAACAGATTTAAAAGACAAATACACACAAATCACACAGGATAAAGAATTTATTCCTGTGCTCAAGGCTTATTGCTGAGCTTCTGTGAGAATCAATAATAATAATAAAAAAGCAGCATTCAACTGTATAGAAAACAAATTAATTTGTCTCATAGGCATGCCAACAGCAGCCTTTATGGAGGCATTTTTATACAATAGCTATTTTCTTGCCTAAACTACCCCAAACATTCTTCCTACAGTAACATATATTCAGTTTTCTTCCTGAAATAGAGCCTAGTATAATTTTAAGCCTCTGAAGAACAACAGGAAGAGATTACAAATTATGGATCAGAGATGGAAGAATTCCCCTTCCATCCCTCCCCTTCCAGGTAGGGGAGTAGGGAGCAGCTCCCTCCATGTGAGACACAAGAGCTAATTAGAGGTACTTCCAAAAGAGGCTTAATTTTCACTTCAGCATCTGTTTGAGTAGTGAGAATGAACAAACACTGGCAATCATTTTCCAGAAATACATCAATGAAATGGCAAACTTCTCAAGTTTTCCCAGAAATCCTGTAACTACACTTTATATATATATATATTTGTGTGTATATATATATATATATGTATTCTTGTATGTCTTACCACAGATTGGTATTTTTGTAGCATCTACTACCCTGGCTGTTATTCCAACTCTGAATTAACTCCATTTCCATGTCAAAAAAAAATCTTACTGACTTAGAGGTTTTGAAACTTTTTTGACTTTAGGTTCTCTTGATTTTCACCCCTCAGAGGTCTCACTAGGGCACCAAGCCCAGTCCTTCACCAGACTGCTAAAGAAACTAAGATATGAAAACCTGGCAAAAAATGAACACATCACAAACATAGGCTTCTTCTCTTTCAGCAGAAAGCCATCATTTGCCAGTACTACACAATTCAAGAACATTTCTTAGAACACCAAGAAACTAATTTTCCTATTGCTTAAACCAGCTTGCATGCTGAAAGAAGGGCATGAACCTGCTGGAGTGAGTCCAGAAGAGGCCACAAAAAAATGACCAGAGGGCTGGAACACCTGTGCTGTGAGGAAAGGCTGAGAGAGGTGGAGTTGCTCAGCCTGGAGAAGGCTCCAGGGAGACATTAGTGCAGCCTTTCAGTACTTAAAGGGCCTAGAAGAAAGGCAGGGACTGGCTTGTTAGCAAGGTCTGTTGTGACAGGACAAGAGGTGATGGTTTGAAACTGAAAGAGGAGATTTAGACTAGATAGAAGAAGTATTTTATATTGGAGGGTGGTGAGACCCTGGCCCAGGTTGCCCAGAGAGATGGGAGATGCCCCAGTTTTCCAATTTTCAATCAATTAAACTTATTTCTGAACAAACTAAGTTGCAGGTTTTTGTCCTGGCCAGTATTAAACGTTAGATTCAGATCAATCTGTGCAAACCACGTGTAAAACTGCAGGGATCCTAAAAAGTACAAAAGAGGAGACCACTAAAGAAAGTGATCAAGTGATTTTTCACATTTGACACAATTCTGAAGGTCAGTTCAACTCTTGAGGAAGACAAAAAACTATGTTTTCATCATAGGATATCATTCTGCACAGAAGAAACCACACATATTTACTCTAGAGTTTAAAAGTAAGGCATTAACTGAAAAAATAGACTTCAGACACTAAATAATTTAGATACTCTGAATAACCTAAATCTAAAATTGCTGCCATTTAGTTTTAATTAACAGATAACCCATTCCTTTGACTGCAAGAATTTGCACAGCACATGGCTAATTACTAGTCTATGAAGGGCCTGGGTGGAAAAAAGAACATAAATCTTTACACAGTTCACCAACAATAATAAAATACACCACTGTTAGTGCTTTTTTCCTTCTTTTTTAAGAGCAAGTATAAATAAAAACATGCTCTTTAAAATGCAGGCAACTAGACAGGAATAGGACTACCAAGTGAATCTGCACAGGAACCCCAGGATTAGGGCTGAAACTCTATTCTAATCCTCCTGTCCACAGAGGTAGTGGTAACCAGGCAGCAGGTGGGCTGGGCAGGCACCTGCAATAGACAGGCAGGATTTAAAATGCTTACAAAGAGATCAAGCTGTGCCTGAGAAAAGTTGCTTGTTGGCTTAGGAAGTGGAGTATCTGCCCTCCTCAAAACCAACCAACCACCACACACACATCAGCTTGTCAGAGATCTTGCCAGAATGCTACCTGGATGTGACACATCATCACACTCAACCTATCAGTCCTGGGAAAGGACTTGCCAGGAGAAAAGCAGCTCAAGAAAAAAAGAGAAGAAAAACCTTTTTCTTGAGAACACACAAACCAATTCAAGCTGATGCACCACCACTCTGTGAACTTTGCATTACCCTGCTGTAAATTCCTTGATTCACTGATGAGGTATAAAGACTTGGGAAAGGTTTTTCCAAAGTGAGGTGGAATGCTTCAAATACAGTGGAATTCCCCTAATAACATAAATTATACTAGCTTTTGTTTATTATCTAGTGCTGCAAAATGACTAATAAAAGAGCTCATCTTTAAATACCATCTCCTTTTGCCTCAAACAATCTGTTCTGAGACTTCCATACTATAACACAAAGCGAAGTCCCATCAGGTGCTTCAGCAGGAAAATTTTGGGAGCTCAGGAACTCCTGGTGTCTCTAACCAGGAGCTCTTCTGGTGCACCTGAGAGCTGCATGAACATCAGCCTTTCAAAAGCCCATGGACCCATTTTGTTTCATGGCAAGTTTGGGCCACTACTAAAAAGTGCATGGGGAGGGGTTTCTAAATCCTGTGATTATGGGTTTGGCACAGAGGGCAATAAAAAGGGAGAACCACAGAGAACTTCCCAGTTCTTTCCCAGCTGTAAGAAGTCTCCATTTTCCACTGAGACTGAAACTATTAATTTCAGTCCTAAGCCTTTTTGTCATGAAAGTTTAAACACCGAAGCAGCAAGAGACATTTTGCTTACATTTGCTGCTGCTTCTCTTAAAGTGGAGTAGAATATAATTTGGGGAGATTCATCCATAAACTGGGTTCAACTCCCCCATTTGAAGCCAGCACTGACAATAATAAAATCCCAACTTAATGCCAGGAACTGGGACATGTCTGCAGGCTATTTTCTGACCCTCCTTCCCCTCAAGGAGAAGTCAACTGCCATCAGGACTGGCATATTCTACCACTTCTCTTGCCTGAAGTCTGCTGCAGTCCACCAAGTATCACAGAGCAAGGGAGAAGTTACTTGTTCCATACACCAGATACATGACTGTCTGTTTGAAATCAGGCTACAGGATCAGGTTACTAAGTGTATACACAGAATTTTATGGTGTTCCTTATTATTTGAAAGCAGTCAGACATCAGCTGTCATTTTTGAGCTATGAAGAAACTGTCCCAGGCAAGTTAACAAGCTCCTAAAAACTGGCACTCACTAAGCTGATACTAAAAGATACTTGGGAGAAAAAAAAAAATAGCATTTCAGCTTTCAAATTGAAGACTTTTACCTAATTAAGACATGCAAACAGGGATAAACAAAAAGCAAAGCAAAAGACATCTTCAAAAGATCTGACTACACCTGCAACCATTTTCCTACCTGTAAAGAAGCCACAGCCTTGATTTTCATTTCAGGAAGAGGAAAGGCTCAGACACTTGGTTTGTATCTACTAATTTCTGACTGTTATTAGAGTCTGCTGTTAGTGACAGTCAAGTAGTAATACTAATGGTTACTTAAAAGTTCATGGTAATTATATAACTTACCCTTTTCAACAGTTCACTGTATTAAATGCTAAACAGCTTTATCCTTGCATAAAACAGAGCCAAAAATGCAGAGCATCTTCACTGCAATGCTCAGTTCTTCCACTGAAAAGCAAATTCATACTCTAGAAAGAGAATAAAGTCTCTAAAAGAAGACTAAATTCTATCTCAAATGCAGCCTTTGAAGAGATTGCATTAAAAAAAAAAACAAACAAAAAACAAAGCACCACCCAAATTTTATTCTTGGCTCAAACAGGAACATTTGGGAATCACTTCTTTGCAGCAAGGACTCACCCACTTAAAGGCAGAAGAATTTATTTTGAAAAGCAGTGTGAAATTTCAGGGAGAAAAAAAAAACCCACATGTATTTTGCACTTCCCAGCTTTTGGTAGTTCTCCAGATAAGACAAAAAAAATCTCCAAATAACCTCTTCCCCATATAACTGTTTTCTCATAGATCTTGCCAAGTTATCTTATACCACCAGCAAGAACATCTACAAGTAGTAACTACTTCCAGACAAAGCAAGTCAGAGGACAGAAAGAAAGTGAAAAGTAAAAGCATTTGATGCAGAGTTTAGGAAAGATACCTGAGAAAGGGACCTGGGGAATGCATTTCACCAGGCACCTCCCTCATGCTGCCTTGCCATCAGCCCATTCAGCAACCTTCAGAAGGTATGGAGGAGCAATGCTGTAGCTCAAGACTTATGGACAACCTCTCCAAAGCCCAGGGCAGGACAGGAGTGTGAGCCCAACCCTGCCCCTAAGGACCACGTTCCTACCATAGCTAACAGTCCTCAGAGAAGCAATGCTTCTCCTTTGGATGCAGACCATGCACTGTAACTGTTTCCTCAGATTCAGTCCAAACCAGCTGCAGAAAGGGAAAGTTCATCTAGAAGATCAGATCAGGTCCCTACAGAAACATTTAGGACTTTTAAACAAGGGATATTATTTGTGCATGTACACATGTGGACATCACCACGTTATGGCTAACATACCAAGGGACAGGGAGGAGGATTCAGTCTCCAAGATGACTCAAGATTACCTGCAGACATCCACATAATGTTTCTTGAATGCTGAGGAATGCTGCAGGTCCTGTGGTCAGTGGTGTAAATAGAAAACCAGAGCTCCTCACAGATTCTTTCCCCCCATCTCATGCATGTGTGTTTTCCTGGGCAAGTTTTCCTTGCTTTGTGTATTCCCAGTGTTTTATGAGAGGGAATTGCTACTTTCCCTCTATCCATGATCCAAAACCTTGACTGTGACCTGTGAGTGCTCTGCATGGTTGGGTTCCTGGCACATCAGCCCTTGAAGCCAGCTGTGGCTCTCCCATGGAGCATCCCTCACAGAACCACAGGTAGGGGACACCAAAGGATCCATCATCCCATCAAAGGGATGGCTAGGCAGACCCAGTGGTCTGACCTAGGGGCCAGCCATGCCTCAGAGGAGAGGCAGGTCAGGTCATGCACCATGGACTACCACAAGAAGCCCAGACCTGGGGTGCAGCAGGGAGCCAGAGCATTTCCCAGGCGCTGCCTCCACCCAGGAACATCCCTGCTGCAAGGACAAGCCCAGCACACATGTCCTGCCATCAAGGTCAAATGGAGAACTGCAGAAAGACTCTGCCCTGAGCAAGCACTTGGCCTTTGCCTCACTGCAGATAAGTCTCCAGGAGCTGTCTTTACAGCAGGGACAGGAAAACCAGCATCAGATGGATGGTGGCTACCTGACAACTGCATTCCTTTCACAAGCATCAGACTCCAGCTACAACTATTGCAACCAGGCATCAGCTCATCTGGTTTTTTTTTCTTCTTCCTCCTTTTTATTTAAATACCCACACCCTGGAATGTACAGAGAAGTAAATTAAACACTTTTATTATATAGGTCAAGTCCTGACCTGTTCATCTCCATACATTAGCATAAAGGTAAAAGTACCAGAGACATCAAAAATGAAGCCTGAATGGTTAGTCTAGATAAACCTTCCTGGAGATTGGCAGGAGGGAATCAAAATTCTAAATGAAAAAAACATTAGGACAACAGAAAAGTAACAACAGAGGCAGTAAAGCAGGACTTAATGGGATCTTTTCCCCAAGAAGATTTTCCCTTGTGACTAGTTAGGAGTATTTTATGAGCAGACAATATAGCAAACTAGACATTTGCATTTTATGTCACTTTACATTTTGTATGTATGAAGGCTGAAGACTATGTAATTCAAGGTAATTCAGATTGGGTTTGAAATGTGCTTTTAAATCATCTGGAAAAGCTGTACACAGGTTTCCATGTAGAATACCTCCCCATGTGTGAAGAACACATCCCTCTTCTTCCCAAGTCAGAAAAGGATTGGTTAAAACAAAAGCCATCATGTAATTAAGAATTATGAAGCAGGAATGTTCTGCACTGTCTCAGTAGGGGAAAGAAGTTCTCCTACATTTTAAGATGTCAAAGACTGTGAAGCTGTGATCAAAGACATGATCATATTAAGAAATATTCCCTTCTTTATCAGGAGGCTTCAGATGGAGAAAGCAGAGCAGGCAGAACTAACTCAGCCATACTCTAGCACTGCAATTCCCTCCTCCATATCCTGATCAACCTCTGCTTCTCCCTTATCCCTGGAGGACACTCCCTAGAGGTGCCACTGAAGTTTGTAGGGCAGCACCCACAGAGCTTCTTACATTCTCATTTATACTGTTATTAACTGTCATGCCAGTGAGCTAGCTGATCATGGATAATATTTTTAAGAGCTGTTAGACTTGATGAACAAGATAAAGAGAACTAAAGTGAGGTGTATCTCAGTCAATCTTTTCAAGCATGGAAGAGTCAGTGCTGACCCTGACTTTAGAGAAATCTCAGCCTAGGGATGTCTGCACAGCTCTGTGACAGCTTCAGAGAAAGAAAAAAGTTATAACCTCATTCCACAGACAAGCAAGAGGATATTTTCTCAACTCCCAACATATCAGTTTTATAGTAATAAATAATAGTAATAGTGGATTTTAAAAGTTCAGTGTTCCATATATTGCCCAATAAGAAGAGAAAGCAATAAGGGAACCATGTTAAATCCACTGTTGCAGCTTCAGAACTGTACTGCAAAAAAGGACTAAGTGGAGAACTATTTTATTGCTGCTTTCAGCTCAGTATATTATGGTACCTAATTACACTTCACTGAAGGAGGGCTTCTCAGGGAATGCTAGCACTCTTCAGTCTGGTTCAACATCAAGAACTGCTGACTTCATTTTCAAATATTAAATGGCTTTCACAGTTTGCAGTAAGTTGAATGAAGTATTCCATGAAAGCAAATCACACTGATTATAGAACAGGTTTTGCTCCTCATTAGAAACTCAACTTTAAATTAGTGGAAATTCTAGGCATGGGAAAGACACAGCAGAAAGACTGGAACCTCACAGCAGCAAACTTTGCATGACACAGTAACACAACCACCCTAGTACAAACTGTCTCCTTGCCTTCCTCTCCAACTCACTGCAATTCAGAGAATCAGAATGGTTTGGGTTGCATTTGACCTCTAAGGGACATCTAGTCCAACTCCCCCCCTGCAGTCAGCAGGGACATCTGCAACTAGATCAGGTTGCTCAGAGAGCCCCAGACCTGAAATGATTCCAGGGATGGGACAGGTCCCACCTCTCTGGGCAACCTGGGCCAGTGCCTCACCAGCCTCAATGCAAAAAACTCCCTTGATCTAGTCTGAATCCACCCATCTAGCCTAAATCGAGCTCTATTCCTTTAGGCATAAACCACACAAGTGGGTGACAGGCAAGTGGCCTCCAGCACTGCCATGCTAATGATGCCCACTCCTAAGCCACAGCACAATTATTAGGTGCAACTACTGTCAGGGCTTTTCCAGTCTTTGTCCCTCCAGCCTCCCTCTTGTCCCACCTCAGCTGCAACAGGCAAGAGCTTTCAACGAAACCATTTTGGCCCCACAGCAAAATGGGAATGAAGGGTGGTGGGAGAGTGAGCATGGGTCTGTAGGGTGGGCAGCAACTGCTCTCCACAGCTCCACCAATCCCCTCTGACCAAAACAGACAATATCATCCTGCTATCCTGTCAGTAGTAGTGTTTGATTACTGCTGACAGTACTGCAGGAGGCAAATATCTCTCTCCTCTCTCTGGCTGAGCAGTGTAGCCCACACCAGGCAGTAAAATGGACCTAGCAGGTGGAGTGTGAGGATCTGATTTCATATGGGGCAGGGCACCTTATCAAAAGTCTTTGCAGTAACAGCCATCCAGAAGTAATACAGAAATCAAATTAGTTGACTGCAAACAATCTAAACTGCATCACTTGATACCTTCAGAGCAGTTCTTGGATAATGAGAGTGTAGAAAGAGAAATCCTGTCTTTTATTAAACCCAAAACAGCTGGGGGACAGGGCCTCTCCCTACAGCTTTTGCCTATTCCATTTTAAACCAAGTAATGAAAACATTAATGCTGCTTAGCCAGCAAAGCACAACTTAATTCAGCTTCCATCTCCCTGAAGCCTATAATTCTCTGGTCTAGTCTTCATGAAGAGAGCTTGAAAATGCTTTAACTAGAAGGTGAACATCCATATAATCACTTCTGCACATGCCTCTCTATTGGTGGTAAGTATGCTACTTCAGAATGCACAGTTCCCTTCCTGGGCAACAGAATGAAAAGCAGATATACCTACCAGGTTAGGGTAGAAAAGAACTCCAAGAAGTGACATGCAGGTTCTTCATCATGCTATGGAGAAGTCAGCTATGAGGACACAGCTGTCTCATGGCTGCACAGTACCAAAGTTACAGCAATTGCACAGGTTGAGAACATATCAAGTCCAGCAAGTGCTCTAAATGCTCATAGTATCTGGGGACAACAGCAATGCAGGGCATGAACAGAGAGAACATTAAGTGAAGTCCAGAGCTGTCTGAGATGTGAGGAGATGCCCTGTGAGGAGCCACTGGCTCCTAGGGAGGCCACCATACTCCAAATTCTCCATAGAAATGCTTACAAAGGTGTCCTCAGGGATAGTTCCATAGCAGTGTTAGTGCAGAATCTGATTTCCTACTCTAGAAAACAAGCCCTTACCTCCTGGTGTTAAGGCAAGCCTCCTTTCTTTCACTCACATTCTGTATTTACTTGGAAATTCTTCCTCCATCCTTGATCCCTGCAGCCCACATAATAATACAGGTGATGGAGAATAACAAGCCACTGACTGCATTTTGCATTCTTAGTACATGTGTGAGAAAGTCTACCCCAGTAATCTGACTTTTTTTCATCAGCACTCCTCCTCCTTGCTGTATTTTCTGCACAAAGCCCATGCAGACAAATTAGCACGGTGACATTTCACACAGTCCTGGGTCTTTATGGTTCATTTTCTCACTTAAGTCAGGTTCCTAGATCAGAAGAGGGCAATCCACACATATGCCTAGTGTGCCAGGATGGATGGCCTCACAACTGGAGGCACAGCAGCACAACAGCCCAAAGCTGTAGAACCAAGAGGTTTTTTGGAATACATGGTTTCAAATAATAATAATTAAAACAACAAACTAAAATGAGAAAGGCCAGCAGAGAGAAGTTGATCATCTCTTCTGAGCTTCAAAACATCCTATTTAAAGTTCCACTCCTGACAGTCCAAAGAACCTCCAAGAAAAGTATGTAGCAAATTTTTTGCCCTGAATGTTCCCAATTTTACATTTGCTGAGTGAAAAATCATATGTCTATTTGTGTGCATTTCTTTTCATTCATTAAGATGAGAAATTGCCTCTTTTATGCAATCTGCTACTATTCAGATAGCAAAACATTGTGATGTCTGCTAGCAGGCTTGCTGGTTTTGGCTTTAGGAGGGGTTTTTTTTCCCCCCTCTCTTCCTGTGAGAGGAAAGCATTTCCCAAAGGATTTAGGCAATTTCATAAAACAAATGTAAAAACAAAGACACTTTTGTTTAAGGACTGAAGGTTTTGTTTTGTTTTAAGGGGGATGGAGAGGGAAGGAAAAGAGAAATGACACTGATCATCTTTCAATTAAGCAGGAAAAAAAGATCTCATTCCTAAAATAGAAACTTTGGTAACACAAACTTGGTATAATAAGCAGACCACCAAAAAAAGCCACCAGGATTTTTCTAAATAAACAAATTTATCACAACCATTAGTGAACACCTCAAACCATTACAGCAATGATCAGAAGAAAACAACATTTTCTCCCCAAACTGAATTGCTTATATTGTGCATTCCTATATGTTGTGCTTCATTAGAGCCAGTTTCTCCTTCTCCTCACACTCCATCAAACAGGAAGAAAGAGGGGGAAAAAGAAAACAAACCAAAAAAACCCAAACAAAACAAACAAAACTGAAACATGGAGCTTTAAATACATAAATATTTGGGGGATTCACTTCAGCTAGAACTTCTGAAGCTCAACCTAATATAGATCATCTCACTTAGTGAAACAGGACCCACTAATACAACAGGAGTAACCCTGGGAACCTGCACAGCAAATGTTGCAAGATGGGGACAACACTAACAATAAATAAAAGGAAAATCTAATTAAAACATCCAAAAACCTTCCCCAAAGCATGTGTAAAGGTCTTGCATGAAACTGGAGTGAGCAGAGCTTCTCAGCTGCAAATATTCCCCAAGCATTTATACAAATGCATTGCAGAAACCTCATATGCTGCAGAACTGGGACTCTAGTTTCTGCTAGCAGATATTAAACAATGCAATTAATTGATTTATCAGTAAGTTCTTACATATTGTGTCAAGTTTTATTCTGTCAAGAGAAGGGCAACAGTTAAAAGTGATCTTCAGTGAGAAAATCCCATCCATCCCAACAGAGCAAAAGCAATCCATGAGGTCCCATTCACACTGCCTGCCATTTAAATTCATTCAGGATTGTTGCTCACTGCAATTATCATTCAACATCCAGAACTAAGACACTTGGAGAACTCAACAGTAATACAGATGAGTAATATCACAGCTCAGAAAGGCAAAACAACACAGATAATAACAATCTTGCAATTAAACACAACATGCAAGGGAAATCTATCACATTTCAACTACTTGTACTTGCATGACTCATTTACAGATGCTAGTATTAAATCTGAATTTCTCCAAGGGTAGCCTTAAAGAATGTGCATGCATAGGAGGTGACAAGATATTCTTTTAATTAAGATATTAAAAAAACCCTGGTCTAAAACCAGTGGAGGTGGACTGCAGAAGAAATAACAGTCTGTCAAACAGATCATAGCAACATCACATTTAAAATCAAGTACAAATGTATGTTATCACCACCACCTCAAAAGTGTTCCACCCAACTGCTACTTAAGGGATTCCCCTCCCTCCTAGTTTAAGCTATGTGTATCTATATATGTATATATACACACAAGAGAAACCATTTAGTTTCTTGTGGCCTCTTGACCTCCCAAATGGTAACATGCAGAGATTAACTTGTCAAATAGAGAAAGACAACATACAAAGGTCATTAGGGATCCAAAGGTCTGGCTCCACTCATGAATTTGGGTAGTTATTCAAAATAGACTGCTCTGATACTGTGTAGAGGCCCTGGACAAAGAGGAACACTCTGTCACCAGTGGTCCTTTCACAGCAGAAGGACACTTCTTCAGCTCCTCTCTGCACAAAACACCACCATGTGGAAACCTGAAAGTTAAACCACTGGAAGGCTGCAGAACAACCTTTATTTATTTCCCCATTCTTCTGTCTACAGCTCTTCCATTTTGTTTTGACATTATGCAAGGCACCATGTAATTTACAGATACATCTAAAAGGTTTTCCTGCAGTTTGAAATGTGCTTTTCTAAACAGTGCAACCCCAACCAGCTAATAGATATCCCACAGTTGCATCCCAGCAATGAATAAAACATGAGCTTTCCAATTTAATTTAGACACAAGTTAATGTGCATACTGAGTTCATTTGTAATATAGAAGCATTTCTCCTTCATTTCCCTGTTCACCAGTTTCTTCAGTCACAGTATTTCCATAATTCTCATTTTCTCAAGCACATTTTCTCTCTTTCTGTGTGTGCATCTTTCAGGTTTTACCTCCATCTCATACACCACTTGCTCCAACCCATCTCTCTGCCTCCCAGCCAGACCATGTTCACCACAAACACAGTTCCTTACCTATTAACAAGAAGAAGGATATTCCTTTCCACTTGCTCAAGCTGCAGACAATACTGGATGCTGCTGCTATCTTCCCTGTCTAATAAAATCTTAAACCATTTCCTCCCATTCCTTAACACAGACTTTTCCAAGACCTCAAATTGTAACAGGAAATTATTTGAGTGATTTTGTTTTTAAAGAACACAGCAAAGCATCAGGAGACAAGTGCTCTGCTCTCTGATCTGCTACAGACTCTTTGAATTTAGGTTGAATCTCTCCTTTGTAGACCTGAAATAACTTTTCCACCTCATCCATTAATATTTGGAACTCAAAGGCTGTCAAGTGAACGATGCTGTACGAATGCAAAGCAGAGCCCTAGTTTCATCTTGTTAAATGACACACCCAGCAATCACATGAAGGAGCAACAGAAGCAAGTGAAAAAGCACAGTGAGTGACTACCCTAAAAAAGCTACCAAGACAATAAATTCTATTTACCCTGGGATTGTTAAATTATTCTTCTGATGGCTCAACACCATCTCTTCCCAGGTATTTCTTAGGGGGGATGCTGACACACTGAGCTCATTACACAGCTCCTCTCTAAATGCACATTCTTTATAGCAAACACCTAACATTTAATAGTTCAGATCTTTAATAAACTATGCTGCAAAGGAGTTTGCAACTGGATTATTTCTAAGGAATTAAGACACCTGCCTTATAAATTCAAAACACAAAGCAGTATCAAGACTCTGATCTTGCTTTGAAGCACAAACACACTCAAAGCACCTTATTTGTTCACTGATTCTTCTCAGGATATGTCCACACAGATGACAAGACATTCTTCTTCCTTTCTGAAGGGTCACCTCAAAACTTCCAGAAGTTTGACTGGGCATACAAAGCCCATTTACAGGAGATCTTGTAAATGGACAGACTCTGGTGCTATAGCAAAGACAAATTAAGTCAAGATGGTGTAGCCTTCAAACTACTCACAACATCATGACACCTTCTATGAGGCACATCTCTCTTCAGTGTGCACCAGAGAACAGTTTCTAGAGAAAGTGTCTGCACTGGCATATCTCATACCTCAATTACTCCTGGCTGTTAGGTCACAGTGGCCTTTGCCTAGCTCAGCACCAGCATCCATGCCAGGTACTACATCTGCAAAGAAACCCTAAAGTCCTCCAACAGGAGGATGGAGCCAGTGCCACAGAGCACTCCTAAGATCTAAGAGCATGAAATCAGGCAGAGGACAGATGTGGGCACACACTCAACAGGACAGCATAATCCTTTTATTTATTTACGGGTTCAGGGCAGCCACCCTGACCTCCAGCCTGAACATCCATTTATGCCTTTTCTGTCCCACACATATTAATTTGTGGTTATCTTCAATATTTTATGAGTTATACTTGATTCCACTCCATTATGCAGTAATAAGAGAAGAAAAAACAGCAGCTACTAATGCCATAGATGGGGAGCTTTACTTGGTATAAATTCCATTCACCATCAAGTGATTGTGCAATACATCACCACCAAAAATAAGTATTTTTGCTTATCACACCTTAATCACTGAGGTGTTTTCCACTTCTGTTCATTAGCAGTGAAGACTGAACCATAAAAGTTATGGTGCCTTGAGTTACCTGAACTGCTCATTTTCTTAACAGTCACATGCAAACTTAAACCACAAACTGGCACCTAAGAGACACACAGCTGGGAAGGCACCCAAAATCTGACACTTTTAGGAAACTCATTTCAAATTCCCTCTGTACAATATCCCAGCATCCACTCAACAAGCCACCAACTCACCCTCCTGTGCATCAAGATTTTAACCCAAAACTACAGAGGAGCCTTCACTTTATGACCCTTCCTCACCTCCAAGAATTTGCCCCAGGGAATTTAGAAGCAGCTGCTATCTCCTTTCTCTGCCATGACTAAGCTACAAAAGCCAGCATAACTTGTATTGTGTTCCCTCACCTAACTCCAGACTGTTCTTGCCCCATCACCTTTGTAGCTTGGATGTCCCTGTATGTTCTCCACTAGAATTTAGTATTTTCTGTAGACAAGTGACCAGAGCAATCTATAGTATTTAACATGAACAATCCCTAGAGGTTCACATAATAACTTGCCTATCTCTACAGAAAAGCTCTCACTGAGGATCACATTTGCTCTCATTTCATGCTCACCATCAAATAGCCACCCCTGTTTGACTACAGCATTCAGGCCTTTTCCTTCCAGGCCTGTTTCAAGGGATGACCTGCCAGCTGATAGCAGATGTGTTGCTAACAATCACTCAGTAGATAACTTTGCTTTCAGAGCTATTTAACTTCCTCTCATTCCTGTTGCTTCAGTCATCACAGACATTCGGTTCTTCCTGGGCAATAACTCAGCCCCACTCAGTCCTGACTATTTCCCAACTCTGCCTCATCAGCAACCATCCTCTGCATGTAGTTATCTCTGCCAGAACAGAGAAGTAAAAAGACCAGTCCCCACTACTATTGATCCAGAGCAATAACTCCTTCATCCATGCAGAGCCAGGAGACCCCTCACCATTCTCTAGACAAGCCCCATACTTACAGTTCAGTCATTTTCAGTGCCATGTCCACCATGGTGTAAGTACATTGACCTGAAGCCTTTTGTCTAGGACATCCAGCATTTAACCAGTAATAATGTGACTTTAGTCCTCTATGACCTAATTGTGGCAAGCCCATGATGCATTTTATCCTATTTCCCACTTATCTTTGTACACTTAATTACTTTTTCCATTTCAAACTTGTTCTAAATCCTTGAATACTATCGAGACCAGAGTAAAATGTGTGAAGATTTCACTCTCCTCTCCTTTTAAAACAAATACCAGCATACTACTTTTGCTATATTGCTATCACAACTACTGCATTCAGCTTGACAGATAACAACCAGCTCTTTTTTCTTCCTCCACCTGGCTCATGTCCTGCACTAACTCAGAGATCCTTTGCCTTCTTAGTTTGACTGCATTAAATCTGGAAGCAGGCATGAAACATTTTTTCTGGTCATTTCTGTTTGGCACCCTGTCTTTCTTCCACAGTCAAGTCCTCATCCCTTTCTAAAACGAATTACAAATGCTAATTTTGAAGACATTAGGTGTACTTTTCAACTATAACCTGGTCCTCACAATATCCTAGCCAAGTTCTCTTCTTTTTATTTTTTTTCCCCTTTTCATCTTAAATTTCTTCATGCTCTAGCTTTTGGCAGTTCATGTGCTAGCCCTGCAGTTTCTGCTCTCCTATGATCAATTCCCTCCTTCACTTCATTCCTTACAGGTTTTCCAGTAACTTGCAGTATCTTATTCTCGCAGCAAGGTCTAACAGCTCCACTTGGCAAGCTTTTCCTCCTCCTTAAAATGCAGCTTCCAAGAAGCTGTTGTACCTTCCACTTAAAGACAGTCCAAGCCTTTTCCTTTTGTGCCTTTTTTAATCCTCTAACTCCTACAGGTCTTCAACCCTGTAGTCTTCCCAAACTAGTTCCTCTAACTTCTCAGAACTTGCCATGCTATAATAAAACTTCCTTGAAATAAAAGCACTTTGCAGCTGACATATACTTATAATTCAGTTTAATTTAAAATTATTAACTTGTGGCTAATCAACACATGTGCTTAAGGCCTTGTGGAATGGAGCTCTAAGCTAGCAGTGAAAGGCAAGACCCAGCGTCAGCCACAGAGAGACCAGAGACATTCCTTACTCAGAGTTCAAAGATACACCCTCTAGATCTGAGCAGGCTGTAAACAGGAGCCTTCATTTACTCAGCATTCCACTCCAATTAATGGATAAAATCTACCCTCTGATATCTCCTCTGCTGATTTCCAATTAGCTATGTCACCACTGGGAAACAAACCTCCAAAAGCACATTTAAGAAAGCCCTTCCTTTTGGACACCAGCACAGCATCTCAAACACGCCCTGCAGCTCTGAGTGACCAGGACACATTTGCAAGGCTACATTCTGCAATTTGACTCGGTTTTCCCTCACTAAACCAATGTTAGCCCTCCAGATTTTAGAGCATAACATGAACTTTCAACAGAAAATCATCTCCCATCCACTGGAAGGCTGTGCCCATATTAAATGCCTCCAGCAACAATTTGAGAGCTGACTTCTCCACCACAAGCCCATAAGGAGCAGGGAAGGAGAGCACTAATGGCCAAGTGCTACAGCAGGACGTGGAAAGAACAGCTCCAGCAAAGCAACAGCAAATGATTTCCATCTGAATCTGGAAAACACCCTTTCTCTCTTAACTTTAGCTTGTGATACAGTTTTCTCAACATGGCTGCACTGGCATGAAGGCAACCTAGGTCTTCTGTGCAACAGCATGAACTTGCTGGCACAGGCTATCAGTTCCATCGAGGCAGTAAATCACACTAACCACCACATTCCTGGTATACCTGCATCTACACTGCGGCACACAGGCACCTGCCTGCTGCCTCTTGTTCACAGAGGCTGAAACCCACACAGAGGAAACTCAAGTCCTCAGCATGAAATAGCAATTGACATCCTAAGTTACTAACACACCTAAAATGAGGACCTGGCAGGGCGTACACCTCTGTCAGCTCCAACAG
The DNA here is from genome assembly GCA_013399015.1 of Galbula dea. Classification (NCBI taxonomy): domain Eukaryota; kingdom Metazoa; phylum Chordata; class Aves; order Piciformes; family Galbulidae; genus Galbula; species Galbula dea. Next base: position 1,563,994 of record VWZX01000455.1, read on the forward strand.
CCCCACACCACACAAGGGCTGCCCACAATCCCTGAAGGACTGATGGTGGTCTCTGCACCCACCTCCCTTGGCCACCCATAGGTCCATCTCTCCAGGAAAGACAGTCATACTGCTGGTGCCTTCTGCTCTCATGATTGGTCTCACTAGCTCAAGCCAAGCCTCTGCAGAAATGGGGTGTTCAGCCACCCTCTGAACTGAGGAGCATGGCACCAGACACTTAAAAGAGCAATTAATATTGTTAGTCACATAAGAGGAAATAACACATCACCTTTTTACTCCAGAAGTACTTAAAAGTGGTTTATCTTGTTAATTCTAGGTCAGTTGAGCACATGTGTGGTATGGATTACACTGACCCTTTTAGAGCTCTCAACATTTTTACAGAAGTAGGACACTCAGCATCAGACACAAGCCAAGCTGCACACCTCCTGTGAGCCAGGAGCAACCAACAGAACCAAGGACAAGGTGCTTTTCCAAAGCGTAGCCCTCATGGCACACCAGTATGAATGTGGAATGAATTAAAAACGCCTAACCTGGCCCAGTATCACATTAAATCAATACAGGCATCCTCACCAAAAGAGAAAAATAACAAGGAAGCTGAACTGAAGCAACCTTTGCAGAGACACCCAACAAACCGGTGGCAGATTTACAAACAGAGCAGGTATTTACAGCTAAGCGATAGAAAGGTCTGCATTAGAGATAAACATTGCCTCCCTGCTTACCAAACACAACAGCATTGTCATTTTAAGCACAAAGGAGATGTTTCATCCTTAAATATCCAAACACAGTAACTGCAGACTTGAAATACAGACAAGGATCAACATGCAAATGACCATAAAATCCAAGCTTCAGAAAGTTACTACTATGATTCACTGGAGATGTTAATGTGCCAGGTCTTTGAAAGCTTTAACCTTTTTCTCTGCCCTTATATCAGAACCTGGGACACAAATAATTCCATTGCTTCCCCTTCTTTTCGTAGAATAATAGAAAGGTTATAGAGTTGGAAGGGAGCTGAGTTAGGGAAGAAATATACACAGGAGGCGAAATATACATACTTAAATAAATTACCTTTTGGCTAAACCTCCTCCCCTTCTCCTAACCGAAGTTCTCTTTAGGTCAAAGAAGCCCTTTGACTCGATCCCAGGGCCGGTTCCAGGCGGTACTATGACAGATGTAGAGTAGACCCCGAGGAGCAGGGTGGGCACAGACCCCCACCCATGGCGCAGATGTCCATGTGCTCAGCCCCCCGACCCCCCAATGGGCATCCCGGGAAGAAACTTCACACTTGGCACCGACTCGGGGCAATTCCTCGGAGGAGTTACTTCGACACCTATCCCTCCCAGTGTTTTTCTCCTGGGCCATATGTTTAGGGTTTTTTTAATTCCCCCTTAACGTTAAGGAGGAATTTCAGAGAAGCCAAACGGCTCTGCCCGCCTGTACCGCTCGCAGGAGCTGGGGAGCCGGAACCGCCTCCCCCCGCGGCAGGGCACGAAGCCTTCTCAGCCCCGGGGGCATCCACCCCGGCACCTACCCCACGGGGGCAGCTCTCTCTCACCAAAGGGAGCTACCCCCACTCCTCCATCCCCACCCCGACCCCCGGCGCAGAGCTGAGCAGGGCACAGGGCGGCTCCTTCCCGCAGCGCCCGGTGAGAGCGAACCCCTCGCCTGTCCCCGGGGCGGCACAGCCCCGCACCCCCTTCACCAGACGCCTGCCGGGGCTGATCTTGGGAAAGGGGACCGGGGGTCCCGCCCCCCAGCAAGCTAGGGAAGGGCTTGCGGGACGGCGCCGCGCTAAGCCCCCAGGGCCCCCAACGGCGCAGCGGGCAGGCCTGGCTCGGTGGCTCGGTCCCACGCCTCGCTGCTTCCCTTACCGTGCTCGGGAGCCTCCCGCAGACAAGCGAGGCTGAAGCAGAGCAAGCCGGGGCCGAGACAGCAGCAGCCACCACCGCCACCGCGAAGAGGAGGAGGAGCAGGAGTAGGAGGAGAAAGAGGAGGAGCCGGGGGGCGGAGGAGCCGAGCGGCTGGCAGCCTCCCGACCGCCCTTCGACACGCGGAGCCGGGCGGCCGTGGGGCCCGGAGCGCGGGGGCTGCCCAGGGACAGCAGAGCCGGCGGGCCACTCAGGCAGGGCAGGATCGCCTCTTCCCCTGCTTTTTTTCCTACCCCTGCCTCTTTTCCTTCCCTTTCCTGCCCCGCACAAAGGGAAGCCGCCGCCGCTGCCGCCTTTGTTCGGCCGAGCGTCGCCCGGGAAGGGAAGGGAGGGCAGTGGTACACTGGGAGCTACTCCCAACTAAAGGTTGTTCCTCCGGCCCCGACAGGCAGAGGGTATAACTTCAAGGGAGGTTAATTTGGGTCTGTGATGAAAAAAACTCCTCCACCTGTGCCAAAACGCTGCTCGGCAGCCAGCACTGAAAGTCAGCCTACACGCAGTGCTTCAGCTGCTTGTTTATGCCTCGGGAGCTGAGTGGTGACTCCTGTTCAATTAAAGGTGGTTTGTTTCATCGCCGAGGGTAGGTGGGATCGTGGAGGCTGGTTTCGTAGCGTTCTGCACTTGGCAAGCACCAAGAACTATTACAAAGATGAATTTCAGATACACCTTTTTCCTATTCTGGTAATACACAGGTTTTCTTTCAAAGGTTGCCACTCATCTGCCTATTGATCTGCACATCCAGTTGCTCACTGATGCACCTTTTGAAAGCAGTACTCCATTACTTACTGTATAAACATTCTCCAGCATTCCCCATTTCATTTCTTAATTCAGGTACTCGAGTCACAGAAGCATTTTGTTGAGAAGAGACCTTCCAGATCATCAAGTCCAACTGTTAACTCAGCACTGCCAGATCACCACCAAACTGTGTCCCTCAGCACCACACATCTACATATCTGAAATCCCTCCAGGGATGCTGACTCTACCACTGCCCTGGGCAGCCTGGACCAGGGCTTGACAATACTTCCAGTGAAGAAATTTCTCTTAATATCCAACCTAAACCTCCCCTAGGACAGCAGAAGAAACTGACAGACTTAGAAAAGCCTCCTATAAAGCCTAGTTAGCCTTCAGTCACTTATAGGGGGTGAAATGAGCAAAATAACTCAGCCTTTAGGACCATCTATCTACAAATGACCTTTTAAAAAGGCAATAACCAGACTGTCTTAACTTCAGTTATTAAGTGAGAAACTTATTGACCAAGCAGCCTCCCTTAAAAGCTCTTTCTCCTAATGTTCATTAAGCCCCAGCAGTGAAAAGATCCCACCTGGATATCCTCACCTTTTACACAGAGTTCTGCTTCCCAGGCTGCAAGGGGCAGGGTAACACAGGGCTTTTGGTGCTAAGCCAGCTCCTTGAGGTTAGCACTAAACCAAGTTGCTTTGGAGTGCTTTTAAGAAACAAGTGCCTTATCAGTTTCCCTAGCTATTGCCTAGAAATTATCTATGAGGCCCAGGAGGTGCCTGTTGCAAGGCTTAGGTGTGTGGGGAAAGAGAGGAACCTGTAGTGCTTGGGCTCCTCCATATCATTACCAAGGACCTTTTGCTTCCTTCCCAGTAGCATGGCCACATTACAGAACAGGAAAGAGAAGTGATTTGAACCTTGGCTTCTGTGGTTTTCTTGGGGAGGGGAATACATTTTTTTTTGGTTTATTTTAAAATTTAATAAAGGAATTTGAACTGATGTCCTCCTGAGTGTTGGGGGGGGGGCAAAAGTCTGAAAATGTAGAACAAAGTAGTAAATGTGGAGAAGCCTGCCTGAGCCATCAGGCAGCTTTAAGTAGAGCCAATGTGCTAGAAGCATGAGCTACATCACATATCCTGCTTTAGTCACTGGGGACAGGGGCATTTGTTGCTCTGCTCAATAAGGTTACTGAGAAACAGCTGACACTTCTTAAAACTGATATAATTAACACAGGTTCTCAAGGTTGTCTTCTAATGCAGCACAACACAGTGGTGAAGACAATCTCTGTCCACCTTAAATAAGTTATTGTTCACACTGCTTGAATCTGCCATTAACAGAAAGTCTCCATCTCACAGCTGCTTCTAAACCTAAGGTCTGCTTGCATTTGAAGAGAATTTCAGTTGTATTTTGGCATTGCATATGCTATTCACAAAGTCACCTGTAACTGAGGCTGAGAATGAAGCAGCTCATGTCCCTCTGTTCAGCTCTGGAGGCCTGGCTGTGGAGTGTTTGGGGTTTGGATCTGTCCTGCTTGTGTAAACTTTCCTGTAATGATCAATATCCCCTTCAGAATGCAGACTGCTGCTGGAATCACTGCAGCACTCAGCCTGAATTAGCCTCAGCCACTCTAATACTGAACCATGTAGCTTTCCTCCCTTGCCCCTACACCTGCAGGAGGTATTCACTCTCAAGTCCCTGCAGTCTGCTGACCAGGAGGTGTGAACTGAGGTCAGCAACAGCCTCTGTTCTGGGGCCAAGCTGTAACCTGCAGCATCTGCACCAACACCAGGTATCTTAGTGTACTCATCCTTGTTTAGATCCATGAGTGAGGCATGTGCAATGATTTCTGCTGGTTAGCCTGGTCTGCTTGCTCCATCCAGCCATCACCTTGGCCACACCTGCTGAGGTGGGAGTGAGATGGCTGGAGAAAAGCACCTCTGTAACCATCACAGCTGGATCAGCCCATGCCTGTGCATCACTGGGCTGTATGTGCACGTTCAGCAAAACTCACTGAGCAGTATTGCACAAAAGAAAGGCCAAGTTCTCCACATCCAGCTGCTCACACAGACAAGATGGTGCAGGATGTTCTAGTCCTGCACTTGTGCAATGGGCATTATCTTTTATGCTGTAGAAAATGTCTGAGCAACATGTTAGTGGGGACTCTAAATGTTGCAGGTATGTAGGAGTGCTGGGAACAGGGATTTCTCAGTACTGTTTGAGTCAAGGGACTGATAACAAAGGGATGTAGGAAAGTCATGCTGAGTCATTCTTCTGGTGCTCAAATGCCATGAGAAACAAGCCAGAGAAACCCCCTTCTGAGCTCCATGAAGGCCTCAGCACTACCAATGAGGACTTGCTGTTGTCTTCCCTCAGTCATTGCACTCTCCTCGTCAGCTTGAACTTGGCTTGATTCAGGATCCAGCACGAGGCCTTAGTTTTGTTCCTGTTTTTCTCTGCTGTCACCTTGGGATTTGCTTACAAGATTGTTATGGTTGTGTTTACTTCATGGTTTCAGAAGGTGTGTGGAGATAAACCCAGCCAAAAGGGAGGAACTGAAAGGGGTGATGCCACGACTACATCATCTAACATCCTGCCTCAAGACATGCAAGCAGAGAACTAAAGACATGTCTGCTCCTTTTTCCTACATACAGCTACTAAGAGAACACAGACCCATTAAAGCTGAGCCAGACAGATATCAGTTCTTTAATAAGCCTTGGCCTCCTAAGTGCCTCAGGAAAATTGTTATAAGAAATACCATATGATTGCCCAAGAACAAATGAGATATGCTTTTAAACACCCTTTATTACTAACATTGCATAAGCATTCCAACAATCAAATCTAACAGTTTGTTATCATTGTTGCAATCCCTTTGGCTTAGGAGCAGCAAGATGAATAGCATGTCATCTCTGTTCTCAGCAAATAGCTGCCTGCCTTTCTAAACAAGGCTGTCAGGATCCATTCTCCACACACATTTGCAAATTATATCCATTGGCTATGTGTCTGCAGGCATATTTCCTCTGCTGCTAGGGGAACGGTATCCTCACAGCAGTTTTATATCTCACCAACATCATAATATTGTCAAGGAACAGGCACCTTGGGAGCTATGGCTTGACTTCACTATGTCTCCTACAGACCCCTGTGATGACAAACATGCTTATTACTGAGTTTACAAACATTTAAACCCAGCACATAAATGCACTCCAAGAGAGATTGCCTGATGGCTCCAATAAACAAGAACCACACAACCTTATAGGATGCCATTACACCCTTCTTTTAGCCCTAAATCTGTTACAGGTAGTAAGAAACTTTTAGTTACATCTCTGAACATCCTATTTGCTTTCTATGTATTTACCTGTCATTGCAAAACACCTTTCCACTGACAGCAGGCAGCTCAGAGAAATCCAGGAGTGAGAAGTGTCCATATGTGATATCCTGACATCAGCCCTGGGCCCTCATCCCAGCACCAGCATTTTCCTTGCTGACTGGCAGGAGGAATTCACTTTAATTCCTTGACACAGTTTAACTGTGTGTAATGTGATAATAACCCTCCTTACTTCACAGAGGAGGAGAGAAAATTAGTTAATGTGTGCCCTGTGCTTTTAGAATATAGAGTGAATTATGAGCTTAATACTCTAATTTCAGGCCTCCCTTTGGCATTCCACGAGTTTTGAATTGTATTTAATCTGCATAGCACATGCAGAGGACAAAACTGGTAGTCACTGGCATTTTCAGAAGGGGGAATTCCCTTTGATATGGCAAAACCTCTGACCAAACCTCTTTACCAATAATAGAAAATCTGTTAAAATAGTGATATTTGAAGTGGTGTCATTTTGTTGATTTCCCTTCCAAAAGTCAGCCCATTTTTCATATAGAAACATCTGTCATGCTAATTTTGACATTTTAGGTTAATGATGTGTAATAAAATAATGCCATTTCAACAGAGAGTTCTAATTAGTTGCCAGTAACACAATTCAGTCCTGTAATAATGGCACATTTTGTGTGTGAGGAGAACTGCCTTGTTCTCATTACAGGGCCTAAAACCACAGAGCATCACATTTCTCATTGTTGTAGCAGAGGAATGGAGGAACACACTCATGACCACATGAGGGGATGACACAGAATAACAGAATCAATTACAGATAGAGAATGTGATGGCACTAAGCTGCAAAGCAAAATGTATCCATGGAAAAAGCTCTCACCCTATTTCTGTCTTCCTATCACCCTGCAGCTCTGGCTCTTTCCCAGCTCTCCAACACCAAGGCAGGAGTTTCTTCTCATCAGCTAATCAAGCCAGCATGTGGAATGATGCTGGCAGGGAAGGCTGGACCAGAAAGGGAGATGAGAAAGCTCTGGCAGTTCCTACAACACACAGTAAACACTAAGGGAGAGTCACCATGGGAGTTATTTATTGCCTTTTGCTTTCTCCTTTAACTACCAGGAGCTAGAAAATTCAAGATCAAGAGAGATGGGTCAATATTGCCCATGTCAGCTTAGTACTGTTCAAGCCAGCTGAGATGTGATGGGGGTGGCAGGGTGAGTAAAAGCAGAAGCTGTGAGTTCTGATTTTGGGGTCTCATCATGATTAAAGTGGATCTAGTTTTGTTGCAGGTGTTGTGTGAGGTGCAGAACTAGCTCAGAAAAGCAGAAACCAAAGGAATATTAAAAGGTGAATGTGAAGTGAGTCATATGTAGCAAGGAAAAAATTGTTATTTAAACTATAGCATATGGAAAGAAAGATGGACTAATAATAATCTTTATTTCATGGTATCTTTTGTACTTGTACCATTTTCCAAGTATGAGGGCAGGTCAGTTATACTGCAGTACTTTGCAATCAAAGTAACTCACTGATGTGACAAGGAAAAATCTCAATCAAAGGCTGAGCTATAAGGTTAACACATGAAACCTTGCATTGCCCTTACAGCTATGTGCATTGTTTCCTCTTCCCTTTCATTGAGGGTGGTTAGGCATTGACCCAGGCTGCCCAGGGCAGTGCTGGAGTCACCATCCCTGGAGGGGTTCAAAAAACATGTAGAGGTGGCACTTTGTGACATGGTTAGTGGCATGGGGGTGTTGAGCCAACAGTTAGATGTGATGATCTTAGAGATCTTTTCCAACCTCACTGATTCTATAATACTATGACTCCATGCTTAAAGCACCCTGCAAGAAGGAACCCTTGCCACTTCCTCAAGAACTTCATCTGGGAGAATTGCTGCCCTGAACCAGCTCTTTCCTATTTTTTTCTTCCAGACTACATGAAGAGGAGTCCAGAAGGTTAATGGTGTTAAGTTGCATGAGAAGTTTCTCTTCCCCTTTTGTTCAGAGCTGGCAGCAGACCTCTTGTCCCCTCCCTGCACCCCAGCTGGTGCAGGATCCTATCCCAGTGCAGGGTGATTCTCATTAACATCAGTAAGGCTACCAGAGAGAGGTTATTTAAAGCTGCTTTTCAGAATATAAAACTACCCCACCTTCCATGGCTTGCTTTTGCTTTCTCACGTGGTTTCTCTGCCAGGAACAGCTCAGCAGGCAGCACAATGTGACCTTACTCATTGTCTAACACCAAATGTGCAATGCCACCCTGGTACTCACCTGCAATCTTCCTGCATTGGAGCTGCAGCTGCATTCCAGGCACTGCTTCCTACCAAACCCTACACCAAACACCCTGGCAAGGGCAGATTTAAATATATATGTATTTCTATGTATCTCAACCCATGTTACTGCACTGGAGCTGCTCAGAAGGGGCTCATCACCCCCTCAGAGTTCTCAGCTCCTGCTGCTTGTAGTTGTGGGGCTCATGCTTATATAGTGCATGTGGGTAGTGACTGTGTCCCTTTCTCTGCTGGGTAATCCAAGAGCTTCTTTTGACAGCTCATACATGAAAAGGGTTTGTTATTTTTTGGAAGTGTAATGGTAGAGGTTTTTAGACTAGACTTTGGGCCAGGGTGTCAGTGGAGAGGCTCTCTGGGGATTTGTGCATTGGAAGTGACAAGCAATGAATAACAGACATCAGGCATAAGTAATATTTGTAGTCTGACTTTGGTGTGTTATTCTTAAAAAGAATCCAGTCTGGAAATACAGTCTGCAGTTGTTAGCTTGAAAGGAAGGAGAGGGGATGAGGACAAACACAGAAGAGAGAAATGAATGACCAATAAAAGGAGAAGAAGCAAGCAGGAATAAGCTAATAACCAGAAAAGGGAGTGGGACTATTAAAAGAGAGAATATACTTACAAATGGATCAAAACTACTGTAAAATTGAAAAACAAAAAGCAGGAGGAAAAAACTGAAGATGAAAAGTATCACAATGTAACAGATCAGGATAAAAACCTGAAGGAAGTGTTTGTAAACTTAGTCTGAATTCCTAGATCCAGGCGACAATAGCTCCAGCACCCTATGGAATAAAGATGCTTTTGTGTGTTGAAGTCCTCAGTGATTGTGGGTCACTTGAGTTTGCCAAAGAAAAGAATCCTGTGAAGTTACTTAAAATGTACAGGGGGAGTGGGTGGGGTGATGGCTATGTGTAGAGGAGAAGCAATTTGGATGGTGATGAAGTCACACTGTAAAACAAATATTATGTTTAACCCCCAGAGGAACAATGCAGTTATTTCAGCAGGAGAGGAGTTATGCAAGGGAAGAGGATTGAATGAAGTTGTGAGGCTCTTTCAGTGACTCCAGTGAAGTTGTTGACTCCATTTTCATTCAGACTTTGTGCTTTTCTGTGTTCATTATCTGTAGACTGATGGTGATGAGAGCAATAAGCTCTAAGGTATGTACTTTGCTGTAATCTTTATTCACACACTGCCCATTATTTTCCTTGAAAGCAGGAGCAGGTATAATCTACAACACATCTTTAAAATCATTGAACTGTTTTCCAAAAGGAAACATTTTACAGCAGGGAACCAGAAGAAAGAGAGATGAGGGGCTTCCAGAAGTCCATGGCTGAGGAAGTGTATCAGCTCCCACCTGGTGGTCTGGTTATCACCCTCAGCCAGCAATTATACATGGAAGAGTTGTCAGATAAAACTTCATAGCAGTCAGAACTCTTTTTCAACATATTGGATAGGATAACTGGGAAAGTGTGCAAGTCAGCATGTTTAAATATCCTAAATGATGGAAGAGACACATTGTCTATCCATGAGGAAAACAAAAACCACAAAACAAAACCAAACCACAAACAAAAAGAAACACAACAAAAGACCTCAAAAGCCCCAAACCCCAGGCTTTTAGTCTTGTGTTACAGCAATTGAACATCAGCTGCCTCCTTTCTGAACTTAGCTGTTCCTATAGTTCTTATTTTCTGCTGTTAATAACAGCAGAAAAGCCATAGATGATTTTAGGAGGGGATGGAGCTGAGGCTGGGTCTAGTGGGATAGGAACCACACTCAGTTCTGCTTCCAGAGAAGCTGCAGGTGCTAAACAGCATCCAAATGCTGGTGTTTCCACAGCTGGAAGTGGAGATGCTACTTTTGAAACATGCTTCCTGTCCTTCTCTTCCTGGATCTGAATAAATATTTGTTATTTCCTCTTTGACACAGCCTCTGCAAAATGATATGAGAAAGTGTGTAAATAGCAGGGAGATCTTGGCAGGATTAACTAAAGGAGTAATGTATTGCTTAGTTGATTGCTGTGTGTATTTATTTTACACCAAGCAGATTTGCTGTAGGTGTTTTGTGGAAATGGAAATGTCTTACAGAATTCTCTTTCAAAGGGTGTCCAAAAGAGCTACAATTTTTTTGTGTGTGTGAGGAAAAGAACATATGGAATATATGGTGTAGCACCACAATAACATGACAGAAACTGAAAGTGTCTCCCAGAAAAGAATTGGCCATAAAAATATTTATTCTTTGAATAAATGTATTTAAATGTTTAAATTTGTATTTATTCTTTCTTTCCCAGAATTCCTGGTATTACTCCTAAAGCAATTCCCAGATATTCAAGTGGAAGAAACATCTTATTAAAGTTGCCTTATACAAGGATAGATTCTGCTTTGCTCATCAACCATTTTTCACTGGCAACAAGGAGGTTTTATGTGAATGAAATAATGGGAACTGTTGGTGCATGTGAAGAAAAATAGGGTTCTTGCATTTTACACCCTGTTAAAAGAGCCCTGACATAATTCAGAGCTGCAGCAAACCCTCTGTGCAATATTTAATGGCATATTGTCACAAACTACAGATGAAACTTTACTTCCAGTCATAATTCCTAATTTTACAGTGTTTATTACAGATATAAAGCACAGCCTGAGAGCAGGAGCATGGCTGTGGAGGGATGCCTCAGACTTAACTGATGATTACTTCATGCTTTCAGTGGTAGACTTCAACTCCTAGCCAAGCTTTCCCCTGAATTTGGACCAGATATATGTCATATTCAGAATCTGTTCAACAAATATGGGCAGACCACTGTTAGCTTTCTGGGAATTATTTGGTATTAATGCTGCAGATTTCACTGTAAGCATATATTCAAGAGGTACATTCCAGTACTGATAAGTTCAGTGCTCCACTAAGCAAATAGTCAGAGATATGGGAAATAGAGGAGAAAGCTGCACACAGCTGATTTCAAGGAAAGACATGAACTCATGTTCTTGCCTATTAAAGCTTCTGACTTCTATTTATCATATGCCTTAGTATATTATGCTCTACCCTACTTACTTTGACCAAACTGTTATTAATATGTTTTATTCATAGAAGAAAGTGACAAAACTCTGTTGCTAATCCTCCTGACTCCAGAAGAAATCATTACTTGTTTGCTGGGCTATAATATGGATTTTCAATAATGCAGAAGAAAACTGGTGTCCTTTGGTAATGGAAGCCTCCATGGAAAACAACTCTTCTTTGGCAAAAAGGGATCCCAGATCTTTCTAAAATCCACAGGATGTTGAAAACTTTTGGGGATTTCAGGTGTGAGCTTTACATGTGCCAGGCTTGTCCCATTGCAGAGACATCACACCAGCAAGGAAGGGATGGCTTTGGACCCACCAAATAGAGCCTGTGGGGAGCCACAGGCTCTGTCCTTTACCTCTTCATTCCATTTGAGGTTGATTTGTAGCAACAGCTACTTTGTTTTGCTGAAAAGAATTTAAATATACCAGGCAGGAAATCCTGCTACAACTGTCAAGTATCTTGAGTTCAGTCCCTGGTGGGGTTTTGAGAAACATGAAGCATATAATATTAGACTGGCTAATAAGCAGGCCCCAAACATCTGCTGGTGCTTTAATAATTCTTTTTCTTGAGCAAAAAGGAATTAACATTTCAGTATTCTAGTGCTTTGTGCCTTCTTGTGCCTGCCTTGGCACCCTATTAAACCAAACCAATCCAAAGCAGCCCTGTTCTGTCGAGATACAGTCCTGAGTTACAAAGAGCAGGTCCAGACCTCACTGTGAACCAGATGCAGATCTTGGTTATCATCCCCAATCTCTTCCCAGTCAGAAAACAGAGAACAAGCTAAAAGTCATAAATGTTTGGGGGAAAAAAATAAATTATTGTCCCCAAACTTTTTGTTTCTCTAACATTGCTCTAAGGCCAAATAGATTTCCTCCTAAGAAAAGACAGAGCCTCTGTTTTGGATCTTTTGATCCCCTATTTTGCTATTTTATTTCAAAGTTAGACCCACTCTTTTCTGAATCACTGTCCTGCTTTATGGGACAAATTCCTACTGCTCCTAAGAAATCTTATCTCATCAATAACTATCCTCCTAGGCCTTAGGTGACTTTAAATGGAAGTATCTGTTCCCTTTGTGTGCTCTCTGAACCTTCTTGCCAGAGGTAATCTTGACATTTTGAAGCATTCTATTTTCTTTTTCTCCAACTTCAAAGTAATTTGCACCATTGGCTCTGGAAGAAGGTTTGCTGAGTTTAAATAATCTGTATTTCTACTATTAAGTCTTTGCCATTACATGTACCACTAGTAGAAAAAGTGATGGAAACTCTCTCCACCTGAATTAAACTCAATCATAAAAAGGTGCTAAATGCAAAAGTGCTTGAAAGTCTTTTCAGTGATGCCCAGGGGGAAAAAAGAACAGAACACAAAATAAGATCATTTCAGCTCCCATGCCTCTGGGGAGCAACTGGGAATCAATCACAGAATCACAGAGTATTAGGAGTTGGAAGGGACTTCCAAAGATCATCTAGTCCAACCCCCCTGCCACAGCAGGATTCATACCTATGGTTATGGCAGAAGACAGAACCAAAACAACTCCCTCTCCCTCCTGAAAAACTGCAGTTGTACCATGGCAGGAAAATCAGGGAATGAGGAAAGTGTTGCTTTCTGCACCTTTTCTTCATGAAATTGTAAGTAATGATCTGAATAACAGCAGGAAATAAACTGATCCTTTATGGTCCTTCAAAGCTTGAAAGAGGATTTTTTCAGGGACTTCCATGTGAACCCAAGTCTCACTGACTTTCAGGCACTTAAGGCACTTTTGGAAACAGGGCTGCATAACAGATTTTCTCTTGGGACATTTAGAAAGTGGTTCTTAGGAGGTACAAGCCCAAGGAACACAACAGCTTAGGAAATTTTTACCATGAAAGACAAAGAAAAGATATGAGATTCATTCACTTCTCATAATATACCATAATTCTCCTGGAAAATGATAAGAAATCTGAAATCCATAATGTTGTAAACAACAGAAAATGCAATTATTGTAGAGTTAAATAAATTCTTCATTTATATATATCTGTTTACTCCCAACACAATATGCAGTATGGCTGGTTTGTAAGTAACCAAAAGTGATGGATGTATGTATGCTGAGTCATATCTACAGCTGGGTTACAAGATAATAAATGAAATATGCTAATAATGCAGGAAAATAGTTGCTAGCAATCATTTTTTCTGATTTATGGAATGAGTGTATCATATATTGATAACCATTCATTCTTAAATAGTGTAAAGAAAAAACAAAACCAAGAAAAACCAGCATATCAAAACAAAACCAAGAAAAATCAGCATATCAAAACAAAACCAAGAAAAAACAGCATATCAAAACAAACCCATGTTTCATTGGAAGCTCTTGTTTCCATAGAGCAGCTCCAGGAGTTAATGAAGACATTATTATCTGAAACATTAATCTGATACTTGTGTTAGAAGAATTTGGGGGGGAAATCACTCCCTAATAATAAAGCTGTTGCTAGGAGGCCTGCAGAAACCTGGACCAATTTGGCTTGGAGAAACAGATAATCAGTACTTTAGCACTTTCCTCCTAATGTGCCCCTCGTGCTTTTCCCCTGGAGCAGGAAATCAGGGAGTGGAGAATAAATCTCCATTCTGATTGTTTACAGAGCATAATGAGGGCCTCCAGCAAAGAAATGCATCATTTGCTTTATACCTGCAGCTGAACTGCAACACATCCCATCAGATAGCCTCAGAATACCTTTGGAGATGATAGGTACAAAAAGCCCTCAGCTGAGCACACCCTGATCTTGCAGGGGGTATAATTCTTCAGAGGAAAGTTTGAAACTCTCCATCTGGAGAGTGTTTCTGGTCCTTTCAGATTTGGTAGCCCTGGCCTCATATTTCTGTTCTCTCATTTTCTTCCTCATTCTCCTGTGTTACACTTTCTGAGTAACACCTGATCCAGATCTCTCAGCTCCTCCTTTTCCCAAACCTTGCTTCTTCTCTTCCTTTTTTTTTTTTTAAACCTTCTTTATCCACTCCCAGCCTCATTCTGGGGAGGGATAACTAAGATTTTGACACCTCCCACTAGATTAGGTTGCCCAGAGCCTCATCCAGCCTGGCCTTAAAAACTTCCAGGGATGGAGCTTCCACAACCTCTCTGGGCAACCTGTTCCAGTGTCTCCCCACCCTAACAGTGAAGAACTTCCTCCTAATAGCCAATCTAAATCTATCCTCCTCTAGTTTATATCCATTCCCCCTAGTCCTATCACATATCATATATATGCCTTTGACCTGTGTCAGATCTTTACAGTGCAAAAGGAGACAAAAGTTTTCAATTGCATTGCAAAAGAAGAAGAGAAGCCATTGCTGTTGGTCTGCTGTTGGGTGAGGTGCCATGAAGGGTTTCTGTCAGTGGCATGACCTATGCTGAACTCCCTGCACTTAGACTTGAATTTCTCTCTTGCAACAATCATTTTCTTAAGGTCTTGATCCAGCAAAGTGCTTAAAGACCTGGTTTTGCTTAGGCTTGTGAGTGACCTCACTGTAGACACCAGAATTGCACACCTCAGAGACTTGCAATTAAACACAGGAATAATTGTTCCACTGAGTTTGTGCTTTAAGCTAGCCTAGTGGTTTCTTACATTCAGTTTACAGGCAGGGCATAAAATAAATCATTTCAAGAAACATAGGTTTTGCAAGATGCTGAATTCAAGCAGAATTTGCCAGGTTTAAAGATGTTTTTAGCTGAGACATTAACTTGCTTTTCCAGACTGAGAGAGTAGTCTGAGGACTTTTATGGAAGCTCTCAGAGAAAATAAAGAGGATGTTAAAAACAAGGTGAAATCTGCTGCTAACATCTGAGGATGAAGAAGACTGCAATTCTCCAGCTCACATAAAGGATGCTTTGCCATAATGACACCTTTTAATGTGTATCCCTATTAATGATTACCAGCTTCTTCAGTAATAAAGATATGGATAAATGGATATGGAAATGCAAAAAACATATGCCATAAAGTATTTATTGCAAGAGAAAAAAAGCTCAGTGCTCTTTCCCAGGTACTACTCCAAGTTATTAGCATTAGTAATGGTGCAAATACTGCAGGGCCTTAGTTGCTTTGTGTCTGGAGCCAAATCAAAAAAGTCAAATTCATACAGAAAAGGAGACAAAAAAATATTTATCTGGTACTAAGAAATGGATATGTCCTTAAAGTATAGGAGGAGTGCTTGCAATATTGAGTAGAATTTATAGACACATAATAAATGTTAGGGTTACAAAGGAGAGAAGCTTTTCTTTATAGGCAAAAGCAATTCTTTTTTTCCACTCTTTTAAACATTTACAAGTCAGGATTTGCAATATTGATGAAGAGAGGTTCACAATTTGTCTGTGATGAGAAACATCACTTCCTCAAGGAAGGGAAGTTTCATGACTTGCTCACATAGGAACTGCTCAACAAACTCTCAGAGGAGCTCTGGATGTGGTTGAAACAGCTTGGCTCAAACTCTTGGATTCCCACCAGTTTTTTCCTCCCAGAAATTCCCCCTTTTTGGATACCTGCCTCTAACAAATGCTAACTTTACATACCTTCAGTGGTCCTTCCAGAAATCCTTTCCCATAAATTACTGCATGAAATCATCAAAAGCTCCCACTGGCTTAAAATATATATAACAGTGAGACAATAGCTCTCAAGGTCACTTCCCAGAACCTTTGCTATTGATCAGCATTAAACCCAGGTTCCCATAAGAAGTCTGGCTGGGGGAATGAATGCCTGTTAGACTATTGCTAGCAGCTCCTGAGGGTTTAATCTACTTTATGGAAAAGCACATGTATAAATGGAGATCTTTTTCCTCCAGGTATCCCATTGCTGCATTTAAATATTACATGAAGTGCAGGCTGGGAGCAGACCAGGGATGTTCTCACACAGTGAACTGTGGAAGAGGAGCACAAAAAGCTGAGCTCTGCAGTGCCCTGAGCATGCTGGCCAGGAGACAGTTCCTTTGATCTGGGGGTTCTGAGGTGCAGCCTTCTCCACCTCTCAGACCCCTGTCAGGCTTTCAGCAGGGAACTTTGCATTTAGGTTCTCATTTTAAATCATCCTGGGCTCTGCTTGCTGCCAGCTCAGAAGTAGCCCTGGGCACCAGTGAGGTCTAGAGTTAAGGAAAGGTGTTGGCTTCTCCATGTATGGGGAGAGGTGCTGGGATGTGTCTGCTGCCTTGTTCAGGTGCTCTGAGATCAGCCTCCTCTGAGCAGGCTCCCTGGCCAAATCCCACCAGCAGAGAGATGCTCTTCTGGATCAGTTAGGAAAACATTTTCCATCATCACAGAATCATAGAATGGTTTGGATTAGAAAGGACCTTTAGAGCTCATCTAGTCCAATCCTCACTGCAGTCAGCAGGGACATCTTCCACTAGAGCAGGTTGCTCAGAGCCCCAACCAACCTGAGCTGGGATGGTTCCAGGGGTGGGACATCTCCCACCTCTCTGGGCAACCTGGGACAGGAGCTCACCACCCTCAGTGTAAGAAATTCCTTCCTTCTATCTAGTCTAAATCTCCCTCTTTTAGTTTCAAACCAGTTTTCATAGTTTCATCCCTTTCCCTGTCACAACAAGCTCTGCTAAGAAGACTCTCCCCATCTTTCTCCCAGGCCCTTTCAGCACTGGAAGGCTGCACTAAGGTCTCCCTGTGAGTTCTCTTTCCCATGCAAGGGTTCAAAACTACTGACCCCATTTTCTGAGCTGGGGCCCCAGTTCCATCCCATCCCAATACAAGTGACACTCATGCCTGCACATCTCACTTAATTGAGGACTGAGTCATTCCCTCCTACGTTCCAACCCATGTCCCCAGCAGCTCCTAAACTGTATTTTCTGTAGCTTTTGGGGGTTTTGCTGGCATTTTCTTGGTCATACTATAGATTTCTTGTTAAATCATGGCTCTAGTCCTCCAAAATCCTCACATTCCCAGTTTCTACTGGTAGGGCATCAATAGGTGTTCTTCCTGTTGTCAGTTCTGCTGCTGTTGCTTTCATAAAGGTGTTTCTGGGAGCTTGAAGTGGTTTGGTTCCTTTAGACAAAGACACCAGCATCAGCCTGGTTCCCATGGCTACCAACTCCTCACTCTCTCTTCAACACAAGAGTTTTCAGCTGCTCTCATTCAAAAAAAAAGACAAAATAAAAATCCTTCCTTTCTCTCTGGACACAGCAAGTTGAATTTCAGCTTCTTCCTGTTATTCACTCCAGCAGTAAGAAAGCATAAAGAGAAAACTTAAAGAAACAGGGGAGTGTGAAGACCTGCTGTGACTATGCCTTGCAAGGCTACTGCTGTCCCAAGCCCCCCTTACAGCCCCAGGCATCAATCTGTCAAACTCCACCATAAAATAACTCTTAAGGGTTTTTTCTTTCATTTTTTCCAGGTAGAGGGTTGAGTGGATAATTAATTTTCCTGGCTTCCTTGACTAAATGTGGTTAAAGTTTTGGCACTGCCAAACCAAATAAGTCAAAAGAACATTTTGAACCAAAAATGAGAGCCTTTGGTTCTTTGTTTTCACAAGGAAGGACAAGGCATGCCAAAATTTTAACCTTTCATTTTCAATCAGAGCAGCTTTAACAAATACAAGTAATAGGAAATCCAGAGGTAGCTCTGAGAACCATTCACAGAATAAAGTGAGACATTTGATTTTTGTTCCCTCTTCTTCAGGCAAGCCAAAGCTTGCAGTCCTCTGACTGGAGAAGAGTTTCTTACCTTGTTTCAATGTCTTTAAGGACTTTGCACTAAGCCTAACTTGGCTTTAACAGTTTTCTTCCCACACCATGTTTTATCCTCTAGTGGGGTAGTTAGAACAGTCTCCTGAAGTGTTCTTATACAAGGAGAAAACTTCAAACTCAGACTTTTCAGGTCCAGAAAGAGAGTCCCAACCCATGAGCTGGTCAGTGAGAACTCCTTCAGCTCTCATTTCTAAACCTAGCCATACACATGGGCAACATCCACTTCAGTGTTTGGCTGGCTTTAGGATGAACAATTGTATTGCTTTAATTCAAAAAACACTGCTTTTAAAGCTCTAGTCTTCTTGCAGTTGGCCAAAACAGCATGCAGAACTTCAGAGGAGAACCAATTAATACCTTACAGTCATACCTTAGGCTATCACACCACACCTGGTGGCCCCAAATACCTGCTTTGGGTGTAATTGAAACAGGAACAAGCCTGGAGTCTCCAGGAGCCTCCCGTTGATTTACCACTCACTGTAGACTCTGCCCAAACTGCACCAAGCTCTAGAAACCAGAAATATCTTCACTGTCATTTTGCAAGAAAACTCCCCAGCCTTTCTTTTGAACTATGAAGTTAAAATAGTAGCACTGTGGAGAAAATAACAGTGCCTTGGTTTTGTCTTTTCTGGGAACTGATGCAAAATATTAGCTAGAGTGGGGAAAAGCAGCCAGGTTCAGACACTAAAAATTGATTAGCCTACAGAAAAGATACTGAAATTCAATGATAACAGCAGAACTTACCAGAGACATGATTCTTTTGGGACAAATGTGAGGTGAAATTTCAGTCCTGTGAAGGATTCTTGTATGACTTGCCAGCTTGTTCTTTGTTAGGAGCCTGGATTAAATCAAGCCTCAGTGTCTTTTTTCCCACAATGACACAGCCATCTGCAGCTCTGCTGCACCAAGTGTCTGCAGTCATGGTAGTTTAGCTCACTGATCCCTTGGAGGGATTGCTCTCCTAATGCTGGGAATGCTAAGGCTATCTAGTGTCTGGATTTCCCCCCCCACATCCCCTTGGATCTCTGGAAGAGCTGCATGGTGGCACATGAGGAATGTGTACATTTGCCTGGGATTTAGGGATAACAAAGAACCAAGCTGGAATAGTTTCTTCATCACAGCTTTCCTGCTCTGTGAGGGATCAAGTTTTCACCATGTGTGCATTGAGGCTGATGTTTCTGGAAGGCTTCAAATCTCCTGCATATGTGTGGTACAAGTGGTCTCTCTGCACACAGTGAATACACAATTGGGGTTACTGTGGACCATCTGTGCAGCACACACATGGGGAATCTGACACTTTCTGTCATCATTAAACAGAACATTCATGTACTACCCTGCACAGGCTTAAATAATGGTCAGAACAACTAAAACAAACAGCATCAACTCACAGCCATCCCCACTCCTTCCACCCTGAGCTCCTCTTCAGCAATCTCTTCTTCCCCAAGCTGAGAGGAAAGGTGGCTTTCATCTGGCCATGTGCTAAATTCATCTGACCACAGAAATAAACACTTCTGGGCAATTCATCCCCTCCTCAGCAACACATTAAAATAGGTCAGATGAACTGGATCTGCACCCTGACCTTGCACACCTCCTCAAGGTCTCCTCCACAAGTCTTCACTCCCCAGACCTAATTGCTTAATTAAGAGTTTCATTCCAAGCCCTGCACTGTGAAGTGACTGGCTGGGCACTTGTGCTCCTGGGCAGAGCTAAAGGAGAATTCAAACTGATGATGAGGCTGATATTCAACTAAAAACTCAATTGTTGAAAAGAACATTTGCACTTTCCACATCACCCACATCTCCTGGGATTCTAATTGCAGCAAACATTTAAAGTAGGAGAGGTTTCCTCTGGATTTTCATTACTGCAAGGTGGAACTCAAAGTGAAGCTGCAGATTAATGAACTCCACCTATGCCAGCCTATTCAAGAAGGTAGTTATTGAGTACACTTGGGGGAGGAATAACCTTTAGTTCTCCAGAGTAAGGCTTCTCAAAATCTTCTGGGTGCTGCAACTTAAATTCTGTTATTGCTGAAGAACAGAGCAGCTCTGAAACTCTACCATGGCCTTTCATCTTGCCAGTGTGCAACTGAAGTTTCAGGGAGGGCTATTAGCTACAGTCTAACCTCTGCACAACCCCACAGTGATCTCCATGGCAGAAGAAGCTCTGAGAAATCAGCACAACTACTCACTAGACTTTGCAAGCATGTTTTGCTATCAAAGGTATGTTAAACATAGTCTGTTAAATCTGGTAACAAGTTACCTGCTGTTTAATTGTCCCCTCAAGAGTCATTGTTCTCTCATAGGGTGTCTTAATAAAACTAAAATACCAATAAAGTAATGAATATGTATAACACAATGTTTATTTATAAGATGTTCTCACTTCAGTAACCATTCTAACATACTCCCCTCTCTGAAGAGCTAATGAATTAGTAATTAATGAGGCCTTATTTTTAGAATGCCTTCTGCACTGATAATTTCCCCACATTTCATGAACATAGCTGTGATGAATCTGTGTCCTGTACTTCCACAGGCAGGAGAAACTAAGCCCAAGAAGCTGTCAGCTCCAAGGGGAGAAATCTCTCCTTTCAAGCAGTTCTGAGGTCACTGACAATTGGGGTATCAAGGCTGCTCCCTGCCAAGGCTAGCAAAGCTGTGCATGTGTGCATGAAAAGGCACAACCCAAGAGGGCTGGGATCTCTCCACTCTCTGCAGTAGCTCTGGATGCTCTAGAAGACATCACAGGTCTTCCAGCAGTTCAGCTCTTCCTTGGGGATGAGCAGTCCTTGCTCACTCATGACATCCTCTTCAGCCTCTGCATGTCATGTTGCTTTGGCTGGGGTGGACACTTTTCTCCTGTGAAGGCCTTGGGTGGAAGTGGCCTGGCTCAGAAAGCCTTGATTTTGCATCTCTCACATTTTGAAGAGTTACCTTTCATTAGAGTGCAAGTGTTAGAGAAGAGTTGGTTGAAGAAGCTATTTTGGCTTCTACCTTCTTGCTCTGCTGGTGCCTTCCACTATATTGTTATATTATATCCACTGAAAGACATAAAGGGAGGATGAACTAATCCAGCAGTGGCCAAAGAGCAGAGATCCCTTCCCAAATGCCCTTCTTGATTCACTGACACTGTTACAGGCAGGCAAGATGCTGCTGTTTGCCCTCCATTGCAGAGTACAGAGTCAACTGCTGACAGATGTGGATTTTAAAGGGCTTCCAAATCTGCAATGCTTCCCTGTCCTCTGCCCAGAATAGCTTTCATTAGCTCATTTTCAGACTGTGCTTCAGTGCCCATTTGTTTTGCCTGTTTCTTGACAAAACACAGAACAAACAATTTGGAAAGAGGAAAAGAAAAATGCATTTGGTATTCTGCTAAGTAATTGGCAACCAGCTGGGGTTTGCACACTCCTTATCTGGTGTATCAGAGGGAAATAAACCCCCAAGCCTATCATTTCTTGTCAAAATACATTGGGTTTTTCCTACTGAACAATGGTATTTTCCATATATTCTACCTTTTTAAATAATATTTGAAACTGAGGCTGTGTGATTGCAATAATCTGGATTTATTTTGTTCCTAGTAATGAATTAAAATGATGTGTAAATTCTATTCCCAGCCCAGCCAGATTAACAACTGTAAACCCCTTCAACCCTCTAGTTGGCAAGTGATTTATTGACATGACATTCAAATGTGTTTTGCTTCAGCATTAATGACAGGAGTTGCAGAACTTCTGTCACTGAGGTGATAAATGCATCCTTACACATCCAGCCTTGCAAACCTGGGAACAGAGCCATTTTCCTCTTCACTTTATTGAAAACCTCTTTAGGTTTACAGGAAGTAGCAACTCCTTTTTTTCTCTGTCTGTGGTTATAATACATCACCCTTTTGTTTATGAATAGCTAATCACTTGATTTGACCTAGGGTTATTGGGAGGGCATAGGATAATAGGCAGGAAAAGGACACTGAGACCAGCTGTTGCAGGACTGGGGTGGGAGGTTTTTTTTGACCTTGAAGAAGATAATTGGAATGTATAAAGCAGCCTGATCAAATGCAATAGGAGTGGAGCTGCTGTGCTGATGAAATGCTTTGGATTTCCTGCAGCCTTTGGTTTAGGCATCTCTCTACATGCTTATAAAAATCAGGGAAAGAGATTCCCAAGGAGGAGTTGTTCCTATCCTGAGATAAAAACCATTGACACTGAAGGCTATAGCAGTTGCAAATGGAAAAGAACAAGTTTAATCATGTTGTTCTCTTCTCCCAGGTTACCAGTGAGAGGGCTAGAAGAAATGGCCTCAAGTTGCACCAGGGGAGGTTTAGATTGGATGTTAGGAAAAATTTCTTCACAGCCCAGGCTGCCCAGGGAGGGGTTTAAAACATGTCTAGATGTGGTACTTTAGGGACATGGTTTAGTGGCATGGTGGTGAGAGGTTGACTGTTGGACTCAATGATCTTAGAAGTCTCTTCCAACCTTGACTCTGTGACTCTGCAATAAGGTCTCCCTGGAGCCTTCTCTTCTCCAGGTTGAACAACCCAGCTCCCTCAGCCTGGCCTCACAGCAGAGGGGTGCCAGCTCTCTGATCATATTTTGTGGCCTCCTCAGGACCCACTCCACCAGGTCCATGTCTCTCCTTTGCTAGGGACTCCACAGCTGGCCCCAGCACTGCAGGTGAGGTCCCACCAGAGTGGAGCAGGAGGACAGAATCCTCTCCCTTGAGCTGCTGGCCACTCTGCTGGGGATGCAACAAAGGATGTGGTTGACTTCTGGGCTGTGAGCTCACACTGCCAGCTCATATCCAGCTTTGCATCCCCCAGAACCTCCAAGTCCTTCTCAGCAGAGCTGCTTAACACTGCATTCAGTGTTAAGCACTGTAAAATCATGCCTGTTGAGGAGAAAAGTATCAACTACCCAGACATTAGAGAATTCTCAATTAACCTTATCAGCCCAGCAAAGAGGCCAGGTCCTCACCACAGTGCTGTTAGTGCTCTGCTGAATGCAGTCAATAAAAGACAGGATACACTGCAGAGATAAGAATGGGCTGATAAACCCTGCAGAAGTTATGATGCTGTAACCAAGTGTGCAGCCCTAGCTAAAGTACAACAAACAGCACTGATCTGCAAAGTGGAACTGAGGGCAGCAGAAAGACAATGAAATCAGGGGGTTGAAAACAGATTTTAAAGTGATTATGAAGGAAAACAACAGTTTTGTGAAATAGCTAGAACATCTCATGCATAGGTTAATCTTTACTGGATCAGGAGGAGGTATAATGATGGGAGAGCAACCACCCCACCTGCACTTACTGAGAAGTTCTTAAATCTTACACTGAAACTTCTGCTGGGTAGCAGTTGAGAGCACTGGTCTGCATTCCCAGTACAGTTC
This sequence comes from Galbula dea, assembly GCA_013399015.1. NCBI lineage: Eukaryota > Metazoa > Chordata > Aves > Piciformes > Galbulidae > Galbula > Galbula dea. The sequence goes on from VWZX01000455.1 coordinate 1,587,384, forward strand.
CTACACTCTTATACTGGTTGAAAATTAAAGAGGAAAGAATGGGACAGAATCACTAATATAGTTGCTCATAACTTTACACCCTAAAACTTCTAGAGGTTATTTTTCAGAGCTCCCTTGGATTTCTGGTGGGAGTTGCTCTGCCCATGCTTGCTTTGTGCTTGTTCAGCCACAAATCACACAAAAAAAAGAACCTTTCCAACCAAAGATCAGTGTGAGACCAACCTCTGAACCCTAACCTCCAAAAAGTGTCTTGTGCTGCTACAGAGTCAGACTCTTCTGTGTCTCTCTGCTGAATAAGTTGTTAACCCTCACCCTGTTGCCAGCACTAGCAGAAACAATTGCTGCTCTTTGCCATCTCTACTCACTCTTCTCAAAACACAGAGTTAGGCAGTGGGCAGCCTTGAGAAGGCTGTGCAAAAATTGCATAAGCACCATGAAAACTCAACAGATACAAAGACTTTGGAGATGTCATTTGAACACAAGGATGGGGAGCACCTGATGTGTCAAAAGCCCTGGATTCAAGACCAAAACATGGTGCAAATAATTAGGAAGGGAAGCACTGATGGATGTGTTCTAGACACATGCTTCAAAAGCTTCATGGTCTGATTTTACTGCCATGGGAATCAAAAGCCAAACTTCATTTATTTCCCATTTATTTTCCTTTTCACAATCCAGTGAGACTTTTGACATCACATCCTCCATGCAAAGTCTGGGAAGTGCTCACATTCAGGGTGTTAGCTATTGTCTAAACCAGGCTGGGTTTGAGCCCATGTTCCAGGATCTGAAGCAGACCTATGTTTGACCAAGTGCCCTCTAATGGGTAAAGGCTGAGGATGAGCAGTACTAGCACTTCCTTTGAGCTGCAGCTGCCTCTGGAAGAGGGTTGGAGATAGTGCCCTATATGTATGGGGCAAGGAGATCTATTGCCAGTGGGGCCTGGGCACTGACTGTTACAGTCCTGGGATCTCTTCCCTCTGAAAGCCTGGGGGAAGGAGACCAGGACAGCATAGCAGATTTGGCTGAGCAAACCATGAGGATGCATCACATGTGGTACTGGATCTTCAGTGTCTCTAGCTGGCCTGGGCCACCAGCATCTCCTGAGGGATCAGAGTGCACCCAAACTGCAAAGGGAGCATCCTCCCTTCAGGAAACTGAAACACTTTGTATTAGTGCTCCCAAGTCACTCTCATTTCCTTACACCTTTTCTCCACCTTGCATTTTCCTGTCCAAATATCTCCATGTGACACAGAGTTCTCATCCTTCTGACCTCTGCAGATATCCTCTCTGCACATGCAAGTGTTCCTGGCTGTGCAGCTGCTGCAGCCAGCCAGCCCTTCTCTGGATGAATGTCTGTGAATTTGGATAACTCTACTGCACTGGGAGTGCTGGTGTCACAAAATTCCTGCCTGATGTGCAGTGACAAGTGAACAGCTCATGGCTTTTAAGACAAAAAGGGAAATGTGACAATGGTTGAAGGAAGTGCCTGGCAGTTACTACCTAAAGCTGCTCTCTGTTAGAATTGGGAGATCTTTCATGATTGCAGCCCTTTCCCTTTCTCCACATTATCTCTGCAACAGATGTTTTCTTCACCTCTGTTTTAACCTTCTGTTATCTAAAGGAGAATTAAAGAAATGAGATGTGTTGCCACTTGTCCTCAGGTGTGAGGGCAGTGGGTTACTTCAGTCCCTTACTCTTACCTCTGCTCCAGGGTGGGATGAATCACATTTTGATAAACAGAAGGAAATATATCCAAGAGATTTCCAGATAGCCTCTGAGGTCATTAGAGCTAAGTACCTGGTCACATTAGTAATTTCACTGTATGTTATCTGCATCTTTCAGGCCTTGAATCATCTCTCAGTTTGGCTGTGTCTGCCTAAGCCAATTGTGAAAAAGGAAATTAGGCTCCTAATTTTGAAAGCAGAATGACATCAGAGTGAATTAGGCTCTAAAATCTGGCTTGATTCTGCTTACTGTCTGTGCCCTGGCTGCAAGGCAAACATGCCTCTGCAAGAATCTGATGCTTCTTGTTTCACACTGAAGAAGTGCCCCTGAGTATGCAATATATCCAGCCATGCACTTTTTCTGGTGTATTTATATGCTGTTATGACTAGCATAGGCATTGTTAATTAATAAGTCACAATTTCTTATTAGGTCCTTACCCACTAAGTGGCATGAGACTCAGTGAAAAAGAAATCATCAGGCAGAGCTCTGGTGAGTGCTTTAGGAATACTGTAATGGCTGCACTGCAATTAATGAAGTGTTAGAGATAATCCATTGCCATCTGTCTTTATTTTGCTAAGCCACTCAAGTAGAGACCATGTTTGAGGGGACAAAAGAAAATCCAGAGCTAGAAGAAGGCTGCAAATGAGGATTCACCAATGTTTGTTCCAGTTCTGGGCAGCTGCTCAGTCTGATTGTGTTCATACCTCCTTTCATTCACTATTCATCATCATTCCCACAATCCAGGTTGTTCTTCATCCAAACACCTAATTGCAAAGGAGCACATTGCTATTCTTCTCTTCAAAGTGCTTTTTCTTCCCAGCCAGGGACCCAAATCAGACCTTCAATTGCTTGCTGCTACCAGCAATCTGTGAGAGGTTTTGAGGTGAGACCTGCCCAAAGGGCTTTGATGTACAATTCCTCAGGGCATCCTGTGTCTGAGCCTGGAATGAAAGAGAGGACAATCATAGAACTGACCAAGACCACCAGGCACATGGCTTACTAAAGCTTTTGGCCAGCTGTAGAGTTCCCTAAGCTCTAAGATGGGCTGCAGCCCAGGGGCTTGTAGAGGTTGCTTTGAAGGTGGGAAGCTCTTTGTCTTCTTTTTATCAGTGAAATACAAAGAGGGCAGTGATCTTTTCAAGTGGCCATATACCTATATTTATATCTAAATATGTGGTGGCAATGCTGCATGGGAATAGGGATGGAGTTTCCTTATATCTGATTCTGCTTTCTCCCCTTCATTGAGGAGAAATGCCTCTTGGTCTTACTTACCCACTGAGTCTTCATCACATAAAAGCACAACTCAGTCATTAGTGTACTGGCACCACTCTGAAGTGACCCAAGTCATTAGTCTTTGTCTGGGTCACTGACCTACCAATCACTCCTACCAATCCAAACAGAAACGACCTGTTAATATTTATAAGCCTGAAGCTCTCTCAAAGCAAGGATTTTTATGAAAACAAAGCCAAAAAGTGTGGTCAAACCAGAAAATGCTCAGTGAGCATCTGAAAAGCAGTGTGAAAAACACTGACCTTTAGGAGTACTTCTTCCACTCAGTAAAACTGCCCCAATGTAACCCTGACAGTTTTATTACCTAGTGGATTGTAATAAACCAAAATTCAATATTCTTGTTTCACTGCAAACTCTTATTTTGGAGCATCTTGAAAGATGATGTTCTTGGTGTCCAGGAACATAAGATGCAGTAATTCAAAATACACTCTGCAGTTTGCCAAATAGATTTTGACAAGAATGCTTCATCAATATTTTACTGAGGATGAAAAATGAACATCTCCATTTTATTTATCCTCTCAGGAACCTTAGCAACCTCTCACTGTGCTCCAAGGGAAAACACTGAAATGACTGAGTCTTTCATACAACCTTTTAAGAAGGCTTCAGTGCCACATGTCCATTATTTGCCATTTACTGTTTTCCTTTTCCCCCAGCTCATGTCTGGCATATTTTTGAGTAGTTATCATAGCAAAGAAACACCTTGGCTGCATATTTGTTCCTGCAGAGATCTGCATTTTGATTTTACCTGGGTGCATCATGAGTTCTGACAGCTCAGCCTGCCAGTACAAAGGAAGGCAGCTCTTGAAGAGTGGCTCTGCTGGTGTGCTCCCCAGCTCAGCATGCCATGAAGGTCTGAGAGCCTCATCAGGGCGAGGAAGCCTTCCAGTCTGTTTGTCTCCATTTCTTTACTTCTTTACTTTGCTTTATGACAGCATTTTTGTAGGGTGGAGTAGTTCAAAGTGATGAGCAAGGAATAAAGTCCTCTCTTTACTTGTTGGTAGCCAAATCTTCTCACCTTCACCATTCTCCATGGTTAGCTCCTTTAGGGGAAATGTGTGCAGCTGGTGCAGGGACAGAGGTTGCTTATTGCAGAATTATAACCTAAGTGCTCTGAATGGCTCCCTGGGCTCTTGCTACTTTTCACTGGCAAGCTGGAGGAGAGGACATGTCTTTATTGGAATTGCAAGTGCCTAAAGGAGTGGAAACCAACCTTGGCACCATGAAATGGGCCAGCCTTTGGAAATCACTTGTCTGCCTCCAGTGGCAACACCAAGGCAGTGAAGTCTTCCCATCCTTATCTGCATCCATCTCCTGGAGAGAGTACCAGTGAGGATGGATGATCACTCTTCCTCAGCTATCACACTTGGCTGTCAAATGATCCATGTCACAGCCATGGGCACCAGCTAGCACTGGCTGTGCTATTTTTAGCTCCATGATGGCAGAAAATAGAACTGATACCATTCCTTCCTTTCTGAGAAGCAGCTAATATCCTTTGACTGAACTCAGTCACATTTCTGTGGGTGATGTGGATGATAATGATATCTCCCAGGTGCTGGAGTGTGTCCACAGAAGGGCAATGAAGCTGGTGAAGGGTCTAGAGCACAAGTGCTGTGAGGAGCAGCTGAGGGAACTGGGTTGGTCAGCCTGGAGTAAAGGAGGCTCAGGGGAGACCTCAGTCTCTACAGCTATCTGAAAGGAGGTTGGAGCCAGGTGGAAGTTAGTCTCTTCTCCCAGGTAACAAGTGATAGGACAAGAGTAAACAGCCTCAAGTTGTGCCAAGGGAGGTTCAGGTTTGATATTAGGAAAAAGTTCTTCCTAAAAGGGTTGTCAAGGCCTGACCCAGGCTGCCCAGGGCAGTGCTGGAGTCACCATCCCTGCGGGGGTTTAACAGCCATGGAGATGTGGTGCTGAGGGACATGGGTTAGTGGTGACCTGGCAGTGCTGGTTAACAGCTGGACTTGCTGATCTTAAAGATCTCTTCCAACCAAAACAATTCTATGACTCTGTGATATAATGTTTTTCTGTTGTTTTGCATGGAAAAAGGTGCAGTACTCCATAAACCCCTGCAAAGAGTGAGCAAAGCCATGGCTGAGTGCTGGTGCAAAGCAGGTTTTGGTGCATCTTTCTGCAACACAGCTCTGCCTGCATCCTCTTTTTCTGTAGTATTTCTCTTTAAACATTTTCTCAACATCAGCATGTTGGTCATTCCAGCACAGAAGAGAATCCTCCTTTGTAAAGTCTGATAGAAAAGCTGCAAGCACAGATAAAACCTCTCAGATGATAGAGATTTTCTCAGAAGTGGCTGATAATCAGGGAGATGAACTGACAGGGAGATAGTTGGTGTGGAAGGCCATGACAGAAATCTTTCAGAGGAAAAGGAATAGCTGGTTGCCCAAAATGAAAGAGAATGACAGATAAAAGTTGTATAAAAGTCTACTTTACAGTGCACTTGCACCCCCAGACTATCTGCTCTTGGAGAGCAGTGCAAGTAAATCAGAGCAACTGCTTTCCCAGCCTTCATGTTTCAGTGCTTTGGTCCATGTTCCTGGCCTGATGAGGTCATCAGCAGTTCACTGCCTCCAGGTATCTGTTTGTCTCCTTAAATGATCCTTCTGCATCGTGTTTGCTTGTTTACTTCAGTGCTCAGATGTGGAGAAGTCCCTGTGTACCCTTCTGAAAACTGGCTGCTGTGCATTTTGCTGCTCCAAGATGCAGAGCACTGCACACCCCTGGGTCTGAGGGCACAGCTAAGCTCTCAGAACAGCTGAATCGTGTCTTTGTACAACAGGGGATTGGATAATTGGGCAGATGAAGCATGAAGGAATGAAGCTGGAGAGCTGGTGGCATAAATTCCAGCCTGAACCCAACAAATCACATTGTAAGAGTGATTTTTGGGGGGGTTTTTTTGTATTTTTTTTTTCCTCTAAAGCATCTTTACAGCAGAGCTGTAATGGAGATAAAGCAAATGTTATTGACTGCTGGAGTATCATTCCAGGGTCATTCTTTTAGCACCATGTTAGAATGCTGGTAAGCAGGCACAGGGCAGCAGCAGCAGCAGCAGGAGTCTTTGTGCTCTCTGCATTTATAATTGTTCCTGCTGAGCAAAACCCTAAAGCCACTCAGTGTCTGCAGGGCATGGAGCAGGGCTATGTCAAAAACACATCCTGGTTATGTTTGGGGTGCAGTTGGTTGGCTTCAAGGTTTAATCAGCAATGATTAAAGATGTCTTTGCCAGATATGTAGAAAAAAAACCATCTGTAACATGCATGTCAGTGATTCCTGGGCCAGTCATACATGGGAAAAGAGTGGAGAAGTCTTTTGGAGCAGTGCCAGCACATGGATATTAAGTTATTACTTTAATTGACTACATCAGCAAATGTACAAAAGTATCACTGACCAGACAAGTTTCTTTTGGTTGGTCTCTGATAGTGAATTTCAGCTCACAGAAATGGAGTTTCTAGAGCTTCCTGAGGCAAGAAATCTGAGGAGCAGACATCTCATTTATCATCCTGAGGGCAGTGGGGACACTCAATATTTTAACTAAGTTTTGACAAATTGTGTGCATAGTCAGTGATCTAGGAATGGAGTTCTGGAAAGCATTGGCTATGAAAACAAGCAGGAAATTGAATATGTTAGAAGCCTGATGGAAGGAATATGCCAGTGTCTTGCAGAGAGAAACTTCCACTAGAGAGAGGGAATAAACTAGTTATAATTACAGAGAAAACTCTGGCTGCACTGAAGGGTGTTTTGCTATTGATTTCTGAGAGATTTCATCCAGAGGAGGTAGGAGTGAATAGTATTTGTAAGGATCATATCTCTAAGCCAGATGCAGGTATGAACTGAAGGGCAGATGCCTCAGAGTGAGCAGGAAAATTTAGGAACAAGAATAGTTTCCATCACAATGAACTTTGTGTATGTTTCTGTACAGGCATTTTTATGCTTTGCAATGCCATTTGGGAAAATATGTTCTTTTCTTCTTTAAATTTGATGTTTTCAAGCTGCTTTAGGTGAACAAAAGGAAGAATCCAATGTTTAGGTAAGCACTTGCTTGCTGTAGGAGGAAAGATTTGGGCATTTGCCTTATGGATGAGTGTGGTGGCACTGAGTGCCAGTCACTGGGCAAGAAGCTTCCCATCAGCACAAAAATGCAACACTTCCAAATCCTGCAGTGCTAAGTGTGTGCAGGGCTCTGATATCTCACTGACTCTGGACAAGAAGAGCCACACTGGCCCTGGCCCTGCTTTCCAGACATGTCAGAAGGTCCTGAGGACAGACTTCCCACAGCTGAGCATTCCCATGCTACACCACTAAAAAAAAACCATTGCTGGTTCCTGGCCTGAGAGCTCAGTACAATGCAAAATGGGGTTTTGTTTGTTTGTTTGTGTTTTCCCAATCCCTGTTTTCAATCTGGTAGGAAGCATCTTCATTTCACTTGCTGTGTGGAGCTGTTTGGCAGAAGGCAAGGCTGGAAGAGGAACTATGTGGACACAGAACATATTCTGCCAGTGGCAAAACTACCTGATGAACTTCCCTGACATAGCAGCCTAAGTTTGTTTTTACCAGTTCAGAAATATTAAGGGTACATTCTGCTCATTCCAAACTGACCTGGAGTCCCAGAGCTTCACAGAGGGGAAACAACACTGGTTCTGTGATGCCATTTGCCCCTGCAGGCACCTCATGAAGGTCATGTTCTCTTAACAGGACAGTATTGGCTCCTGTGAAAACTCAGGGCTTGAAAACTTCCCTCTTCTAAGTGCATTGTTAAAAATGGAGGGAATTTGGCATCTCTTCAGATATTTTTGCAGGTTGGCAATGATTTTAACTCTCCTGCTTCCATTTCCATCCTGGGAAATCAAAAGAGGAAAAAAAAGAGGAAAAAGAAATATTTTTTTAACTTGATATTTTGGTGTTCTGAATCCAGAAATTCAAAGAACATGGAAAAGAAATGTGCAGTGAAAGAACTAATCTGAGTCTGCCAGAACCTCAGCCAAGATTCAGTGCAGCTGTGCCTCAGTAAGGGGAGAAGGGTCAGGAACAAGTAGCTGTATCATCCATATCCCTCTGGCTGTTCAGAATATCAATTCTGCTCATTGCAGTTGGATTAGACACTGAGAAGAAGAGGAAAATGAACTTGCTTTCTGAAATGCAAGAAAAGGAATAGTTTTGCTGCCCAGCCTCACATTTTTGAACCCTGATTCTGCTGCTATCAGCAGTAGCCTGCTGAATTATCTTTTTCTTTTGCTCTTGCCTTGATCCTCTTAGAGGAATAAAAACCCCCACAATAAAACAAGGAGAAGTAAAATACAGCTGAACTTTCAAGGGGCTACCCTTTTTCCACTAGACACTGAAGATCATAGAATGGTTTGGGTTGGAAAGGACCCTAAAGATCATCTAACTCCAACCCACCTGCCATGGGCAGGGGCACCTTCCACTAGACCAGGTTGCTCAAGGTCTCATCCAGCCTGGTTTTGAACATGGCACAGTGAAGTCACACACTCAGGCAATGTTGCTGGTGATGCTACTAGCCATGTATTGGGAGAGAAGTGGTCTCATACACTGCAGTTAAGCTTATTCACACAAGAAAGCCCAGGAAAGTCTTATTTTTGTAGGTTTTGGTTTCCATTCCAATTTTTAGGTGCTATGTAGCTCTATTAATGTTGGTGGCAGCATTACAGAATCCCAGCATGGTGGGAGTTGTAAGGGACCTCTGGAGATCATCTAGTCCAACCCCCCTGCTCCAGCAGGGTCACCCCCAGCAGCTTGCCCAGGATCACCTCCAGCTGCCTTGGGAATCTCTCCAGAGAAGGAGACTCCACAACCTCTCTGGGTACAATTTCCAATCACTTCAGATATATTGCATTACTAATATTTACATCTCTCTATCTTGCTTTTGGCACTGCTCAGCAAGAAACAGGTTCTCAGTCCCTGGCAGAGGTGTCATTTTCTGGGGTGGTTGCTCTGTTCAGAGTGGTCCATTCAGCAGGAACTAGTTAATTTTCTTGGGAGTTAATCCAGAAAACCTCTGTGGCAGCCTGAAACAAAGGAGGATTGATCAAAAAGCCAGACACAGCAGCCATTTATTTGGTGATGTGGTCTGAACAAGAGAGAAGCAGCAATGGGTTATTGAAACAAGCTTGCTTTGCTGTCTTTGTGCTAACAAGATTCAGTCACACAGCAGAAGGAGATCATCAAAAGGTCCAGCAAAGTTCCCTGCCCTTTAGTGTAAAATTTCACCCTTTTCCTCCAGGCCAAAGCAATCTGCTGACTAGTGGCATCTGCCCTGTGCTGCACAGGCTCTGTGAATGAGCTTGTGCTTCCTTCATGTCACAAAGGGAAGTGAAGACATAGAAAAGTATGACTTACAGTCCACCAAAGCTTGTAAGGCAATTAGAGGGTCTGTTTCACTGAATCACAACATCCCATCATGCTAGGGGTTGGAAGGGACCTCTGGGGATCATCCAGTCCAAGCCCCCAGCTCCAGCAGGGTCACCCCCAGCAGCTTGCCCAGGATCACCTCCAGCTGCCTTGGGAATCTCTCCCCAGAAGGAGACTCCACAACCTCTCTGGGCAGCCTGGACCAGGGCTCCAACACCCTCACAGCAAAGAAGTATTTCTTTATGTTCAGGTGGAACCTTCTGGGTTCCATTTCTGTTCCTGTGATCTCTCTCCAGGTCAGCTGTGCTGGCAGTAGGAAAAACATTGCCTTGTCAGCCAGTACCTGCAAAAAGCTCAGTGCCATCTGCCCCATTACTGTGACTGAGGTATGTAGGGTGGGTAACAGCAGGTCCTTTGGCAAAGCTGTGCTATCTAAGGCAAGTGCAGATCTTCAGTATTTGGTGTGTGGAACAGTTTGAGATAGTGGAGAGAAGACCAGCAGGAATGATGAGAAAACAAAGATTAAGAGACTCAGACTTGTTTATCCTAGAAAAGTAAATATTAAGAAGCCAAAATCATAGAATCATTTAGGTTGGAAAAGTCCTTTAAGATCATCAAGTCCAATAATAGCCTTCAAGGAAAGATGAAAAGAGAAAAGGAATAAACTGTCTCTGTAACCACTGTGAATCAGATAAGAGGGAACAAAGTAAGATAGTAGCAAGGAAGATTTAGGTCAGAAACTAAGAAAACTTCTGTTGGGAACCAATCCCTGTGTCCTGACATATGCAGGGAGAAGATACTATTACCAGCACTGAGATCTTCAAGATCAAACCTGAAGACAAACTACCAGGAGGAGCCTGGATTGTTCTTTCCTGCAGAGGGCTGGACCTCTTAAGGCTCCTGCCAGGTTCCTTTGCTTGACTTCATTGTAATTTTTAAGCTATTTTATCTGGTTCAGTGCTTCCTGACTAGAAAACTGAATCAGCATGTATCAGGGATTCAGGATCCACTAGGGAAGACTAAGACAACTTCAGCTCATGCATCCACAACACAAGTCTGATGTGTCCAGACAAGAAGAACACAGGAGCAAATCTTTTCAGTGTATTATATATGATGGTTGCAGACACTGAAGTTGCTTTTGTGTGCAGAAGCAATGGAGACAAATGCTCCTTTATTGGCCAAAACACAGAGAAATGCAGTGAAACAAATGCTCTGGGTAAGGATTAAATCAAATCCAGGAGACTTAGAGTTAAACTTCTCACTCTTTCCCACAGCTGAAAGCTGTTGTGCTTGCTCCTTGATGCATAGCTTGAATTTTTGCATACTTTAGGTAATTTAGAGGATTTAGGGAGGCTTGCTATAAATATTACAGAACAGTAACATTCTGTTGTATTAAGCATGAATACCAGGGGCTTTATCAGCAACAGGAGGTGAAGTCTGAAACGTGGTACAAGGGCATGTAGAGAACCATGTTCAAATGAAGGGAGAATCACTTCAAGCATACTAATATATGCTAATTTTTTATCTGCAGCTCAGCCTGTTCTCTACCTGACCCCCATTTCCAAAAGAGCAAACTATGTTGCAAAACCAGAAAACCAAGTACTTCAAAATACTTCTTGGACCTTCTTGGCTGTGTTAACTCCAAGGCTGCTGATGACTTCAGTGGATTTGAATCTCCTGAATGCCTGATTGCAGTGTGTGGTGATAATGTAACCAGCAACATGATTTATGTTCATATTTTGGGAACAGGGGGAGGAACCATAGGGTAGAATATGCCTCTCTGGAAAGCAGTGCACTATTTTATCATAACATTTTAGCCTTTCAATCACTCTCTGACATCTTTTGAACAATCAGATAATGTGGAGCAGGGGCAGAGGCTTATACAAATCACAAGTCCCATTAGCTGAACTGGGTGCTGGGCCACCTTATCTAGACTATGCTTTTCCCAGGAAAGGTTGGATTAGGTGATGCTACAGATCCTTTCCAACTTGGTATTCTGTGATTCTGTGAACTGTTTCCCCCTCATGCCCACATAGAAGACCAAGCCTAAACCCTCAGCAGTTATTTTCTCTGGCAGTGAGACACTGCTATAGGTCCCACACTTTCCTGTCCATAGCAGTCTGTGAGTGCATAAGCAGAAGGCATTTGGAGAGATAAAGCTTTGTCATGAGATGCTGCTCTTCCAAGGATTAAACAGCTGACTCTGCATCTGCCTACCAGCAAAGAAAAGAGAGAATGAAATACAGTCTCTTGTCCAGTAATTCCCCCAGGACTTGGACTTTTTCAAAGATGTTTTCCCCTCAAGGATTATTTTTCTGCTTTTCTATTTTTCTCTGTTTTCCCCTCAGCCACTAAGTGAAAGAGTGAGAACAAAATAAACAGGGCATAAAGGTTGAATGGTGAATCTGTTCAAGTATCCACCAGATAACTGGATGGGATAAGGTTCCTGCACCAACTGCATCATCACAAAAGGCACAAAGAAGCAAATTAAAGTGGTAGCTTATTTTTGGCATTTTTCTTTTGAGGGGACCTCAGCTTTGTAACTTTGATGCCAACAGTCTATTTGATTTAAAGAATAAGATGCAAATAAACATCATATGAGAAGAAGAATGAGTAAGGGAGCAAATGCATTTGCATACAAAGCACAAATGCTAGACTCATCACCATTGAATACATGCTCTGAGCTAAATTCTCCTCTCAGATAAAATGGTTCAAATCCAGATCAATGTTATTGGCTTTGACAGAATTAATCTGGATTCACCATAACAAATGTGAGGGGGGGAAGAATTTTTCTCTGAAACAGCTCCTTATGAAAATTGCCTCTAAGTTTGTGATGTTTAATCAAGATCTTATGTGAATGTATAAATTCCAAGGCATTGCTACCAAAAGCCTTTCAAAGGCATGTTGCTTATTTGCTTGTAATCCAATAATTCAGCAGGAAACTGGCAGATGAGAAAACCTACTGCAGGAGAAGAAAAGAAAGGTTGTACAGAGCCAGTGAATAGCTTTGGGCAATATATCTTCCTGATGTATTGCCATTGCCCTCAGGGACAGCAGCTCTAGAGCTGGGCAGAGTGCAGCATTTGGAAGAACACATTCTTCCTCCATATCTAAGGTATTTCTGTGCTCTCCCTCCCCATGGAACTGCTCTCAGATACCATTTGAGATGCTTCTAGTGCTGCAGACACAGCTCAGGCCTTTCTCTGGCCTGCCAGGGAGGTCTCCTCCAGCATATGGTGATAATTTGAGCTCTGCAGATGTTAGCAGGTCCAAAGGAACCTGCGGGCAGCTCTCGCCTGGTACCAGCTGATAGCTGCTGCTGGGGGAGAATCTGCCTGGAGTATGGAAAACAGATAACAACCTTGACAGCTGCTCTGCAGATCCAGGACAGGGAAAGTGAGGTATGAACAAAGCAGATGAGATGAGGAGGAACAACTGAAACCAACCTCTCTGCTCTGATCTTGGTGGTGAGACACAGCAACCTGAATTCAAACACTGACTATCCATGGATGTTTCTCTGTCTCTTAGCCACACCAGGGGAAAGCTTGCACTGTTTATGCCTGAAAATGCAAAGCTCACTAGAATGTGCAGTGGACATGACAGTACTAAATGAACTCTGGATGTGCTTATTTAGTTAACCTCACAAACATGAGCTAAAAGCTGATGTTTAGAAAACAGAAATTAGGAACAGGGTTGTGGGTGTGTGGGCAAATGATGTGATTAATTCCAGATGAGGTTTTGCTAGTGAAAAGTTCAGCATTTGTGAATTCACTCTCCATTTTCCCATGTAGCTTTAGCTAGGAAAACACTGAGGGAGGAAGAAACCTGCCTTATAGCTGTTAAGGTTGTGCTGAGTTTACCATCTGCTGACCCAGGGTGCACAAGACCCAATTCAAATCCTTCCTCAGCTTTAAGGGAAGTGAGCTCATACCTCTTCTAAAAGTGACCTAATCCTGGCATTCTTGGTGTTTTGCTGAGCATTCCCTTGGACTGTCACCCTTTCTGCTTCTGAGGCTGCTCACCAAACCTGGGAGTTGTCTTATTGATGTAACCCTGTGAAAGCAGAAGCACAGCAAGATGTAAAGGTTGCATATGTAGAGTGAGATGATGGCTCAGTACTGGAGCAATGAGGGCTTTGACAAAAAGAAGTAGCATTCTTCAGTAAAGTAGAGAATTTCTTCCCCTAAACAGCCAAGATGGAGGTTGTAAGGTTCCCTCTTTGTCTCTTCAAGCTTTGGTAGCAGTGAAAAGCTGGCTGCCTAACCTGAGGAAACACTGACTGTTACACAAGCTTTGGCTCCACAATTTAATGTTTTTTTTACTATGAGAAATGTCCCTTCGAAGAAAAAGGATTTAAATCCTGTTGTGCCTGGCTTTACTTAGCCAATTAACTGAACAAAAGGTTCCAAAATCACTGGGATACATAGCCAGAATCTCCTCTCTAGTAACTCTTGATGTCTCTTCTGCTGGCAAAGGAGATCAACTGATTTTTTTCCTTTTTTCTTTCAATCTTGTCCTTACTTGCCCCTTTTCCCTCTGACATTTAGTTCTGGTTCCTCACTTTTCAGCTCTGCTATTTGAGGGATATTCAGCCCCTATTTTCCCTGCTCAGTAAGAGTCTTCATGCTTCTTGGGCTGCCAACAACAAAGAGGCTGCAGCAGCTCAGCAGAGCCTCAGGAGAGCAGAACAAAGACAGGAGGACTGCAAGGATGCTGCATGCAACCACCCTTGGCCAGCTTCACTGCACCAAATGTGGCAGCAGGAAGGAAGAGGAGACCACTTGCACCCCAGGGACCACCCAGGACTGAGCTTGCACCTGAGTAAGTGCCCAACAGTAAGAAAAAGTTTGGGATTGACATCATTTCCATCTTGTTTTCTTTCCTTTTTATGGATTCTTTTCCAGTTACTGCTTTAGAAGCTTTTAGCATGTTTTTCTTCTCCAGTCTGAGGGAAATATGCTAATAAACACATCTGTTGGGTTTACTTCATTGTGTTCACTTCAGCTGCATGACTCCAAAAGATCCTTTCCTAGTAACACAGAATGCTTCAGGTTAGAAAGGACCTTTCAAGGTCACCTGCTTCAACCTCCCTGAAGTAAGCAGGGACATCTCCCACTAGATGATTTTTTCCCCCCATGCTGCAGTAGCTGTGGCTGGAACTGCATCATGTCTTTCACATGCATAATGTCAACAGATCCACGAGAGCCAAAGGGAGTTCCTGCTTTTCCCTCAACCCCTCTAGTTGCCTCACCAGCTTCCAGTTCTCCTAGAGGTGTCTCAGGGGCTGTGCCAAGACCTCAGTGGGAGCAGGAGAAGGAAATACAATGTCTTGTCCCACCTTCTTCTTCTTAAAGGCCATGGGAAGGATTGGTGCATAGAAGTTCTCTCCAAGAGAGTGGATGGAAGGTGGGATCACCCTCAGCAACACCAGAGGAGAGCTGTGTTTTAAACAACTCCTTGTCTGACCATCTTCCATCATGAAGCTTGGGTATTACTTGAGGTGGAATTAACAGCTTTGGAAATGATTATTTCTGCAGGGGAAAAGAGATCAAATATTGCTTCTTTTTAAAATGAAAAGAAAGCATTTTCAAAGACAGAGGGAACTCACCAAAATGAAGTAACCTCTATGCAATGAGAGTATTCCTTCAGTGCATGCTGTTCTTTTGCAGCTTCCTTGCTCCTCTTTGACCCAGAAAGCCTAAGAGATCCATAATTCAGTGGGTGTTCCCTGCAGTCTTCTAGGTGCAAACAGAGGGAAGAGCTGTGGCAGTGAAAGAGGCTGTAGGCTTTAACAGAAGTTAAGAGATTCATAGAAGCTGACAGGGATAGAAGTAACCCAGATTTGATCTGGCCTGCACACAAATTCAGCCTCTCTATCCACATTTGTTCAGATAATCATCATTAAAATAATAACAGTTAATGGCTGTGCTCCTACCTCTTCCTTGAGAAAATGTCATGAAATCTGAGCAGAGATCAGAGGCTATGACCCACCAAGTATGTGCAGGAATCATGATGAAACAGCAGGGAAAACAGAACAGATTCAGATTTCTAATTATTTGGTGTTAAGATTTTATTAAGTGTCCAGAGAGAAGTGTGTCCAGTTCCAGAGAGCTATGGAGCTGCTGGAGAGAGTCCAGCAAAGGGCCACAGAGATGATTGAGGGCAGCACTGAAAGAGCTGGGACTCTTCAGCCTGGGGAAGAGAAGGCTCAAGGGACATCTTATCAATATATGGAAATACCTGAAAGGGGAATGAAAAGAGAACACAGCCAGGGTCACTTTCCTGCCCAGTGACAGGATCAGAGGCAGTTGGCACAAACTGAACCATGAGAAGTTCCCTCTGAACATCAGGAAATGTTTTTTCACTCAGTGAGTGACCAAGCACTGCCACAGGTTGCCCAGAGAGGCTGTGAAGTCTGCATCCATGGAGAGAATCAAAAGGTAACTGGGCACTTGGACAACTGTCTCTAGGTGGCCTTGCTTGGTCAGGAGGGTTGGACCAGATGTCCTCAACCCTTCTGTGATCCTGTGAAGTGAATTACAGCTCTACAGCTGAACTGTGGACAAAGTGCTGGTTCAGTGAATGGGTTGAATGTTGTGAAAGTATCTAATGCTCATTTTCCAGTGAAGCCAACCACTTCTTTCCCATTCTCTTCTTCAGTGGAAATTGGATTGTTTAGTGAAGACAACTGATCTGTAGAACATTTTTCCCCCAGAGCTGAAAAGTGGCAGGTAAGGATGACATTACTTTGTAGAAGTAAGATAATAACTCACACAGATGGCAAATTCTCCACTTTAGAACATCAGATTTTATCATGTTAGTGATCTCTCTTGTTGTTGCTTTCATAGTGAAACATTTGGAATGGAAATGCTGGAGCTGGACACTTCCCATTTTGCAATGTACCCTGAAAATAGAGTCCCAGCTGTTAGGCAGCAGCTCCCAGCTCTGCCCTGCACACATCATGCCACACACACAAAGCTCTTCCACCACTCTTCCAGCTCTCAGAGGCAACATTTGCAGAGGCATTGGTTTCACTACATTAACTTAGTATTTGCAATCTGCAGATGATAAAAGCCTGGAAGGACAGATGGAAACAGTAGAGATAAAGGAAAATTAAGGGATTTCCTTTACAAGGATCAGTTCCCTCACAAGTGGCATGCAGAGGCCATAGACACACTGGCTAAGCCACCTAAAGCAAGCCATGGTCCAGGCTTTTCTGCACCTCCCCTGGGAAAGCATCATTCAAATAACCCATAACTAGTCCTGAGTTTTCCTTCTGCCTGTTTTTGGCATTTGCTCTGTTGGACAGAAAAGCCTTCAGAGGTTTCTTCAATCTCAACATGCTGTACTCCTGCAGAAGTAATAGGATAATTATTTCAAATCCAGGATGGGACAGGAGCCTGGGTAAAGGTTGCAGGCTTTACTGTAGAAGGAAGGATTCAAGCTTCTGCTCACTCTGAGTCTCTAACCCCACTATGTGAGTGCCAGGATCTCTGTGTCTGCCAGTACCTGCACCAGGGGTTTCACAAGGCAAATAGGAATATTCAGGAAGACTACATATGTCAAGTCCCATATCATCATAGAAAGAAGAAATAGTTGAGTTGAGATTTTAAACAGAGATTTTCAAGTTCTTTGAAAGTCAGATGTTTTTCCTTTTCATCCTGCTGTCTGCTGGATTTTGTCTTTATTTGAATTGGAAGAAGCAGAAGTGTGATTCCCTGCACTCTGGGGCTGCAGTTTCAGGATGCTGTGGAATGAAACCCCATGGCCAAGAACAGACTGTGCTGTGAGAAGCACTGAGGATGCTGGAGGTTCTCACAAATGAAAAAAAAATGGGGATTGAGTTCCAGTCAAGTGGTACATGGCTTAGGTAGCATCTTCAAAGCATGCTTTCAACAGAAACCTACAGGCTTTCAGCTGGAGTGAACTGAAGATGCCTACAGTGAAAAACAAATCATTAGTCTTCTACCAAAATAAATGGCAAAAGGGAACAACATCAAACTCTTAACATCTGGGGCAACATTGTGTCCTGAAGTTACTGTCCAAGGGTGTTCCTTCTGCATCTCCAAGGGCATCAAGGGATGCATTAGGAACTGCACATTATGGAGTTTTATTTCACATAAGCCTTTTTTCCACTTGATCACAATGGGAAGCTTAAGAAATATGATGTCACATGAGAGAAAAGGGCAACCTGTGACCAGCACCTGGAGACCTAGGCAAGGAACAGTGCACACAAGGAAAGTGAGAGGGATATCTAATACCTGGTGGCATTCAGCCTAAAAGTTCAATTGAGGCCTTTATGTTTTGAATAGAAAGCTGGTTTGAAGTACTTGAATTAAAATGACATAAATAATCCAAAATAGATGCTAAAGCAACCTAAAAAAAAAACCCCAGCCTTAATTTAATACTGGACAGATAACAGATTGTATTGTCAATCTGATGAAATAAAATGTTGCTTGCCTGCTTGTTCTCTGTCTGGTTTCCACCTGAACTACCACCACATTTGTCACTGCAGCTCTGACAGCAGAAGTTGGTCTTGTTTGTTGTATTGCCTTTGAAGATCTCAAATCAGTCCCTGGCTCTGATCTAGCTTTCCATAATCCCTGCATGCCTGAGCTCTCCAGAGGATACCCAGAAGTGATAGCACCACTAACACTGCCTTTGCCTGACTTGTCTTCACAGCACAGTACAAACCCCATAATGTTTGGAGCTTTCAAACAGTTTGGTTCTTGCTAATGGCTTTGTTGACATCAACTGACAAAAAGCTGAGCTCCAGTCTCCTTGATAAAAATAAGAGCCAACCATTTTATCATGCCCCTAGTATTCATGTGGAACTTGGTGAAGGTGCTGCTGTAGTGGAAGATAAATTATGCTCATTATAAACAGGAGGACACCATTTCCCCCCTGAATGGCATCTTTGCTTCCCCAAAGCTATCTTGCAGTGGATCACAATATAAAGTCCATTCAGTCTGGAATGAATGTTTGCTGCAAATCCTCTAAACCTCCAGTGTGACATTTGCCCTGCAGGCATAGACTATGGCCATCAGAGACAGGGCAGGCCCTGGAATGGCATTGGGGAGAATAATAGGCTATCCATCAGACTGCAATTCTCCTCACTCCAGGGTCCAGATCTGAGAAAAGGTTAGTCCTACATGCCTCAGGGAAATTGCACAGCACAGAGGAGTTCACACCAGCCCATGATTCCTTGAGTTAATAATCACTGCTCTTGTTGATAACCATCTCCACTTCTGAGCAACAGTTATAAAGGGAGCTCAAGGCTTGGCACTGGAGAAGTTATTTATTTTTGCAGAGACACTGGGGTGTTTTATCTGTTGAAGTTTTTTCCCATTTTCTGTTGCAAGTGCTAAATTAAACATGAAGAAGGCAGAACCTTGAACCCTCAGGCATCTATGACAAAATGCAAATTTCCCCCTGCTTAGCTACAGCATCAGGAAACTGTTGGGAGCTCTTCACTCTGTAGAGAATACAAAATATTTGATCCTCTTTCCATTGATGTCAACTGAGCTTTAACTTCATAGGCAGCAGAGGCAGGCTCATAATAACCTTGCTTAATCAAGTTTTTTCTACCACATTTTAACATGGTGTGGTGGAATTTCTCTGCCCCTAGATGTCTAAGGACATGCTAAGGAGTCCTCCCCAAGCCCAAGGCAGTTGTTATGGACAGAACTGCAAGGCTGGCCAATGAGGTGTATAATGAACAGCTTTAACTCCTGGAGCAGCACCCTAAGTTTCTCTTACACCCCAAGTGCTTGATAATCACTGCTACTTGCCTCCTTGCCCCATCAGGAGAGAACAGAGGGTAGAAAGAGTAAGTTTGGCAATGAACTCAGAGCTCTTAGACACTGAATATGAGCAGTTTCCTCCTTCCCTATCAAATCTGGACCTACACATCCCTCATTGTGGTCAAGCTCCACTACAGGGTCTGGAGCCTGTGGATTTTGGTTTTGCCAAAGGCTATTAAAAATCTCTATCCATGTTCAAGCCATTCATCTTCCTTCTACAGCTGGATGAATCCTGGGCATCTTGTTTTGATTAATCTTCTACTGAAGTATTTGGAATGAAAGCATTTTGCTTCTTTTTGGATTTAAAGATGACATTTGGGCAATATCCCAAGCAAAAAAGCCACACATAATGTTATGAGTTTTAAAACAATTTAGCTATCACTAGTTGCTAAATTGACATCAAGTCATAAAAAGTTTATCTCCAGTGAGACAGGCTCTTGGCTGGTTTGGAATGGCTGTGGTTTGTAGATTGGTTCTGGGCACCTCTACTTCCTGAAGGTTTTGACCAGGTAGATTTAAATTAATCAATTTAGCAGAGCTGGTGAAATTAAAAAGATGTATTTTTTGCTTAAGGGGTTTTCTTTTTTTTCTCTTTTTATTTTCTCCAGTTTGGTGCCTGTTCTTTAACACTTGTTATGTTATTTAAAAGCTCATCAGTATCATATGGCAATGAATGTCTTCAGCAAATCCACATCTTCTGTGTTCCATGGATGCTGAGCTGTGGCAGATGTTTATGCAAAGCAAATACTGAGAACATCAAGAAGACATATTGCAAAGAAGAAGTTATTTGTGCCTCAGAATGTTTAGTTTTCATTTTACAGACACACTAAACCAGAATGTGCTTGGTCAGCAAAGGTGATCAAAACTTCTGTTTAGCTCCAGTAATTTGCACTGGGCTAAGTGCAGTCAAGAACATTTCCTTCTTCAGTGTGCATTGGATATTTGTGATCCCAGAGGGTATCCAAAAATAACACAGACTAAAGGGTCTTTTTATTTATTAATTCTCTGATGAAAACACATTTTGAATGAAGATTTGTTTGGATAAGTCATGTTGCAGCAAGCAACAAAGTGTACAGCTGCCTTTGGCTTCACCTTTGCAAATCTCTGCTTCAAAACTATGCACAAATGTTCTCAGCATTCTGTGATGGTTTCAGCCTTTCAGAGCAGCCTTTACACCTTCTGCAATGGCCTTGTCAGAAGACTTGGTCCTCAGAAATTTCATGGGAACACTGCCTTCTGGAATGCTAGCTCTTGTGGATGATGTTCCCTTTTTGTGGAAGGGAAAGGAGAGCATGAGTTGTGCAGCTGAGCTGGCCTCCTCCTGTGACCTTCAGTGACTGGCCACCACAGGTCACAGCAAGGCCTGCCACAGGGAGTCCTGTGACTCACATCCCAGCTGGTGCAGTCACAGCATGGAACTCCAAAATCATGGAGTGTCCTGAGCTGGAAGGACACACAAGGAACTTTGAGTCCAGCTCTTGTCTATGCACAGGACAACCCAAAAAATCAAACCCTGTGTCTGAGAGCATTGGCCAAAGGCTTCTTGAATTCTCTTTGCCTTTTCATCATAACTACTTCCCTGAGGAGCCTGTGCCAGTGCTCCACCACCCTCTGGCTGAAGAACCTTTTCCTCATATCCAGCCTAACCCTCCCCTGGCAGAGCTTCATGCCATTCCCTCAGGTCCTACTGCTGGTCACCAGAAAGAAGAGGTCAGCATGCATCCTAAAGGCCCTCAACTTTCCTTTAAAACCAGATGTTTCTAGTCTGCCCTTCTAGAGAGAAATTCAAAGTTCAACACTGTTTGAATTATTAAAGTGATAAAACTGGAAAGCAGGTGAAAAACTGAGGTAAAGCATTTGCTGGCAATATTTGCAGCTTTTTTACTTCTCTTTTGAGAATAGCAACTGAACACCTGAAAAATCTAAAGCTGGAAAGATTGTCAAATTGTGGTGGTCAGGCCTCCCTGGGTCCCTTAAGTTATGTTGATTTCTATGCCTTCAGCTTCAGTCTGAAGCTTCATTTGCACTTCTAATTGCTCCTGGGTCTCCTGCCTTGGTTCCTCTCACTCCCACCAGTCTTTAATGCAATCACAAGGGCTCACAGAAACACCACTAATGAATGTCCCACTACTCAGAGGATGGGAAAGGAGGAAAGGAAACATAGGAACTGCTCCAAAATATCAGTAGGACTCTTAGGCTTCTTTATCAGTGTCTAAAAACACTTAGCTAGGCATAGAATGAAGAGCTTTAGAAGTGTGGTTATTGGACCATAAAACCTACTTTCTGACCTGCTCATCCTGTGTTGTATACCAACCCCAGAAGCAACTGAAGCCATTCTTGCCTTCATGCTTTTAGGTTTTGAAGAGTCATCCAGTGTCATCTGCCTTCAAAGGAGCCTGGAGGATGAGGAGGGGGATAGAAGTGATGCCAGCAGAGGAGGCAGCAATAATTAGAGGAAATGGTCTTGCAAAGAGATTCTCTCCTGCCTGCTACCACTAGCTGTGAGGAAGAAAGCAGTGCTAGCAGGAGATTGTTTCTGTTTCTAGATCAATAAATAGAGGCTCTGCAGTTCCCCTGGAAGGTATTCTGCTGTCACTGCAGACTGACTCCAACACACTCAAATCAAAATGAGATTACCTTCTAACAGCAGCCCCTTGATCATCAGCAACAACAACAGAGTCATCCTGGCTGCTTTTGGATCCCATTTTTAGGTCACAGAACAGGCAGAGCTGCTGAGCTCTTCACCCAGGATGCAAATTTAAGGTCATTTATTAACATGGAGTCAGATCTAGAAAAACAAAGTTACTCAACATTTTTTTCCTTTATAATGTAGATTTCTGCTTTACAGCCAAGTCTCCATTGCCCAAAGAAGGGAAAGGCTGCAGTACAATGTCCTGAACACAGAATTAAGTGCTGTGAAAGATGAAATCAAAAGAAACTCCTGGTGTTCTGAGGAACTTCAGCCTAGAACTGTGCACACAGCTGGTGATTCTTGTTGTCGATGGTTGCTTACTGCCTCCAAAACCTTCCTGTGCAGCAAGACTCTGGGGAAATAAAAGAAAAAAGAAGAAAGAAAAGAGAAAAAAGAAAAAGGGGGAGAGGAAACAAACACTTAATCATGAATATCTGCAGGCAGTCAGGACTTGCTGTGGTTGCATACGTGGCAACAATGACAGTTTGGGAGTCTCCTGGCTGTTGACTTTTGTTTCTTTGTTTAAGGTTTGAATAAATAACTGAGATGTGTTCTTCAGTATCTCAACTGTTGCTTATTCAAAACTTCCAGGAGAGTTAGACAGCCCTGTAGGATTATGTAAATAAAAAAGCTGAGAAATGGCCTTTTTCAGGTTGTGAAGAGATTTATATCTTGAAGTTGTTCGATGCCAAATGAACACAGTCTAAGCTTCACAAACAGAATTGAAATCTTTCTGGGGAGCATGACTATTTGGCATCTCATTTAGTCAAGATATCTATTTCTGCTTCTTCCAGAACCAGGCATTTAGAGCTGCAAAGTCATGAGTCTACCCAGACTCACTGTGTCAACCCTCTCTCTTTCCACTGCACTGGAAGGTCATCAAGAGGGAATTGCCTCTTAGCTTTGGTGTTGAAGTCATGATGTGCCCAGCACCACAGCAGTTTGATGATGCCCTTCTTCTTCTCTTAATGCCCATTAATTCTTTTAATCTTGTGTAATGGCTGGGTAGTTTTATAGCCAGTGTTTCAATCAGATGATGAGTGGCCTATTCAAGCTCATCTTGTTGCCCAGAACAGTGACAGCTTGCACATATTGATTGGAGATCTAGGCCATAACTGCATCAAGTAGAGACACCTGTGGAAGGTGAACAATTGACCTAATAAGTTATTGCTAAGGATATTATCTTCTTTTTAAGTCAGGTAAAAGAAAAATAACTGATCCAAAAGCTACTTTGAATCATAACTCAGCTCTTAAGAGGTAGTTGACTTGGTATATTCACTTGGCAATCACCTTTTCAGTATATTGTTTCACATCTTCCTCTGGTTTTATGGTTCTTTGGTGAGTGATTAAGCCCATTTTTGGCATGCAAAGCAAGCTTCTCTTGTCACCTACCACATAGGCTGGGTTTGTGGAAATGAAGGCTGGAGATTTGGGCAGGAGCCTCCCAGGCTGTTAAAAGCATTAAGTCAACCTGGAAGTTAAGCACTAAATGAAGGAATGAGAGATGCTTCCACAGACTGAAGAGAACTGAAAACCAAAGAGACAGAAGTAGTTAGAGAGCAAATTGCAGTCAGAATGTTCTAGGGCTTCTGTCAGCATTAAAATTCACTGTGGGGTGGACTCAAATTTAAAATTGATCCCAGGCAGGGTAAGATGATTCCTAACTGTCTGGTAAGATGGAGTACTCTCCACATTTGGACAGATTCCATACATTGTTATAAACCCAGAACTCCAAGCAATAAAAGAGGCACAATGTTTAATTGCAGCTGGCAGTGAAACACAACATTGCAATGCTGTCATATTTAAATAGATGTCATTTTAAATGATTACATGGTAAAAGATTTCCTGCTGTTTATCTGCAGATATTCTGCAAAAAAGAAAAGAAAAGAAAAAGAAAAATAATGGCTTCTATGACCATGGGGCATAGTTTCCTATTTTTAACTTCTATTTACAGCACAGACCATAGGAGGGAAATTATGCAAGGAAAGCAGCTCATCAGTTTTCAAGCCAGGGGTTTCAATCACAAATACAGTGTGACAGCAGACATTTTCCTCTGTCCAAAAGTAACCAAGTAGCTCAAAAGAAAGGCAACAAGGCCTGCAAACAAATGGGAGGTTCAGGGAGAAAAAAAAGGCAGAAGTAGGAATCAGTGATGGGGAAACCTGAGCCATTGCTCTGTGTGATGCACATACAAAATAGGAGTGCTTGGTCACTGCCGTGGTTTTGCTTTTAGTTTGTTGACCAAATGGATGTTCAGGGAGTAGAAATGCACTGAACTCTGATGAGCTGCATCCATCCAGCTCCTTTTGAAGGGCTAGTGTAGATGTGCCTGCACACTTGGCAGTGCCAGCTCCAATTGCTGTTAAAGGTGATGTAGTCCTCTAGAAACACAGGAGCTTCGAACTATCAGGGTGCAGAAGGGAAGGGAATCTTCTGATCCACACTGACATGCTAGGATTAAATGTATAGCTCTTGCCTGGCAGTAGGACTGACTCAAACCAGGACAGATTGTCTGTGAATAATCCTCTGAAATTCAGTTTTCTTTCTCAAACTACTCCCCCAGGACTTCTTCAAATGTTTTCATGAAGTTCTAGCATCTCCTCAGTAATGTTTGTGAGTAATAACATGGCTCACCATGGGTACAAGTAATTACCTAGGAGTCTGAAATATCTACTTCTATTCAGAAGAGGTGTTAGTTTCCCTGTTTCTTTTTGTTAGCCTCCTGTATATATCTGAAATCATTACACACAGGCAGGAAAACCTTCCTCTTGAGCCAGTTAGGATGCAATTAATTGTCACTGGCTCAAGCAAACTCATTCTCCAGACAGCCACAGAAATAAAGGGAAACATCTTTCCTATTACTAGTTCATTTTTAGCAAATGATAGCATTAAGATACCTCTTCACTAAGGATAATTAATGTTCTAAGGTCTCTTCCCACGAGGTACAACCAAAATGTCCTCATCAAACTGTAATTCTCATCAACAAGGTCAGAAAGGTTTAGCACATGTTTGTCAGAAAGGAACTAGATTTCCAGGTAAATCAATGTTTCCAGATAAACACTGGCACTTCTAGAATTTGCTGTCTGCTGCCTAAGAGATTTGTCCTTCAAAGCATTTGCAGAGTGCAAAGCCAAACCTCTGATCAGCTTCATGGCTTCTTTCAGTCACAGAACTGAAATAGGTGTATCAAAGAGCTGCTTCTCCTGCCAAATGGCTAAAATACCCACATTCTTTTAATTTTTACCATTTTTCTTTTAAAGAGCTGGTTATTCTCAAATATCTGAGGGAAAAGCCATCAGGGAAGAGATGACACTTTTCTCCTTACCTCTTGAGCTTGGGCTGTGGCTGGGAAGGGGAGCACACTGCCTTGCTGGTACAGGACAGCATTCATTGCTGTGTAGAGTCACTGTCTGCTCTTCCAGTTGGCCTTTTAACAAGCTACAGAGGAAAAAAGGATAATGTCAAACCTTTCATGGCTTACAAATGCTGCATGCTGACCAGGTTCTCTCCATGCTCAGTGTAAGACTGTACTGCCTTAGTGTACTTGGAAATGGGAAGAGAGAAGGAAAAAAAACCAAGCAGAAAGGGAAGAATGGGCTGAGATAAGGCCCCCTCTCAGCAAACACATAGCAGTTGTTAAAAGACAATGCCAGGACAGGAAAATGCCTGGGATTTCAAAGATCTAAAAAGAAAAAGACTTCAAAAGGAAGGTATTATCAAAATAAATATTCTTTGGTTTCAAGAAAGCTCTCTGGTTACTAAATAGCTTTTGCTTCTGGCTGCCAAAAGAAGACCTGGCAGGGCAAACGTGGTCCAATGTGCTGTGTAAACACAACCCATAAACAGGGCAGGGATGTAAGCAAATGTAAGCACCAGGTCAGAGACAGGCTAATGAGAAAGTAGAGAAGGTACAACTAGACAAAAATGGCCTGCAAAAAACCCTAGTTCTGCTGGTAAACCAGTTGCAACTTCCCAAAGGAAGACTCAGCCCTCTGTGCTAGTCTGTGGGGTGAAATGGGATGATCATGATTTACAGCTTGGAAAGCTGCTATGTACAGAGATAAAGTAATAAAAATAATCTAGTGTCATAAAAAAGAAATCTTTCTCCCATTTAGTTTCTTCACTCTCTTGACACCATTAATTTGTTCACTTATTTTTGTTCCAGCACACTGTAATACAAGGGTTACATAGCTCTTGCCACAGATCCAAACCACCACCCAACAGAGACTCAAATAACAGCAAGCCAACTGCCTTTCAGAAGGGGAGCCATCCCACAAGGAACAATCAGCAGCACTACCTTCACCTCCAACCCAAGCAACCTCCAGGGTGACTCAGTCCAGTTCAAGCCTCTCCCATTGCCTGCCCCAAGAGATGAGATTTACAGCCACAAGAACCTGAGATCTCTCCCTTGCTGCCTATCTCCTCCTCCTTGTATTGGGCCTGGAAGTGAAGTCATAGCACTACAGTTGTGACATCCCATTCATTTCCATGGAAACAGATTGCCAGCTCCCAGCCATGGTTGATGGTTTCAGTGCTGCATCAAGAGATGGAACTGATCTCTAGGAAAGGAAACTCTCCCTGGGAGCAGCAGCAGGACAGGTGGTTTCTGATAGAAATAGACACACAATCCCCTTTCTGATTTCCCTTTAAATTTCATTGCCATGAGAGGCATGGCTGCACTTCCATCTGCCTAATGAGGGCTGCATTATTCATAGTGATCCATACCCACTCTGAAAGATGTTTTTCAAGGCTCCATCCTACCTTACTTCCTCTTAGGTCTCCATTTGCATTCTTTCCTTTTGACTTTCACAAGAGACTTGGGGCACAAGGCAAGCATCCTTCCCCACCTCCCATCTGAATTTAGCTTCCATCATTCACCTTAGCTCTCAGAACCCTCTCCAGCATGATTCATGCCTTGTGTCTCTCAAGGACCCTTTCCAAGGGACTGTTTGAATCTTGCATCTTATGTCTTTTATCCCAGTTTACCAAAGAACACTAAGAGATGCAGAAGGAGGTAGAGGACTGTCACACCAACCCAAATGAACTAGATTCTCCCCAGTTTGTAAGTCTGGAGTTTGACCCAAATTTTTCAGTCTCAGGGATTATCTCCATCACTTTCCTTGGATTTCTCTTTCCATTTCTCCACCCCTTGGCTGGGCTGCTGTAAATTGGGGCTGCCCTTAGGCTGTTCTGATTTACACTCAAGCTGCCACTAGCCCATGGAGCTATTTGGAAACCTTGATGTTGGCTGCAGCATAGGCTCACACCAACTGTTCATCCACCTCTTTTAATCTAGAAACCACAGGACACAGAATGAGGCACAAATGTGAGGTCATTTGTCTTCATACTTGTTTATGCAGAACCTTGCTGGTCCTCTACAAATGTCTCAACAATATCTCCCCTTCCCAAGTGATCTCAACCAAACAAGCCTGGTGAGAGCTACACCTGTGCTCTCCCTGTGTGCTCCTTGGCTATGAGATGTTCTTCCAATTTCCTTGCTGCAGCTGTTCATCCTGATGATGAAACCAGAAGTTAGCAGGGCAGAAATGAGGCCCTAAGGGACTTACTTTCACTGTCAGGCTGCAGACAGGCCCAACACTTTCCCTGAGATCTAGCAGAGAATGCAGAAGGAAGGGACAAGAAAGCACTGATTTAATGAGGCTTTGATCTGAGGAAAGCTGCCCAGTGGGGACACAATGTGGGATGTCCCAGAATCAAAAAGCTATCTGATTGGGTTGGTTAGCCTGAAGAAGAGGAGGCTCAGGGGAGATCTTCTCACTATCTACAGCTACCTGAAGGGAGCTGGTCTCTTCTCCCAGGTGACTAATAACAGGACAAGAGGAAACAGCCTCAAGTTGCACCAGGGGAGGTTAAGGTTGGACATTAGGAACAATTCCCACCCCAAAAGGGTTGTCAAGCCCTGGCCCAAGCTGCCTCAGGAGGTGGTGGAGTCACCATCCCTGCAGGGCTTTGAAAGGTGTTTGAAAGATGTCCTGAGGGATGTAGTTTAGTGGTGGACTTGGCAGTGTTAAGTTTATGGTTTGACTTGATAACCTTAAAGGTTTTTTCCAACACAAATAACCTGCTTTAGGAAGGTGCTGACTGTCTGTGCTTACTGAGTTCACCTTGGGACTGTCTGAACATTTCTCTTGTGCTTTGGTCATTGGTGTCCCAATTGAGGAACTTTGGGAATAAAAGAGCATGTGATAAAGGTGACTGAAACTACACAAAAGAGTAGAAGGGCCATGGGACCAGGCACAGCAGTGAACCCCTAGTAGATGGAAGCCCTGCTAAAACAGGCATCTCTAGATAAACAGCAATGTCTGCTTGCTGCAACCTACAGCAGTTGTACTCTCCAAATCACATTATAAATTCAAACTGTGGGAAATAAATGGAACTGGCAAGATCTGGGGCTGTGACTTCTCCCTCTGTGGGAAGCATTACATTTAATGGAGTATTTTTCATCCTGTGTAGCAATAACAAAGCCCCTTATATGGTAGGCATTAAGCAGTTCTAGCTGCAGTCTCTGCCACTCTGTTGCTGTGGAGCTAATCCTAACAGAGGAGAAAAGATCCTGTCTTTTTGCTTTATCTCCTGGACAACCATCCTACATCAACAAACTGCCACCTCATCCCCACTGATGGAAAGTGGTCCTCCCCAGTGGTGCCAGAAGGGCTCAATTGAGCCTGTGCCAAAAGAACAAATGGTGTCAGCACATTTCTTCAGAATCCAGATGACTGCATCACAACAACACATGAGCCTTGAGAGGGAAACACAAAAACTTCATTATAATTATCTGACACAAATATGCACAGAGGCAGATTTGGTTTCTGGGTCATGATGGACACAATGCAATATGTTCATAGCACACACTGTGGTTTTCCCCTCCTTGCCCACTGCCAAGGGCTTTCATTCCCTTTCACTTAAGTATTTGTCTTCCTCCTTGTTTTATTCTTTCCCTTCTGAACTCTTCTCCTGTGCAATTACCTCCAGCTTTCCTAGCTCTTCAATTCTTTCCATCCCCATCTCCCTTTCCTTCCATTTGGATAAATCTGGCAGACCAGCATCATATTTCTGCTTTGTCATTCATCCAGTGCCCAGCCCCAACCCTTGAGATGTTTCCTGCCATACTCAGTGACACTTATCTTGGTCCCCTTCCTTTTTTGCTCTCTTTGATTTGTTCCTAAAAACTACTGTTCTTCTTTTCAGGAAGGTTCCCAACATCTTCAAGAGACAAACTATCAATACAACATGATCTTCCTCATCTTATTTCTGCTTCTCCTCACAACTCTTCCCTCATTTCCACCCCAAGTTTCTCTCCTGCTTTTTTTCTCCTCACACTTGCACTGCCATAGCTCTGTTCCACACCATGTCCCAGTTTCCCTATTCTTTGAGTTTTGGTACTGCAAGGTTTATCATCTTTCCTGTACTTCCCCTTGCTCCTCCAGCTACTGTTGGATCTTCTTCCTTCCTTCCATCTCTAAGCTCACTGAATCATCTCAGGTCAGGCATTCCAGGCCCATCCTTGACTATCCAAACTAGCTCCTGCCCCTTGCATTCATCTGCAGCTACAGTTAACAAGATCTTCAACAAAGTCTTCCAACCCCAATTTTAGAGTAAACCACTTCATCCTGAGCCATGCCAGTCATTTTTATCACAGGCAGCCCTAGTCTTTGTCTTGGAATCACACTTCTTCTCACCACCTCTGACTCTGGTGGCCCCTGGTCTTCTTACTTTCTTCAGCATACCCACCACAAGCATGTCCTTGTCTTCCCCTAGCTCCTAGTGGGGATCTCCAATGTGTCTGCTTCCATTCTCATGCATCTTTGTGCCTTACCTCTGATTAATCTCATCAGCAGAGCACAAATTCAATTATCCTCACAGTACAGAGGACCTACAGATCTCTCTTGCCCCAGACCTCTCCTTTACAATCTTAGCTGAGTGTCAGGGTAGCACCAAATTCTCATCAGCTGCAATTCTGTCAGTCCTGTTGTGAGTTCTGCTCTGCATCAAACATTAACTCTCTCTGTTCCCTGAGGGCTCATCATGAGCTAGGGCTTCTCCATTTTTTCTCTCAGCCAGTGCAATGTCTCTTAGCTCCCACTTCCAGCTGGTTGCTGGTATCAGTTTGCAGCACTCATTTACTATGGGTTACACATATTGCAATGGAATTTTGCTGGGAATTCAAAATCTAGGTATTTTTAGAACTGGATTTAAACTCACACATACTGAAAAGTTTCCTTCCCAGCTCTGGCATCTCTCTGGCATTTCAGAATCTATTTAGGATAAGATATATATTAAAAATGCACATTCCCTACCATCTGAGATACAGTCTTTTATCCAACAACCCAACACAAACACTTACCATATCTCAGTCCCTTAAGCAAATGCCT
Organism: Galbula dea; assembly: GCA_013399015.1. NCBI lineage: Eukaryota > Metazoa > Chordata > Aves > Piciformes > Galbulidae > Galbula > Galbula dea. Next base: position 1,617,659 of record VWZX01000455.1, read on the forward strand.
ACCATCATCCAGCTGGAGAAGATGACCATTTCCTGGGGCAGAGCTCTTCCAGTGCCAACCCTCACCTTGCTGCCACCTCTATCTCCCTTTCCTGCAGATGTCTTAAGCATTCTCACAGCCTACTCTCATCCTACCTGCTTTTTTTCCTCCCGATCAGCCCTGAGCACTGCCCCTGTCATCATCTTGTTCCATTTTGAGACAAACATTTCTATGCTGTCTGCTAGGCAGCTCCTTACACCCAACAAATGTGCAAAGGAAATTTATTTTCCTCTGAAATACAGCTTAAAATATTCCTTTGCTAGGTAGCAGTCTTGGGGAGAAAAAATACCCAACCTGTAAAGCAGTGCTGCTGCTATGGTAGAGCTACTGGCATGGACCAATATTGCTTCATTGTTTCTCAATTTGTTGTGTCATGACCCATCCTTGTCTGCACATTTTTTGAGTCAGGGATTATCTGTTCTGCCCTGGTATGGTGATTCCTAGAGGTTACAAAGCAGCAGAGACAGCTACAGCTTTTCCTGTGTAGGAACAGTAATTTTAGCATGTTTTCCTGAAACTGTCAGCTTCTGCTAATATTATTCTTCTTCTGTGGAGAAAGAGAAGAGCAGGTTTAGAGCAAGTTTATTTGCAGTCTGTGGTAAGGGGGAGAGAAAAAAAATGTCTAACTGATTTTACTGTTGTTCTCAGCAGGTTCCTCAAGGCAGCAATGCCTGATGTGCAAACAGTGCTGTTGAGAGGTTGTGTGCTCCCCTCATGGCTTGCTCAGAGGTGAGGAAGGAAGGTCCCTGCTTATTTACAGTGCAAGCAGAGGTGATAATTTCATCCTCAACTCCAGTGACGTTCACTACTAGAATAATAAATAGGTCTTTAGAGAGAGAAATGCTGTTTGTAGGAAGGAAATAGCTGGATATTAGCAGCATCAGGGTGGGTTGTTGTTTTTTTTTTTCCACCAGGGCAGCCAAGTGTAACAGAGTTAGCCAGAAACCTTTAGCCTCAGTGTTTTTTGTCACTCTCAGTTGGTGGTCTCCTGCCATTCATCTGTTGGGCTCTGTTCCAGGAACTGGGATGACAAATGGCATTTTTTTTCCAGTGGCTGTGCCACTATCATCTGGCAGCAGGCACACCAAGGAGGAGCTGCAGAACAGGAGAGATGGGTCTGGATCTGTGTTACATTTGCAGTTCACGTGAGCCATGGGAACTGGGATTCATTTCAAGGCATATAAGATAGCTTTTTGCTTCTTCCTTTTCATTTTAACTCCTTGGAAAGAAAGCAGGCTGCTCACTGGGGTTCTGAACACTCTTTCCCTCCAGGAGTGGCAGTTTAAAGGTTCACCCTTCCTCCCTCTCCTGTATAAACCCCCAAACTAGCATCAACAAACTACTAGCACCAAAGATGTGCTAGTCAAGTAAACAGCAAGTATTTCTCTGAACTGGTGATGATGACACCACAGTGGTCAAGGAGAGGGTAGAGCTGTGATGCCACCTCTGACATACACCTGTTGAGCATCTCCTCTACTGGCAAGAGGGGTTTGTACTTCTCAAATTAACTAAACAACAAAAGAGCAAAGTGAGAGAAAGGCTGCACATGTGCCCATCCAGGAGATGGGATCTATAGGGGGAAACTATTTCAGTCCCTTCACATTCAGGCCAAGCTGTTGGCAGCTCTAGCAGAATGAAGTTCCAGCTCAGTGCACAAACACACACACACAGAGATAATTGGACTTCAGAGAGAAGGACTACAATGATAATTCAATATTTCAGCATATTAGTGATTCAAATCATGCTTCTCAGTCCACCTTTTACTTTACCCTCCCTATTATAAACAGTCTTGGTTTGTAAAAGAGATTTGATAGCAACTGGGTTGCTTTTTAATGGGGTTAAGGAACTAGTGTTCATTTTGGTGTTTCTCTGTGGTATTTTCAGTATTAAATACTTTCAGCTTGGGATATCATTCATTTGAGTTCCTGCTAAGAAAGACAATAAAGTTAAGTAGCAGCTGGCCATTAGGAGCTTATATATTTCTTATTCAGTATGCACGTGCCTCTTAATCCTAAATAAATGATATTAATCACAATTTAATTATGTGGCTGCCTTATTAAATCAGAATTAGGGGCTAGAGTTGACAGTGAAACTAGTCTGGGTTTCACCATCTGCAGATCAGCCTTTGTGTGTCCTACTGGGTATTTTTACAATATTTAAATTGTAAAAGTAATAATCACCTATGGATATTAAAACACCTCTGACAGCTGGCACTTACCCACTTTTAATGGCTAGCCAGGGGTTCTCTTCACTTGTGTGTGTGATTTAGTCATCATTTCATGATTAAATATGGAAAAAAAAATATTTTCTTGGTAGAGTAAAAATGAATGGGGTTAGTTTCTGAGATGGGAAGGTGCTGAGTGCTCACATCTCCCAGCAGAAACCTGGGATTTGCAACCATGCAGCAGTTCACAGAGGCCATCTCTAAACAGCAACCAAATGCTGGAGGTTGAAGAGGCAGAACTGGGTGCATGTTCTCCAGGTAGGGAAGGTCTGACCCTGGCATCAAATCAATTCAGTTTGGAAATGGAGCTGAAACTCCAAAGAAACCTAAGCCATATGTGAAATGTTCTGCAGAATTTTGGTCATTTCTGATATGAAATGGAGCTCATCTCTCTTTTCCTTCAGTGTACATCACTATTTCTCTTACCACTCCCTGCTGAGTTACACATGTCCTTCTGAAGGGTCAACTGAACCTTGAACTGGCTTTAAATCACCTCTCTCTGTGATGGAGGATGCTGTTACACTTCAGCAGGGAGGGGAGAGTTCTCATTTCTCCCAGGCTATACTTATGAAGGTGGAAAACAAACATCAATAGGGAGAGAAGTGGTACAGGTGTCATTACTCCAGCTCTCTTTTTCCACCAATTACCCTCAGGATCTCCCCAGGGCCAGGCACAGCAACTTTAAGACTGCCTACTGGCTGGAGTAGGGAGGGAGAATATTAGTCTAAAGCAGCTGAAAACCTTGAAACGAGGTACTTGGGAGCATCTTAATATAAAATAAAGTGTGTGGGCACAAAGCATTAAATTGTCCAGCTGGGGATCTATAAACCTGCAGCCTCAGGAGCACAGAATAAATGGAAACTGTAAGCAAGGCTACAGCATCCTTCTGCAAATGCTTGGCAGCCATTTCCATGGGAGAGCCAGGATGTGATGCTTGGGGAAGGCTCCAGCTGCACATCACTGCTTTTATTTGTCTGCCTTTGGCAGGATAGCTTTAGCAGGCTGCCTCCTTCATTCCTCACTTGGGTTGCTACTACTTTGGTGGGTTTGCTAAGGAATCTTGTTTACTGCTTCCAAGCACCAGATGATCTGTGGATGTCAGATCTCTCTCACTGTCAGTTCTGGTGTTGTCCCTCATCTAGCTGCTCCCCCATATAGCTGCTCCCCCTTACTTGTGCTGCTCTGTTTTGACCCAAGAGAACACATTAAAGCACATCTGACTTGTAATAATGTTCTCAGTTGTTTGCAGGGAATTGGGTTTAGATGGTCAGGTCATTTTGTAGCAAAATTTCCCTAATATTGGCTGCTTGGGAAATTTATTTGTTAGTTTGCATCTAGTCAATGGGCAGATCAAAAGGATAAATGCACCCACATAAATGTAGGGACAAATGAGAGATTTGGGAGAACAAGATATCAAGGAAGTATATGATTTCCATGAAGAATATGGCACTGCTACTCAGAAAAGACATGAGCTGCAGAGAACATTTCAAACCCTTGCATGACCATGAAGCTAAGACACTAAGGTGGTTGGTATCTCCTGTTTGTGTGACATGGAACACTTCCAACCTTTTTATCTTTCCCTTCACTTTGCTAAACAGTCTTGGGAGGTATTTTGAGAAACATGGGAGAGGAGATGTGATCCTTTTGGGCTAAAAATGGCTATTACCAGGTTGAAGATCACAGCTCCTTTCAGTTCTGTGCTGTTGAATGCTCTGACAGAGTTTGCTGGGTGAGAATTGAAACAAGAGCAGTTTGCAAGAGAAAAACTGGATGACTGCAAGGAGAAGCCTTGCACTGGAACTGCTTTCCAGCAAGGTTGTGCCTATAGAAAAGTTTCCAGAATACATCCATGAACAGAGTTTGAATAAGCAGTAACACAAATGATTAAGAGTTGTCTTCCCCAGTGTGAGTATCCTCCAGGCTAAAGCCTTTTGTGCAATCTCTTGTGCAATCTGCTCATCTTCTCTCCCTCTGATCCTGGGAACTGCAAACCTATTCTACATGAGTGCTTTAAGTTACTTCCTCTTGTGGAGGAATTTCCACAGGTCTCAATGCTGAGGATTATTGCTCCTCTAGTATAAATCCATCATCATCTGAAGGGTAAGGTGTATTTACCATCTTCTGTAGTTGCAGACAAAAGAGGAATTTCATTTCCCTAGACCAATTTTGTTTAGACATTCCCTCAGGGACAGTGTTGCTGAGCAGTGCCAAATGTGTTCTGTGTCTAACACCTGAAGTGGAGTTTTCCAGTCCACAGGCTGTGAGCACAGAGAGACTGTCAGCAAGAAAGAGGAAGGCTCTCTCAGTGTTCCTTCTGCTTTCCAACTACCAAACTCTCTAGTTCTGGAAACAAAGAAAGATGGGAGCTGCAGATAACAGGACTACTTATGGACCTAGAGCTCAATATCTGGAGCAGACTGCCCAGAGAGGTTGGGCAGTCTCCTTCTCTGGAGAGATTCAAAACCTGTCTGGAGACACTTCTGTGTGACCTGCTCTAGGGAATCCTGCTGTGGCAGGGGGGTTGGACTAGATGATCTTTGGAGATCCTTTCCAACTCCTAATATTCTGGGATTCTGGGGTCTAGCAGACATTCCAAAGAATGGGCTCCTATCTACTTATGTGGATGAGTGGAATTTATGAAGAGTGAGGATCTAGAGAGAGGAATCTGGATGCACAAATGGAAGACTCTGAGCTTGCAGATGCAGAACCTTTCTCTCCACTAACTGAAACAAAACCCCTGAAAAATGGCAGCTGCTAGAGTCAAATCCTGAGAATTCAGCAGTTCCTAATGGCAAGAAATCATTCTGCTACTTTGAGCTTAAGCCTATTCACATCCCTACCAAAGCATCACTCTTCTGCTTCCAGAAACATGCTGGGGATTAGCCAATTAGTGAAGCTGGTTGTGTAGAAGAGGCACTTCCCTGGGACTGCTGCACAGTGACTGTAGCTGGGGGAGCTGCCATATGGGGAGAAGTCATTGGAAAGCTGGCACTGGGTGGGAGGTTCTGGTGTGCTAGGATAACTGGGATGAGGTGCTTTGGGGAGAGAGAGTCTTGCAAATAAAGGGTCAGAATTAATGATGCAAATAGCCAAACTGCTGGCAGTGGCTTAGTTCCTATTTAGAGAAATCTGCTTTCCTAAACCAAAGTTAAGTCTTGCAGAGCAGTTGACTTTTAGTTAATTAAGGCATAGATTTATGTGGTTACTAATAAAGATATTTATATATATATGTATATATATGTGCTCCATCTGTACTTAATACTAAAATCATTTTAAAGTGAGAGGGTTGTGACTATATGGTACACTTGGTGCTAAAATTATGTTTCAAATTCAAACTGAAATCAAAGACTTTAGTTGTGCTTAAGTGACAATAAATACCTAGGAAAATGGAATGCTAAACAATGCTGCTGGTTTAGGCTTGATGCTATCCTTAGCCCTGGCATCATTTTTATAGCTTTCTTTTCTTCTCTTTTCTTTTCTTCTCTTTTCTTTTCTTTTCTTTTCTTTTCTTTTCTTTTCTTTTCTTTTCTTTTCTTTTCTTTTGTTTTGTTTTCTTTTCTTTTCTTTTCTTTTCTTTTCTTTTCTTTTCTTTTCTTTTCTTTTCTTTTCTTTTCTTCTCTTTTCTTTTCTTCTCTTTTCTTCTCTTTTCTTCCCTTTTCTTCTCTTTTCTTCCCCTCCCTTTTCTTCCCTTTTCTTTTTCTTTTATCCTTTTCCATCACCCCCCCCAAACTTTTGCCTTTTTAATTATGGAAGCCAGCCAGTTGAGTAAAAAGAGCATTTTCTAAATAGAAATTCTTTAGACATAAGTTCCTTTAGAATATTCTCTGTAACTGTGGGTAACACCAAGCCCTGAAAGCCTTTCTGTAGTGAAGTTAGATTCATCTTCTCTTCACATGTCCCCCTCTGGGATGAAGTAATCAGATTGCAGCTCCAGTCATTGGGAAGGGTCTCAGCCAAACCTAGAAGCAGACCAAGCTCAGCTATCAGCTCATGTTTTCCTCCTTAGCCAGCCCTTCAGCCAAGCTCCCCACAGCTCACAGAATTTGTAGTCCACTTGGATGAAGTTTTGAGCAAAGCTGGGGTTAATTATGACTTCATGTAGAAACCATGATAAACACTGTGGCTTGGTAGAATTTTGATTCAAAACTAGGCAAGGCTTGTGGGGTTTGGCTGAGCATCACTGAGCTTCAGTTGTGTGCTAACCCAAAACTGAAAACAAAAATTGCCTCCAGCAGTATGTAAAAAAAGAAAAAAAGAAGGAAAAAAACTAGAAGGCATTGAAACTGCACAGAGCTGAGTGGAATGCACTGGTGTGTGCAGCTTGGCAAGCTGGCTCCTGACTCTCTCTCAACACCTGGTGACCACATTTCATGCCAACAACATGAACTGCAGCAATCTGACAGCCTTGGGGGTTGGTTTGTTGTCTGTTTGGTTGGTAGTGTTTAATTTTGTCTTGGGTTTGGTTTTGATTTTGATTTTTTCTTGTGTCTTGATCTTACAAGAGATCATGTCACATTTTGGGATTGTCCTGTTAGTCTCTGGACCTGTCACACACCAGCATGACTCAAGTGTTGGTCTGTTTGTTCTTGATGTGTGTGTGTACACCTGGGAAAGGAGATCAAGATCCAGAGAGAAAACTGCTTTCCTTCCTGTGCCCAAACTCAAGGGAAAAGGGAAGGGAAGGGAAGGAAAAAGGAAAGGAAAGGGAAGGAAAGGGAAGGAAAGGAAAGGAAAGGGAAGGAAAGGAAAGGAAAGGAAAGGAAAGGAAAGGAAAGGAAAGGAAAGGAAAGGAAAGGAAAGGAAAGGAAAGGAAAGGAAAGGAAAGGAAAAAGAAGAGGGTATTGTAGCATTCACAGAGCAGTTCCTAATATCTTGTTTCACCACAACTGTCTGTGGAAGAATTTGCTGCAATAAAGCTCCCAGCTGGAGCTGTAATCAAGTTCATCTTTTAGAAACAGCCTGACTGACAAACTAACAAATAACAAATGTTGGTGTCAGGGAGATGGTTGATAGCCAAAGGAATGATCCTGTGCAAATGGAAAATCATTCTTTGTGTATAACAATTGCCTAAGGGAATTTGGAAACACACTAGTGACAGAGACTGTCTCTTGAGCATAGCTTCAACTAGGAAAATATCCCATCTGGGATAATGTGCCTGGGTTACTTCAAGGCTGTATCTCTGGATCTATGAAGAACTCAAGGCTCATGTGATAGGCATTGTCATTGCCATGAAAGGCTGTGTCATGCCTGTCTTGCTTAGGAGCAGGCACAGTGCTAGAATGAACTGAAGTTTTACATAGTGTTTTCTTCTCTACAGCCACAACATCTGCTTGAAATGCTGATTTGTTTTTTATATGCAGTGTTACTGCTGATGTGTTCTCCCATGGTTCTTGCATGTCATTAAATGGCTTTGCTTTGCTCTTCTCTCATGTTTAAAAAGCATCAGTGAAGCTTTCTCACAGGCAAACACAGCTAACAGGCTTTTGGGAGGGATTGTTCACATAACTGTGGCTATGGCTTCATAGTGCATTCTCACCTGGGACATCCTAGGCCATAGGACAAGGAGAAATGGCCTCAAGTTGTGCCAGGGGAGGCTTAGGTTGGACATTAGGAACAATTTCTTCCCCAAAAGGGTTGTCAAGGTCTGGCCCAGGCTGCCCAGGGCAGTGCTGGAGTCACCATCCCTGGAGGGGTTTAGAAGACATGTAGATATGATGCTGAGGGCCATGGGTTAGTGGTGACCTGGTAGTGCTGGGGAATGGTTGGACTTGATGATCTTAAAGATCTCTTCCAACCAAAAAAAATGTATGATTCTATCTTGTTATGTCCAAATGATTCAGCATGCCAGACTAGACCTTATAATGCTTGCACCTACAGTAGTGTGGTGCTCTGATATCCTCCAGGGGCATCCCATGCTCTCAGTCTGTCTCCAGCCTAACTGGGGATCCTTCCACAGGTTTACACAGCACTGCAGTCTCTTTCCAGCAGGGTTACAAGCATTAATTACTGATTCTCATAACTGATTTCACATCATTGGCTTTACTGCAACTCAATATATTCCAAAGATAGTAGCAGAAAGTGAGACCTGTTGACATAATCAGTATTTTTATCAATTTAAGAAGTGGATTAGTCAATAGTGGCTTTGGCTGGTACCAAATTGAGCTGTTGAGGGACTAATAATTGCAGGAGTATGCTGAGTATTGATATAGGTTTGACAAAAGCAATTAATGGATGATTTTCATGTCTGCTCTGGTGTCTTAATATTGAATTAGAAAAATAAGTGATATTGGCAAAATGTGAGCTAATGTAGCAGAAGGAGGAGATGAATTTAAGCAGCTTTCTAAGGGTGTTTGTTCCAAGAAGTGCTGGCATAATCATCTTCCCCCTTTTGATCTTCCTGCAAAGCCCCTTTCTGTTCCACTTACAATGTCATGTGCAATCATGCATCACAAGACAACATCAGTGTATTAGAAATGTGTTTCTGGCAGCCTGGGTTAGGAGCAGATCCCATTTCCCCCCCTCACTACTCCCATGTTTGAACACTGCCTGGCAGCAGCAGTTGGGCTGGGATTGCACAGTGCTGGGTGGGTGTTCATGAGAAGTGGCCAAGAAGAAGAGAAGAGAAACAAAGGGGCAAGAAAAGAGACTTTAGCCAGCTGAATAAGATGCAAGGGATGGAGATATCTGGGTGGAGGAGCTCTGCAAGGGCTTGTGTCTGTAGGAGGGGCAAAGGGATTGATTTACAATAGGATGTGGAAGGTGTAAGGAACTGGAATCAGCTGTTGATCTTTTTTCCTGTTGAAGAGTGTACTAACATGTTGTTTGCCAACTCTTTTATCTGCCCTGGGATCACAGAATCATTAAGGTTAGAAGAGAGCTCGAAGATCATCAGGTGCAACCATCAACCTAGCACCATCATGCCACTAACCCATGTCACTCAGTACCACATCTAGATGTTTTTTGAACCCTTCCAGGGATGGTGACTCCACCACTGCCCTGGGCAGCCTGGGCCAGTGCCTAACAACTCTTTCAGGGAAGAAATTGTTCCTAATATCCAATCTAAACCTCCCCTGGTGCAGCTCATGGCATTATGGATGTTAGAGGATGCACCTTTGTCTCATTCCTCCTGCTGTCTTTATGTTACTCTGTCCCTTGTTGAACCTGTTGAGGACTGTGTCTCTGCCTTACACTCACTGCAATGAGAAAATTAGGTTTGATTTGGGAGTGACATGCCTCTCTTCTGAGAAAAACAAACCCAAGACCCACCTCAAAACTGTCAAGCAGGCTTCCAAAACTAAAGGGCCCTGAATTGTTTTAAGTCACTTAGCAGTGAAAGAAAGAGAGTGAAATATGTGCTGGAGAGAAAAGGTCCCAAGGCTGGGGTCAGTCCTTGTTAATTCATTTGTGTACTGCTCAGCATAATGCTCAGCCCCACAAATCTCAGCCTTTCCTCCCTCCAACATAAACACCAAGGCAGTTTTCTGGACCTATATCTCAAGCTTGTCAAATAAATTCTCCTGAGGAGTGAAGGACCAATAGAAAACATCTTGCCTTTCCATCTGTTTTTCCTTCATTTTGCCTTTTAACATCCCTACAGCAGTGCTGGATCATTTGTGCTTACACATTGCTCCAAAAGGCAGCCTGGAATGGAGGAGTTGACTGCACACACTACTCCCTTCTGGGAGAACATAAGCAGACAAAACACAACTAAATGCAGCAGTTCCCAAAGCTTTGTCCCCTGAGCCCTCTTCTTTCTAGAGAGTTTGATCTGCCTGAGTGCTCTCCTCTCATCCCATTCACACACCCCACATGCCCTGCTCTGCTCCAGACCCTGCCTCCCATGCCTGTTCCAGCCTCCTTACACAGCCAAACTGTGAGAAGGGAAGGGAAAGGAAGGACAAAAGGACAAAAAGGAAAGAGGAAGGAATATTTTTATCTGCTGTTAGAAAAAAATCTGAACAAATGGGGAAAAATAACTCCCCAATTGACATTGTGCTGGTGCTTCATGGGGACAGGAGTGGAAAGCAGCTGCTAACAGCTGAGGCCATTCCTGCATAACCAGCACTGCACCACCTTGTGAAGAATTTGATCTCCTTATTGCAGAAGGAAATGGCTACAAACCCCTGGAACATAATCATTTTTCTTTTCTTTTAATTTCTGAATGCTGAGGTGCAGAGACTATTAGCAGCACAGTAACACCTCTGAGACCTGGAGCAGGGTCTGTAGGAACAAGGGGAAAAAAATGTTTCAAAGGACTTTTAAAATTGCATCCCATGGTAGATGGAGCAGAAACAGCCAGCAGAAGGACAGATGATTTATAGGCTGTAGTTCAAGAGGAGGCAATGAAACTAATAGCAAGTTTTTGGCAAGTGTATTTGATATTCAGTAAGGACAAAGATAGTGGTGTTAGAGGACAAACAGCTCATGTTGCTGTGGGTTCCTGCAATAACCACTGGACTGTAAGCCCAGCTGACTGTGGTAAATAGCACTAAAGAGTCTGTTAAAGACCTTCTGCAGGATATCTGCCATTAGTAAGCAATAGCTGATGTGGCCTCAAGGAAGGACATCCATTTCAGAAGGATGTGAGCAGCTGCCTTAACAAAAACTGCCCAGCTACCACCTAACCAGGCAATGCAACCTATAGAGCAAGTTCAAGCCAAGGCACAGAAGAATTCACTCTCTTTCCTGGAGGCAGATGCTGAACTGAGGCAGGAAGGGAGTTTTTAGAGATGATTTTGGGTATGGATTAAAAGATGTCTTTCTCTGCAACTTGCTGAAATAGCTTGCTTTTCCCCACTGCATTTACCTCTTGGGCTTCTTATCCTCTCAGTAGGAAACCACAACCCCACACCAAGTGAGATGTTCCCTCAATGTCTCCCAGCCCTGGCACACCTGGAAAATGGATTGCCACAGGGGCAAAAATCAGGGTCAGATTCAGCAACAGATTCCATGAGCAGCAGAACTATGTAAAAGCACTTGCTTGGCTCCATTTTACAACTGACATAAAGCTGTCCATCTTGGCATCACTGAACCCAGGAGAAAGCCAGACCATGATGGGAAAGAACATTTCATGGTAATAATAACAAAAAAAAGAAAGACCTCCATGGTCAGAAAGCAGTTTGGACTGGGGGCTTAGTGATTCAAAGCTGCAAACCTGAGCAAATTTGGTGGAATCCAGATTGAATTTGGCTAAAGGGGAAAGCAGAAAGGAAAGACCCAAAAACCCTGCTGCATCCAAGGGGGGTAATGTTTGTAAGCTAGGATGGATGATGCTATCTGCACACCCTCCATGCCTCCATTGTACTTGAGGGCCATGATACTTGATCTACAGAGGGAGGAAACAGTGCTTTTGCAGAAGAAATAGCTGCCCAAACTGCTTTGGGAAGAAGACAGGGTGCAGGAGCACAAAAGATGGGACAAGCCTCTACAGCATGTGGAGTCATGCTTGTTGATCCTGCCACAGTTGGCCAAAACTTTGCACTTCTCTTTCCCCTCTCCTTTCCTTGGTACCACACAGCTCCTCTGCTGATCTCATGTTAAGCAAAACAAGACCCCAGGTCACATGAGGCACTCAGTCCTTACTGTAAGAGGAATGACAACATCCTGGGCATAAAATCTGCCAAGTGAACAAAAGATAAAGCAGATACTCTTGTTTCAGTGAAAAATACCAATTATTCTTGTCTTTCTTAACCACATATTTATCTGCATTTTTGTTTTTAAGTGGACTGCCATGCTGGTGGTTATTGTTTTGCCAATGATGCTGGTTCTGCCTGCTAACAACCAGCTCTGTAAAACAGTGCAGGATTGTCTCCAGTCCCTGCTGTTCTTGGGTGTTAACAGCTACTGTAACCAAAAGGGCTCCAAGTAAAGAAGATGAACCAAAGATACATTTTGAATTAAGCAGAAGGCCAACACCTGACATAGGAGGATCAATCTTCTGCAGCTGGCAAACACTGCAGGAGCAGTTCATCCTTTCAAAAGGCTGGCATTGCTTTGCACTGCTAATAGTATCCACAGGGTCATTGTCTCAGGCTCAGCAAGAGAGTTATTTATACACTTTGAATGAGAGCTGCTTTCCTCTAGAGCTCCTCTCACACTTCACAGCCATCATCCTTCAAAGCCCATACCAGAAATATGAGGGTTTGCCCTAATGCCTGAGATTCTTTTTCTCTGGTGGGGTGCACTGTACTGAATAGATCTCAAGGCCAGAAAGGGGAATATTAGGTCACAGTCAGATCTCTTCTATAGCATAGGCCAGAAAATTCCTTCCAGTTCCTTCTGTGTGGAGCCCAGTGGCTGACATTTGGCTAAAGTGTGTTTCTGGAAAGTTTACAGCCTTCAACCTACCACTGCTCTCTGTAGCTGCTTCCAGCAGAAATCAGCCTCACTCTTAAACATTTGTGTTGTACTTCCATTTGATTTTCTTTGGCTTCCACTTCCATGCTTTGGTTCCCATTGTGCTTTTCTCTGAGCCCTTTAATAACTGCTATTTCTTTACCATCCTAGAACCCTCAACCAGCTGAGTACTGTGTGTCTGTGGTTCTGAAGACAGGCAGGAGAGGGAAAGCAGAGAGGGAATTTTGCCTGGAACCCAACTAACTTGTATTTGCATTGTTTTTCATACAAAATAAAAGCAAATAAACTTATTTTGGGAGAAATAAGGACATTGTGCTCTCCAGTTTTGTTGTCTCAATTAAAACCAACTTCCAGCAACTTGAAAAACCAATATCCCTCCCTTCCCCCAAACCCAGAAGGGAGTTTAGTCAAATTCATGTTACTGGTTTTTATTCATTATCCAGCCTACATTTTTTCACTAGAAAGGTTCCAGATTAAATAAACTTCTCTAAATCAGCACTTCCATATGACAACCACTTCAGTGTTTAGTATTATGGGAACTTCCCCAAAGTGTATCTGTTCCAAAGCCCCTGTCACTGTTCTTAAGTGAACAGATTTGATGTGAAACATGAATTGATCATTCCTAAGAGAAACATTAGCTCTCCTTGAGAGCTTCCCCAGAGCTAGAGATCTCCTCAGTGGCTCAGGAAGGGTTTCAGGAGGATGTCATCCTGTATTTCTTGAATGAGGGTTTTTAAAAGTTAGCTAATATGTCTTCAGTCCAAAAAAGTTGACTGAGCAATGGATCTTGCAAGGAAAAAATATATGGATATTTGGATGCAGGAGTGTCTGTCTCTGTGTCCTTCTCTCACACTGGGCTGCCACTACACAACAAGAACCAGGCAGAAAGGTGACATTTGGCTATTACTCAACTCTAAGAAATAGGCAGGAAGATCATTAAGTAAATGTTTATGTTCCAGAAGATCTCCATTTCCCATGCTTCTGATGTGGTTTTCATCCATGTTGCAGAAGCCACTCTGTTCATCTTGGGCTTCCCATTTTCACTTGCATTTAGGAGGATAAATCCTCACTAGCATCCTGGGAATATTAAAGGGAAAATAGCCACCTAAATGCTATCAGTGGCATCTGTGTCATCTTAATAGAAATATAAGGAGCAATTGCCATCTTTTCTGCACCCATTAAGCACATTATGATATTTTCAGCTCCACTGACCTGCTGTTATGCCTTGCTATTGGCATCACATCCAGCATTAGCATCCCTTTATTTATGAGGGTGCTGGTGATAGATGCCTAGGGAAGCTTTTCTTTCAGCCAGCATCAGCACATTACAATCAATATGGTCTTATTCCTTCTGCAATCCAAATCATTTGACTACTGCACTTAATTGGCAATGAACAAAAGTAGCATGATCTTTATTCAGCAGGGATCCTCATACACTCCACAAGTATTTGCTTTAGGATCAGTTGAAAAAGTAGGGAAGCTGCCAAGAGTTTTCTGGCTGGCAAGTCTTTGGGGGCTTATGAAACTTCCCAGACTTCTCATTTTTCAAGGGAAAAAAACAACAACAAAAAAGGCAGTTTTGAAAAGTTTAAAGGGACCTGCAGGCTTTTTGGAGCTTTGTGATAACTTGTAGAGGGATTGATGTCCTAGGGGGGAAAGAAAAGTCACCCAAGTAACTTTCCAGGTAACCTTCTTAGGCTAGGTGAAAGCCTTCACTGTGCCAGCTTCACCTTTGCCATCACCTGACCTTACCAGTGGCCAAATTGCCATGTGCTGCATGACAGATGGAGCCACCAGGCTTACTTGCCTCTGTTCCTCAGGGGAGACAGGCTTCAACACCTGGTGCTGGCATTGAGCAAACCCTGATGCTTCACCAGATCTGAGAATGTTTTCAGTGGTGAAGCAGAAGCTTAATAACAATGCAACACTGCATTCCTTCACTGTGGCCTTTTGCATATCATCTGGTTTCTGTAGGGGAAGAAAATTGCTGACCAAGAGAAAACACTGCAATGAGAAGTGGAAATGTTATGTTTGGGAAAACAAAGAGAGGAAGCTAAAGAAGTAGGAAAATGACTATTGCAACCCTCTTGCTGATGCTGTGTGATGCATCTGCACAGTCTAGGAGCTTCATCTGATGAATAATACAAAAAGAGAGCAGTCAAACAGAATTCCCCAAACTCAGATGTCCATTCTGGCTTTGTTTAGTAGGTTATATACATCAGCTGTTTACTTTTTTCCAGCAGGAAGAAGCACCTGAACTCACTCCAACTTCTACAAGCCCTTCAATTATTAAATGTTGGTTTTTTCTCCTAGTCTCCTGAACTGGATGCAGGAATCTCCAAACCTGGAAAATTCCAAGACCTCACAGCTGCCAAGGAGAGCTTGAAAAGGTGAAACAGCTGAATGAAAACATTTCAGCAACAGGAAAGGAAAGCAGAACAAATTTACTTCCCTCCCAGCCCAAACTATCTTCAGAGAGCTGTAGTAGTTTGTTCAGCTTTTCTCAGCTCTGAATGGCAGCAATATGATGTGGCATTAGGAAGTGCCTCTCTGCCACTGGATCTGCCTAAGGTGAGCTAACATCTCTTCTATCTCTCACTTGAACTGGCATGGCAAATTGAAGTCCCACTGAAATGAAAAGATGAAAATCCACTCACAGACCAATTCTGGCAGTGCAAAGCTTTCACCTTTTGCATCAGAAATGACATTAGGGGCTTTTGCCTTACAAATAGACAGGAAAAGACAGAAGGGAGAAACAAGAACAGTTTAGTTTTTCCTCAGGAGTTTCTCTTCCTCCTCTCAGGGACAAGGTTTAGTGGCATGGTGGCTGATGGTTGGACTTGATGATCTTAAAGGTGTCTTTCAACCTTAATGATTCTGTGATTCTCTGTTTTCCTGATCCCTCCACAGCAGCCTGCCACTGCCCCTGGAGCTTTGCTCTGCACTCAAGACTTTCTGAGCAGCACCATGGTGCATGAAGGCTTTTGAATTAGTGCCTGAGTTAGGAGGTGACCCAGGAGCAAGTCATTCAAGTCTAATGTCTATCTCCTCCTTAGTCCTTCTGAACAAATTACTTCCATAGTTCAAAAGTAATTTCTCCAATTAAGAGCTAATTTCCCCTCTTCTCTCTCTATTTCAGACTGTCACACAGGGGCCATTATGGTCTTCTCAGTATGATGGCCAAACTAACTAGTTCATCAGCCACACAGGGGTGCTCACAGCATGGCTGGCCACCACAAGAAGGTCTCCAGTGTCCTCCTATGCTGTGCCACACTAATTCCTGTGGGACAGGGGCAATTCCCCTAGGAACAGGTGGCAAGTCTGTGTGTCTTTCAGATCCAATAAAACACAACTGTTCTTCTCTCTTCTTTTTATCCCTTTGTTAACCAGTAAGAAATTGTTTTCCTGCAGATAAATGCAGCCAGTGAAGCTATTGAGGTAACAGCAATTGATAATTTACCAGAACAGATCCTTTGAAAAGAAGAAAATCAATAGGAATATCTCCAGTGTATGGATTAGCAGACAAGTATTCCTATGAGCAGAAATACAGAGTCATTTAAGCAGAAGAGAGAATTGAAATGGATTGACAGCATTAGGCAAGCTGAAGAGCATGAGGCAAGAACCAAAATTAATTTTGAGCTCTTTAAAGGAAGTAGATATGCATGATGGGAGTTGGAACTAGATGATCTTCAAGGTCCCTTCCAACCCAAACCATCCTATGGTTCTATGTTCTAGTTTCAGAGCAGAAATTAATTGGCATTAACAACAACAACAATATTAAATCCCTTTCAGATTGCTTCAGGTTCCTGACACAGAACCACCAACAGTGGCAAGAGGACACAGGGTGGTGGCCTCAGGGCAAACTTGTCTTACACTGACAACAAGTAGTGTCAGAGGACCCCAAATATGCTGGGGCTGTCTGCTCTGAAGGGCATGTAGCCCCACCAGGGATCCTCTGAGCTGCTGATGGGCTGCCAAGCTAGAGGAGATGAAGCTGGGAAGTGCAAACACCAGGTAGCTAGCTTTGACCTGAGTGAGGTTCATGGTGCAGAGGCTGGGTGCTCTGCTCCTGCTGTCAGAAACTTCACTTCCCCTGCTGATGGAATCCACAAACCTCCCTTTCAAAAGGGGGAAAAAAACCCCTCTGAAACCCCCTCCCTGGGGGTTTCCCTGTAGAAATATGACAACCTGTTAAACAGAGCTCTGATGAAAGCTGGGCCACATTTGCAGTCATTTTTAGAGCTGACCAAATGTGCAGCCTGGACTTTGGATTTGCTGGAGCTAAGATAATAAGAGGCCTGAGAACTCCCAGTGGTTGTTTGCTTTGATTTGCAGAATGTTTGTTACACCACATTAGAGTCAAAAATTGGGTACATCCTCTGGGAAAAAGCTCTTGAGTTCTAAAAACAAGGCCTCTGCCAAAGTTGCTTTATATTAACAGAATAACAAAATCTAACAGATTATTTTTATGAGGTTGGGAGGGAACTTTCTGGCTGAAATACTTCATGGCCTGTTCTAGGAGTCAGTAACAAAAAATAGATTTTTTTTAAGCAGTAAACTACAATCAGCTTGTCACCTTGCTCTCTATGGTTTAGATCACCAGAGGCTACAATTTTAGGTAGGGATTTGGTAGTTGCACCATAGAGTCACAGAATGGTTTGGGTGGGAAGAGACCTTTCAAAGTCATTCAGTCCAACCCCCTGCAGTCAGCAGGGACATCTGCAACTAGAGCAGGTTGTTCTGAGCCCCAAACAACCTGACCTGGGATGGTTCCAGGGGTGGGACATCTCCCACCTCTCTGGGCAACCTGGGCCAGGCTCTCACCACCCTCAGGCTAAAAAATTCCCCTTGATCTAGCCTAAATCTCCCTCTCAGTTTCAAACCATCACCTCACACAACAGGCTCTGTCAAAAAGTCTGTCCCCAGCTTTCTTCTAGGCTCCTTTAAGTACTGGAAGGTTGCAGTAAGGTCTCCCTGGAGCCTTCTCTTCTCCAGGCTGAGCAACCCCAGCAGTAATCTAGCTGCTTTCAAATCAACTTGTTCAATGTTTCCCACCTGAGTATGACTGAAACCCATTACAGAGAACCTCTGTTTCTGAAATGGCATTTTGAGGACAACATCTCCCTGTGTGACAGCCTACAGCTATGATCTGCACACAGATGAATCATCTCATTTAGATGTGGCTCCATAGCTCCAACCAGAAACTATACTGACATTTTTCATTTAATTGATGACTTCAAGTGTGCTTGTGCACATTATCCTCCACTGGGTCAATAATTTAATGCCAGGCTAAAATGAGCAAGTAACAAGAGACAGAAGCTTACAGGTGATGGCACAAAAAACCCCATATGACAGAGAGAGTCAAATGAAAGATATTGGATGGTAAGTGGCAAAGAAAAAGAGAATGCTGCAATATGCTGAGTATCTGAGTTGTCTGTGTGCAGGGACATGGGACACTAACAGGAGAGAGTAAGTCAGAGTTAAACCTAATGTTAAGTGGCACCTGAAATCTGGGGGGACAAGTGGCAGCAGAAGAGGCAACAAAAGTCCAGAGCAGACACAGGATATCCTAAAGAACTTACCAGGAATGTATATGCTGCTTCTGGATGTTAGATAAAATGAAGAGGTAGATTTGTTGAATGAGATAAAGGGGAAAAGAAAAGAGCATGTTGCACCATGTGGGCTGATCAGAAGATGCAGGGAGGAAGACCAGGTACTTGCTGTGGGTGAGAGAGGCAGTGCTGGAGAACTGGGCCATGGGAGACTTCATCACCTAGCTCTTCATCTGTCCAACCCATCTGGTACTTTAGAGAGGGGTTAGAAGATGCTAGCAGTGCAGGCACATTTTAAACTCGATTCTGACTAGGAAAGAGTTGCTGGCTGGAAACCTGATAGTGAAACACAGCTAGAAGTGGCCACAGCAGGGGTTAATTAATATGAGAAAGGCATGAAAATAGCAAAAGAAGGAGCTGGGAGTCCAACAAAGTAGCCATAGCATCTGAAATGCCATTAGTTGGCCATCTTTGTCCTATGTGATTGAAAGGAGAAACCCAAAGAAATAAAAAGCAATAATGCCAAAGTGCTACACTAAATTCTGAGGAGAATTCTTCCCCTGAGTTAAAAACCAGCAGCATGGTAAATGCCCAAAGCAGGGGGAAAAGAAAGGTTTACAGTGAAGGATGACTGTGAGGAAAGCAACAATAAAGAGAAAAATAATCCCAAGCAAAGGTTTGGGGTTGGCTTTTTTTTTGTCTAAGATGTAATCCACTAGAAGCAACAAAGCAGCAAGAAAGGGTTCAGGAACTGCAGCAAGTAGAAAAAGAAGAGAGAGAAAGAGCTCAGAGAAAATCTCTTGCTTGACAAAGAAGGGCAGAAGTCAGGTGATGCAGTGAAAGCTGAAGATTTGGGTGCCTGCTTTCTTTCAGGCTGCAGGAAGGAGATTAGCCTTCACCAGACACTGAAACAAAGTAAATAGGGAAATGGGGCAAAAGAAACCAGAGCAGGGTAAAGAGTAAATGAAAGAATATTTAGACAGTGCAGATGTGTTTGAGTCAGCAGTGCCTGATGAAATCCATGCCAGGGTACTTAAGGAACAAAGCAGCTGGCAATGATCTGAGATCTCACACAGACCAGAGAGAGCAGGAGAGGTATGGGAGGAAAGGAAAGGTCTGAAAGGAAAGGAAGAGGACAGGGATTACAGGACAGGCAGCCTAAGTTTGATACCCACGAGAAATGTTGCTAAAAGCAATGCCTTTGGAGACACCTATAAAGGCAGAGACCTGAAGATGAAGTTCTCAGCAGTTCAAACTGAAGGGCACCTCACACTGAGAGCTGCAGGAGGTCTCTGTTGCTAACAGTTACTCTGCCCTTTTCTTGTTAAGAACTGGCTGCTCCACCAGAGGCTGTGCATCTGAACTTCCTCAGCAAAAGCAAGCTCAGGAGCATTGCCAGCATCTGCATTCAGCTCATTCTTGATGAAGCCAGGGAAAGGTGGCCTGGAATCTTTCAGATGAAATTGGTTGAAGACAGATGCAACATGTTATGCTTCTTGAGGAGAAATGAAATGCAGGCTGGGAAGAACCTAGCAGAAGGAAAAAAAACCCCACAACATGTGTGTATATATATTTTACAAATCTCTATTTGTCAAGCCTTATGAGGAGCAGCTGGGGTAACTGGGTGGTGTTTAGCCTGGGGAAAAAGGAAGCTCAGGGGAGACCTTATCACTCTTTACAACTACCTGAGAAGGGGTTGTAGCAAGGTGGGGCTTGGCTTCCCTGACAGAGACCCCACGGTGCCAAGTCTTATGTTGATTGTGTAGTTGTGGTGAATTCTCTCTCCTGTGGCTCTGCTCCACAGCTGGGCTCTGCACACATTGTCACTGCAGAGCTCTCCTGCCAGGGGAAACATGGACTTCTCTGAACTGCTCAGCACTAGCAAGACCAGACTCAGTCAAGGAGAACCATGATGTGGAAGGGGAGAACTAGGGAAAAGGGTCCCTTGACATGGAGTATGCCTGCTTCAAGCAGGAAACTTGGCAGACCTGACCAAGAAAAAGGAGGATCAGACTGTTCACCATCTGCTCAGAATGATCTGAGGGTCAGCAGTCAAGTGGTGGTGACATCCAGCACACACTTTCAGCAAGGAATCAGCCCAAACCCTCTGAAGGGCACTCTTGGTGCCATTTCTTCTCACCAAGGCAGGCAACAAGTCACTAACTGGATCACTTGCCTGGAGGTCTAATAAATGCCTTGATGGGACTATTTTAGGAACTACAGGCTGAAGGAGGTATTTAAAGGAAGAAAGAAAAAAAATCAGTTGAAGAGTGGTGTGGCAGCTACTGGGTCTCAGGAAAAAAAGGAAAATAAGGAAGAGGTATTATTAACCATGAAAGAAATCAGATATGCTATTACAGAACAGTTCAAATGGTCAGATAAAAAGGCTTATTATGTGGTCTCAGAATGAGCCTCCATGTAGTTTTGATCATTACCAACCACTTTCTGTCACAGCAGATAATTTCTACTTCTGAGATATGACTAGAATCCTTCCTGACAAACAGATCTGCAGTCCAGGCTTCACTTTCAATCTGAAAGGGCTCTGTTTTCAGCAACAGCCTGTCAGCAGGTTAGATGCCTACAGTCTGAAACTGCTGCCTGCAACTAGCTCAAGCACTTCAGATTCTCCAAATAGAGAAAGCCTCACAAGGAAGAGGAGGTTACTGGACTGCTGGATGGTTGCCCTGCACAAGGTAACAGGGCAAGCAATCCTTCTTTTGCAGCTGCAGAAGGGCTGATCCCAAGGAGAGGTGGAGAACAGTTCCACCATTGCACCCTAACATGCACAGTCTGAGGTGATCTCTGCATGCTGACCACAAGCAGTTTCTGTGTTGTCTCACCTTTACAGATGCCTAAACAAGGAGCAGAAAAGCAAGACAGAGCTGTTAAGAAAATCATAGAATCATAGAAAGTCCTGAGTTGGAAGGCACCCACTGGGATGATTGAGTCCAACTCCTGTCTATGCATAGGACAACCCCAAAAATCACACCATGTGTCTAAGAGCATTGCCCAGATGTTTCTGGGTCAGGCTTGGTACCATGACTGCCTCCCTGGGGAGCCTGTGCCAGTGTTCCACCACCCTCTGGAATGCCTTGCCTATAGGAGTACAAGGATGCTGATTGGGAATATTGCAGGCATGTGTCATCAGATCAATATTTCTACTGGAGGACAGAAAAAACAGGCAAGGAAAAAATGAAACACATTTCTCTGAGTGCATCTTGCACTCAGTGCTGATGGAGAAAGGAGGAGCAGCCCCTCCTAAAAGCAGTCTCTTAATCTACTTCCCATAAATCTGTTGGGCAACTGGAATCAATAGGGTCTTCTGCATCACCTGAGGGTTATCAAACCCCTTTTCCATCTTAGACTTTCTTCCCCTAGCTCAGTTTATTCAGGCTGAGTGTGTCAGTTTGCATATCTATCCTCAGAACTAATCTGAAATAATGATGCAATAATAGTTTTAGGGCTAGGCCTTTTTTGCCAGATAAATCTTCTAGGTTTTAAATTATAGAGTGGCCCAGTGGCCCTTTAGAGCTCTTGCACTCCCTGACTGATAAGATTTAAGTCCCTGAGGTCCCAACTGAACTGTGCTGTAGCATGCATTATGACTGCATCACAGAGCAGTTTCATCAGGAGTAGGAGACACAGCAGAATGGCCCAAGTCTGGAGTGCTAGCAGTAGGAAGAGATGATTCATCCAGCCAGGGCTTCCAAAGGGGCAAGATCCTGTGCAATGAAAGCCTCTTTGGAGGGGGATAAGTGGCCTCATTGCCAGGAACAGGTGAAGGAATGTTAGTGGCAAGAAGAAGAGACAATGAAGTCTTCCCATGTATCAGCCAGTACTTCTGATGGCTCCAGAAAGACCTCATTTGTGTTGGGAGCCTGAGCATTAAATTGGGCAGAGCTTTGCAAGCATTGTTTGAAGTGATGTTTTGAACTGAGCTGTCAGCCTTACAAAACAAGCTGGTGTCAGTCTTCAGAGAGCTCACTGACAATACTCTGATCACACACAGACAGACTGATAGCAAGACCTAGGGGATGTTCAGAGAGGGTTGTGATAAAAGAACAACCTGACTCAAGTGGTGGATGGTATTTAGAACAAGAGGTGAAAGGTGCTCCTGGAAAGGCAAAGAAAGAGTTCTCAGCACTCAGGATGAATCCTAAAGAGGGATGACATGGTTTGGTCAGGTGCAAGCCACTTTGTTCTGCCATTCAAAGGTCTGGGAGGCTCTTGCCATGGAGCTGCAGAGGCAGGGTTTGATAAGCTTAACAGTCCTTGTGGCACCCTGCCAGATCTGCATGAGGCAATGGAAATTCAAGTTGCTCTCAGCTTCCTAGCCACGAGATTGGATGTTAAGTAGAGCAAAGCAAAAGTAGGTTTCTGCTACATGTCTAGACTTGGATGGGAAAATGACTTTTCTGAAGGTGCATTGATTAGAAAAATGACTGCTTGCCCTTGAGTCACTGCCAGCCCCTGACTGCTTCTGTATTGCTGATGAATACTGATGGAAGAGGAATGAATAAACTTCTGTGATAACATTGGGGGTACATTGGCACTGAGAGCTTTCTGAAAGGAAGAAGGCCTGGTGGATAATCTGCTTGCCTAAAGAAAAGGCAAGAAATAAAAATGCAGTTTAAGCTGTCTTGATATAAATAGTTGAGTGGGCTCTGAAGGTAGTGGTTTCTGATTGTCAGCACATCTTTGTTATCAGGCTGATGTTGATTTCTAGAAGAATATGGTTTCTGATTAAAGATTCTTGGGGTTTTGTGCTTTTTACTAGGGTTTTGTCCTTTAAAATGCCTCTGGTGTTTAGCAGCATGTGTGCTCCACAGGAGAAAAGCTTCCCCTAACCAGCACTCACTTTTCTTCATTACAGAATCATTCTCCTCCTCTGAATCCCACAGAGATTCTGATGCTTTCTTTGAGAACTCAGATCTCTCCAAACTTGGCTGCTGTTGGACAATGGATTCAAAAGCCATCAAGTCCCTGTAAGGCCAAGCACATAAACACAGCCCCAGAGCAAGCACATTTTGTTTATTCCACTGGTGTGAAAGCAAGGAGTGCATCTCATGCCAGGGGAGGAGCAGATGGAGCAACTATATTTCATATAAGGACCTGTGCTCTGGGACTGTCAAACTGCTGGGGGAGCTGCTTGAAATTTGTGTGTCAGCATCATTGCTGCAGTCACATCCTGAGGACATAAAAAGCATTTGGGGTTATGTTATCTGCAGAAGTACAAGTTGTCCTTTACTCTCTAAAAGTTGCTTTGCTGCCTTCTTTACTCTGTATTCAAATAGTTTCTGGAAGCATTTTAACTGATCTCTGATGTGTGGGGATCATTCTGTCTTCCACTCCAGCACAAATTCTGTGTGCAACACAGAAATTGCTTTCCTGTTAGGTGTGAAAATGTTGTTGGTAAGGAAATGTTCCCTTCACACAATAAGATGTGAGGTGTTCTGTAGCATCCAGGTCAACTGGGGACTTTTGGGGATACCCAGCAGGGTTATGCTGCAACATTGCAGCCTGGCTGGGAAGGATCTATACTGTCTGGAATGGGAGAGCTTTTTGGACAACCCAAAATGGCAAACACTCAGTCACAAACACCTCTACAATGTGGCAAACACTGTACCAGTGGAAGTGAGGGTTAGCCAGCAGAGTTGATGTTACAGCCACAACCTCACCAGAACACACTCTTCTACTTCCAGCATAAGCTTCAGCTTCATTTTGAGTATTGGGTTTCTTTTCCTCCCCAGACTGAACCATCCCAGCACTGGCAGCAGTAGCCTATATGTGACGTAGAAGGCAAACCACTGTCTGCCCCCTTGTTAATTTTGGTTGAGCTGAATCCTCATCATCTTACAGGCTCTCCTGAGAGCTCTTCATAAGTGCTAGACAGTGCAGGCTGTGCAGAATTGCAACTTTTTCTAGAGAGTAGACATCCAACATCTTCTTTCTGCTTTGCTTTTCATCTTTTCAGTGTTTGAAATCTCCAGGGAAAGGAAAAGAGAACAAACTCCTTTTCCAGTAGGCAAGAATGCAAACAAAAAGCTTTAAACCAAAATGTTTTCTAAAATATGGTCTGGCTTTTAAATCCAAATATCTTATGGACAATTAGCAGCCTCATTAAGGAAATACAGGGCTACCTACAGCAGAGGTCAATTAGCAGCATCAAGCTATCTGTCATCTTGCTGAACAGCAATTTTCACATCCAGTTCTTTGATAGATTATCAAATTATCTTTTCAAAGGCTGGCTTGATGCATAATGATAGTGGCTTGTCAAAGGACAGGAGCACAATTTATCAGGGGCTCTTCCTTTTTTTTTGGTAGAGGACAATCTCAAAAGCCTCCACAACTGCTGCAACAGCTTCAGTCAAGTCTGAAGGTCTCACCAGCATCTTGCTGCATTTCAGTCCAGCAGGAAGAAAGGAAGGATAAAAAGTCACTAAAAAGGTTAAAATATGCTGGAGATCAGGAAGCAATTCTGTTTATTTAGCTCATTTGTGCTATAAATATTTAGAAGAGAAATGTAGAGGGAACAGGATGAGATAAAATTCCCCATCCAGCTTAAAACAAGTTCAGGTGCAAATAGGCAATGACAAGATAGTGGAGTAAGGACTGAGAAAATAACTCTAACAAAAGTGTATTAAAAGCCTTGAATGTGATCACTTTTCAGCCTTGAAGCCATGCTGTACTCCTGTCACACAGGGAGCTCCTCACCAGCCTCACACTCCTACCAAAGCAATCAAAAAGGAAACACCACTTAAAAGAAATAAACCCCACTGTATTTAATAACACAAAACACTTAAAGAAGAAAAGACAGAAATCCCTCAAGCTCACACAGGACAATTCTCTCTCAGCAAATAAAAAGCCTCAATTTCAAAGAACAGTTCCAGATATGTAAAGAAAAGAAGTGATCTGGAGAATGATTTCTTATTACTTTCCTAACATGCATTCTACTCTTGTACTTCATGACCCACTAGTTCTAATAATGTAACTCAGCTCAGAAATTTGCACATATATTATATATTAATATGAGAAAAATGAGGTACCACAACCATGTGGAAGCTGCAAAGTTTGATTAGTGTTGAGAAATCATAGAAGAACAATGCTATCTGTATTTTATTCCAATAACACAAGTATTCCATGACCAGAGTAGCCTTAAGCAGACACTGTTTATAAATGAATGTATTTAATAACTGAGCTTTGACATGTGGCTGTTAATATCAGACTGCTGCAAACTTGCTACAAGGATAAAGAGAAGGCTCTGAGGAGACCTTCTTGTGGCCTTCCAGGGTCTGAAGGGGGATACAAGAAAGCTGGGGAGGGACTGTTTAGGCTGTCAGGTAGTGATAGGACTAGGGGGAATGGATATAAGCTAGAGGAGGGGAGATTTAGACTGGATATCAGGAGGAAGTTCTTCACTGTTAAGGTGGGGAGACACTGGAACAGGTTGCCCAGAGAGGCTGTGGAAGCTCCATCCCTGGAAGTTTTAAGGCCAAGCTGGATGGGGCTGTGGGCAACCTGCTCTAGTGAGAGGTGTCCCTGGCAGGCAGGGGGTTGGAACTAGGTGATCTTTATGGTCCCTTCCAACTCTGGCAATAAGACAAAAGTTGGAAGCCGGGGGGTTGCTTTGCAAGATCATCTTCCTTGTACCCCACAGGATTTTGCATTGTTTGCACTATTTTCAGGGATTCTTTTCTTTATTTCATTTAAGAGGTTGTATGTTAGTCCTGAATCTCTGCCTATTCCCTCCTGAAGAATGACCTGGACTTGTCCATTTTGGGGTTTCTTGCTTTAATGTCTGGAGAGGTTTTTTAAAGCTTTGTTCTGAAATTATCCAGGGAAAAAACCTCTTCAGCATCCCTTGGAAATGAATACTGGTGAGAGGACAGTACTTCAGGGTCAGCATATAGCCAGTTTATATGAGTTAGCTGTTATATTGCTGAGCTTTAGCAGCAGATGCATTTGTGATGTAAAGTTAAACTATATTTCCATTTATGCCTTTCACAATTGATCTAGTGCTTTTTCTCCTCTAGTCTTCTCTTTGCTTTTGTCTCTGAAGCCACAGCTCTGTTAGAGAACATGAATGTCATTTATTCACATGGAGCATAATAGTTAAAAGGAATTACTGCTTGGCATGGAGGAAATGGAGAGATTCTTAGCAGTTCTCTTGAATTGGCTCCTCTGAGATGTCAGAGAGTTGATATTTACTGTCATTGTCTGCACTTGCTTGAATTTTTCATCAGAAACTTAATCACCAAACCAATACATAAAATGACATTAAAGGAAACTAAAATCTAAACAGATCCCCCACCTGGCAGCTCATGTCAGGAGGCAAGAGTAAAGGATGTTCTCACTTTAAATATTTAT
Organism: Galbula dea; assembly: GCA_013399015.1. Taxonomy (NCBI): domain Eukaryota; kingdom Metazoa; phylum Chordata; class Aves; order Piciformes; family Galbulidae; genus Galbula; species Galbula dea. The sequence continues at coordinate 1,644,196 of VWZX01000455.1, forward strand.
ACAAGGAGTATATCTGAGACAGGAAGGGTTCCTAAAAAAGGTCCATTCACAGCACATTTTCTTCTAAACATAATGAGGTTCCTAGAGCTTAAATAATTTCATGAATTACATTTATTTTGACATCTCAAGAAAGTAGCTTATAATGAAGAGATGCCCAAACAAATCCACCTACAGTGAACTGCAGGAAGTTTCAGCCTGGGTTTGGTTGAAGAGAGAGGAAAAGCTCTGACAAGGTAAAGAGGAGCCTGTCTGTTAAATCATTTTGGTTTCATCAGTATGCCTTGTATGCCTTTAAAACTGCAACCACTTGCTTGAAGCCCAGCACATGTGGTAGCCCATTTGAAATGAATAGCAACACTGCTTGATTCCAGCAAGAAGGAAGATATTTAAGAGCTGACCCCTTATTTGCAGGGATTTAAGCTGAAATGATTTAGACAATTAACAGCAAGGTGGAATTTGCATATCATGTCTCAGCAAGGCATGATATAGTCATTTCCATGAGGGCTTTGGAAATGCAAGAAGTAGCTAAGGGAGAGCATATGTTCTTGGGTATTCTAGAAACACTGAAAGAACACAAACCTGATCAAATTATATTAACATTTCAGCAATCACTCTCCTGCAGAAAAATGGGAACAGAAGCTGTTCTCCTTTGCAAACATTTTCCTCTTGGTTACAAGAACAGAATGCAAACACCTACCCCTTCAATACAGAACAGTTCACAAGGTTTGTGTACTCTTCCTTAAATGACATCTATGCCAAATATTAAGCAGGAATGATTTGGGATACATTCCCACTTTAGAAACATAAAACCTGTTAGCACCCAGAGTTTCCCATCTCACTGTAAACATCAATTATTTCAAGATCCTTCCAAACTTTGTATTAACAAGAGGAAATGAATTGTTTGGCAGAAGGCTGTGCCTGGTAAATAAATGGAGATGTAATATCATCATGCTAAGCCATAGTTTATGTAGTATATATTTTATGGGGGGTTGACAGCAGCAACAGGACACAGCTGTCTGATGCTTTCCTTCTTAGACTAGCTTTAACTATATCCACTTCTCTCTGTCACAGTTTGTGCTGTGCTTTGGGTTGATCTTATTCTCTGATGAAACAAAATTTAAACTAAATTTCAGTATACAAGAAAGCATCACTAATGATCCTTCCAGATTAAAAAACCATCAGCATTGGCTGGAGAATAGAATGCAGACAGGAAACTTCACCCCAGCACAGTGGTGAGTTGACTCTCTGGCCCAAAAGAAAGGGAAATGCAACTGTAGGACTGGGTGGGAAAATAAAGACAGATAACAAACCTCCACATGACATTGACTGAACCAAAGAGAAGGTGTCATGGGGGACTTGGTGGGGGTAGAAAGAAGAAGAAGAGCTGTGTGGTTGTCTCTCTGTTCATTCTCAGCTAGTGGGCAACAGAAGATAAAGGACAAGTTGTTACTAGTAGGGATGTGACCTGTCTTGTTGGAACAAGGGAGCATTTTACACAGGAGAAAAGCCACCTAGGAAAGAGATGAAGGAATGGACTACTAATAAATAAACTAAGAAAGAATAAACTAAGAAAGTTTTCTAATAAACTACAAAAGAATCCACCCTTCTAACCAGTGTACAATGACTTGCAGGGATGTGAGGAGAGGAAATGTGTAAGATTAACAGAAAATTTACCTCCTCAGGAAGAAAAAATACATTAAAGTCCCATCATTAGTAAGTGGAAAACTGTCTGCTTGAAACAAAAGGCAGATGTAACTCGTTTAGAGAGGGTAAAAAGGCAGAACAATGCTACATGGAGTCCTTGCTATGCCCTTGGGTGCCTTGGAGTTACTAGGAATACAGGGAATACAGGACTTGGAGCACTCACAGATCACTTCTGGTTCACTAAGCAAACCAGTGTAACATTTTGCAAACCACAAACCAAGCAAGTTATTGGATAAGCACTTCTCAGTAGTGTGTGAAAAAGAACTCATGTTCTGAATGTCACCAGCTCAGGAAACCTTTCATGAGGGATTTGTGTGGGGCCCCACACCCCTCCTATGATGGCTTAACAATGGAAGTTACAAAGTAAGGAGAAAAAGTGCTTCTGCTCCAACGTAGAGGCTTTGAGGAACTGGTAAATAATAACAGAGGCAGGGAAGCCACACAGCAAAATGTCTCTGGACAGATGGGATGTACCTACAGAAGGCAGGATCTACCCTGGAAAGCAGAGACTCCACAAAGAATTAAATTCACAGGAGGGGAGACAACCTCATGAATACCTCTGAGTGACATGCATTAGTGAAAAAGCCTGCTTGAAGCCTCTAATCCACCAAGTAGAAGTAATTTTATCCCTGTGTGAAACGTAGGTGAGGCTAGCACTGAAATAGAGGAGGTAGTTTTGGTGGCTGCATTTGTAGAGGGGTTTAGAGGCCTCAGGAGAGCTCCCAAGATAACCACAGTAGTTATTCTATTTGCTAGAGAAAACATCTTGCTGTTAAAAGCTTAATGCTCCAATCTGGTTAGCTTATTAAAAGAGAAGACTAGGGAGTGATTTGATTACAGACTATAATGCCTTCACAAGGAGAAAACAGAGGGGAGTATATGTTTTTTGTTTTATTTAGTGACAAAGGCATAAGAAAACTCAAGCAATTGAATCAGAGAAATTCTAATAGGAAATAAGACACAAAATCCAGTAACAAATGATTTCCTGAAGTAAACTACTTAGAAAATCCACTGTCTCCTAAATTCTCATCAGCCTTGAATCAGAGCAGTGCAATTTGCTTTGAAGATGTGCTGTTGAAAACACAAAGGCCAGGGGATCCAGTAGAGTCATATGTGATAAACATGACACTGAGAGAAATGGTTTGGATTAGAGGAGACCTTTCAGATCATCAAGTCCAACCCTTAACACAGCACTGCCAGGTCACCACTACCCCATGTCCCTCAGCACCATGTCATGCAAGGCCTGGGATACAGGTGGTCAGACTAGCTGACTGGGGAGCAGCTGAGGCTTAGCTGTTGTTTGTTGGAAAATCCTTTGAATTCAGCCAATCATCTCTTTCTAGAAGTCTCACTAGGTGGTGAAATAACTTTAACAATTAACTGGCAGGAGCATCCCTCTGACAGTGAGGGTGTTCCATCCTCACACAACCCTTTGGTGCCACCCAGCACTTGAGTAAGCCTTTCCTCAGGGCTGCAGAGGTGGAGTCCTTGAACAACTCCTCACATTGCTTCATTTCCTTGGTGGAAAACAAGCTGTGGTATCATGCTGTAAGGGAGAGTGATTAGACACTTTCCTGCATTGCACTGATTTGCCATGCAAATGCTTCTGCAGTGGAGGACAGGAGCAATCAGACTCTCTGGATTGTAAAGTCTTACCTGTGTGTGGTAAGAGAGCAGGGGGGTGGACAGGCAAACATGGATAAAGGGGATGGAAATGTCACAGGAATAGAGATTAAAACAAAACCTAAAGTGAACAGGAATAAGTGCACTATGTGGAAGGGGAAAACAGAATCAGAAGATATGTGGCTGCAGGGGTGAGGAGGTAGGAGTGTTGCATGTGGAAAAGGAGCCCATTCCAAACTGAGCATCCTAATGCAAGCTACAATGCCTATTAAAATTCAGAGTTGAGAATGTAGCAGGAAAATTGATAACCTGTACTTAGAAGGGTCCACAGGAGTAGACACTAAAAGACAATCTCAGTGGACTATCAAATTGTGATTTAAATAGACAAAAACCTTATCACTGTGCACAGAAATGCTAGACTCTTGAATCACTAAGCACTGCCAGTGAGAGAACAATTCCCCACAAGGGTGAAAAAGAAAGGCAAATCCTGGATAAAATATATTTTATCCATTCATGAGGAACAGCCTTGTTATTGCTGGAGCAGTGAATGCTGCAAGGTAGAGTCTCACCCACAAAGCCCCAAAAGCAAAGGTAGCAATGAGATTGCTATTGCCATGCTTGCTGCTGCTGTAGCTGCTACAGGAGAGTGTTAAATCTCTGAGCTCAGAGGGAAATTCCTGGTGGTGAAGTGTCAAGGGTGGTGGGGTTGGGGGTGAATGCTGCATTCTGCCTGGTTCATTTTGCATCTAGATTCACTGGAAGTTTATAGGGCAAAGGGATCATTCTATAAAAAGCCTGAAGAGGAAATGAGAACAGAAAGCCAGGTGCTGTGGAGACCCCCCCTGCCTCCTCAGAGGTCAATGAGCAGTTTGAAATCACTCTCAGGGGGTAATATAAATGTAAATAGTGCCCATATCCACCAAAATTTTGCCCTGCTTGTAAAAGCTCAGATGATTGCCCATCCTAACTGACAGACACCTTCTGTCTTCTGTTCCCACCTCTCACTCAGCCTTTTCCCCTCAGTTCCTCAGATCAATTCACTTTCTGATCCAAAGCACAATGAACACTTCAGACATCCAAAAGCTCAGTAATTGTGTCTGTGGAGTTTGGGGGTTGCTTCCAAAGGCCAGGGCCCTGTACTTTCTGCAAAAGCAAAACCCTTCAGTGCATGCTTTTAAGGTTTCCTTGGTTTGCACAGTAAGGCTCCTGAAGCTGAGAGCCACCACAAAGCAGCTGTTAGAACAAAACATTAGAGGCACTTGAAAATCCTGGGAAGAATTGATGAATCATGACCTGTGGTAGCTGAGGAACTGAAATACCTGAAAATGTGACAACATGAATCATCATTTCTCTTTGTCACCACCATGACTCATTGTTTCCCACTTGAAATAGGATGTTCTCTAACTTTCCTTTCTTTCTGCAGTCAATGGTTCTGTGTCCAGATGGAGACTGGTAAGGACTAGTGTTCCCCAGGGCTCTCTCTTGGCACCTGTGCTCTTCAGCATCTTTATCAACAACATAGACAATGGAATCAAAAGCACCCTCAGCAAGCTTGCAGGTGACACCAAGCTGGGTGGTGCAGTTGACACAGCAGAAGGACTTGGGGCATCTGGACAAGCTTGAGAAGTGGGCACACATGAACCTGAGGCCTTGGGCAACTTGGTCTGGTGGGTGGCATCCCTGGCCGTGGCAAGGTGTGATGGTTTGGACCCGGCTCCCTGCCAAATGCCCAGACTCACAGTCAAATCCTTCCCCCTCCCTTTCCCTCTCAGAGTTTAAGAAAAAAAAAACTATGAGAGAAACTAAAGAGCCCAAAACAACCCAAACTACATCAAAATATTTATATTTACATATATAGCAGTTATATGCAATTAAAATACTATGCACACAGTAGAGGGAATCCCCAAGGGAAAGGGAAAAGGGAAGGGAAAAAGGGGAAAAAGGGGAAAAAGGAAACTAAAACAGGTATGTACACTCGAAACCCAGGATAGAACTAATAAAAACAGAGTCTTACTGCTCTCCTTAAGATAGCAGAGTCACACTGACCGACACCAGCAACAGCTGCCTCTCAAGGTCTACAAGGCTTGAGTCCTCCGCACGGGTGAGACTGATAGCAGAGAACCTGCGTCCTCGGATCCCCCAGAAGGGAAAGAGAATGAAGACCTCTCCCCCTCTGTATTTATACCCCCAGTTACTTAAAATCATGTGGAATACTGGGTAAACATGATCACTTCCCTGGTTACAAACTGGTTACCAGGAAAAGCCTGGGTCAAACCATTACATGCCTGTGGAGCTCCCCAGTGTCATTAAGTGGTGTTCCATTGGCTTCTCATTCTATGTCATGGACTTTGTGTCTTTCTACCTATTAGGAAACTTTTTAGGATGTTCATTTAAAAAAAACCTGAAGCAAATGTAGTAGAAAGAAGTAAAAAGAAACCCTTTCCAATCCTGAAGAAGGAGAACTTTGAGTTAAATGTCAATGTTTCAATGGCAAGATATACACAACCCTAAAATCACAGGAGACAACTTTTTGGAAGAGCCCCATCTCCTTTGTGATGCTTGTTTACATATCCCTCTGAATGACCCTTTGGAAGATAATTTATCCTGACAGCCCTGTGTCAGAGAAATTTGTAACATGAGCATTAGATGAAATATACTTATAAACCTAGCTTATTGTTTGAGAAAATCCATCCTTCACCTCAACCTGCATTGCAGATTGTAGGCTATTGCCTGTGCCTTAACTGTAGGCTACAAGGAGACACCCAAGTGCCGTGTTTCTGACACTGTAGCAAGCTCAGTTCACTGTTAGGAAGACATGGAAAGCCTGTCTGGATGGTTTTTGGCAAATGACTGTTATAAATGCCAAAGCAAATTAATTTTACAATGTGCCAGTCACAGAAAGACTAAACAAATGGATCAGAGAGCCTGAAAGTAAAGGTCTGATTGCTCATTACCAGCTCAGATCTACATATGGCAAGCTAAGATTTGTTATTGTAAAATCCCAAGAAGTTTAGGAAATAGATTCTCTGACCTTATTTTAGTCTTTCACAACAGAAGTGTTGGTATTATTACCTTCCCTCTGCAGCTGAGATTTTGTTTTTACTCATTTACTAAAACTGCTTGAACATTATCTCAACCTTTGCTGATGTTTATGACTGCTGAAAATAAAGGAACTTGAAAATAGTCTTTTCTTCATTGGCAAGTAAACACAATCTGACTATTTATGTGGAAGGTTGAGTTAAACAAGCCCCAGGAGGACCTGAAATGTAGTTTAGCTTCTTCTACAAGCCATCTGCTGTCCCTATTTCTACAGAAAAACAAGCAGACTTCACCTTATGGCTGCTTCACAAAGCTCTGTAATGCTGAGTCACTGTGGGAAAGGATGGGTCATGCAGCCTGCACTGATTCCTGCCAGGTACAACTGAAGGTTAGGAGCAGAGGAGAAACTTTCCTTTTTGGCAAATTGGTTCATAATTATTCACCAGGAGTTTCTTCTACTCATTTTGGTTTTTGCCCTCCAGCATCCAATAGCAGCCCCTTCCCTGATCCACAAGTGCTGCTGGGCTAGGAGGGTCAAGCAAAGGCAGAGGTTCATGGGGATTCAGATCTGGGTCTGACCATGGGTTTTGTGTTCATGAGGTGGGGAAGTTGTCAAATAGCCAACTGGTGAGACAGCTTCTGCTTCTTTAGGAAAGACTTCCTGAACATGACAGGAGTGATACAGCTCAGTATCTCAGTGTATGTACCTCAGCCAGTCAGTCTCACACATAGAATCATTAAGGGTGAAAGAGACCTCTAAGATCATCAAGCCCAACCACCAACCTACCACCACCATGCCACTAAACCATGTCCTTCTTCCTTCCTGCCTCTCATACCTACTAGAGAGCTTTTAGGAAACAGAGGCAATAGTTTGTGAGGTGGGAAGAGTCATTTATGTCCCATTGTAACAATGCTGTACCTAGGAATGAGCCTTATGTCTCCTGTCCAGAATTAGAGGTGGCAGGTCATCCAAACTTTCTTTTACCTCTGTTAAAAATGGACATAATGATATTTCACAGCTGCTGCTGTAAAAATTATATTGTCTGAGCACCTCAAAAATACACATGATGCAATCATATACATTAAGTTTTAAAATAGAATACCTGTAACAATCTTTAGGGGGGGGGGGAAAGACAGTGTGTGGTGGTAGCAGAGCAGGAAACTGAGGCAAGTTCTAGGCAGGGAAGGTTTCTTGCAGATCCTGAACTATATCCCATTTCTTAGTTAACTTTAAGGGCATTTGCAGTGCCTGTGTGTCTCTGGTTCTATCCTTTCCCACTGCCTTTATAAACTTCAATATCCTGACCTGAGGGTATAGCCCTGGATGAAACCAGAAACCTTAGGGAGGGAGTTGAAAACAGACTAAACAGGGAAATGGGTTTCTCCAGCACACATTTCCTTTTATTTAGCCACAAACCCTTCACTTTTAGCAGCTTCCATGAAAGCAGATGTATATTCAGTTGGACACACAAGCCCATAGAGAGATTTGTTTAACTCCCTGTGGCTTGCTACAGGACGAGCTGATAGACGACACTTCCCAGCCAGGGGAGGGAAGAGTTTCCAGTAACAGGAGGAAGGAATTGGATGAGCAACATGGAACCTCCAGGGAAAGAAAGATCTGAGAACATTCATGTTCCACCCCTCAAAGGGGAGCAAAGTATAAAATCCCTATTACAGAGGGTTTCCTGAGCCAGCCTCTTGGGATAAACTCTAAAGATTAACCCCCCACCCACCTGCCTGCTGAGAAACAGTGCCCTGAAGTGCAAATTATGTGTTCCCCACTCCCCACTGCACAGTTATATTGTGTTCTATTAATCATTCAGTGAAAGGAGTAGGATCTAGCTTTCCTTAGCCTCAGGTGGTAGCTGTAATTCCTAAGTCAAATGATTACTCCTTCCCCCACGGTGAATATTTTCTCTCTCTCTTTGGGATGCAGAGTGCTGGCAGTGCACCTGATGATGCAGACCTATCCTAGGCATCCTGGGGCATAAACCCCTCATCATGAGATGGAAAGCCTGAGCCTGGATCACTGGTGTGCAGTGCAAGAGGGGTCCCTATGCAAAGGGTGGACAAGGACCTTCTCCTTCCCCTTTGGAGGGATTGGATGTGTTTCCTCTCTTTGAAAAGAAAGATAACTAAGCTTTTAGTTCAGCTATGAACTCTGAGCAGGGGGGAAGCACATCTCTATCTCAGAATAAACTGCACCCATTTATAGGAGAGTGCTTCTGTTTTATGCAGTTTCTATTCCCATTTTTGGCACTCTGTTACTTGCTGTCTACCTCACAGGAAGCCTTTGAGTTTGACTTTGAGCCCCATTGCAGTGTCCAGGGCCCTGTTACAGATCAAACCCTCAAGCTGACCAGTTAAGGTGTTTCTCTCCCCTTCCAGAACACCTCCTCCATCCACAGTGAAGCTGTAAGTTCATTTTCAGCTCTCACATGGAAGAGTCAATCCTTGTAAGCACCAGCTAGCACACTGTGGGTACCTTGCAGGACTTAGGTCAGTGTCTCTGACAGCAGAATTAGGTCTAAAGAGCTTGATATCATTTTGCTTGCAGATGGGAAAGCATAAAAATGAAATGCAATTAGAATCCTAGAATTGTCAGAGTTGGAAGGGACCTTAAAGATCACCTAGTTCCCCCCTGCCTGGCAGGGACACCTTCCACAGATTAGGTTGCCCACAGCCCCATCCAGTCTGGCTTTAAAAGCTTCCAGGGATGGAGCTTCCACAGCCTCTCTGGGCAACCTGTGCCAGTGTCTCCCCACCCTAACAGTGAAGAACTTCCTCCTGCTATTTCTTGCATACATGCCATTGCCAAACACAGTTGCCAGTGCTGAAGCCCTTGCTGCAAAGAGCCTGCCACCAGCTAAAGTCAAATAAATCAGAAGCCATTAGTTTATGTCTTCTTCTCCTCCACCTATGATAGTGATAAGACCTAAGTGATGCTCAGGTCCTTCAAGCACACTTGTTAATGCCACTTTCAATTGTGTTATCAGATGACATGAGCATGATGATACCAAATATTCCTGCCTATAGCATTTGCACTCCATTAATGCCTGAACATCCAGCACTTTCAGCCTCAAGAAAGAGGCCCTGCCTGAGAAATCTGTAGTCTAAATAAGCAAAGGTGGAGCAGCTCTTTCAAGAGACCTTGCTGAGGGATTAAGTGATGTCAGACTTTCTGGCAGGAAGCCTGTGGGAGGCTGGGGAGCCAACCCATAGGCTGCAAACCCCCAGCAGCATCAGCCTCCAAATTGCTCTTTACCTGGCAGCTGCCTGCCAGAGAGAGGTGGTGGTTGCTAAATGAAAAGCAGATGGAGTTAAGTTTAGTTAAAGCAGACAGTCATAACAAGAAAGAGCTCTCCTCTAATCACCCAGCAGTAGTAGGGCTGAAAATGTAATCAAGTTGTTTTCTATAAATCATTTTCACAAGATAAGAGGCCTGGCTATGCAGCATGGCTCACTGAGTGTTTACACAGTCAACTTTCCTGCCCTCAGCACTACCCCTTTGCTCTGAGTTATTGCTTTAGTGCATTTCATCATGAAACCTAGCAGTCAGATAATAAGAGCCCTGTAAAATTCCCCCCTCCTTTCCTTTTAAATTAAATTATATACTGCTAGTAAAAACATGATTATCTGAAGGCTGCATTTATGAGAATATTTTTACCCTCTGAGGAGGGTGGTGAGGAAAAAAAAAAAACCAAAAAGAATTAAAAATTTTTACTTAATAGAGAAAACAGCTTGTGGAAATAATTACAGAACCTGGGAGCCCTGCACAGCATCTGGATTTAACAATGTTCTATTCAAGCCTGTAGAAGCAGGGAAGCAGTCTGTCTTCCAGACAGTTGAATGTATAAAGTGTCTCAGTTATAGTGCTAATTTACTAATATATTGCCAAGATAAAGCAAGTGAATCTGCTGAAGAGGAGGGGGAGGATGCTGATAGCATCTATTGTAACCAGGAACAGTAATGGGCAGAGCAGTTTATTAACAAACTCCCCAGGTCACTGCACAGCAACAGCAGCAGAGCAGTAAAAGGGAAATTTAATCACATTCTGTTCAAGCTGGCAGCATGCACTCAACCTCCTCATCAGGTGGGTTCCCAGTCCTCCAAACTGGAAAGGTCACCTGTGGATGGGAGAGATGGGGAGCAGAGCTTTGCTGCTTCAGCAACACCTCAGCCTGCTTCAGCTTCCAATCACCCAGCTCTTCTGTTTTCCTCTCTTTGGGGGTTTTAAAGATTTTCAAGATGAAGAGAATTTGCTTTAAAGGCCATGTTCCTGTTCAGCTCTGGGATCTTACAGGCTGGCCAGAGCAGCAACTTTTCCTGCAGCACCATTCCCTTGCATTGCAGGTAACTGAAAAGAGTGATTCACTCCAATATTAAATAAACTCCTGTCCACTCAGGTCACTGCCTTAGCCTCAGGAGGGTTTAAAGTAAATAAAAGAGTTGGATGACAGAGCATTATTTATTTTACTTTCTTTAAAGTTGTACAATGTTTTCCTGGAAGGATAAAGAACTTTCTCTTCATTCCAGTTCTTGTGTTCCAGTGATGCTGGAAAGCAGGGATGGTTGCCAGCCTGGCCTGTTTCCTGCTGCCAACATCTTCCTGATAATGTTGGAATGACTTCAGGGATGGACATGCCCCAGAGCTGCCCTGCAAGATCAAGCTATCAGAAGATAGAAACAAGGCTGATAAATGCATGAGCTCTCTCAGATGAGCTTCCCCTTTCTAATCCATGTAGTCATTTGATTTATACAACTTACTGCCTTTCAGCATGGGCCACAGAAAAGAGCCAGCAGAAGAAAGGGAATGATTTTAACAGTTGATTTTCTGAGGATTTTGACACTTGCCTCATTTGGTGTCTAGCATCTTGTGCCTGTTTAAAGAACTGATTTGAGAGAAACATCTGAAAAGCCTTAGTTAAACCCATTTTAAAAGGCAACATTAATGAAGTCCAGCCTTGTTTGGGGCAGTAGTTTCTGGTTTCTTCTATCTCCTCTATTTCCTCTCCTGGTTTGAAATCTCACAGTGCTGCAGCAACCACAGAGCAGATGGGATGGTAACAGGGCTTTTAGGGTAATGGATATCTGGGGTTCTGCACTAAGACTCTGCCTCTGCCCTTGGACAGCATCAAGGGTGCTCATAATGCCACTAAAAAAAGAAGTCAGCTTGCAATTTCCCTCCCACCCCAGTAAAATATTGTCAGTGTGGTGTGCAGGAGGAGGTCCAACTCAAACCATTCTATGTTTCTATGGCTGCTGGAAGATTTCACAAGAAAGGTGTATTCTAGACAACCAAACCCAGAGGCTTCTCCCCAGGCCTCCTGGCTCACGATAGCAGAATGAGTCTCCTCCAGCCACTCTCTGAATGACCTGCTGGGTCTTGTCTTCTTGGCTACTGCATCTTCTCAACTGCCTGAACCCCAGCAGTACAGCCCCTCTATGCCTGGGGATCCAGTGGCTCTTGGGCCACAGAACCAGACCCCCTCAGCCAGCAATGAACCTGTGATGGGATCTATCCCCCTATATAAGTCAGATGGGGTCCATCACCCAGTCATGCACTCTGTAAGGCACCAGCAAAGCTAATCTGGGCTGTCTTCCCAACAGCCCCAAACTTTGCCTGAACAGAGGATGGAGAAAGCAAAGTGTCCAAGGTGACTCTTTGCAGGAAGTTTGCAGCCATACCTGCCTTCCCCCAGGGGGACATGAAACAATTAGCCCCAGCAGCAAGCTGAGCTGCTCAGCTGAAAATTCTCTGGGAGCAAGCTTAGGCTGGCAGCTAAATTAAAGGGAACACAGCTTAGAAGTAACAGACTGGCTTTTTTTTTCCCCCTTCCCCTTAATTTACTTTTACTCTTTCCTTTGCAAATTGCTAGGCACTTCTAAACACAAACCAGTTTTGCCTTTTCAACTTTCCTCACATTACAGCCCAGCTAACTCCATTAGCAAATAAAGCAAATAGCCAAAGCACTTAGGAAAGCTGAAATTCCCTGAAGGTAATAACTGTATAAAACACATGGGAGTTGTTATTTCAAGGCAAGGAAATGGAAAGCTTTTAGTTTATCATTAAGCCTGCTTAGTATTTTGGTAGGCCTTGGCACTATTTATTAACAACTGATGAAGTCAGGGAGAGGTGAGAGGATGTTAAATGAGACATATTTTGGTAGTGATATGCAGTGCTTGTACTATTTGTCCTGCACTCCATGTAAACAGTGCTTAACCAGCTCTGACTTGGCTTTGCCCAATAGACAGTGAACTCAAGTCCCTGCAAGTTGCAGCAAGAATTCCCCTCCAATGCAGCAATGGTGTCAGGAAGGATCTCTCCAGGCTGCCAGAATTCAGTGTTTAAAAGTAATTCCAGTCTGAGGAACCTTTGAGTTCTCACAGAAGGAGTAGAAGGTGTCATATCCTTGGGGATGTGCAGGAAGGAGCAGGGATGAATAGGTAAGAATAAAAAACATCCCACACAAAAGAAGAACAAGGTAAGATACTGCCAAAGATGTCATCCTATGGGAACCTAAGTCCAGCAGCTTATGGTGCAAGACCATAGAGGTCATGTATGGTGCAAGACCACATGTCAGCTTTGGCCTGACATATTTTCTAGCTCTAGACTGACTTTTCTGTTCCCATCTTTAAGTCCTTCTGTTCTTCATTTCCCTGAATGCTCTTTCATTGCTGACAGATCTAGCACTGCAGTGGTCAGTACAACTGTTCTGTTCATGTTTTATCAGGACTGAGAGAAGTCCTGTGAGATAGACACTGACTCCCAGTTCCTCTTTCCCATCCTGACATTTCCAGTTTGGCCAGAATAGGCATGAACTGATGATGAAGGGCAAAGGGATTCCTGTAAGAGCTGATCTTATTTACATGAAATTCAATTGTGAAAGAGCAGGTTTTGTCAGACTAGAAATCCACTGCCCTCACAGGGAACTGAACTAATTCATTCTTTAACCCTGGGATGAAAGAGGGGCAGAAAGCTAACAAAAATGTTTACTAAACTTACACTTTCCTGTCTCCTCTGCTAGGTTTTCCCTTGTTTGCCCAAACTGCTTTGTGACTCCATGATTCTGGTCAGGTGCAAACAATATATATGAAGCTCCTACATCTACAAGCAGACCCTTGAATAACCTGGGTGAATTCCCCTCCTAAAGAACAGCTTACACCTTAAGAAAAATAAATGTAGTTTATAAATGTATTTGAGAGCAGAATTCAGCAACCAAAGTTTATCTAAAGTCCTTTCAACCTTCAGCTTTTCATTTTTACCCATTTTATGTGGCATTTATATTCTTGCATGTTCTGCAGAGAGATAAGCATTTTTTATTGCCTGCTGTAGTTTATGGGATCATTGTTCAAACACATCAATGTTTCCATAAATGTGAGAGTCCAGGATTTCTTGTTTAAGGGTTTAATGACTTCATTTACCAGAGTACTCAAATTTTACAGTGCAGATTATATGTGACTTTGAAGCACTGCATAAAAGACTTATCACATGCCTAGATGTGGTAGCTACTTTTGTGATCAGAGTTTTATTCCTGGTACTTATAAATCAAACATGTAAGGTTGATTGGGATTTTTTGGTCCCTTGGCAAGAATATTTGCAATGAAACTCTCTTTGACCAGAGTCTTTCTGACAGCTCCCTGGTAGCATCAAGCTTCAAATTTCAAAGAAAATTCCCATATAAAATCCACAAGTTAATATTCCATGGCAGTTTTCAAGGTCTCTTGGTCTTCTTCAGGCCTCCCACTTGACTTTGGTTTTCCCCACATTGGAGAGTTCCCTCTGAATGGAGTTCCTGACAGGTGATGGCATCATAACTCTCTAGCAGTGCTTCTCAGGATTGACCAGCTTCCTGCTGCAGGATGTCTGTGGCTCTCATCAGCAATACTCTGTGTGGTCATGCAGTGATCACTGACATCAGTGGCCTGGTTTGAGCTAGAACAGAGCTAACTGTGCTCAGTGATGTCACTTCCCAGCTCAGGCTCTTCTCAGGGAGGCACTTTCTCAAGTGCACAGCAGCTTTTCTCAGCCAGGCTCTGCTGCTGGCAGGGACAACACTTGATGGGGAGAGCTCCTGCCAAGGCTTGGGCTGCACAAAGGCTCTGCCTTAGGCTTGGCCTCTGCAGCCCAAGGGCACTGCTCACTCTTGTGCCCCACCTTGGGCTGCAGGAAGCCAGAGGTGGCAGCTGTGGGGAGGAGGGGCCAGGAGAGGTGACCCTGACCTCACCAACAAGGGATTCCATCCCATGGATGTCACAGTCAGGATCTAGCTGAGGAATCACCAGGGTCAAGCCTCTTCTTCAGTGCCCAGTGTCCAAGGAGGACTTTGTCCTTCTGCCTTCAATCCCAATTGAACTGTTCCTGCATTCAGTTCCAGAATCCAGCTCCCTGAATCTGCCCCTGAGCCCAGCCTGGGACTTGCCCAGTGCTGCCACAGCATCAGTGGGGATGTGATATTGACATCATTGCCATCAGGGGCTGTGTTCAGTTATTGGGTTTGTATCTCTTTGTATCTAGTTCATGTTATTATTTCCCTTCAAGCTATTTTGGTTTCTTTTCCAGCTCATAAGTCTCTTTCCCTTATTCCCTTTCCCTTCCTTTTGGGAAGACAGAAGGGTTCATGGAGAGCATCTGGCACTCATCTGGTGGCCAGCCCAGCCCTGACCCTTGACCCAAAGGTAGCAAACATTTGGTGAATAACTGTGTGCCACTGAAAACTAAACTACTTTGCTAAATAAAGTAGTGATTGAAAACCCTTCATCCTGAATGGTATTCTTAGTTCTCATTTTGCCAACCCTAACAGCTCAACAACAACCATTTCATCTCTTTCCACAAGTATCTTGAAGGCCATTTAGCCCCTATTAACACAAATTTTATGCTGCTATCCTACAAGTTAAGAGCTGTACACTCAGGAGGCCTTACAGTCTGTTCTCCCTTTATGAGTGATTCAACCTAACAGAAATTCAAATTGCTCTATAAATTATAGAGGATGACATCTGTGATAATGCTGGTGTGCTTGTACTAAGTCAGCTGTACTCTTCTGCCCTGGCTTCAGTCCTTTTTCTCCTTGCTCCAAGCTTCCACTGGCTCCACATCTTCACCCTTGTACAGCTGCAGAACTTCTTTAGTCAGACTTGATTATTTTAATAGACATGTACAAATGGACCATCATATCCTCCCTGGTGCTGAGGGGTACAGAAGTGTTTTAGAGCAACAACAAAACAAGTTGGTATTATCCAGGAGGTGTTTCCTAGCTGTTAGGCTGTGGCTCAGCAGGGGCAGAACTCACCTTAAGGAAATTGCTGCCCCATTGAGGTCAGGGTTATGCCAGTTCAAAGCATCTGAAAATCTGATTTGGTCTTTTAAAGCTGCCACTCCAATTTATATCAGGGGGAATTAATCAAGAATGTATTCTGCATCTGGGGACCAGAAAAAGACCATGAAAACTGATTTCACTGCACTGAAAAAGCAGTCTTTATAGACTGGAATTGTCTTTGCACTTCTTTCAGCCAGGAGCTGTTGCAGCTACACCGTGAAAGGTCAGGAGAACAACAACAGCAGAAGATTTTAGCCTCTGCTCCTCTCTCCACCTACTGCCACCTTCACAATGCTGGGAAAGGGAGAGCCAGCTCTGAGACAGCTGGGGGGAGAGAGTTGGCTACAGAAAACCAGGCATTTTGCATGGTGGTTGCATGTTATTTTAAGGATTAAATGCTTGACAAGAAACTTGTACCCCAGGTGTTTCTGGGTGGGTACAAAAAAGCCAACCACAATTGCAGCGAGTTCCAAGTGCATGTTATTCTGAGCACACAGACACGTGTGTCATGACAGCTGCAGCACTAGAAAACAAGGAACTCTCACAGGGAGGCAAACTGATCTTCTACTTTCCCTTGCAAAGAAAAAAGTCAGTTCTTAGCACAACTAATTCCTGGGTTTCGAAAAAATAAGTATAATATAGAAGAGAACAAAAGAAGCCCCTTCAATGATTAAGTAATTAATGTTAATTACTTGCTTCTAGTCTAGGTCCTGTTAGTTCTATTCTTACTTCTCTGCTTCCATTGTTTGCCTTAAGTACTGAGGCAAACAATAGAAGAATGGCTTTCTGAGTCAGTTTGGATCACAATTATTCTGGTGACAGCAGGGGAAAAGGAGGAGGACTTGGTGTTCAGAGAAACTTCACTTGTGACTGCTCCCAGTCCTGCCTAACTCACAGCAAAAGCCATAGCTGGGACAAACCTCTTCCAGACAAGCAGGGCTCCCTGTTTATTAAAAGTTCACACATTTAAGTGTCTTCTCTTAGGAAGGCAAGTTGCACAATCAAAAACTGGTGTAATGTCCAGAAAAGAACAAGTTCCCTAAGGACACCAGTGGCAGTGAGGAGAAGACCATCACCAGCATGGATCTGGATCAGACCCCAGCTCTGCCCTCACCCTGGCTTCAGACCTCCCCCAGCACTGTTAGCTTGCTAATGAAGAGTGCAGGATGCTAGAAGAGAGTCTCAGCACCAGGAGTTGAAAGTCCTGACCCAGTCCGTTTAAAGGGACTGAGGAGGAATTGGCAGGGCTGGGTAACCCTCTCCTGTCACTGCCCAGAGACAGGACTTGCTCTTAGCAGAATGCAAACTGCAGAGCTGGAAGAGTAAAGGGAATCTCAAAAACATGTCACTTGCCAAAAGCTGCCAGGAGAAAAGGTGAGTAAGAAAATCCATTGACTGCAGAAGTCTCAAAGTCCCAAACTCTCCTCCATCTAGTGATGAAAAGATATCAGTTTTTTCCCTCCCTTTTATACTGTGTGGTTTTAATAAACTCCAGGAAGCTGATGGGGAGGGAGAACTATCCACATGGACACACAGCTTCCAGCTTATCTTGCTGTAAAGTAATGAATTCCTTTAAATCCACCCCCTACAGCATCACCCAGGAGCAAGGCAAGAGGAGTGAATGGGTTTCCAGCACCTGACTGCTCCTTCATCATATTCTGTGCACAAAATGCCTTCAGAAATCTATTTTAATTTGTACTGTGTTCTCTGTTCAGAATGAACAATTCATTCAGCACCAAATTAGTACCTGAGCAAATTAGAGTCACAAAACCCACTGAATACATCAGTGCAGACACAGAAAGCACAAATGCAGTCAACATATTATGAATGTTAAGTCCTTTACATGGATCTGGAATCCAAAGGCATTTATTATGTTGCTTCAGAAGCACCAGGAGAATCTTATCTTTTCAGGTTACTAATTTTGCAAAAAGAAGAGGGAAAAAAAAAACCAAAAAGAAGAAGAAGCAAATACATCAGCTCATATATAGACTTTATTTGTGTGGTTACAGGGTTAGCTCTGATCCTGTGGCTTTTCCACTTCTATTTTCAAGCAGAATACTGAGGTTTCAAGCATCTGGTAGTTAACTATGGAAATCTTCCCAAAATTAAACACTAATGCTGAGATCTAGACATCTCTTCAGTGTAACAGTGTGCAGCACACCAGAGGGTTTAGGAGTGCTGCTTTCCACAATATGTCCTTTTGACCAGTATTTCTCAGATATTAATGGGTAACACTGCTTTGCTTAAGAACTTGGCTTTCCTCAAGATCATCATCAAAAGCATCACCTTTGCTGTAAAAGGCAGAAGAGACCATTACCAGCCTTCTCTTCTTCCTTGCTAGGTGAAGTAAACTAACTAGTGTTCTCCAATTATTTTACTGGTTTCCCTCAAAGTTTCAAGCAGATTTGCATTACTTGCATTTAAGATGCTAACAACAGCTCATAGACTGGAAGATATCAACAGTGACTGTTAAATCTCATTTCTGGCATGCATCTTATTTCTAAGGAGACC
Organism: Galbula dea; assembly: GCA_013399015.1. Taxonomy (NCBI): domain Eukaryota; kingdom Metazoa; phylum Chordata; class Aves; order Piciformes; family Galbulidae; genus Galbula; species Galbula dea. The sequence goes on from VWZX01000455.1 coordinate 1,662,390, forward strand.
ACAGTCCAGCCCAGGCTAAGGGACAGCAGATAGCTAATGTCACTTATGCAGAGTAATTGAAATATTTTCTGCTCATGCTCTTCCTGGAAGCAGGAATCAGTTTGTTGTCACTTTGGTTGTCTCCTTACAGCTCCTCAAACATTCCCCTAACACAATGGATAAGGGAGGGCTTGATGGAAGTGGGAAGGGAATGAGTAATTGCAGACAAGGAGGAGATAATCTTTGACATCAAAGGCAATATATATTTATATACATAACTAACTAAATCCTCTTAGTTACCATAGAAAAAGCATGTTAAAGCATGTCAATTATTAGCCACAGAAGTGCAACCCTTATGCTGAATTGTTCCCTCTTCACACCACGCTTTCAGTCTTCTCTTCCTATCCCTCCTCCTTCAACTGAAACAACAGGCTGTCAAACTACAATAATGTTATGCTCAGAAAAGCTTTTTGGGTCCAGGTCTGACTGTAATCTGCTGTGATCCTCACAGAGCTATATTATGGAGCAGAGGAGGAGGAGAAAAAAATGTCTCTACTTGGAGGAGAAAACCTGCATGTAGTCATCTGCAGCTGCAGATTCCATGAGAGTAAGAAAAAGCCATGGCCTGGGGGACTGAGAGAAAAGGCACTGGTGGAAAATCCAAGATAAAACCATCATATTGTAAGGAAATTGCTCTAAATGGCCTGGGCTGAAACCTACTGTGTTTAGAGAGTGTGTTTTCTCATAGCACAGCCACACTTGCCCATAGCAACTGACGTCTGCCCTTCCAGAGCTCCACAGCCAGGAGCAAGGTGAGGTCTGGGCTTGGTGATTGGGCACAGACATAAAAATCTGGGGAGAGAGAGTCAGTAAAACAAGCTGGAGAACAAAAGCTCCACTCAGGCAGCAGTAAACCTTTTGTACTCCTAAATCCTCTGTGAAATATCACTCTTCAAGTGACCAAGCCACCAGCAGCCTCTGTCCTGTGTCTCCATGCTCAGGTGTTAACCAGCAGAGCTGGGCCATTCCACTCAACCCCTCTTTGCACTGAAGTGCTGTATAATATATTAAAAACTGTAAAAAGCCTGCATCACTGTGAAGGGGGAGGAAGAGCAGATCCCTCAGTAAATGGTAAGGGTCCCAAGGAAACTCTTTTTTTGTGTGTCTCAAGGCAGGCAATTTTATGAGCAGGTCTAGTAAAAGCTGGCAGGAGGCACTTTATTTCATGTTTCCATCTGCCAGTTGTGTTTTGGGAAATGGAAGATTGTCCTTTCACCCCATAAATTCACCTTTTTTACTGCATAAATTTCACATTAAATCCTAATAACATTGTTTCAGGGGATCAACTAAAGGACATAACAGGCAATTAAGCAGCTCCAATTATATCATCATTTTCTGTGTCGACTTCTTTCAACAGATGACTGTATTTCCATTGAAATGGTGTTGCCAAAGGGGCTTAGCAATGCTTGAAGCATATGTTCTAGGGCTACAGTCCCAGCACTGACTACTTAATAACACAGTTTGAGATGTGTGCTCTCATGTGTCACAGATCTCATAGTTTCAGTTCATTTTCCATGAATTATTGACATGAAGAATGATTTCCTGTTTACTTTCTTGAATCAACACTTACTAGCAGCAGGGCTGGAAGGAGGAAAACCCAGGAAATGTGCTGCAGAAGATAAGAACTGGAAGCAGGCTGCTAGGGATGCTACCTGCACTTACAGATCTGGCTCTATCTTATCAAGTGATCAAAAGAGCCTGGCCAAGCTGTGCAACTCAGAAACACAAACCAGAGAGCTGGAAGCAAAGGCTTGCAGAGGAGCAACAGTTCCTCACCTTCCTGCAGCAACTTCTTGGGCAGTTCTCCACTTTGTCTTGCAAGATTCTCACTATCCTCTTTGAGGCTCATTCCAGCTCCCTGGGAAAAGGTATACAAGGTCTCCTTAGGGTCAAGAAGTAAAAGCAAGAGGTACAAGAACATAGACATATTCCAAGGTTAAAATTAGTCTTAGGAATCTGATTTGCAAATTGATGACTGAAATCCATGGGGAATATGAGGAAAAACTGGTCAATAATTCCTGTTTAATAGCCAGGGTAAACTAGATCATGTGCAAGTTTAGAGGCATTGGGTAGCTGCTGTAAGCTGTCCATGGTTTAATGAAATCACTTGTCTGTGGCTCCAAAAGGGAGCCCAAAACCAAGCATCTGGGCAACCTAACCTAGTGGATGGTGTCCCTGCCAGGCAGGGGGTTTGGAACTAGATGATCTTTGAAGTCCCTTCCAACTCTGACCATTCTATGATCCAAAGCAATATGTAGCCATGTACACCTGTGCCTGTTCCAGCTTAAGGTGTGATGAAGAGCATGGATGTCTCTGTGTAGACTGTACATGGAGATATGCAGAATATCAAGAGTTCAGGGAAAAACCTTCCCACTTTGCCTGCTGCTCTTCTAGGGGAGAACATGGGAGGTGCTAAGAGGTAGCAGTTGTTAATCAACTTGTCCAATATTTGTTTGGGACTCTTGTCCAATGTGGTGAGCACAGCATGGGGGTTTGGATGGAGCTGGGTTTGTGTCAGTCTGGAGCACTCCACACTGCTCTCCAACAAACACCACAGCTTCTCAGCTCCCCATAGAGTTACTGCTTAGACAGAAGAAATTAAAATATATTCACAATCAAAAGAAAATAGCATTTTTCCTTTAAAACTGATCTAATGAAAATTAATTTTCATACCATCCTTGTGAACACCCTGAGCTGTTTAAAATAGGTTTTACACAGAGAAAAAATTACATTCAAGATGGCCAAATCTGCTACTCATTTTCAAATTACAATACTAAATAAGACAAATGTTTTTAGGAGTATGGACAGCTAAGCATCCCAAATCACAGTCCTCCCAGCTGAAATAATTTACAATATATGTTCCACTCTGCAATTAAACCATGCCTGTTGATAAAACAAATCCATTTCTTAACACTCTCTGGGTGCAAGAAGTATTTTTTGACAGACTAGTTCACCTAAGGATAAGAAAACTCTCTCAGCCTTCCACAGTTGGGAACAGTTTTTAGAGGCCTGAAATTTCTCTCTCCATTTTTTCTCCAGGCAGTATCTTTGAAAACAAGTTTGCTTTAAATGGTTTCTGTGCCTCAGTTTGTTTTCTTCTTCCTCTAAAAATACAATTCCCATTTTTCTCATCCCTCATTTACAAACCCTGACTCACCATCCTTGCTCCAGCCTGACAAAGAGCTGCCAGCAGGAAACAAGGATTAAGGGTTTGGCTTTTCTCAAGTTAGCTACAAGTGAATATTTTATTCTCTCACCCCAGAGAAACCCCAAGCATTTACTATATATTTCCCAAGGACACCAGAACATTTCATCAGGTGTTTCAGACAGCTATAAATATCTTCTACTTTCCCAAACCAGTGGATACTTCTTCTCCTGAAGCCATTCTGGGATCTTGGTTAACTCCATGTTCAGAAACCCTTGAAAGAACTCTTTTAATTCCCTTTTTCACAAAGGAGAATAACTTATTATAGAGTAAAAGTCTGAGTGCTGGAATCCATCCTAATACAGCTCAGTCATTTGGGTTTCAGGGGATACTTTTTGTAGTATTTGCATAAAGAAGCTGGGCCAAATTTAGAGCCCTTGGGGCTAAGGAGGGCAAAAATAAATGTGACTAGCAGAGACAGAAAAAGTCTTTCTCTGGAACTCCTAAAGTTTGACTCAGAGACCTCATAATGATGGGGTGGAGAGAAGAAACTCCAATGGACCCTCACTGTCTGCAGCACAAGGGTGACAGCAGAGCTAATGCTGAGCACTCTCTGATACTGCTGTTTGCAGACTGGGCAGCTGGGAGAAGTCCATGGGATAGCAATAAACCCCAGGGGCTTTGCTGTAGGCTGGGGACCACCACATCATCTCACACACTACAACAGCTACATGAAATGATTGCTCAGGCTCAATACACTCAAGCACTTTCCTTTCAGCAAGAACAAATGAGGTCAGATTTTGGCAGGTATAAAGCAAGTAATAAAAGAACAAATCTTGTAGAATTTCTCACACAAGTCCCACTTACCTGAGAGATTTCTGTGTAGAAATAGCTATTTATTAATATTCTACAACAGGGAGCTCAGGGTATTTGCAGTCTTTGCAAAGAGAAGTCATTTATTTTTCAGAGAGTGAAGAGAAATCTGAAGAAATCCTTCAGTGACTGCAGTGGGCTTGGCTGGGAACAGAGAACTGACTTTACCAAGTATCTTCCTGGAACAGAACTAAAGACAGCCTTTGAAATTAAGCTGCTGTCAAGAACCCCATTCAGATAGCCTACAAGTCATGCCTGGAAAAGTCTAAATTCTCCTGTTACTTTTTGAAGCAGCTTTTGTTTGTAGCTTCCAACTGTCTCTTGAGCATCAGGAGCAAAGTTCAATCTGTAGTGTCTGGATATTCACTTCTCCAGAGCCCAGCTGCCCCTCCACCTCCAATCTCTGTTAATTCTCACTGGCATTCCCCACACTGGAGTAGGAGAGAGGTTCCTTAGCAGAGTCTGTGGGACAAAGAAACACTTGAACATGTTGCACCAGTGCTGTTAAGATCTTGACTTCCTCAGTGCTGAGGTTACCCCAACTGATAACATTGTCACTTTATCACTCAGCAGCATCTGCAAACTTCATGTTCCACAATGCCATAAATAATAATATCTGCTACCAACTCTACCAGCCACACAACCAGCTGTGTGGAGGAAACATTTCTACACTGTGCTTCTGACAAGCCAATCATGGGTTTGAATATTTCCCAACCTTGGAACCAAGTTTTGCTCCACAACCCTCCTTCTGTTTGGCATGATCAGCCTGTGGCGTGCCAGAAGTCATCACTGATCTGCTCTGCTGTGTGATGGGTGACATGTGGTGCTTCTGGGCAATCCCTTTAGTTGGGCTATTACAGGCTGCCAAGGTTGTCAGAGACATTTACTATGTGGAATTACTCCATTTCCCAACCTGTCATGGGCAGTTGAACACCCAGGCTGCTGCTGCTGACCTGGGTGAAATGTGCTCTGGATTCTCAGCTTCCTTGAGGTTCAAGATTGATAACAGAGAAACATCTCAGCAGCACTGCAGACCTGGACTTGAAGCTCAACAGCATTTTTATTCCCATTCTCCAGGGTCAAGTTTCAACCTCAGTTGGCTCAGACTCTCAGACCTAACCCACAGTAGTAGGAAGCCAGCAGGCCTGAAAACAGACCCAGAACAGGAATAGGAACCTTGGCTTTTTGCTCCTCCTTTCCAAGCTCTCCCAGGTGGACACACTCCATTTGCTTACCCAATTGGGCTGCTTAATCCAGGAAGCATTCAGTCATTCCTGCTTCCCCTTCAAGATGCAGAAGCTTGGCCCAATTGGTTTGGTCTAGTTCAATTCTTTATTTACCCTATGAGCTAACAAATTCTCCAAGTGAGCTTTACTGCATCTCATTATTAGAGGTGCATAGAAGCAATACATTCATAACCATATTTTTATGTGTATATATAATTGAACCACAGGAAATTTTGTAATAAGTATTTTTTGTTTCAAACTACATGCTAGATTTTCTTTCTCATTGTAAATGAGAAAGAAAATCACTTTCCCACTTCCAATTCTTCTCTTTTTGCAGAAACAATATATTAGGATGAATTGAGAGAAACACTCTTCTAAGTAGCTGGTAGATTATGGGATAATAAAAAAAAAAGCCTTATGGAAACATTAAAACAGCTTTTCATCTTGTGTTCTGAATATTATTTGCTTAGGTTAATTTCCTATAGCCAGGGATAACATTGCCAGTCCTCATTTTTGGACAGAAAAAAATAGAAACATGTGGCTGCTCAGGAGAGAAGGAAAAAAAAGCCTCCTCCAAAGTCAATATGCATTGCAGTTCTAGCCATATCAAATAATAGTTAGTGATTTATTGTCAGTTTGATTTATGGCATGAACAAGGTCCTGCCAAGTTACCAGTTCCTCAAACTCTAGTTTCTGCTCCTCCATGGTTCAAAGGGAAATGTGGCTCAAAGTAAGTGATAGAGTGCCTAAAGGTGTAAGAGAAACCAGGAGATAGCAGAGAGCAGTCTGCTAAGGGGGAAAAAAAAAACCCAAAGCCCATGTAGCTTGGCAGGAAGTGCCTGGAAAATGTGAATCAAGGGAAGACTGAATCAGAGTGGAAGCTGAGGCTGTATTTATGAAATCAAGCCTCAATTACAGTATTATGTTGTGTCTTCCAGACCAAAGGACCAGCACACACAAGGCAACTTGCTCAAAAGAACCTTGCTGCTCTTAGTGACTTCCTCTCCTGAATCACCTACTATCCTAAACTGGCAGGTAACCCAGGGGATTAAACAGACACCCAGGGTTTGTAATTTAGAGCTATAGTTAACATTCCTCTGAAGGTTTATCACTGTTTGTTGTGAGAAGGACCTGCAACTAAAATGTACATCAACAAGCAGAAGTCAAAAGCAAGGCTAAGGTCACACAGAGAGAGAAAATAGCAGCTCTATGGACATCCCAGAGCACAACAAGACAAGATCTTGAAGAGGCAATTGTTTGCTTCTCTTTAACTTTAGAAAATCAAAGAAGAAGTAGAGGTGGCTGAAAAGATGTAGCATGAATTATAACATGGAGGTAGGAAAGAAATGGTGCCTAAGGCAGCAATTTTGCCTGAAGCACATGTTTCCATTTCACAAACTGGCTGATGTGAGAAGGTATTTAGAAGTCACTAAGTGTCTATGTGGTGTTCTGAATCTCAGCAGATCCAGGCTGATAAACAAGGACATTATCAAGATTTAACTTTTATCATCAAGATGCTAGGGGTCCTAATTAGAAGTAATTTTAGTTCACCTCCATGAAGCAGCCAGGAATGGTTTGCAGGCAAGGCTGGTTTCTAACTGCAGAAGCACCTTTGGATGGCTGTGGTGTGGCTGTGCTGCATGCAGTCAGCAGTGATTGGCAGGTGGAAGGGGCCTGTTTCTGCAAGAGTGAAGAAAGGTGGCAGAAGTCACTCAGCAGAAGTGGCAAAGCCTGCAGTGAAACTGCAGCAACAGTAGCAGACCAAGAACCCATAGTCAGGAGCAACAGCAGATACAGCTCTCCATGAAGAGCTAACAGCCCAACACAGACCTACCCAGGGTTCAGCTGAAGTTGAATAACCAGCACTTCCCTGGTGGGCAGTACACACTGGCAGAGGTCTGGAAAAAGTGCAGCACATCATCCACCTTGTCTTGAGTGTTACAAATGGGCTTCCACTTTCCTCACTGTACATATCATTTACAACCCAAACACCTTTGTCCCTCTTACCCTCCATTTTTTTTGTTGCTAGTGAGGAATGAGTTATCTCTCTCCTCTCAGCTCTCTCTAGGAGTTGTCTCTCTCCTCTCAGCTCTCTCTAGGAGTTGTCTCTCTCCTCTTTCACTCTGAGCTTGCTCTTACCTTTCTTGCAACAGAATTTGGCAGTGATTTATCATGCAATCCCATTCCAAACAGGTGTCTGCTTTCTGGCTCCCCCTGCAAACTCAGTTCCAGAGAGCAGATGGTAATGGTTAGCTGCCTTCTGCAGCTGCATGGATGAGAGCAGATCTGAGGAACCTCTTCTGTGTGTTGAGTAGCTCAGAGCAATATTTAGATGACCTTGTGGTTAATGCATAAATAGCCAACTGTATCCAGCTTGGCACTGACACTGTGGAGATCATTACTTGGGCTGAGTTTGAGACAGAAAATGGTTTGGGGAGACTAAGATAAGGCAGGACAATTTGGCACATCATCAGCCAAGAAGGCACCTCTGGAGCACCAGCATGAATGGGTAATACTCACCCAGGTCTTTTCTGCCATGTTTCAGGAATTCCTGAAGCAATGAACTCATTTACTGTGTTTCAGACCACATCCAGCTGTCAGGATTCAGCTAAGGGCTTGGGGACTTCTTCATTAAATACATTCAGGCAGAGTTAATTTCCTAAGCATGCATCAAGCTCAATTGGTTACTGGACTAATCTAATCTATGCTGCTCTGACAGAGGAGAAGGAAGGTGTGAGAGAGATGGATTTGAAGTCTGAGTTTTTGGAAGGCTATAAACAGCCTGAGAACTAGTAGGCTAAAAATAGAGGAAGAGAGAGAAGAAGAGGGAGAAGAAGAGGAGAGAGAAGAGGAGAGGGAAGAAGAGGAGAGGGAAGAAGAGGAGAAGGAAGAAGAGGAGAAGGAAGAAGAAGAGAGGGAAAAGAGAGGGAAAGAGAGAGAAAAGAGAGAGAAAAGAGAGGTGAGGGTTAAAAAGGGAATTAAAGAACACTGCAAATCCACACAGCATAAAGGTGGGAGATAAAGTTACTGAGAGAAACAAGGGATCAGTGAAGAGTAAGAAAAATCTGGAAATAATTGTTAGACAATTTAGAGCAGGGAAAAGCTGTGTGCTGGAGAAAAGGTTCATTTATTCACCAGGTGATTCTAGGCATCCTTTGAGGTACAAAGTGAGGCAGAATGTCTGGCTCTGACTGGTGCAGCTAGGCATTCACCTGCAAGGCAGAAGAGTCTGCCTCATTGGTTTGGGTAAATCCCATCTCCAAACCAGGCTAACAAGGGACTTTTTTTTCTCTATGGAGATCTTCACCAGCTCTTCATAAGCCTCTTCAGGGGCTTAACTTCTTGGTGGGATTTCTGCTCCTTGATGTTTTTCACCACTTTGTTCAGCTTGTTGGAGGCCAGCAGCACTGGTGGGTACCTCCTTGGGTTCTCAGGGTCAATGGTGCAACATCAGCAGCTCCCTGCACAATATGGACAGATCTTCTCCTCTGGGACATATTGTTTTGATCAACAAGATGAATCTAGCAGAAAAACTGGCAAGTAAATAGAAACACATGAGCATTCAGGTTTCTAAACCACTACAAAACACCAGGACTTATACACTGGTAAAAGGATGCACAGATCCATTAATGCAGGGTTGAACTTTATATCTCAGAGGGTCATTTCATAATAGCAGGTACTCTTTCCTGACTGTTCCACTTTAGAAATTCACTGTGAAAATAATCACTCTCTAGAGATTTGAGACTCACATTATTCAGGGGGAGAAAATAAATCTCTTTAAGAGTCCTGTTAGCAGAGAGGAATTATAACTCTTTAAAGGTATTACTGATTTCACTATTAATAGCCCTACTCTGCAAATCTATTTTCCTAAACAGTTTCTGAATCTGTGCTCAAAATTTTAAGTCAGGTTTTGGGGTTTTTTGTCTTTTCAGACCTCATAGTTTTCTCACTCTAGGGAGGGAAGACTTTAATAACCTTTCTTCAAATACCTGTTAAGAATCACCTCATGTACAGCAAAAAAAAAATATGAAGTGCTTTGTAAAGACTGATAGGCTTGAAGAGCTTTTCCTCTATTATAAAGCTGAGTAATATTTAAGACTCTCTTATCTTGATAATACTCTATAGCCTAGAAAAACTAAAAGCTCATCACTGTAATACCATCTGGGTGGAAACAAGTCAATTCACCTGAAGTTTTCTTACACACTGTAAAACATCTGCATCTTTCCCCTTTTGATATGTCTGAACCTAATCATAGTATCATGGAATCATTTAGGTTAGAAAAGACCTTTAAGGTCACCAAGTCCAAGCATTAACCTGCCTTTCATTGCTATGCCTGTATTATAAGACTCCTGTTGGTTGGGGGGTTTTTAATGCTGTTTTGATGCTAGGAAGCATGGCTTGAGAGTAGATATTGCCCAAGAGTGATGTGATCATCATGGAACTCATGAAAAATACTATTAGAGAGGGCTGGGTACTAATGCAATGAGTGGGCTGTGAGAATATGCACAGACTAGAAATAGAACCAGCAAATGGGTCAAGTCCCAGACTCTTGGGAAGGGCAAGGGTGAGACCATTTATTCTTTTTAATTATTAAGAAATTACTTGAAATATTTGTTTTCTCCTCTGCCTTGTGCTTGTGCTGTCCAGAAGTCTTGTGCTGTTTTGCAATAAACTGGAGCTAAGGAGTCTGGGTTTCATGGGAAACACAGAGCTGGGAGGAAGAGCTCACATTTGGGCATGGGTTAAACCAAAGGGCTATTTTGCCAAGTGCCATTTGGAAACCCTCAGGAGGGTGTGGGAGACAATCTCTGTTGTATAACTTCAACACCTCCAACCAAGAAGAACCTGGAAATGTCTTTTGGCATGCAAAAGCCACTCCCATTTAATCTCTCTAATTTTATGAGCCTTAGAAGAAATCAACTTCCAGTGGCTATGATTGTGGCTTTCTGCCCTGCACTGTGGGAAGTATTAACTAACAGTATCACATCAGATAATGCCTGTTATGTATCTGAGAGAGCTCCCCTTATCTCCAGCTCATTACTGATAATGCCTTCTCTATCTGGGACCCCATAACCAAAGGTAATTTTTGTCATTGCAGCATTGGTTTCAGTTTGAGATTAGCAGGCACTATAAAAGTGTGGGGGATTGCCTCTCTTTTGCAGGGCTGGTCTTGTAAGAGGAGAAGAAATAGATCATCAATAATTAGTAAAAGAGGGGCAAGGTAGAGGGGAATGAAGTTATAATGGAGCTTGGAAGAGTCCTCACCTTTCAGCCAGGAGCTCTTCAGAGAAGGATTTTCCTTCCCTCCCTCAACTTTATTCACTGTCTTTCCTCTCTCCCACATCATTCTCATACAGATCTGAGGATGAAGGATTCAGCATTCACAAGGAGGAGGGAGCAAGCAGCTGAAGCTATTTATTCCTCCTATTTCAAACTGCAGAAGAGAGGTTGGAGCACAAGCACACCTGCCAGAGCTATCTTCAGGCCAGCATTCTGAGGAGCCAAGGGATGTTAGACTTTTTCCCCTCCAATGTTCCAGTCTCCACCCTCAGCCAACAGGCTCCTGAGCCCTGGCCACCTTTGCTGCCTGCCCCAGCTATCACCATGTTTCAGCTATGAGCAGGAAAACAGTTGGTCTGAAAAATGAGGCTCTTACAGTGCTGCAAAGTGTTTGGGTACAACACAGACCAAACTGTGCTTTCCCCATGGTGATTTGGGGCCAGAGCTTGCTTTTGGCTGAACCTATATCAAATGAGACTAATTTAGCTCAAGTCAGCAGAGCTGCTGCAGAATGACACTAGCAGGACCAGAAGCAATATTCAGGGCTAAAATGTTTATATTTCTGGCTGAAATGATTAATTATTCAGCAACAAGTCTATCATAGGCAGAGCATTTCCTTCAATTAATTCAAATTAACATTTTGTTTATAGCACAGGAGTAAGCCTTTTCCTTTTTGCAGTTCAAAGTGAACCCTGGGGGCTCTAAATATGCCTCCTGGTGATTTAATTAAAAGATAAATATGCATTTAAAAAAGAAGAAAGTACAGAAAGAAGGAAAAGCTACTATTAAAAACACAGTAGCTGTGAGTAACAGGGGTCCACTGTATTAGAAATGAAACCAGAAGTGGCTAACAAAACCTGTAGGAATCAAAACATAGAAGAAATGAAATAAAACAGCTTCTGAATGTGGAGAGGCAGAAAAGAGTAAACAATGTAGGGTGAATATATTGCTTTGAACACAAAGTTTACATGGCCAAGTAAGGGCTGAATCTATCAAGGCTTGTGGTTGGCTCTGTAGAGCAAAGGTGCAGAGCTGTAGTTCCCAAAATGCCCCCCAGGATGTAGAACTTCAGCATACAACAAGTCCCACCACACTTTGGTGTAACAGGCTAACAAAAAACTGGTTTTTTCCAGTCTTCAGGTCCTAAGGAATCTTTTTAGCTATACACTGGAGGAATGATACTGGCCCAGACTGGACAATTTTCCCACCAGCAGTAGCAACAAGTTTAGACTCAGTCTGAGTTCAAAAGGCTATGACAGAAACACAGTTTCTCTTCCTGCAGAGTATTTTATACTGGTTGAACTGGTTGAGTTGCAATTTAGAACCACAAATGAAAGAGAATGACTGTGCTGTCAATATTAAACTGCAGAAGTGAACCTGGCAATTAAGCCCCTGCCATTGGATTAATCCTTTTAATACACTCACTGATTTTAAGGGTGCTGGTGTTCCATCCATCCTCAGGTCTATTGGTGATTCTCACTAGATCCAGGGCATGAAGTTGAGCTCTGCTGGGCATCTTCTTTTTTGAGGTTAGCTGCCTTGAATAAAACATGTGAGTAGAAGTATTTCTGGTCATTTTAACTGTCTACTGACTCTAGAGTCTGGAGAAGGCTTTGGGTTAGGTCATGAAGCATGCTGGTTTCCTGATCATTTCCCACAGTAAGAAAGGTTTCTTACAGAAATGTCATAAAATGTATTACCAGAAAAAGCTCACCCAGCTGAACATTTTCTGCTCTAAAACATTCCTCCACAAGGGCTCTCAGAGCTGCCATTAACATCAGGGGAAGTTAAACACACATGGAGACAGACAACTCCATGGCCTGAAGAACTGTAACCCACACATACACCTACCCAAGAACATCCACTCTTCACACCTCCAGCCAGGAGCAGAGACATCTAGCAGAAGAAGGAGATTGAAAATCACAACTGACCTTGTCAGGAACTCCAGACAAGATTTCATTCTCCAGCTCTTTGAAGAGAGGATTAGGAAACACTTTTATAACTTGGGTGGGGAGAAACTGGTGGCTGGAAATAAAGATTCTGGGCTGATGAGACAGCTCAGCATTTCTGAGTTCCTGTCTCCCTGGGTGTGATGTGGTTCCTCTCACGAGTCTCCCAGCTGAAGTTCAGGAAGGCAGCAATAAGTCTCCAAGCCTTGGGGTCATTGCCAAAAGAAGCAGAGTGTTCTCTCCAGTGAGACAATGTGGCTGTGGCTGCTGGTCATGTCTGCAGTCTCACTGCTGCTCCTCAATGCTCAGGCTGCAGCAGCTGGGTGTGGCTGTAGCTGACAAAGACCAGGGTCCGTTTGAAAAGACCCTTTTGGGCATGAGAGACTACTTAAAATGCAAGGTTCAGGCTCACCTGAGAGAGAATTACTCCCTGAAAGGCTTAGACCTGAGTTTTCAACAAAACAAGGAGTTTTCCTTTGGAAAAATAATGATCCATTTTAAACCAAAAACTGTCACTTTGTCATCTCATTAACAAACCTCTAAAACCTGACTGTTCCACTAGAAAGTGAACTGGAGTTCCAGAAAATAGCAGTTCCAGTCATTTGAGCTCTCATTGGCCTTGAGGAGTCCAAACCTTCAGCTGAAATACATTTCTCAGGCATCCTTTGGGATTCTTTTGAAAGGCAGGCTCCCTTTTCCTAAAAACTAGACAGTGTTGCATCAAAGAACTCTTTTTTACTAAAACTTTGACCTGTGGAAGGTGGAGGAAGGCTTCAGGTACCTGAAAACTAACTCTGAGATGCCCCATCAAAACATTTTAGCTTTCCACCAGAAGGTTGGCTGAGCAGCTACACAGCACCTTAGAACTGCTCAAAGGCTTTTGCTAAGTGATAACATGAAGGTCAGAACCAGTTTGCCCACAATCATATTCAAAGGAGAAGATAGACATCAAATTCAGAGAGCTGGAGAAAGAAAAAAGTCTCTAGGCTGTAGAAGTGGAAGCCACAAAGCCTGAAGCAGCTTTGGATATCTTTCACTTCTACAAAATTTTCATGACTGCAAAATTCAGAGGTGCTGCAGCCTGATGGAAATATCTATTTTTCAAGTAGACATTTACATATCTAACCCTGCCAGGGGCAATGGTAGGATTCAGAAAGAAATGGAAAAATCATCCAAGTTTGAATTCATTGCTAGCCTGTTGCAGGCTTGAAGTGGGTTTCTGGTTTTGCTGTGGATTGTGTAGATCTTTATCAGAACAATGGAATTTATCCTGAAGAATCAAGGTCTCAGTAAATATTACCCTTGCTTTTCACTCACCTTCTCTCCACTGGAAAAGCTATGGGATTAGAGATAAGCAAAAGTACAAGGAATCTCCAGAATCTGCCAGTGGTTTAAATCAGCTGTAGTGTATTTTGATAGCAGAAGTGAGCACTGCTAAAATTGCCTATGCATGATGTATGGGGATACTGTTAAGTTTGTTCTTGTCTGTGATGGCAATGCAAAGTACTCCAACTGCCTGATTCCTCTCAAAATTATTCATTCTATTCAACCAAAGCCAGAAGAAATTGTGTGGCAGTACTTGTACAATAGGTATTTGGGCATTCAACAAAACCATACATATACATTACCTAAAATGCAAACATGCATCAGCCAAGCAAGGCTAACAATGATTAATACTTTAATTTCCATCTATCTTTCAAGTTAATATGGTGGTGACATTGCTATTATCTGAAATTGAGCTAAGTCCACCATGCTGCCTGCTCTGATTATTGATGGGCTGTGGCTTGATAAATTTTTCCACTGTGGATAAAGCTCAGCACCACCTGAATTTTAATAATACTCAACCCTTCTCAAACCTTTCTGTCAAAAACCTTATCCTCACGTGGGCAGGCAACAGCAGCTCATGGGTCTGGGTACAAAGTCTGGGGCCCAGACAGAGCTGGAGCAGTGCAGGGCAGAAAGGGTGATGGTTTGAAACCAAAAGAGAGAGATTTAGACTAGATCAAGGATGGAATTTTTTACACTGAGGGTGGTGAGACCCTGCCACAGGTGGCCCAGAGAGATGGGAGATGTCCCACCCCTGGAACCATCCCAGCTCAGGTTGGTTGGGGCTCTGAGCAACCTGATCTAGTTGCAGATGCCCCTGGTGACTGCAGGGGGGTTGGACTAGATGACCTTGAAAGGTCACCCAAAACATTTTATGATTCCAATGCTTTCCACTTCCTTCCCAGCACCTGGATGGAAAGAGAGAGAATAAAATGTTCAGACCAGGTTTCCTTAGCCCAAGCAGCTTCAACATTATCTTGCTGTTTTACCCAACTGTGTGAGCTCACTGACAGCTGTCTGCAGAGATGCAGCTTCTCAGCCCAGGTCCATCAGATTCCCAACACCACCTCTTGCCTCCTGGACCACTAAGCAAATCCCTTGCTGCAACTTCACTTCCAGTCATCTCTGCAGAGAGGCAGAGAGGTGAAAGCAAACCAGCTGAGTAGCTTTGAGGAAGTTTGGAAAGATATTTATGCCTAGTTTCAGCAGATACTGCAGAGTAGGTCTCCTTTTGGACTCCCACAGCTCTTGAGCAACATGTTTTGTGCTGACCATGTAACATGCCTCAGGCATCTCCTTCCCCTGCCAGTTCCCTTGCAAATTGCCTTGCAAACTTCAGAATTAACTTCTTTATTTCCTGCCTCTGCAAGCAGTGTCAGAGGCCACATAAACAACTTGCCACAGGTCAGGGTCCATGGCTTTACACAGTGAGGACGTGGGCAGCCTGCAGACCTAGACCAAATATGACAGAAGGCTAGAGATGTGCCTGGGCTGCATCAGCACATGGCAGATTCTCAGAGGGGAGGATTGCTCTGAGGCAATTCAGGTTACTTCTGCCACTCAGAAGTGGGAAAGTAGCATCACAGCCTTCCCATGGATTTGCATTTTTGCTGAGGCCTTTCTGAGGGATGAGTGTGGCATGATGCAACTGCTCTTCATCCACTGCTGACCTCTGAGCTGGGGGCATGTGATGTCCTCTGGCTCTCCTGTGGGAAAGGACTAGATGATTGTTGTAGGTGCCTTCCAACTGCAATAGTCTCATTCCTTCCTGTCCCTTCCCAACCTGCCTGGGCTCCAAACTGATGCCTGTCCCTGTCTGCAGCTCCGCCAGCTGATTTCCTCACAGCCTCTGACCCTCCCAAACTGTTACTACACAGCAGGGCACCACTGATGCCTCTTCTTCCTCCTGGACAGACAACTCATTCTCCAACTTCATGCATTTTCAGGCCAAATTCCCTTTCTTTCAGGTTACCTACCTCAAAAATGAAAATGTGGAGACACAATGACCCTACATAGCACACAGTCCCAAAATCAGATGGCACCTTTGAGCAGCTCTTTGTGACACATCAGTTTCACAAGGTCAACCAGGACTCATAAGAAACTTTCCAAATTGTCCTAACTCCCTTTTTTTTTTCCTTTTTGCAAGGCAGTTTGAGTCACACCCCTCAATAAAGCTTAGCTTGTAGCACTTCAAAGCATTTTATCTCCCCTGTTTTAGAGACTGTGCCACATTCCCAGCAATATAAGCTAACTCCAGCCAGCAAAATGAAGTCTGTCTTCAGTACAACCAGTCATTTCCCTTTGCTCTTCATTAACTCTCTGAATCCTAACCAGCCCTCCAAAGAATCCAGTGGTTTGCAGAAAATGGGGTAGTGATTGTGATTTGAACTCTCTTTCTACATGGCTGGAGAACATCTCCTGTCACCTCTGTTCTCCTGCTGTTTGAATCACCACTCATCCTCAGTTGGAGCTGGCTTCTTCAGTAGGGTTCAGACAACACAGACATAGCCTCATTTTGTTATTTGCAATGAAGTTATACTCAGATGAGAGGATGAGGTTGTTGCAAAGCCTTTATTTAGCCTCTGAACATCTCTAATGCCAGGATGGCACAGGACCAGCATGGATAAATCTATGTGACCCCCAGTTCCTGGCACAAAACTGTCAGAGGGTGGAGAAAAGTGTTGCCAGAAGGTACCTGCTCCAAGAGCTAGGCAGAAGGGGGTTGGATAAAAGTGTCTGTAAAGAGCAAATATGCTCCTGAAAATGACTGGAGAGGGAGAATACTGCTTTTCCTAGAACATTTCAGTCTGTCACTCTTTAAAGGAGACTTGAGGCAGGCTCTTCTCAGTGGTGCCCAGTGACAGGACATGGGGCAATGGGCACAAACTGGAAGCCAGGAGGTTCCACCTGAACACAGAAGATGGGGCTGAATACCCTTTGGGTTTGCATAAAGCTGGTTGAATATTCTCTAAGAAAAAGAAATCTATGTCATAAAGGATTTCTGGCCAGGAGAAAGGCAGACATTTCTAGCCATCTCTGAATTTTGGTTGTGTCCCAGCCAATTGCTGACCTTCATATGTTGATTTTGATGGACAGGGCTTTGTTGTCCTAACCATGTTTTAACAGTGTCACTTAGTGTTGTGGGAGGCAAATAAAGCTCTAGAAACAAAATCATTGAGTGAGATAAAGCAAGATATCCAGCATCACTTGCTCATTCCCTTAATGGCAGTTTTGTACCTGAGCAATATCTCCTTGCAGCCAAATCATTTCACCCACCAGAATTCCAATTTCCCCTGTCTCCAGAACAGCTAATCATGAAGCTAATTCAAAATCGTTTTCACTACCCATATTAATCCTTCAATTTGGCTTCAGAATGACTTGAGATAGTTATGGGTGAGCTATTTATTAATATAAACCAATATTTGAATGGCATGAGGCAATTTCCTTGAACTGGACACAATTATCACACGTGGTCATTAGGAAACACAGCTGCAAGTAATGCTGTTAGTATGAACTGAGACAATAAACCCCACATTTGACAGCCACTGTACTATTTAAACTTCTACTCTTTTCTGCAATTTAGCAATGCCACAAGAGGATCTAATGTCTTTTCACTGTGGTGACATTAGGATGATGTGGGAGTTCACTTTCCAGACTTCTCATCACAAACTTCCTAGGGTTATTTATGATCACAGGAAAATTCAGGACCTCTGGAGGTCATCTAGTCCCATTTCCTCCTCAAGTAGTGGCAGTTATGAATTAAATCAGACCAGGTTACCCAGAGGTTTACTGTGTTTTGTTCCACACTGATTAAATACAGTCTGTATAAACTGAAGAAGAAAGAAATTAACCTAATTGAAAAATCACATTCTAGCAAACTTTAGAACAAAAAAGCAACAAACCAGAGTAAATCATGCCAAAACTTGAAAAGCATCAATTAATATTTAAAAGGGATGTTCTTTCATGGCTGCTGCCTCTGAAATAATTTTGTGGTGCTGCCAATTGCCATTACCTTACTGACAGCAGTGGCAGGTCCTTTGCTGCCTGGGGCTTGAGGTGATGAATTGAACTCTTTGGTCCAGGATCAAGCACAGATAAGGTGCAGCTGAGTCATGTGTTTCTTGGGAAAACAGCTTGAATGAAGCTTCTGAAAAGAGAATGAAAGGAGAAAATTGCAGCAGAACCTGGAAGCTTCTGGCAGCACTAATTCAGGGTGTGGCAGTCCTGATACTGTTCAGGCTCATGGTGATTAGGGATGGACCAGATTCAAAACACAGAATCCCCACCACGGTCATTCTGTTGAGTATCAGGATCTGAGATATGAACCTGTGCTGATTTGGGGCTGGGGACACTTCTAGAAGCTGCTCCCTTTTCTGTATGGGCCAGAACTGAGCAAGTTTGGTCAATCTTGCAAAGTCAACAACAACAGAAACGTTTCATTTCTGTCCCTGTGACCTGAGAACTTGCTAGGCTGAGTTATGGGATATTAACAACCTAATTCCCAACCTGAATTGCTACTTTTAGCTCTCATTTGCCCTCAGCCTTAAAGCCAAATGCTTGTGCAAGTCTAATCTAGCTGAAAATTGTAACTTTTCTCTAAACCTTTCAGAATTCTACCCACTCCTGCAGTACAGGCTGGAGCCTCCTAAACTTGCAGCAATGTCACTGCTTGAAATATCTGTTAACTATTTGCCATTCTAACCTTCAGGGTAAGCAGATCCCACAGCATCCACCCTGGGCTTTACAAACATAGCCTTCTTCTGCCTTTCCTGCAGTCCTTCAACCTTGGAATCCCTTATCTAGACCACTGATAAAGATATTCAAGAGAACTGGTCCCAATCCTGAGCCCTGGGGGACACATGTTAACCTAGGTGAAGATGCTTGCCTTGAAGAAACAGTGTGCATCAACCAACCTGGACTCTGCTGGGGAGAGTCCAACCAGTCTGAGCAGTGAGAACCACCCACACCTTCACTGAGCCAACAGATAAAATCCCATGCCATCCCTCTTTACCTCTTTGTCCCCAGGGCAGAGGGCACCTAAACCCAGGAAGCTCAGCAAAAGCTCTCAGCAGAGATGACACCATCTACTAGATCAGGTTGCCCAGGGCCCCATCAGGCCTTGTCTTAAAAGCTTCCAGGGATGAGGGTTATGCACAGTCAGGGTGAGACCCTGGTGATCTTCTGTCCTACAGCAAGCAGCAGCTCCTCATTTCATTTTGTGTTAGGAAACACATCTTCTTCTAGCAGGAGAAAAAGAGTTAGCAAGGAGTGTGATAGTAGAAATGAGAAATGAATTGTGTGCATTTGACAAGAAGTGGAGCTTTCTGTTTCCTTGGAAACTGGACAGTTTGGGGGTTTATGGAGGTGTACTGGGCAGAGACTGGCTGAGACCTCTTCTTTTGGAGGAAGGTTTTGTTATCTATCACAGGTTTGGAAAAAGACAGCTAAAAGGATTTCTCTGAGTGGGCAATTCAGAGACCAGCATGGCTTGGAAATCTTTTTCTCAGCAAAAAAAGGAAGAGAAAATGACTTGAAATCTTGTGTGCTTAGTCACCTATGAGCTTTATCTGTAATTCTGTTGCAGAATGGAACTATGGTTAGAATCCAGGTTTGGTAGTTTTGTGATCCTCTTCTAAGTGGCCAAAATACCAGTGAAATTATCTCCTTTCATCTCTGAAGAGAAACCCAAACTAAGACATGATAATTACAGCATAACTATACCACACCTCACTCAGACCAAGAAAAAATCAATCTCATTAAAGCAATATTTAAGAAATTAGCAAATTGTAAAATCCTCCAGTTCAGGGGCAGGACCCCAAAGGCTCTCAGGAAAAACATCCTGGCACCCTTTGTCTCCTTGGAACCTTCAGACTCCTCAAGTTGCACCAGGAGAGGTTTAGATTAGACATTAGGAACTATTTCTTCCCTGAAAGAGTTGTTAGCCATTGGCCCAGGCTGCCCAGGGCAGTGCTGGAGTCACCATCCCTGCAGGGGTTCCAAAAACATCTAGATGTGGTCCTTAGGGCCATGGTTTAGTGGCATGGGGGTGCTAGGTTGATGGTTGGACTTGATGATCTGAGAGGTCTCCTCAAACCTTAATGATTCTGTGATTCTGGGACTTGTAGCATTTTCCTCACAGATCCCCTTCCCCCCCCAGCTATTAGAGAAGATGGCTCTAGCCTGTGGATGAAGTGTTTGCTCAGAGCTACTTCTCCCTCTAAGGCTCTAACACCTAAAAGCTGTCAGCAACACTTGTCACCAAATATTCACTACACTCAGAGCTAGAAATACATCCAGCTTTAACAAGGGCCAGCAGCACTCTGGGAACATTGCTCTTGGCACAAGAGCTCCTTTCCCCAACAGCTGTGCAGCCCAGGATGTCAAATAGTTTTTCCAGGCACCATGTGAAAGCCTAGAAAAGGCAATTTTGTTCCCCATTAATTTGGGGGGGCATCACTTCATCCTGCAGGGCTTCAACCCAGCCTGCAGGAAGGTTGAGTGATAGAGGCTTCAGGATTGAAAGCCTGAGGGGGAAAGCATATAGTTAAAGGATGCAGTAAGGGAAATGTATACTCAGTAAAGAGGAAAAGGCCCAAACACAGTGAACTTCTCTTCTCCTTTGCACTAAGCCATGAATATCCCAACCCTTGGCACAATATTTCTGGTTGGTCACTGCTCCCTCCAGGGCAGAACAGATGTCTGCTCCCCATAGCCACAACAGTCTGGGTGTAAAGATTTTAGGAGAGAAATAAAGAGAATTCTCTCAGACCCAATCCAAATATGACTGACACCTTTTATGCTCCATGCAGGAGAGAGACTGCAGCTTCCAGCTGCAAGACTGGAGAACAGATGTTTCAGCTCCAGTGTGGACACAGGTGTGAGGACTTCAGACTGGAGAACAAGGAGGTTGAAAGGGAACAGCTATCCCAGTAATTTTGGGGGGGTGGTTTGTGGACACCAGACTCCTGACATCCTGGAAGATCCTTACAAGTGCCACTGTGTCTGTGTCAGGGCTTTAAAACTGCTTATTTCACTTTCCCATCCAACTTAGCCTTGTTTTGAGGGAGAGCTCTTCTTGCTAGCTTGTGCTAGTTAACCCAGAAGGACTCCATGGTTTACCCACCTCTCTGGGACTACCTCCAGCTCTGCCTGTTCCATCAGGCCAACCAACACTTCATCCAGTTGTGCTTCTCCTCCTTCTGGCCAGGTGTCACTTGGGTGGCCTGTCAGAAGCTATGTGAGATGGAAGACTTGGTGCTGGATCTAACACCTGAGAAGAGATTCCAATAAAGAGCTTTTTAACCAGAGAAAACAGGTACATTGATCACCACCTAAAGAAAAGCTGGGTTTGCTTTTTTTGCCTCCAGGAGGGTGTTCAGGAGACTCACTGGGCTGAGTACCAAAATTTCCTTCTCCTCTAAATGCAGCATTAAACTTCCTGATATAAAGCTTTTCCTTCTTCTGTATGGCATTCACTGGGTTAATAGTCCCTGACAGCAATCCTTGCTTTGCAGGTGGCACAGAAATGTCAATTTTCATTTAGCATTGTGTATGCAATAAAAATTCAAGCCTCATGTATAGGAGGAAGTTTTAGAAGCCTTTCCTGAGGGAGGAATCAGTAAAACTTCTCTGTGAAGGGAGAGTGTCAAGGTGTGGGACAGTGCCCTGAAAAACAGACTCCTCTGTCTGTTTATGTGTGAATATTGTATATGCTTTCAGATGCAGACACACACCTTCATTTCCAACATTGAGGCCATTACCTTACAGACATTTACACTTCCAAGGCTGATTTAATCCTCTTGATGCTGTTCCTGTCAAGCTTCACAATGTCTTTCAGACAGTGCCAGTGGAACTATGTCGTCGAACCAGTTTCCAAGACTTCAGTTCCAAGAATTGAAATCCTCATGGCAGGAGAGGAAAACTGAGATTCCAATTCAGCTTCTAAACTGCAAGATGACAGCTATGCCTTTTCAGAAGGAGCCTGAACGTTTCTGCCAGAGGAGAAGACAGAAGGGGACCTGAGAACCTATGCTAACACTTTGAAGCTTGCCCTGATGCCCCATTTGGCTGAGGATAGTCAGCAGAATCACGAGGGGGGTTGACTCAGGTTTCCATTATGTAGGCAGTCTTTTTGTTTCCTACAGTGCTGCAGGTCAGAAGTCTCTTCAGTAGGTGATTTTAGGCCACCTCAGAGGTGTATTGCAGAGTGCTCTAGAAAATCTCTGCACTTGATCTCAGGAAGCCAAACCTGGGTGATCTGCAGCACCTCTGGGTGCTAGTGCTGCTGTGAAATGAATAGCAGAGGCCTCCTTCATTAAACCTTTGATGCACAGAGGAGGACTTTTCTCATCAGTTTAAGAGGTTTCTTCATGTGCATAAGGCATTTTGTCAACCAGTGCAGTAAAAACCAGCAATAATGAAGAGTGGTGCCTCTTGAGTGAGGTGATGTGGTTTGAGGCTTGCTGCCACCACATGCTCTTGTGAACTCTGTGCTGCCAGGAGCATCTGTTTCAATCATGCATTTTCTATTTCTAGCATCTGATTTTCTTTTACCAGCTTTTCTAGAACAGCAAATGGGGTTTCTTCCTCTTTGTGCTGCTCCTTCTCACCTGATGTCTCCTCCTCTCCTGGTTCAAGGTCCTCTCCTAACTGCTGACAACAAATTCTGCCCAGCAGGGGTTTATTGTCCCAACTCTTCAACCTTCTCAGTCTTCATGGGCACAGTGGGCAGGTTTTGTGGCATGAGACTGAGCAGCTGCTGCAGACAGTGCACCCACAGCACTGGGTGGAAATCTCCAAGCCTCACATCTCTTCCCTCTTCCTCTGGGCAACCATGAAACATGTTCAGCCCTGCTTTTATCTTCATGTGACTGAACATCACAACCTATCTGAAGGCTTTTCTCAGTCTTGCAGATCTCTTCCCTCTCTCCTTCCAGCCAAAAAGCCAAGATTTGGATTCCAATATTTGGAATATCTTTCATTTCAGCTATGAATTTACAAAAGCTCTTCTCTTTTTCCTGATAGTGACAGAGCCCTAAGGGTAAAAAAACCAAAAAAAGTCCATGTAGGTTTGGAAAATTAATTTTCCAAGGTCCTTAAAAACATGATGTGCAGCAGATTTTTGACTTCTTTATTGATTTAATTTCTTGTTCTTTGCAGCTTCTGTGCCATTCTCTTTGTAGGGTAAAAGACCTGGTTTGCAAGTGAAATGTGTGCCTGCATGCTCAGGTGGGAAACTCCCAAATACAAGTCTTGGGGCTGCTCCAGACAATCCCTTTCTGAATACCCTGCTTGGCTTGGAGAGCTTCATAGGATGCCAGTAATGTTAAGTAATGAAGAGCTCATTTATGCCTTGCTGAAGGCATCTCTGCTTTACAATTTGGAGAGTGAGGCTGGCAGAATTTTTTGAGCCTTTGTGTAAGTATATTGGCCTCCTGCTTTAGCTTTTCTGTTTGGTTGCTTCTGAATGGGTACAAAAAGTCAGATGGACTGGGAAAGTGGGGAAAAAAATACATCAGCCACCCTCCTGCAATTTAAGTGGAGGCAGCATCTGATGATAAAGATTACAGCTTAATGAGTTGCATTTAAGTTGTGCTCATATCTGTGAGTGCCTCAGCTTAGGGCTTTAGTATCAACCCAGTGACTCAAAACCATGCAAACAAACAGCCTGTGTTTATAAACATGGTTTACAATCTCATTGTGCAAAGTGATTACTACATTACACAGATGACCAGATGCTTTCATGAGTGAGCATCCCAGTCTGGACAATTCACTTCCCTGCAGTGCAATCTGACAGACCTAATTCTGACCTCACTTTGTTTACATGGATTTTTTCCTTTTTTTTTTTCAGCCCATGTCCTGATTCACATCAGTGCCAGCAGAATGAATCTCTAGATTTGCTATTTTCTCCCTGATGTTTATAAAAGATTTGTGTAAAGCACTTGCAGTGCAAGCAGCCAGGATCCTGCAGTGCAGGTCTGAGTCTCCAGGGAGGCTGTGCATGAAGCACCAGACTTACCTGGTTTTGTAACTGCCTGTGAAACAGGATCACTGTAGAGTGGTCACAGGGAGAACTAAAAAGCTTCTACTCCCAGATTCACTTTATTTAAAAGAGCAGCAAGATCTAGAAAGCCTGCTTGTCAAAAGCCAGACCAAGAAGCCTGTTTTCCAAGTGGCACATTTCAAACTTGAGACACTTCACCACTGAGGAGGGAACCCTGCAGCAGCCCAAACGTTTTAACATGCACTACTGGGTGCCTGGGGAGAAAAGTTCATCCCCTGCTGGTAGAAGTTAGTCTAACCCTTGCAAGGCAGCAGGCAAAACCTGTTTGTCTCTGAAATCTCAACCCAAACACCAACCAAAAATTGACTTGACTTGGACTTTACCAAAATCTCTTCCTGCCTGCACCAAAATGAGCATCACAACTTGGCATACAGGTATTTAGATGTCTCTAGAGTTAGAACAGGTTTAGAGTTTGCAGTTTATGGGGGGGGGGGGGGGGGGATTTCAATCTGGTTTTTTACTTCAGATTGTATTTCCATGTGTATAAAGTAGGAAATGACATACCTAGGAAAAACTGAAACTAATATTTTGGTTTGGTTTGCATAAATATTTATCTTTTTAATCATTCAACCTTTTGCAGCACACAGCAGCTACCATTGCTCTGAACAGAGCTAGGGTTGAGCACTTCTGCAGCTCTGGTCATTTCCTTTAGTTGCCTAATTGGCCCAAAGAAGCCTCTGGAAAGACATGCACTTCTCAAACTGAGAGGAAAAGGGATTCCTGCTGGGATGATAGGAGGATTGCTGGGGTGCACAAAGGCAACTGCAAAGGAAATGCCTTCTGATGAAATATCTGGTTTAGGATGTGAACAAGTACATTGTGCTAGATAAATCATTGCTCTGAGGAGACTGTTCCTACAGCTCTGGAAGAACTCTCTGGACTGCCAGAGATGCTCTTGGACAGGAAAGAAATCATTCACCCATTAAGAATGTCAAACTGCCAGGCTACCAGGAATCCCTTCCCCACCTGCTTCCTGCCCTTCTTCAGTGCCCATCTCCACCCACAGAAAAACTTTCTGTGTTAAAGAACACAGGTCAAAATCCCCTGAAAATATGTAAACCAAACCAAAACAACATCAACAACAACCAAAAAAACCCCAGCCAACCAAGGTAACAAACATGAGAAACCCCACAAAAAGCCACATGAAAATATCCCCAATATGTTTCACAGAATCACAGAATCATTAAGGTTGGAGGAGACCTCTAAGATCACCAAGTTCAACCATCAACCTAGCACCCCCATGCCACTAAACCATGGCCCTCAGTACAACATCTAGATGTTACTGGAACCCCTGCAGGGATGGTGACTCCAGCACTGCCCTGGGCAGCCTTCACTTCTTCCAGTGAAGATATGTTTCCTAATATTCAGATATTTCACACAATCTGAAAGGGATGAGGTTGCCCATGTTGACTTTCTTCCCTTCTCACCTACAGAAGGCACCTCCTTACCCTAGAAGAAACTCTGAGGTTCTCAACCCAGGCTGCCAGATTCTGACCTTGGCAGTTGCCTTTCAGGCTGGAGGGGAGCACAAGAAGGAAAACAGGGGGAAATTCCCTGGGAAAATTGCCTTATTTCTGCTGAGCTCATCCACAAACTGACACAGTTCTACAGGATGTTTTCATGCCTTCCATATTGGCTTTTCCAGACAGGGGAAAAAAAAGTAAAATAAAATTTAAAAATAAGCTAACAACTAAGAAACAAGAAATATTTCCTCTGCAAATTTCCAGCTGAGTGTGTTCCAGATTTCATGCAGCTGCATGTTTCTTGTCAAACCCTTAGAGTTAAAGGGAAGAGATCCAAAGAGCCCAGCAATCAATAGTTGATGTTTGGCTGATGTTAAAATGGGTTCTGGAGATCTCTTGACAGCTTTTCCCCAAAGCATACAGTGAATTGCTATAAATATCCTGACATAAAGCAATGTTGTTGGAGGGTGGGAACTCAAAGTGAACTCCTCTGTCCTTAGAAACTCACCCTTTAACCACAAGCACCAGGAGCAGCTGCCACATCACCAGCCTCTCTGTATGGTTTCTTTCTGGAGGAGGACAAGGGCTCTCCTTCAAGCCCAGGCTACCTATACATGTCATTTAACTGAAGCTGAGCAGATGAAAAAAGGTTTTATCCAGGATCTGCCCCATTCACTAAATTATTCAACAAACTAGTTTTTCTTTAAGCAGCTGCCTGAAGCTACATGTATGTTGAGTTGGAGCACAGCACTTCTTGTTTGGGTTAAGTTCCTATTGCTCAGCTGACCTTATCTTGATTTTTGTTTTGTTTTGTTCCAATTTTCCTCAGTTTTGGGGTTTTTTTTTAACATAAGGAGCATGATGATTTTTACTTTTCCCCAGTTAATATCAAGAAAGTCTCCAATGTTTAAATAAAGGCTTGCTCCATCAAGACTGCTTTGAGGAAATAAGCTGTTATTTGGTTTCCTGGTAGGATTAGTTCTTGTCCAATACATTTTTAATGCACTCCTGGTATCTAATGAATTATGTAGCATGCCTCTTTTTCTTCTGTCAGATGAGGATTGGAAGAAATCAGGTCAAGTCTGATGGCAAAAAATGACATCGAATTCTGAAGTAACCTCTGCTCTGAGTGAGAGAACCAGTCTGATAGAAACTAACTCCTGAGGAAACAAAGGCAAGGGAACCAGATCTCCCTGTTTTCATGGTCAACACCACCAACATTTCCCATTCCAACAGGGCAGAGGCCAAGTACAACTTTTCAGGTCTTAGAGGAAGCCAGTGAAAGCAAGGTTTGAAATGATCGAAGGAAGGTTCTGAGTCCCTCTGTGTGGAGCAGATCTGTGGCTCTCCTAGGCAAGGGATGCTGAGGAGGTGAGAGGTTTATGAGGGTGCAAGTAGAGCTCTGACACAAATTTTGAAGAGAGATCCATTGCCTGTTACTAACTAGAAAAATCAGAGGGTGCTCAGGAATCTTCCTGAGCTCAAAGTACTCAGGTGTTGGAAGAGTAGTAGGAGAAAAGTCATAGGAGTTTGTCCTGCTCCTCCTGCTCCCTGGGCACCCATTGTCATCACTGTGGGATGCAAGAAGTACTTTAGATGGCTCCCTGATCTAAACTATTGTGGTTGCTCTGGTGTTTTCACAGAGTCACACAGAATAATTAAGGTTAGAAGAGATCTCTAAGATCATCAAGTCCAACCATCAACCTATCACCACCATGCCACTAAACCATGGCCCTCAGTACAACATCTAGATGTTTTCTGAACCCCTGAAGGGATGGTGACTCCAGCACTGCCCTGGGCAGCCTGGGCCAATGGCTAACAACTCTTTCAGGGAAGAAATAGTTCCTAATGTCCAATCTAAACCTCTCCTGGTGCAACGTGATCATTACTAAGTGGTAAAATCCTATCATAAGAGAAAAAATTGCCCAAATGACTTGTGTTGTTTGGTCATTGCCCAAACCCCTAAACAACTCTTCTTTTTGAGGAAGGGTTGACTAACCTTCCTGTGGAATAGCACTCTGCATGCAGGGGGTAAACAGTGTGCACCAGGAGCTGTGGGGATGGCTTCTAACATCTCCCTCTCCCAAGGTCTGCTGCTGTGGTGCTGGCACACTGATCAACCCCAGGATGAGTGACAGCTTCTCTGGCTAGAACTGAGATTAAATAAAGGTGTTGATTTTTTCCATCAACACTCTGCTTTTTAATGTTATTTTTGTTTTTTCCTGAAGAATTGTCATTAATCACTGACTAAAAGAAAGGCTTTAGTTAATCAAAACCTACCTTGACATGATGTCTGAAATTTATCTGCTAATACATCACCTTCTGTGGTTACTGTGCTCTTCTTCTGGCCCAGTCATGCTCATCCATTCCAATCCCCTCTCTGTGTCTCAGAACTGGAGCAGGGACCTGGCTTGTTCACCTCTCAGGGAATTGACCTCCTCAGCAGTTTAGACCATCTGGAAACAAGATTCTCTTCCTTTCTTCTTTTGGAGCTCTTCCCTTGGACACACTCCATTAAATATTAATTGTCCTTAGAGAAAAAAAGATGGGGAGAGGGTGACTTCTGCTGGGTGAAAGTGGGAAAGTCATGTTCCAGTCCCTGCTCTGATGGGTATATAATTGCATCTGCAAAAACAGAGTAGGTTTTATTACAGGGGAATAAAAGACCTTTCTGGGTCACACCTGGGTGCAATGATTC
Source organism: Galbula dea (assembly GCA_013399015.1). Classification (NCBI taxonomy): domain Eukaryota; kingdom Metazoa; phylum Chordata; class Aves; order Piciformes; family Galbulidae; genus Galbula; species Galbula dea. Next base: position 1,690,452 of record VWZX01000455.1, read on the forward strand.
AGCTTTTCAGCAGTTTCTCTCTCACTGGAAAAGTTTTCCCTAGTGAAAGGCTGGGAAGATACAGACTTAGCCTTAATAATGTGCCTCCTTCTGCAGGGCTAAGCATATTCTGAGATTGTTTATCCTCAGACAAGCCCTGGATACCAGATGGGTGGGCAGAGGTGTGGAATAAGCCACAGGCTATTGAAGGTGCACCAGGTTATTGCCTGTGCAGAATTTGTGAGCAGCCTACTCCAGGCCCCAAGCATGTCAACTTTATCACCCTGTGTGAGTAGCAGCCCTCCTCCACCACCCAGTGAAGGACATTCACTGCCAGTGTGTGTGGGAATTGGACAGGGAACTATATCTGTGACGTGTGACATGATGGAGTTTCCTCAGCAGCACTACAGGCAAAACCATGGATGTCTTCATCAGATCTGACCTTAGTCTCTCAGAAGAGGGAATGAGAATTGCAAGACATCTGGACAACAGATGTGAAATGCAATCCTGCCTTGTCTACCACATTTGTGCTGTTGTAAAATGAGCAAAGCTCAGGGGCATACATCATCCTGTAAATGACTACAGAAAGCAAAGGGTAACTGGGACTCAGACAAGCCACCTCCAGATGGGCAAGGAGACATCCAGGACCAGAATAATCAGGCAAAGAAAACAGGGTAGCAGCAAATCTGAAAATTAACCACAGAATCACAAAAAAGCAGAGGCTGGAAGGGACCTCTGGGGATCATCTAGTCCAACCCCCCTGCTCCAGCAGGGTCACCCACAGCAGCTTGCCCAGGGTCACCTCCAGCTGCCTTTGGAATCTCTCCACACAAGGAGACTCCACAGCCTCTCTGGGCAGCCTGGGCCAGGGCTCTGCACCCTCACACCAAACAAGTTTTTCCTTATGTTTAGGTGGAACCTCCTGGGTTCCAGTTTGTGCCCTGTGCCCCTTAGCCTGTCCCTGGAGACCACTGAGCAGAGTCTGGCCCCAGCCTCTTGCCTCCAGCCTTTAGCTCTTGCTCAGCACTGAGCAGATCCCCTCTGAGGCTGCTCTTCTCCAGGCATCTCAGCCTTTCCTCCTCCCAGAGATGCTCCAGTCTCCTCTCAGCATCTTCATAGCCCTACATGTACAAGAAGGAAAAAAATGTGACTGCAATAAGCAGTAAATTGAGATTAGTATTATCTATTTTAGTCCCTTTGGGCAAGCCCTGCAGAAGTGGTGATTATCCACTCTCTGTACTCGTGTGTTTCTTGGCTTCTTGCTTCCCCTTGTGGCATAGGTGCAGAAAGAACTCTTGTGAGTTGAGTTCTCTTTGAAGATGCTCAGAAATCGATGCAGTGACATGGGTGAGAGGAACGAATTTGCTGCCTCTCATGTGGGGGTGGCTGGGAGGGAGGAGAAATTCAGCCATGCAGCATGGGGAATGGTAGCAGTTTAGCAAATGAAACTGAACACAGAGTGAAAACTAGGGCCTGAAATAGGTTAGACCTTTCTAACCTCACTGGGTTGGAAATCCCAGCTCTTTGTGTCTTTTAGGTAGGCACACAAGCCACAGGAAGAGAACAATACCTCATCTCTCCAGCTGCTATCTAACCATGGATAGAGGGCTCTGCTTCAAAGAGATAACATTGGAAACAGGAGATAAATGATGGATGACAGAAAATGCACTCCTGAACTCCACCAGGCTCAAATATTCCACCCAGAGCTTTTTCTCACTGAAAAGTGTATGTATGGGAAGGGTGATTTGGAGCACTTTGATTTGGCAGTGATCAGATTGGCTGGGCCTGCCAACAACTGAAGCACAACTTCACAACAAGTTCAAATGTTGCAGTTTGACATTTGGAATTTCCCCCCCCCCCCTTTTTTTTTTTCCTCCTTCTGAAATACTTGGTTTAAAATTTCTTCTTCTTAGACATCAAGATAATTTTGGGAAACACAAAGCCCTCTTCTTCCTGTCCTCCTGAAATGCCTTGAAAAGGCTTTTTCAGACAGAAACTGGATTTGTCTTGGCTGTGGTGAGAACACTTCAAAAGCCTTGGTTTCAGGTCACTTCTTTTTCTACTATTTTTTAAGTTAAGCTATGAAACTGAAAACCAATCACTGCAGATTATTTAGCAAAGTTTGTGGCCATATCCCATAAGGTAACTGCTTACAGAACTTTGGAAGATTTATGGGGCAGGGTTGATAAACAGAAAAATTATGGGGCAGGGCTGATAACTAGAGGATATATGGGGCAGGGTTACAGGGACCATTGCCCCTTCTTTAGCCCTAGTGCAGAGCATGTTCTTCCCCCATTAAGGAAGGAGTGGCCATGATCCTCTGTGGCCTTCTACAGCCTCATTCTGTGGGCATGTGCCAAGTCCTGACCCCTTGGCAGAGCTTTGGGGCAAATGGTCTCACAGAGTGACTGCTGGAAGAGAGAATCCAGGAGCAACAGCATGATCTGACCTTGGAGCAGATACTGCTTTAGTGATGTTCATGTCCTTTCAGACCTCCTCCTGAAAGAGGAAAACTTCCCAGAGGTGTGCAGTTGTACTGTGAGCTGGACAACACAGAGAGCAACCTCTCAGACACATCCATGAACTTGTGGGATCCTGGGAGGGCTGTGTGGAGGGTAGAGCAAGGACCACAGAGACAGTAGTGGCAACAAACACATTCATTAACAGCTGATTTATGAACCTCATTGTGCTTCTCAGTTTGCCAAGCAGGAGTAGGTTTCTGTCTTCATGCTTTCATTCTCAAACCTGTTATTGAACATTTCATATTTTAAAGGAGTGTTATATTAGAAATACTACATTTGTAGAAAGACCTCAAGATAAGTCTGTTGTGTTTTGGATGTCAGGGAATGTTAGTCAGCAACTCTGCAACTGCTGTAGCTGCATAAATCTGCAGTCAAAGCAATTATTACAGCTAGAGAAGCTTAGACTTATTTTAGCAGGCACACTTGTGTTTTTCATTTTCATTAGTCTGGCAAAATTATCATTAGTGGAGTAGGATTTCATGCTGTTTATTAAATGTAAATAAATTATCATGTGTACAAAAGGAGTCTTTTCCTTCTCACAAACAATGTTAAAAGCCAAGCAAATCTGAAATGCAAGGTAAATAAGACCCTAAATAAGCCTAGGCTTCAAAGTTCTGCTTCTCAGAGAATTACTAACAGCATTTTCTCCTCCTTGCCACACAGAGTTTCATATTTCTGTTGTCTTTAAGCAGTGAGTCAGACTGCTGAGGCCCTTCCATGTTCAAGCAAATGTTTACACTCATTGCTAATCACAAAAGCACTTCAACATGTCCCAGGATCCCACAGCTGAGGTGAGGTTTCAAGGTCCACATGTCTGCAGAGTTCAATACCTTGGAAATCAATCCTACCTCAGTTGGGTCTGTAGCCCCTGAAACAGCTACATGCTTTTAGGTATTTTGCTACCTAAAACTGAGAAGCAAGATGTTGTTCTGTGGCCTCTGAAGCTTTCTGGTAAAGGGCTGAGACTTATGCTCCCCTTATTACCCAAGGAGGAAGCCAATCTGCTGCGTGGTGCATGGTGGAGCTAAGACTCCAGATTTTCTTCCTCTTCCTATCTTGCAAACACCAAGTCTTTCTGGCTCCATGTTTTATTGCTTTCCCTCTCACCCTGTAGGGAGCCCTCAGGCCTTATGCCTGCCATGTGTTACTGAGCCTCTGAGGCCAGCACAGTTCAAGGAGAAGATGCTACTAACCTTGGTGGGTTGCTTGAGCATATTCTCACCAGAAGACTTACTTGAAAAGTTTCCATCAATCTGTTTATCAGACTGGGGATTCCATTAGCACTTTCATTTGAAGCATCTGCTTCACTCAAAACTGGGCTTTGTTTGTTTGTGTTTCTCCTGTGGTTAGAAAAGTTTTTGGCAGGTTTCAGCCAAGCTTTGGGGGAAATGTTTCAGAAGCTTCTAGCCAGATATACATACATATGTCTAAACCTGCTGGTTTGGGTTTTATTTTTCCAGGAGGAAACTGATAATGGTTCTTGCATTCAGCAAGGCAGTGTGTGGATTGAGGATATGGAGCTTCCCCATCCATTTTTATTCCCACTAAGTATATTTTTCTCCATTTCTAATCTGCAAGTTGATGTGCTCTTAACTGTATGAGCTTAAGGAATGAGTTCATGCACAGCATCAGCTTTAGGTGATGCAACTTGCTAGGTGATGACCCTGCTTTAGGAGGGAGGTTGGACTAGATGATCTCCAGAGGTCCCTTCCAAGCCTTCCCATACTGGGATTCTGTGATCAGAGTGTGAACCTCTGGGATGGTCCAGCAACCATCAACACAGAACCACTGCAATGCACAAACTAACCTCTTCCACTTCTCTGACAGGTAGCTTTCAAAACCACACAACTTTTGCAGGTATATAAAGTCCAGCCCAGTCTTGGAAGTAAGAATTACATTTTGGCTAGTCCAGCACTGTGCCTTCCCTGCACAATGGTGTTTGAAGCAGGCTGAACCATACTGCTACTAAATTTAGCTTAGGAAATAGTTGGCACAGGTCCCCTTTTTAGGTTTGTTTTCTGGTCTAACCTCCAGTTATTCAACACAGATTTATTTCTGTGACTGCATTTCTCTACCAATCCCACTTCCCACCGAATAGAGCTCTTGCACACACCACCCACAACAGAGGACTGGTTGTGTTGCATGAAAGAAGTAAATTTATCAGGCTGTGGTAACAGAAACCATTCACCAGTTACCTCTACAGTCATTTTAGCATGTCTTTACTGCAGTCCCATTAACTCACAGCCTGTGATTTTTGTATTTCTGCTGGTGAAGGCTCTTAGCATTCACCACAGTACCAGGCTGTTTGTGTATTCATCTTTCCACTGTTTTCAATCTACCTTACCCATCAGATGCTTTGGAGGGTATTTCCACCAACAGATTCCATTAGTATTGACTGGTGCCCACATCAGATGTTTCATGTGCACTGTCAGATCTAATCATGTCTTTGCTTGAACAAGATCCATTATTGTCTTTGCTTGTCTTGCAAAGAGCCAACTTAGTAAGGTTTCTCACCTCACAGGTTATTGAGCTGTTTTGATGATCTGTGCTGTTTGTAGTCTTATAAGCTTTTAATTATTAAGAATCTTGGAGAATTCTGAATGGTACAAGAGGAAGGCTTTTCAGTCAGCACTTTGGTCTCTGACCTGTTCCAACATCTCTTGCCTGCCCTGTGGAGCAAGTCTGCATACAGAATGAAAGGAAGCACCTATTGTCTGTGTAATACATCCATACATAAATACATACCTATAGAGAGATCCCTGAAGCAACTAAACCAGTTTTGGCTTAGGCAATGGAGTGTGACAAATTTACACATGCACATTTGCTTTAAACACTTTCTGGACAAATTCATCCCTGTTGAGCTCCATCACCACTATGTTAAAGTGCTTGTTAAGATTGCATGTAGCCCTCTGGTGATTGTGTTGATGGATGATAGCTTTCTGCTGTGGGAAGAGATGGAGTGCCTAGGGCTGATTCTTTCACGTGTCTTCCATTTTTTGTTGCTGTTGTTGTTGGATTTTTTCACCATGAAGTTTTGTTCCTATGCCAGTATCTTAGCAACAGCAGGCAGTCTGCTTCAAGTCAGTTCACTGTTTCCTCCCTGGGAAATTAATACAATGATGACATTCCAGTTTAATCTTCTATTCCACTGCCTTTTGGGGTATAGGAGATCGATTTATTTAGTGCTGTGCAATACAAAGCAATAGCTCTGAGAGCAGTCAGCCCAGAAAGGGTCTGAATAATGTTGCTGTGAGAGGGTAAGCAATCATTAAAGCAGAAATATAGCATCAGTAACATGTAGCTCTTTGGCAGACTGCTAAGTTTGCAACCTGGGGGTTCTAATGTCCTAAAATTAGGGACCAACAGTAACAAACTAACCTGCAACTTGATGAGAAGCAGCCTGATTTCTTCAAGTGCATCTGCAAGAAATTAAAAGCTCTTGGCAATGATATATTACCTAGGCTACAGGGGAAGAGAAAGAAACTCTGTGGGAGATTATATCTCTACAACAGCAGGACTGCAGCCACATTTAGCAAAGTACTATTTAAATTGTTTGCAAGACAGCATTTGTGTGTATATCTTTCCACATATTTTGTGCTCAAGCAAAGGGCAGAAAACAAGCATGAGGCTCCATTTCCTTCTGACAATACTGGCTCATCCCTTTAAGGTTATCTCTTACTCTGTAGAAAGGCACCACTAAAGTTAAATGGAAGAATAACATGACCTATTTCAACTGCTTCTTCCTAAAATGTTTTTAAAAATCTGAAGAATTAAATGTGGTTTTTGTTCCTGAGATCTGACACTGAAGAAAGGATTAGCATGAGATGCAAAGAGTTTTAACAGGAGTAGGCTGTATATAGATTTTAACTTATTTTGCTCTCCAGGAAATATTCCCTTACAAGAAAAAGGGAGGCAAAAGGTGGGACTTGGGGGAAAAATACTTACTGCATTGCATTTGATGTGCTTGAGGCCTTGGCTCTCTAAATGCTTTGGATTTATTCAATTATTTAATCAATTTATTGCAGAGAAACACTGTCATTAGAAAACCAGCCAAATTTGGTTTGTAGACAGTTATTCATAGTCAGATTAACATGGAACAATAGCAGAAAACAACTAAGAATATAGGGGGGGAATAAAAGGAATAGATTTTTATGAGGAATAAAAAAGACCAAACTTACAGCTTGTTTAAAAACCCACACCTGGAGTACTGTGTCCAGCTCTGGAGTCCTCAGCTCAAGAAGGACATAGACCTGTTTGAGCAGGTCCAGAGGAGGCCACAAAAATAATCTGAGGGCTGAAACACTTTTGCTATGAAGAAAGGCTGAGAGAGTTTGGGTTTATTCAGCCCAGAGAAGAGAAGGCTCCAGGAAAACCTTCTTGTGGCCTTTCAGAACTTAAATGGGGACCTATAATAAAATGGAAAGAGACTTTTTACTGAGTCCTGTAGCACCAGAGAACATGGGACAATACTTATTCTTATGTAGGGCCTGCAAATGTGGCAGTTTCCTTGCTGTCACTAGCAGATTTTTCTGCTTTTCCTGATTTTTGCAGCACTTTCTCTCAGGTTGCTCTGCACAGATTCAATGCATTCTGCCTGTTCTACAGTGTAGGGTATTTCTGCAGCTGAAATCCTAGTGCACTGCAGTTTGGATTCTCCACAGCCTTGGGTTCCCAGTGAAATCACACTTAACTTTCAAGCTGTTTGCAATCCAAACAAAAGGATTTCTCTGTACAGCATCCAAACCTGACAAAGTTACAAGTGCTTAAGCTTTCTGCACCAAGATCAAGTATATATATATAAAAAACCCTCCCTCATATTTCCTGTGATTGCAGTCTTCTGGATACCAGGCAGCTTAGGCTGTATCTACAGAACCTCTTTTGATGTATCACAGAAGCTTTTACAGATAAGCTCACTCTTCTAATCCTCTGAGGTTTCCATACAAATTCAGCCTCTTCCCTTCTAAACTTCTTAATTTCTTACTTATTCAGAAGATATTTCTACACTTGACTTTTTAAAGACTTTTTCATTTCCTTGGAGATACCATTTTTTTTGGCAGAATAGCTGCTCAGCTCTGTACCTAACTGGCCTATTAACAAACTTGTGACTCAAGAAGGCAGTAAAATGCTACCCTTTCCCATTCACCTAAACCACGTTTGACTCTACCCACACAACGGCACAAGGTCTTGAAGGAGCACATTAAAACTTTTGCAGTCAGATGACTGCCCATCTGATTTATAAACAACCTTTCAGTTCAAATTTGTTCCAAACATTTTGGCAAACCAGTTTCACATCAGATGAAGCAGCAGATGCCTACATCAGAACACCCCAGACCAGCCACAGGTCTTTTCAGGGCCCTTCTCATTCCCTTCCCACTCCTTGACTCCTGAGCTTATGGCACCTGGCTGCAGCTGCTCGGCTGCAGGTGCAGGCTTGGACCATGTTCTTCCTGCCTGGAGCCTCAGCAGAGGCAGCTTGCTCTGTCAAAATTTGCATGCCACTTTGCATCTGCCTTTTGCCTTGGATGCCTTCTCTTGGACCAGGCTCTTCTGCTTTCCCTTAGGTCTTTTCCTGAATCACAGGTGTCCTGGTTTGAGTTAGAACAAAGCTACTGTGTTTAGTAATCTTGGCATTGTCACTAAGCCAGAGGCAAGCCCTAACCCAGAGCCAGACTTGCTGTAAGCAGCGTTCCCTGGATTCAGCTCAGTGCACTGTGATGCTCATGGGAGCAAGCAGGCTGGCTCTGCAGGACCAAGAGCCTCAGGAGCGTTTTGCCAAGACATATTGAACTTGAGGATTGGTGCCTGCACCGTGGTCTCTGGAAACCCATCTCATAGGTTGAAGCCATGAAGAAAACCTTGCCTAAACTCCTTTTACACCATCTGCCAGGAGCACTTTGCAAAGATCTCTGTGGTGTTCCTGAGCCCAGCTGAAGTTGACAGCAGGCTGGATAAACATGAGGAACCCGATCTAGAGATCTTGGGAAAACAGCATGGGATTATTTCACAGAATCATTTACATTTGGAAAAGATTTCTAAGATCACCAGGTCTAAGCATGGGAGGTGCCAGACTGTGACCTTTAAAAATGATGTAGGTAATTACAGAATAAGATTGTTCTTGAGAAAAAGGATGCAAACATATTGTCTATGGGTTATATGGTTGTGTTCAGCAAGTTTTTATTCTGACACTTGGCACAGATTGTATACACGGTGTCACCGAATTGCACTGTCCTCTTCACAGTTTACATCACTGTTAATATTTACTGCAGGCGTAGAAACGTCAGCAGCAAGTAATAAATGCATAATGTTCCCACGCTTCTGTAAGGTCTTTGCAAACTTCAGTGGGACAATTGCTGGAGAAGTCGCACTGCCAGAGGCAGGCAGGAAGGAGGCAGGACCGGGCAAGAGAAGGCAGGAGGAAGCAGGGGCAAGCAAGGGCTGGCAGGGGGAGGCAGGAGCGGGCAGGAGCGAGCAGGGGGAGGCAGGAGCGAGCAGAAGCAACACCCCCTACCCCGCCGCTGCCCGTCCCTCGTCCACCTGCTGCATAGAAGAAGAAAAAGAAAAAAACAAAAACAAAACAATTGCCCCAAAGCAGACGTTTCTCTACAACCGACTGAAGGAAACTGTGTGCTACCAGGCACATCTATAATAAGAAACGCAGGTATCCCACGCTGTTCTGCCGGACACCCACGAGGAAGGACATGCTCAGTGCGACCAACAAGCTCCGCCTCCGTCTGACCCGGATACAGACGGCGCTGCCTCCCCGACAAGGAGCGTGGAGCCGGGAGCCGGGCCGGCCACCGGAGCAGGGGGAGCGGAGGAGCGTTCTTGGTAGCGCCATGGGGCTGCGGTGAGCGCCCGGTACCGCTGCTCCTTCCGCTCCGCCGTGACCATGGCCCCCATGGGCATCCGCCTCTCGCCGCTCGGCATGGCAGTGTTCTGCCTGCTGGGGCTGGGCGTCCTTTACCACCTCTACTCTGGTTTCCTGGCCGGCCGCTTCGCCTTTTTCATGCTGAGCGAGCCGGTGGCCGGCGGGCCCGAGAGCCCCCGCGGCTCTGTGCCAGGAGGCGCCGTGGACTTGCGGGAGCTGCTGGCCGTCTCTGTCCTAGCCGCCGTCAGGGGCGGGGAGGAGGTGAAGAGGGTCCGTGAGGGTAACGTCCTCAATGCCAAAGCGAAGGGGAAGACGCGAGAGGGGGCCGAGGAGCAGCTGACGAGCGGAGACCTGCTCTCCAACCGCAAGATGTTCTACTTGCTGAAAAGCGCCTTCCCCGCAGTGCAGGTGGGTGCCGGAGCTTCCCCCTCCGTCTCCCCGTGAGGGCTTTCTCTCCCTTCCCGTTAGGGCCCGGGGCTCTCCCCTTCTCCCGGTGAGAGTTCCCCCTCTCCCCGTGAGGCTCGGGCCAGGGCTCCTCTTCAGCAGTGAGCTCCAGCGCTGGGGCTGCTCGTTACCGGCCTGAGGCTTTGCTGGGCACCGGCTGAACCGTTTGTGGGGAGAGACGTGTCACCACCTCTGGGTTTTGTAACCGGGAAACCCTGCCCTTTGGTTTGCGTTTTTCCGTCCCCTCTCGCCCCCCTGGTGATTTTGTGGCAGTGCCACCTCATGCTTGTTGCTTATCGTGGGGGGACGGAGTTGGTTTCTGTGTACGCGAAGCCTTGCGAGGTGAAGCAATGGGTTTGAAATAATTAACGGGCAGGAGGAGGGAGGAAGAGCGAGTCCGAGCACTGTGCCTTGTGTGCTCTCAGGTTAAGGAGAAAAGTAGTTTCACAGCGACAATTCTGCCTGTATTTACGGTGCCGAGATTAGCAACGCTGGTATTTTCTCAATTATCCTTCCAGCCGGCTGTTCTTCCTGCCTTGGGTTAGAGGAAAAGGCAGAATCGGGGAGAAGGGATCTGGAATTGATGTTTAGGAACATAACTGTTGCGATATCGAAGTGTTTAGCCCTCCTGACTCTGGGACAGCAGATAAGCTAACAGCTGTGTCACGCTGTGGGTCACTGCCTACGTGGGCAAAATGAATTTACTTTTCTTTCAGAGGTGTACACCCCTTCCTGCTCTCATTCACTTCTGAAATCTGAATCTAACACTTCAGGTCACACCTCAACCAGAGCTCTACTTCGAGGATTTTGGGGTTTTGTTGCTTTTGTTTTCACTTTCGCTTTAGTGGGTGGGAACTTTTCTACAGTCTCTTGATGTTATGTTCCTTAGCTTTTTGCAGTCATTTCAAATGAATAGAAAACCCTAATTAGGGTTTCAGAGGTGATGATGGCATGCTTTTCCATAACAGGTTGAGAGAAAAAAAAAATAGTTTAGGTAACTTTATTTTTTTGGTTAAGTTTAGTTACCACTCAGTGAATTTTCAGTGGCAGTTTTAGAAGTTCCTAGGGTGATGTGTATTTGGTGGGAGGTTTTTTGTATTCTTTTTTTGTTCTGATTTTTCTAAGTGTTGTAGAGACCTCATTGAATATGAAATCTAAAGGAAACACCAGATTTTTTTCCAGTATCTGAAATAAACTTGGTGTGTGATGAATCTTCCTCTACAGGAGGGTTATGGAGGTTGTGTTCTGAAGATGGCTGGATTGTCTCTCAGGGGCAAGCCACATTCACAGGCTTTGTTTTCCTCTATACATGTGGCACTAGATGCTTCTCAGGTGTGAAGACAAGGTCTCATCTCAGGCTGCAAATCCTTCATATGTGCCTGCAGTACAACACAGCCAGAACTGCTACTGTTTCATGGAACAGACCTGCTGCAGTTTGGGTGTGAATATGAGGATTTCCTGAGACACCTTTCATGTGAGGCAGTATAAAGCAGCCTCTTCTCAGAAGCATCACACTTTATATCTGTAGCCTTATCCTCCTATACAGAACGATGCTCCAGAATAAAAACCATTGCTCAGGTCTAAAACCTCTCTTTTCTTGCTGGAAAAGATGGTGCTAACAAAAGTTGTCAAACTGAATGAATTCCAAGAGTAAACTTACCCAAAATGCTTATTTACTCACAGTGTGGAGTCCTTGAGCCTGACACAGAGAGACCTCTCCATGTTTCAATTGGTGTCAAATGCTGCAGCCAGGAAAAAAAAAAAACAAACAACAAACCAGCACAAAAACTGAGTGCCAAAATATGCCTGTAATGCAAAGGACATGATCCATTAATTGTCCTCTAAGAATAGCTGTGGCTTTCCCATGTTTGAAAATAACCAGGGGGAGGAGTCACTTGTCTGAAATTAACTGCAGTCAGTGTACATTCACTTCTTGGGTTCCTTTGTTGTGCTGCTGGATGTGATAAGGGAAAACGTGGGAAGAGTCTGGCTGAAGCAGATCTCTTAAGGTGGGATTATTAAGAGGAGAAGGTGGAAAAGTTAGGCTTCTCCCTTGCAAAAGCTGAAATAAATGTGGAAGGAGTCTTCCAATCCTAACAGTTGTGATTTATAAAAATAGCTTTTGAAATCTGAGAGGAGGAAGAGGGGGAAAAAAGCAACAAAGAAAATGTTTTGCCTGTGTGTATTCTTTTAAGTAAAGATACTGCCTCTACAGAGGAACTCCACTGCTTACATCACCTGCTCTATTTGATATAAATAGATGCATTTGCATCAGTTCAAGGCTTCTCACAGCTAGATTAGATAAGACCAAAGAGAAGCAGCAGATGAGTTCTGTTTTGTCACTGTGTAGGAGATTGAATGGTGTTGAGTAGTGCTATGTCCCTCAGAAATAGGTGTGAGAAAGAGATAAGGGAAGGAGAGGCAAGACAGTTATTTCTAACTCAGGTATTACCCAGTATTATCTGATCACTTGCAACAGCCAGCAGTAAATATTTGCACACAACCTCTATAAAGTATGTTTGTGTAGTTGATTTTAAAATACATTTAATGCTACAATATATCTAGTGGTTTCTCTTGATAAAGCTCTCAGCTGCAGTTACTGGCTTCAGGTGTTTACTGCTCCTGCACTACCAGTGTGTTATCCTCTTCTATCATGCTCAGAATGAGTTAAAACTCTGATCCAGCTATAGTTTTCCCTTTTTGCTTCTTTTCATTTTTTAATTGATCCTTTCTGGGTTATTTCAATTCTTTTCTGGTTGATTCTCTATGCAGTTCCATGTATTCCTTCTGCCAGCACACTGGTAGGGCAGGAAGAAGGACTGGGATGGGAAGCAGGTGAGAGGATTAAGGAGATGCTCAAGCAAGCCTTGCTCCTTGGGGGGAGAGGGTACTGGAGAGGCAGCATTTCCAGATCCAGACACTGGCATGTTGTGCCCAGAAGAGCTTCTCTTTTTGAAGAGGTGATCTCACAATACCAGGGTTTCAGTAGCATTCCCTGGTGAAAAAGCTTCTCTCTTGGTTCCATGCATTAAGGTCTTCCATTTTTCCACTGCTGCTTGTCCAGGGGTCAGTGTCAGGAACTTGGTATCTGAATGCATCCCAGGTAAAAATGTAAAATAAAGGTTTTTAGGACTACTCTGGTTCACACTATGGCCATACCAGCAGCCTACATCAGTGGATCTGGAGAAACAGCCCTGCTTGCTCACAAAGGCAGGAGTGATTGACAGAGGAAGGTGTGTTCCTTGAACCAGCCTTCGGCCATGTTCCCTCTGTCTTCTGACTGTGAAAAAGCCAATTTTGAAGTGACCCAGACAATTCTGCTGCTTTGCTTCTGCACTTTGCCAGTGTTATTTTCCCAGGAGCCAGACTTCAGTCTTATTTTCCAGAATGAATTCTGCCCTATGCTCTCCTTTTCAGCTCTTTGGGCTTCTTTTTGACCAGTGCATTGATTCATGCTCTTATCATTGCACCAGCTATATGTCTTGTGATGGAAATCAAGTCTTCCCCTGCTCCTCTCTCTCTCTTCAAGCATCTTTTTATTGATCTTGCCACTGCCCTGAATCCTAATGTCCTCCTGTCTCTTTCCCAGTTAAGACATAAATACCTCATTTCAAGTTTGTACTTGATAATGCTGGAATCAGGCTTTGAAATGGAAGTTTAAGAGCATGTCAGTTTTACTTTTAATGAGATTTTCTTCTAATTTCATTCCACTTTTTGAAGATTAATGTCTCCAAGCACTCCTTTATTTTATCAAGCTGTGTGGAGTACTTTCTAGGTTTAAACCTGCTGTTTGCAGGCTTCTGACCACAGTATCAGAAACCTGGAATTTTATCTGAGATGTCAAGCTCTGCATCTGATACTGGTTCTGTAGGAAAGAGAGATGTGTTAAAGAAGTAGATTTAAAAACCAAACTGCTACTTAAACTTCAGAAGGATTTCAATGCTTTGCTGAGTAAGTTCACTTCATTTGTTTGCCTCTTCAGGTTTCAAGAATGGCATCCACAGGTCTTGGGGGGTTTTGGTTTTGTTTTGATATATTAACATCCTTCTGACCTGTCTGACCTTAGCAACTGCCTACAGCTCTCTACAAAGTGTGAATGTTAATCAAAAATCTGAGTTCATAGGTGTTGTCTGGAGATGCATCTCTTAACATGGGTTTTAAATGATGCTAGATGGCTTCTGCTGGCTGTCTCTCCATAAGGTTAAATTAAAGCCTGTAACTTTATGGTAATCAGTTCTGTGATTATCTTTTCAGAGGTGATTACAAGTAGCTCATTGTGCATACTGGGGGTGGTGTTTAATCTGTCAGCTGAGCATCTGGAAAGTGGAGTTTTTTAGTAGTGTAGCCACACACAAACAACAAAAGTTTTCTGGGTGTTATTTAATGTATTGGCAGACTTCTAATCTGGCCTTTTGTGTTCTTAAAATGGAAAGTAGTGTTGCAACTCAATGATGTTGCTGGATCCCTTCCAGCTCAGAAGATTCTGTGATCTCTGGTGACAAGGTACTCATCCCTTTCTCCTCTCTGGCCTTGCATCTCTGCAGAACTGTAACAGAGAATTTTGCCATCTACTGAAACAACCTATGTGAGCACAGAGTGCCTGTATTGCCTTTACTGGTTTGAAATTCTACTTGTTTCTACAGATAACTGGTGGAAACTGGATTCTGTGATCCATGCTGATGCCCTCTGTTGCATTTTTCTTGTTTTCACCAACTTCTATTCATCCTAAGTCAGTAGGAGCAGAGTTGTCACCTGATACATCTTTACCATTTATGAAAACCTGTTTGTTTCACTCTGCTTCTTGCTGACTTAATGACCAGAGCCACCTAGTGAGTTTTGACAAGCACTAATCAAGATTTGGTAGATTTAGATTTGTCCATATTTTTCTGTGCACATCCTGGCATCTTGTTCCTGCATGAAGTGATGACTTCTTGCCCTTAAAGTAAATGAAGATGTATTTGATGGTAGAGGAAAACTGAAGATGTACTTGACAGTAGAGGGAAACTTCTATCTGGACTTCTGTGCATGCCTCCTTGTCTTGGCATTATTCTAGAACTATTTGTTGTGTTCATTTCAGATGAAGGAGGACATGAGACCTTTAGCTTTTTGGAGACCTCTTTCTTCTGTTGAGAAGATGTTTTGTTTTGTTGGGTTTGTTGTTTTTTTATGATGGTGTGTAATATGCTGTAGTGGAACTTAGAGTGCCCAAGGGCTTTGTGGAGGCTGCCAAGTCTGCAGGAGTAGTCATCTTGACTTTGCAGGCCTGTTTTCCCTAAGGTAAAACACAGTCATCAAGTTTTTTGTACAGTGACAGATGTTTAATTTGTAAATGTCACAGCAACTTGAAGGACTCAGTGCTTGGCATCCAGTGCTTCAAGTACTGCTTTTACGTGAGAAGGCAGCTCTGCTCTATGGCTGGAGTTTGCTGCAGTTCTGTTTGCTTTCTTGTGTTGAATTCTCTTGGAGAAGATGGCCCTTAGCCCTGTTTGTCATCTGTTATGGTGGAGGTGTGTGATGTCTTTTCCTGTCATGATGTGAATTCTGTGACAGCCCTGCTGGTACCTATCCTGTAACATTCAAATCTGCTCTGAGTGTGTCTTTATTTTCATTGCCTTTCAATCTCAGTGGCTTATAATATCTGTAGTAACAAGTTGGTTTAGTCAGGATTTATCTCCTCTAGCAGTCAGACAGCTGAAGCTGAGCTAGCAGTCTCAACTCTGTAGCAAGTAAAAGGAAATTGGTGGTTGTGGGTTGTGCACCTACTATTTAACACTGGCTGGCCATCAGAGCTGGTCAGTTGGGCATCCCTTTACCCCAGTATTAGAGGAAGACACCTTTAAAGTCAACAAGAGTAAAAAAGCTTGTGTTCCTAATATTATGAAGGGTCCTAAAGGTCCAGATTGGTTACACTCAAGGTCAGACATACAACCTACACATCTAAGCCACATCTGGAGTATTCTGGTCTGGGCTCCTCAGTTCAAGAACAGGGAACTACTGGATAGAGTACAGCAGAAGGTGTGAAGATGCTGAGGGGACTGGAGCATCCTTCTTGCAAGGAAGGGTTGAGAGCCCTGGGGCTGGTTAGCCTGGAGAAGAGCAGCCCCAGAGGAGATGTTCTCAATGCTTAGCAATAGCTAAAGGGTGGGGACAAGACTCTGGGGCCAGACCCTGCTCAGTGATGCTCAGTGACAGGGCAAGGGGCACTGGGTGCAAACTGGAGCCCAGGAAGTTCCACCTAAACATAAGGAAAAACTTCTTTGCTGTGAGGGTGTTGGAGCCCTGGCCCAGGCTGGCCAGAGAGGTTGTGGAGTCTCCTTCTGAGGAGAGATTCCAAAGGCAGCTGGAGGTGATCCTGGGCAAGCTGCTGTGGGTGACCCTGCTTTAGCAGAGGGGTTGGTTGGACTAGATGTCTCCAGAGCTCCTTTTCAGCCCTCACCACTCTGTGGTTTTCTGATAGCATCATTGTCCTACTGAGTAGTGCAGTGATGGGTTTCTGAGGGGTTGACACAGGCTGAAGCTTGACAGGCACAGTAGCAATGTTTTCCTTTTTACTGGCAAGAGAAGCAGCATAGAAGTACTAATCTCCTAACTGAGGGGCTAAAAGTAAATTGGATGAATGTCTATATTCCTGTTGGCACTGCTTTTGTCCAGATGCATTACAGCTCTCCTATAAGCCATGTTTGTAGTGAGCTGGTATGGATGGATGAAGACAGATTGATCCATATTTCTCTAATAGGTTTTTTTTTTCTGCCAGGTTTTGTGATGTTTTGTAATGTGAGATCATTGTGTGTTTCCTGATAACAGCACCTCTCGTGATCCAAGGATATCTTGGCCCTCCAGTCACAATGAGATTGAGTTTTGCAGAAGGTTCTTCCACCTGACAGATTAGGACTGTGTGCTCAGCTACTTGGCCAAACTCTGCTCAGATACTGCAGTCTTCTCTGGTCCAGAGTAGAATTCATTAAGCTAGGCAGCAATTGACAACAGGCTTAAATGGGACCTTTGACTGCTGTTTATACCTGTTCTTCATGGGCCTCCTTGGGTAGGTTGGGGTAAGGACCTGAAGTCAGATATGAGGTGTTATTAGCTTGTTTATGAACTAACGTACATCTGACAGCTGTGTAATGGTTACACACAGTTGAGCTGCTTCAATTGCTAGTTGTAACTCAGTGCTGGAGGCAGGAAAATATGCACTAGGATTCCTACTCCCCCAAGTCCTAGCAGTCTGATAAAATATCTGTACATTGCAATCTGCATCTGCTGAGCTGTGTAACTGGAATATTAGACCCATGGTGTATCTGGATACCACATCATTCTCCAAAGTCAGATGTTTTGCTTGTGGTCTTTGAAGCAACTGCCTTTAACTTTAGATTTTAAATAAACCCATGATTCATAGAGGGGGAATGTTCAGTAGGAAGAGCTGCAGCCAAAGAAGCAGTGTTCAGCTGTGGTGTGGGTCACAGCAAAAATCCTGGATTGTGGTTTTCCACTGCTTGTCGTGTGACAGGAATAGCTTGTGAGCTGCTGAAAAATGCCTAATTAATGCACTTTTAGCTGGAGGAGAAGGGTTAGCAAACCTCTCATTTTCCTGAGTAGCAGAGTTCCTGTATCTGTGAGCTAATGCAAGTACTTTTGTTGTCTTACCATAGATTAACTCTGAGGAGCGTGTTGATACAGCTGAGCAGGAGACAGTCTCTTGGGATCGCAGTATTCCTGAAGACATAAAACAAAAAGTACAACCTAAAGAGGTGCCAGCAGAAAGTGTTACTGTCTGGATTGATCCCTTAGATGCTACACAAGAATACACAGGTAGCTGATTCTTCTTGACAGATCATGTATCTAATTCTGATATCTGCCTTTTATACTGGAGACAAAGTATTTCAAGTGCCTTGGCTTGTTAAAGTGTGTTATGTCAGAGCTAGTGTGATTTGTCTGAACAAACTGCACAGTGAAATCTGTACTTATCAGAGCACAGCATTTACTCTTATATATTCCAGCTGTGAAATTACTTTGGTGTTCCTTGTGACTAAGTAATTGCTACATTAAATGGTAACTTATTTTGGGGTTCTGCTGGAATTACACGTTTCTTTATTCCAGTTATTACTGTGGCAACGCTAAATGCCTCAGATTAGGTTTTTATTTATTTCAAGGGAGTGCTAAGAAAATACTCTGGGTAACTTCATAGCAAAAATTTGTTGTAGTATTTTGAAAAAGCATGCAGTCTTCCCCTTTATCAAATGTTTTAAGATGTCACTTAAGCAGTTCAAGGCAATCCAACTGAAATTCTTGCTGGCAAGTACTGCAGAGTAAACAGAAAAGTGGGGATTAGTTTAGTGAATGTTCCATTGATACAATCACCTTTCCCCATACATGTTCTTTGGTACTTCAGTTATCAGCTTTGAACCACTAGAGGGAAGCAGGTGAGGCAGAGAAGGGAGAGTGTAAGGGCACAGATTTCCATGAGAATAGATGCTGCATAAGACACAGCTGTTGGTCTTTGGTCTGGTAGGAGCCATAGGTTCCATCTACTGAACAGGAAAAAGGGCTGGAAAACCAAAAAGTCCTTGAAGTCGTTTGGAAACCACAAGGTTCTTGGAAGAGACAACAAAGTTACAGAATTGTAGAGGTAAAAAGTTGACTGGTTTTCAAAGAACAACATTTCTGTAAAGTCAGGTCTGCTTTCTTTTTGTGTTGTTGGCATCTGGCTGTAAACTTGCTGCCTGTCTCCTTGTGCCCGCAGAGGATCTTCGCCAGTACGTCACGACGATGGTGTGTGTGGCTGTAAATGGGAAACCAGTGATAGGAGTGATACACAAGCCATTCTCAGCATACACAGGTACTGTTCTGCCTTCACCTCACCTGTTTGCAGCAGCTTGAGTCATAGTGTTAATTAAAAATTGATGTTTGAGACAACATCTCTAGGTATAAATGAGAAAATAGTACCTGGGGCAAAAGAGCGCTGCTGCAGACCTCAGACTTAGGGCTGCAGATGTGTTCTGTGGGATGAAACCACAGAGGAAAATGCTGCCCTTCTTGAACATAAAAATGATGCAGTTCAAACAAACTAACTGAAAGTATGATTTAGATTTAAGATCCTTTCAGTCAGACTGCTTATAGCAAACCAAAGCAAGTGAAACCTACTCATACTGATCCGTCTTATGTGTGCTGTTAGTCTTTAGCAGAGACACACCTTGCTCATTCAGCAGAAGAACTTGGCTCCATGGTATGATACCCAGGAGCTGGTGCTTATTCAATATGAATAGCAAGAGAGGTTCAAGATCTTGATGGCACCTGTTTGTATGTAACAAGCAAGACTGTCTGGCATAGCCTTATTGATTATCTGACATGCTTTTAATGCCACAGCTGGGAACTAATTAATTCTTTAGTATTAATGAATACTCATGGCTGCAAGTTTGGCAATGTGTCTGCACTTCTGAAAGCTTCCAAGTAGTTTTAGTATTCATGTCTTAGTATTTTGAAATGAGAAACTCTGTTCTTGCTTTCCCTTAGGCAATACTGACCTCTAGAGTTGTGAAGTTATGCAGAAACTAAGTCTGAATAAATGTATTTTATTTGTTCTCTCTTTTTTCCCACTTAACACTCAATATTTTGTGCTAAATATTTTACTGTCTTTAAATATCAACTTAATTTCCAGTCACTTTAGTATGTGCTGTATTTCAGTATGCTTTAAGACTCCTGGGGTTTTGGAGTATGTTTTTGTAAGTATCAATGTCTATCTGAATAAATGGGGGGGTTAACAGTGTAATTTTGAGACTTCATCTCCTTTAACAGTCATACAATCACAAAATGGGGTTAGAAGGAACCTTAAAGATCCTCTATTTCCAACCCATTCCATGGGCAGGGACACCTTCCTCTAGACTAGGTTGCTCAAAGCCCTGTCCAACCTGGCCTTAAACACTTCCAGGGATGGAGCATCCTCAAGTTCTCTGGGCAACCTGTGCCAGTGCCTCACCACCCTGACAGTGAAGAACTTCTTCCTAATATGTAATCTAAACCTACCCTCTTTCAGTTTAAAACCATTACCCCTCATCCCATCAAGAAATAGCAGAGTCTGAAATGTTCAGCCATGGCATCAGATGAGGTACAATGAATTCTGTCACTCTGTGTGCAGAGGATTGCTTTCCCAAGCTGGAAATACCAATATGTTGTGAGCAGGATTTTTCCTACTACCACCACACAAATACAGAGCAGGAAAGGGCAGTCAGAGTTGTAATTACACATAAGTCAGTGTGTTACCATACAATCTGGCACTCTACTGAGATGAAATTGCTGGTTAGGCTGCTAAGTAAATGTCAAATGAATGGTTAGGGGATTCCACCTACCAAGCTTGGCTTTGAACCTCATGATGAAACAAGTGGGAGGCTGTGTATTCTAAATCCAGTCCTCTGAAACACCCCAGCAAATGTTTTCCTTAGTAGTATTGTCCTCCTGAGCTGTTTCCTTCCTTATCATTACTCTCCTTCTGAACAAAATCACTTAGCATTCTTACTGGCTGCTCTGATGGGTAGTGGTGCTTTTTGTTGTTATAAAAAGGTGGTTTGAGGAAATACTAGATATTGGATCTATTTCTGACTCAGAGCCAACCTTTTCATGTTGGTGGCTTTCCAATTGCACATTCTCCTTGAGAACTGCTTCTCTCTACTTCTACTACTTGGTGTTTTTTCCCTCTTACTCTGGTTTTTTTGGAGGTATCACACAAAAATAAGGCAAACTCTGCATGTAGAGGAGCTGTTTCTCTTTTCTTCTGCTTGTGTGCACATGTGGGCATGCACTGCTCCTTCCTGTCAGCACCTTCCCTTTTACAGTAGGGATGGAAATGAAGTCAGATGCAACAGTTCCATTTCCTCAGAGAAATGCCCTTTAATCTTTACACTTCACAGAGCTTGCCTTCTGTAAATCTTAGCAGGATTTGTGTTTCTCTTGTAGCCTGGGCCATGGTGGATGGAGGTTCAAATGTGAGAGCTCGTTCCTCCTACAATGAGAGAACTCCCAGGATCATCGTGTCCCGCTCCCATGCAGGCAGAGTGGAGCAGGTTGCACGGCAGACATTTGGAAATAAGACTGTGATCATCCCAGCTGGTGGAGCAGGTTTGGTTCCTTAAACATCCTATCTACTTTATTCTGAAAGATTAAACAGGATTAGCTGTTCCTAGGCCAAAGGATATAGCTGTGACATCCTCTCTTTTTACCTTTTGTTCTTCGCATCTCTAAACGCAAGCACTTGGCAAGAGGGACACAGGTTTTCCTGGGGGCAGAAACTTAGTTCAGGCTTCAGGCTGTTGTGAGGTTGGAATGTTAGTGAACCCAAGCCTGGAGCAGTGATGTGGTCCTTTCCTGGAGCACACAAATGGCTGTGGTGAGCATTCACTGAAGGCACTGAAGCCTCTGTGAAAGAAAAAGGATTGTGTGAACAAAAACAGAATCATGGAAGAGAGTTAGTTAACAAGTAGCAGCTTTAATTAAACAGTGGTTTGGGTAAAAGCTTGCATTTGTGGGTTTTGGGGTGTTTTTTTAACTTCTGCCTGTTTCTTTTAGGTTATAAAGTGTTGGCCCTCCTTGATGTGGCTGAAAAGAATCAAGAAGAAGCTGATGTGTATATCCATGTCACCTACATTAAGAAGTGGGACATATGTGCTGGAAATGCAGTGTTGAGAGCATTGGGTGGCTATATGACAACCCTGACTGGTGAAGAAATTACCTACACTGGCTCAGATGGCAATGAGGGAGGACTTATTGCTAGTATCAAAATGAACCATAAAGCACTCATTGAAAAACTTCCAGATCTGGAAAAAACATCACACAAATAAACTTGGATCAGTGGAGAAGTACAAGTAGCCTCCAGATGCTCTGGCTGAAGAAGCAAGTGTGAAAATCTGCTGGGAAAGATGCACAGCAAAGCAAAGCAGTTTGGTGTGGGTTTGGGGACTATGTCATGCATTGGGTTTCTTCAGTGGTGGTATTTAAAACAGAATCAAATAATAATAATAATCAGAAGTAGGAAGGGGACTGACTGCCTCACACCTCAGTTTCCATTATTTTGTTTGTTTGTTTCAAACTGGTTTGATGCAATTCTTACACTCCAGGTGCATATGCAGCATATGTTGGTGACCATAGGTGAACTACAGCAAAATCCAAATTGATTCCTAAAATAATCTGAGTAGTTCTCACAGGGACTTCCTGGAACCTTTTCCATCTTCTTATTGCAGTTGTAGCAACTCTATAATGAATTAGGTAGGAAGGAAAGGTTGCTTTGCATAGGCATTGGATAACTCTGTAAACAATTCAGCAGGAAACATGACTCTGGGTTCTCTATCCCCAAACAGAAAGCACAAGAAGGTTGACACAAATCTATCTGCAGCAGCAGTTTTATCTTTGACAGTGTGACACTCCTTTCTGAGAGGGAAAAAAGAAATACCCTCTACTAGTTGGACTTTTTTTCCTGAGGTTGTAAACCAGCTGAATTCAGATGGGTTGTGAATATCAGTGTTTTATTAATCAGTGTAATTATTTCCAGATACCTTCTGAAAAGAAGGCAACATTTCCTTGTGTAGTTTTTAACAGTTACTTCTTGTCCTTGATTTCTGCCTACAGTGTTGAAGATGCATGCTAGATTTTCCTCTTCTGTAGGACTTGTTCATCCTTTGGTGGTTGTGGCTAGAGAAGCAGCCTCTTCCTTCAGTCCCTGGGATAGTTTTTAATTACTTGGTTTGGTTGATTGCTTTTTTTTTTTTTTCCATTGGCCAGAGTCATATGGAGTGAGTTTCACAGAAATAAGTTGATTGATTGTTTCCATTTACAACATGAGAGAGAAGCCAGCAATTTTTCTACAGTCTTTTTTAGGTTAAGGCACTCCCTTTCCTGCAGGAAGCTCTTGAGCTATCCCAAAGAGCTTGTGGTGTCTTAGTTTGCTGAAATGTACATAAACCATTCGACCTCAAAGCTGTTTAAGGAAGTTTGAGGAACTTGTGGTGCTTGAAGTACAGCAGGGTCTGCAGAACCTGACTGAGAAATGCTCTTTGTCAGTGCAGTCAGCACGGAAGAGAATCCCTTTGATATCAACTGACACTTTGTTGTGCCTCTAACATATGTGGACTTCTGTCTTCAAAAATGTCACCATCTGTGCTGGTGTTCTCTGCATCCCTCCACAGGCTTTCAGAAGGCTAAAATGTAGCTGTAATTTGAATTATCAGTAGGTAAGCTCATCTGTCCTCAAGAGAGTTGAAATCCTTAGTTAATACAGATGTTTCATGTTCAAAGTTTATTCAGTACAAGCTGTTTAAACCACATTCTTAGGAATTTAACTTCTTTCATCAGGCTGTTCTGACTAAAAAGGGGTTTTTCTCCTTATGGCTGTAGTGGAGCATGTCTAGATACCTCTTAACTTCCAGGTGATGTTCACACTTCCAAAAGACCTCCTTAGATGTTGCATAACTCCAGAAACAACCTTTTCTTTTGTAAGCTGAGTGGCCAAGCAGACTGAAACTCAGTCCTCTTAGCCTTTTGGTACAGGGAGGTTTTTTAGAGAAGAGTTTTTCCAGAATTGACACTCTTGCTGCTGTCTTCAAATAGCTTTTACACAGGTAGATAAATACACAAAGCAACTGCCCTTCCCCTGTTTAAATCTAATAAACTACTCTCTGCTATGACAAAGAAATGAGTATGGCCTTTTTAAAGAGGCTCTGGTCTGTTTGGGGAAAAACTTGCTGAGCTTCCAACCCTCAGTGGAAAATGACAATCCAGGTATTTATCAAGACTTTAGTCATATTTTACAAGGAGACTGCAATTTTGTATTTCCTTCACTTAAAGCCTAATAAAAAAGCAGCTCTTCTCTTTATTAGTTGAACAACACAGATTGAAATTCACCTGTGAGAAATAGCCATGGTTAGCCTAGTATAAAACCTAATTGTGTCACAGAGGATGAATGCACACTATTTAAAGAGGCAATTAAGACAAAGTCTGGCAGGTTGTGGTTTTAGATTCAGGTTGGAATCATGTGTGAACTTAACCTTGGGAAAATGTGACTGCTTTTCTTTTGGGCAGGGTTCTGGCACTTCCTTGCATAGTCTGTGATCAGACTTCATTTCTGTAGGAGAAGTGAAAGGTGAGATGATGATGTTGTCTGTTGTACAAGGGCTTTACTTGCATCTTGCCTGTGAAAGTATTTGCTTAAGTTACACTTCATTAGGAAGATAAGATACAAAGAGGAGCTTCAGCTCTCCTTTCCTTCCTTCCATATGTTGGCTAAAACACCTAATCTTCCATGAGGAAGACATATGCTTGTTTAGATCAGTCCTAAATTGCTTTGTGGAGCTGGATCACAGTCCTCTGTACCTTTCACAGAGGCATCTCACTTCTGAAGAGGAGGAAAAGGTGAGAGGTGCCCAGTGACTGCTGCTGGTACAGCCTGAGCTCAGGCAGCTTTTCCCATGGCTGAGGCTTAAGGTGGTGCTTGAGGTCTCCCAGTCTAGTTGAAAGAGAAGCTGCTTGGCTCTCAGCCTAGCTAAGTGACTTCATTTCTGATGTCATTTGACAACAAATGCAACTCTTCCACAGACCAGCAGCTCTTCCAAAGCACTTGTTTGGTGCACATGTGCCACTGTTACTTCCATATTGTTTCATGTGGTTATTAACACTCAAGTGTCTCCTGTTTCTTTGGCTATGTTTACACTCCATTCTAAACCATCTTGCTGTTCTGGCTTAAATCTTTGAGTGGTCTCAGCTCTGTGGATGTGACTTCAGCTTATGCCCAGAGTGGTAGGAAATCAGACTGTACCCATGCCTCATTGCTGGGCTACAACATTGCTCTTGATGTTCTCACCTCTTCCACAGAAAACTGTCATGCTGGGTTTAGGGATGCTACTTAAAACCTTTACATGGAGTGGCTGGGTCCTACAAAATCTGTCTTTTCTAAAAATTGATAATTGGAAGAAGAAAAATCATGGTATCATTCTAGCTCCAAACAAGGGAGACAAGAGAATGTGTTGTGTTAGCATTGGTTTTCCAATGGTGGATTTTTTTGAGTGGCTATTATAATTAGGGTAGTTGGAAATGAGATTTTATTCTAAAGCTGTATGTATTTTCTCTCTTTCATTCTGCTACAAAGAGTGGATGGTAGCATAGATGATACCTCATGCTGTACCAAGAGTCCTAACTTTCATTCTTTGAATGAATGTTTTCTAAATAAATGGTCACAGAAATAAAAGGGTTGACTGTTGGACTTAACTGGTTATGAGTTTAGCCTCTTGGCCAGTCTTTTACAGGTAAGAGCTGTTTATTGTGATCTACACAGCATGGAATAATAGTGAAAATTTAAATAGATAGATAGATTTAGCAGAGGTGGCTAACTCACATGGTGAATTAACCACATAGGTGAAGCTGCAGTCATCTAGTGCTGACATGGGGGTTGGACTAGATGGTCTCCAAAGGTCCCTTCCAACCCCTAATATTCTGTGATTCTGTGATCCTAATCTTCTCTTACAGGTGTAATGGTGCCTTTGGGAACCTGAAATGCATCCTAATAGATTTAGAGCAAGTAAACTACATATGCCAGAATAAAATTTAAAGAGCAGAGGCCAGCAGAGGGCTCTGTGTTTTCATGAATGCTCTGAAGAGCCAGAAGGATTTTAGGGACTCTGAATTTCCCAGAATCACAGAATATCCTGTGTCTGCAACCTTCAGAGTGCTCTCTTGAAAAATCCCAGGCTGGTTGCCTGTGACTTTGGGTAAGTTTGTTACTCAGTACAACCTGTAGTAGTTTCCCATTCACCTCTCCCAGCTCTGCCACAATCAGGGTGCTCACATTTTGTCAGAATGTTTTCTCCATTTGCCTGTTGCTGATGTGTTCAAACCCTTAACCTCCTGCCCTGTGGCAGTCATTGTCACTGCTAGTTCTAAATCCACCCAATATACTGCAGTGAGAAAAGTAGCCTCCTGACCAACTCCTGCTACCCAGATCAGACCAAAAAGGAACTTTACCATAGGACAGCTAGCCAGGAATCTCCCAAAATGACCACCTTCAGTTAAGGGAGCTTCAGAACAGAGTATGTCTGATGTCCCAGCTCTGTTCATGCATGATCAGGGTATACAAAAGTGTCCACTGGCTTTTCTTAGTCTCATTTCCCACCACACAGCATTAACAATCAAGCCTCTTCTCCTCCCCTTTTGCACCACTGGATGGTTTTGTAGCCAGGAAGGAGAGCTGCCTCTCATCTGCCAGGGGCAATGCAAATCCTGCTGGCTTCTCAGGACATTGTCCCACCTGTTCAGGATTGATTCTTCTCCATCTGCCTCAGATCTGAGATCCTGCCTGCACTGGGGCTTAGGCAAGAAAGGAGACTGGTGAGCAGCAGCAGCTGAAGCAGCAGATCTTCGTCGATGCCAAAAATCCAGTGTGTGAAGAGAGGTGTGGAAGAGTAAAACACTAAGAAATGTTCTATAGAATGACAAATCCATCCTGTAAATCACTGGAATAGAGGCAATAAAACTGCAGAGCTTCACTGGGCAGTAGTTTTAAAACTTCATTTTTAATTATGTTCCTTTATTGTTAGTACATTGCATTATTTGAAATACTAATATATAATGTTTCCTGAGATACAGTCATCATTACATTCTAAACTATGGTCATATGCTTTGTCTGGAGGCATAAAATACTCTCAGATTTATAAGAGAAATTTGATTTAATAAATTACAGAGAATCCACCCCCAAAAGAGAACTGCAGAGGCAGAAGAGAGATATGAAATTAAAATACCTTTTATTTTTCATTTAAAATTAATAAATAGAGGTTATGCAAAGACACCACTGAATTACCTAAAATGTAACACTTCTAGCAAGAAGATAAAATAAGCAGACAGCAGTTGCTAATGTGTATGTTTGGAGTCATGTTTAATTGAAGTATTTTTAGCCATCAGGTTTTATCTTGCCTTTGTGTGGGGATGGTTGGGGTTCTCCTTATAGAGAAGAGTTAGTTGTTTGAGTGATTTGACTGTGCCTCTCTGCTCCTGGAAAACATGGACATGGAATCTGGGACCTGCTTTCCTTCCATGAAAGGGAAATTACACACTAGGAAGGATCTTCTCTTAAACACCTCAGCATTGACCCTGGGACAGGCTCTCTGGGGCTGCCTCCCTCCTTAACGGTTTGAATTGGAAGGGACCCTTCCCTACCCCTGGGGAAAAACCCCAGCCCTATGGTGACAGAAAGAGCTATTCCAACAGGTGGAATAAAGCTGAATGACTGCACTGAGGTGTTGAATGCCATTGAAACTGTTCTTGATTATGAGTCCTAGGGGTTTTTTTCTCCTCATTAAAGTTCTTTAATCAGCAGCAGTACAAACCTCCTCCATTCCTTGCTGTGTTGCTGCAGGACTGATGAGCTCTCAGACTGCCACAGAGGGGAAGTAGAGTATCAGAAGTTGATGGTGGTGCAAGCAGCAGCTCCTGCTTTCTGTTGGAGGCAAAGCCTTATCAGTGAAAGCTGAAGTGGTGAGCCTTTTCCTGCATTAACCTGTTTTATTATTATTATTCTGGGAAAGAAAAGTAAATGTTTGCTTTTCTGGGTTGTAAACCTTCAACTCTGCTGTGATTCTGTGTATTTCTCTTTCCTTAGTGTCTGTTATGAATGAGGGCAAACTACACACATAGTGGTTCTCCTTTTTGGACTGTAATGTATTGCTTGGCTTCAGGACTTCCCTAGCCTTCTGCTGGGATGTCAGGATTATGACTTCCAAGGAAGAATCCTATATTAGAAGGTACTGCTTGATTTTTAAGCAGGTGCTTGTCACTGAAGTGGCTGGTGGGTAGTGTAGAAGTTTAGTGTCAGTGGAACAGAAGCACCCTCATTAATATCTAAGGAGCATTTCTTGGTATCAATCATCCACATGAACAGGCTCACAAACATGACTGCATCATTGCATGATGCTTTTTATAGGCAGACCTTTGGGGAAGCATTTTCTAGTACAGCCACCTGTGGAGATGAACATGACCCAGACCAAGATCTCTGGCGAAGATGACCTAAACCAAGATCTCTGATGAACATGACCTAAACCAAGATCTCTGCATGCACAACTTCTTTTAAAGAAATCTTTGAAGCATGGGAGAGCCTGGAAGTTCCTGTGGCTTGACCATGGTCAGAAGGGCTGCAGCAGTCCTGAGGACTAGCTGTGTGCATGCTTGGTGCTTTCTAATGTTTCTGTGTGCATGCTTCAGAGAGGTTGCAAATCATCTGGGATGGTAGCAGTCTGGAAGGCTGCAAAGTGCTTGCATGGAGCTGTTTTCTCTGTTGTGAAGAAGAGCAAGAGGAATGGATAGGAAAGATTAAAACTGTATCAATTATATCAAGCAGCCTCTGCTACCAAGAAGCTTAACTTGGAGTCTGGGTCCTACCAATGCCATCAGATTTACTGATGCCATCAGGTTAATATTCTTACTCTTCTAGAACCACAAGGGTATCATCACAGAAAGTTAATAATAGCCCTGCTGCCTCCCTAGGGACCGTGGGGTGCTCTCAGATAAACACAACAGAATCTGTGCTGCAGCCCAAAGGAAAAGCTCATCTGGAAAACTGTCCCCACTGCAGGGAGTGGGAGGGATTGGGTTTGG
Organism: Galbula dea; assembly: GCA_013399015.1. NCBI lineage: Eukaryota > Metazoa > Chordata > Aves > Piciformes > Galbulidae > Galbula > Galbula dea. Next base: position 1,718,883 of record VWZX01000455.1, read on the forward strand.
CACAGCTGTTACCACAGCAGGACACTGTCCTCTGATTCAGACAGGCTGCTCAGGGCTTTGCTGAGAGCTTGCTTTGGAACTTCTGCTTTAGAGTTTGCTGGCTGGTAAAGGCTAATGTGGAAAGCCTGAATGTCCAGCTGGGTATAAGACATTAATTACTTTGTTGCTTCTTGCTGGTTCACAACAAATCCTGGAGAGCTTTGAGAGCTCAAGGAGCATGAAATTGATCTTAAAAGAAGGAAAGGAGACAGAACACAGAACCTGCAATTGTGAGCCAGCAGATGGATTGTACTCCAGCCCTTGAGCCTTCCAGGGCTGTACCACCCCATGGTCCTAGTTTGAGCTGGATTCTCCTCCCAGCCAGGATGCAGGACATGCTGTGGTGGAAGATCAGAACACCTGGTCAGGACTGAGGTCTTCCATCTCAGATGCAAGAAGCAGGATCTGTTCCTTCAATCCCCACAGTAGCTTCAGAGTGGTTTGTCACTGTAGCATTCAGTGAGAACCTAGGGGCATCTTAGTCACTGACCTCTAAGCCTCCAGGATATTAAGTTAACCTGCTTTGCTCCCCCTAAGAGGCTCTCTTTCCACTGCTGTAATGGGTACCTTTAGCCCACCTTCACACCTCTCAACACTATCTCCCAGGGTGATGCTTCCACCATGCTGCAGCCTCAGTGCCCAGAAAGAGATCCTAGCTCTCCTGGAGGGACCACTGCTGCATAAATTACTGCAGGCAGGACCTGAGCTCTTGTCAGGATGGACACAAGGAGAGATATCTAACACCTAATGTTGAAACAAGCACCTCAGGATGAAGGAAGACTCCTTTTCCTCTGCCTCATGCTGAGGAAGGCTGCAGAACAACTGATGCTATGCTGCAGTCCCTGGATACAAAGCATCAGCTCAGTGATTTTAAAATTGATACCAAAAGCAAACCAAAACAAAACTACCCCTGAAAAATCCCCCCTCTAGCCTTTACTAGATCAGATGCAATTAGAGTGCCCTGTCCTAAATGGATCCTGACCTGCAGTTAAAGCAATGTGGAGTCACTTAAAAATTGAATTAAAGACAAGGTGCATGAGTCAGGACATTATTATTATTAATATTGGTATTTTACTGTTATTATTATCTTTCTCCTCTAGGCAACAAGAAGATTTGAGAAGAATTTTGAACAGACATTTGAAATCCTGCTCCTGAAACCTTCACCAGGATTGTCATTTGCCTGGAAGCATCAAAGCCAAAAAAAGTTACCATGGGAACAGTGTGTGATGCTGTCATGCCTTTAACCTCTCTAATCCCAGAGGTGCCAAACTGAGCCAGAGTCCTGAACTCTGGCAATTCTACTTTTACTAATGGTTTTCAGTCCAGGAGGGAGCAGATTCACTAGAGGGAGAAGAAGAATCAGCTATATTAGCAATATCAGCTCTACTTTGAAGAGCACTCCCCTTTCCTACCAAAAACAACCCAGAAGCCATTTGAAACACATCTGAATCCCCTAGAATAAACCTGCCTTGTGTTCCCAACCTGAGCCACTGCAATTACTCTTCATCCTGATTCATTACTGATTAATTACTCTCAGTTAGCATGAAGAAAGAACATTTACATTCCCTCATTTCTTCTGTTTTATTGAGAGCTTTAAAGAAAGGTTCTAAGTCCACAGGACTTGGACTCTTTATTACAGGAACAATATCCAATATATCCTGGCCTAGTTCTGCTATTTAGCAAGGATGTGTGAAACCCAAAAGCAGAAAAACACTCAGTTTGAAGCTAAAAGCTCCATGTCTGATATGAGAAGCTTGGTATTTTTTATTTTAATAGCTATAAGGGGATTTAATGTGTTATTAAACCTCAGCCACTGAAGTCATCTCTCTGGGCAATCTGCTCTAGTGAGAGGTGTCCCTGCCAGGCAGGGGGGTTGGAACTAGATGATCTTTAAGGTCCCTTCCAGCTCTGGCAATTTTCTGATTCTCTATCTTCTATAGAAGCCTTGAAAGAAAAGATGGTAACCAATGGATAAGGACAGAATGTCATCCTTAATTTGTAAATCTCTGAACTGTGATACACATGCAGTTTATTTTCAATTCCCCTGGCAAAGTAAAACCTTCAGCAGGAGGAAGAAAGCTCTTGTCTTGTAAAAACCCTGCCAAAAAAGCCACGTCACTAAATAACATCATCACAAAACCTGATCTCAGTGGCAAAGCCAAAATGAGCATTTGGAAACCTCATTCCCTTTCAGCCTTGATAGCACTTGCAAACCATGTTCTGTGCTCTCTGGTTAATTTTGGAACCTTTGAGTTGCTTGTTATTTTCTTGCCTCTGAAAGGATGCCAACTACATATCCACTGAGCTCAAAGGAGCTAATCATGGTCTGTTTGCTCAGCCCTGGGTGAAAGAGCAGCTCAGAGGTGTGGAAAGATGGAGATCTCAAACTGAGGGGAAAGGACAAAAACAAAGGAGATTTTTTTTTTTCAAGTGGACCACAGTATTTTTTTTTGTTCTTCTATAGAACTGCTATTATTTTGTACCCAATTATTCCCAGCCAGCTTGCAGGAAAGTGCCCTGGCAGGAAATATGTATTAAAACATGTTGGAAAAAGAATTACTGGGGCCCAGGCACATGTCACAGAGCATGGAGGCCACTGAAAAAGTGGTATGAGCACAGAGGATGACTTGAATAAAGCAGAGCAAAGCAGGCCCATTTTAGCTGAAGAAACACAGAAGAATTTGTGACTCAATCAGGTCTAGTAAAGACTTGAGAAATAATCAGATCTCAACAAATTCTTGACCCATAGAAAGAAAGAGATGAAGGAAGGGAGAGAGGGAAGGGAAGGAAAAGAAGGAAGGAAGGGAAGGAAAAAATGTGCTTTTTCTAAAGTTTTTCAGCTGCATGAATTGATCCTTGAGCAGCACAAAATAACTGGCTAGTATCTCAATTTAAAACACATTGACACATGCAATATTGTCCTTACTCTGCTGTCCTTGCTTTTCCCCTCCACACCTCCATCCATTTGCTAGTATTTCAGAGGTCCCATTTATTTGAATAAATGAAATAACTGGACCTCAGAGAGCACTCCAAGAGCTGAGCTTGCAAACATCAACTCTGACACTTGACAACTGAACTGAATCATAATGTGATCTCTTCAGTAAGGAAAGATATTTTCAACATTTCAAACAACAACCTGGGTTTAAAAGTGTGGGGAAAAAATGTAGTATTTCCAATGCACTTTTAAAATGAACATAGAGATGGGTTGGGTGTGATTTGTTCTCTTTAGAGCAAGAGCCTGATGGAGAAACATTTTTCTGTTTGCTAAATGTGAGAGAGGCAGTGGACAGCCTTTGCTGGGTGGTGAGTTGTGTCTGGTTTATCTGGGTTCAGTAAATGTTCCCCTTTGTTCTGCAAGCAATTGAACTAAAAGCTGTCAGGAAACACAAAGGGCAGGAGTGTCTCACAGAGGTTTTTCTCCTGCAGTGTGGAGAAGTCACAGTGTCTGTGCCAGGGTCTCTGCTCTTGAGCTGATGGCTCCTTGCCACACAGAGCTGTGCACTGACCTAACGTGCTGCAGTTTCCATGTCTGAAGAGATCAAAACTTTCCTCAATTACTGCATTTGCTCAATATCTTTACAGGTTTTTTTTTTCCAATTTGGGCTACTTTCACCAGATGAGGTCAATTTATAGAATCATAGAATTGCCAGAGCTGGAAGGGACTTTAAAGATCATCTAGTTCCAACCCCCTGCCTGCCAGGGACACCTCCCACTAGATCAGGTTGCCCACAGCCCCAGCCAGCCTGGCCTTAAATGCTTCCAGGGATGGAGCTTCCACAACCTCTCTGGGCAACCTGTTCCAGTGTCTCACACCCCTAACAGTGAAGAACTTCCTCCTAATATCCAATCTAAATCTCCCCTCCTCTAGTTTGCATCTATTCCCCCTAGTCCTGTCGCTACCTGACCCCCTAAAAAGTCTCTCCCCAGCTTTCTTAATTTAGGTAAGCAGATGAAGGTATGAGATGGTAACTGCAGCACTATTTCTGTAGAGACACAGAAATGAAATAGAGTGTAAGCCCCCATCCAGTTACAGCAAATCATTTCCCAAGGAAATGCAAAGAACCAATTCTTATTGCAAAAGTTGAAGAATTAATTGGACAACAGTGGTGTAACCAGAAGGAACTGATAAAGAAATCAGATTAAATATGTGGCAGGAAAACTTTATTTGAATGTAATAGAAAAATTCAATTTGCCTGTTCCATTGCCATGAAGCTATTGTATTCCCACTGGAGCAAGCAATTGAATCACATAACTCTTGTCCTTTTACAGGCAATTAATACTCCAGTGAAAATAAGCTGTGGAGGGAGTTTATTGTCACAACAGAAATTAGTGTAAGTCTGACTGCAACTGGAAGATAAACACCAGCCTGGTGGGGCTTTATATCCATCTTTCTCTCACAAGAATTTGTGGAGGTTCTGGATAAAACCATGGTGTGAAGTAAGATGCCAGAATGCAGCCCTGTGTGCTCAGAGCTACACACAGCAGCAGCAGCAGCCCACCCTGGGCAGGAGATGCCAGCCCCTGGCTAAAGGGATAAATGAATTTTATTTGCTAGGGAGGGGGAAGGAACTCTGACATGGCAGGAAAAGCATTTACTTGAAAGTCTCAGGACAGCCCAAGTTGAGTGGAGACTCAGTTCTCTAAACAGGGCAAGGAGTATAATGGAAAGCAAGTAATGATTTCAATTAAAGGCCAATTTTTCTGCTGTGTCACATGAGTGTGTGGCAAGCAGGAGTGAGGTTAGACTGGTATCAGGAGGCTCAAGTCATCCCAGGAGTGAAGGCTCTGGAGCAGGTTTTTAATTGGAATAGTAGCAAGAGTCATTTTTCTGTTTCAAGACAGAGCTTAGTGAATGTAATAACACCTTTTGAACAGCTCAACTCACTGAATAAAGTCTTTCCTATCAGGTCTTTGTTGCACTGTCAAAACAAAGAATTACTGTATATAATTAATTCTATGCTTCAGTGCTCTGCTGCTCATCTGCAAGGCTTGGGAAGGCTTTTTTCCACCCTGAAGGAAGAACAAAGCTCTTGAGTTCTATTCATTTGCCCTCCTCTGAAGCAGCATGGACAGACCAGAGTGTGGGCCAGCCACTGGTGTGGGGAAACTGAGACTTTGGTTCCTGCCTCTTGTTTGTGATTAAGCCAGTGACCAGACATGGAAACAGTGTGTTTTGGTTTCATGGGGTTTTTTTATCTGAAGATGCAGCTTCAGGGCTTGTGAAGTTCTGCTTAGGCTTGTGGCCAGAACCCAAATAGGTGGGAGAAATCTGTACCTCTGGCCACACTGGGGATGAGTCTGCATTTAAAAGGTCCTGCAGAATGGAGAATTTGCTCTTCCACCTTCATGGAATTCAAGGGTTCAGAAATGAACATTGGGGGCAAACCTCACTCAACCCACAAGTGTTTTGTTCCCTTTCTCTTGGCTCCTCTCTCTAGCTTGCATGCTTAGGAGATTACTGCCTCTGTGCTATCCCATGCTTTCCATCTGAGACAGTCATGGCCATGGAACAGAAATTAAGGGAGTAGGAAGCAGAGAACTCCCACTTGAACTAGTATCAACCAATGCAATGCTTAGGGTTTTATCACAAAGGTATCTCCAAACACCATAGAATAAAGACAACACTGATCACAGCCTGCAGGCCAATATAATAATAAGAAGAAACCCCTGATTTGGAGACTCTATTTAATAGAGATCAGCTCTGCAAGCAGCCTCATTAACTGTGGCACCATTCAATGCAGAGAACTGCAGAGTCTGATCCTGAAGGTAACTGCTGCAGTATAGCACATGTCACTCTTGCCATCCTATTGTTTCTTCAAAATTTATCAGAGCTTAACATTCCTGCTCTCCTTGAAAGGTAACTCTCCTGTCATCATCTCCTGATGACTCATTGTTCAAGCTGCTCTAATGATTCATCAGAGCCAAGTGCTCCCTTAAATGAAGGGTATAAATAAATAGGATTTAGAAGCACAGTTTTCTAACCTTTTCCTAGGCCAACTTTACACCTTGAGTTCCCAGGATCTGTTCTTGAGAACTTGACAGCTTGGGTGTTCACAGAGACAGGAATGACTCAAGCCAACAGTGGGCTGATAAAAGCACGTGCTCACACACCTAGTGATGGGTCAAACTTTGGGGTTGGTTTTTTTGGGGGGAGGGGGAAGGGGGTGGTAGAATAAAGGCTTTTTTGAGTCATCTGAGAGTATTGGACAAATAAGAACCTTCAAACTTTCTGTGGCTAAATATTTTTAGAGTGTCAAAACCATCCCAGCTCTAGGCCATGGTCTGAACTGCTAAGTTTGTTCTGTCAAACAAGAAGCTGGGTAGAAGGCTGGGTTTAAATCATGCTTTACATCCTACCTCTGATTCTGAATCCTCAATTCTGGGAAAAGTGATCCCACCTTGTAAGTCACTACCAGCATTTAAGAGCTTGAGAAATACTCTGTTACCAAGAGTTTTTACTGTCAAATGCATTGTTCTGTCTCTTTGACTTCACAGACATGAATTTGGTTCCTGCAAGACAATGCCACAGAAATGGATGCTTTCATTCTTCAAGGCATGGCAAAAATGCAACTAGTGCAGGTCTCTTGGGTTGGATACTGGTTTTGTATCTATTAGTATCTGTTTCATGTTATTGTTATTATTTTCCTTCAAGCTGTTTCAGTTTTCTTTTCCAGCTCACAAGTCTCTCTCCCTTTATTCCCTTTCTCTTCCCTTTGGGAAGGCAGCAGTGTTCATGGCAAGCACCTGGCACTCATCCTGTGGCCAGCCCAGCCCTGACCTTTGACACTCAGACAAAGAAACATGGTACAGCATGACTTAATCTGAAACTCTCCTACCCTGAGCAGGTTTTCATGGGTGTTCAGCCCCTTCAGATGCAGTGAGATGCTATGGTCTCTTCATTGCTGGAATTCCACTCCAGCACTGGCCTTCTGGGGCTCTTCACAGTGAGGTCTTCCTCCTTTGTGAGCTGCAACACACAGTGATGTATGAGAGCAGCCTGACATCTGTTTGCATGTGCTCAACCAGGGAATCAGCAGGAAGCTAACATCATTAGATTTATCTCTCTTATTAAAAGCTTTGTGGCATTCTGAGTGCAGTAACTCTCAAGATATAGTCAAGATTTTTAGGGAGAAGTTTTTATTCTTCTTTCTCATTCTTTCTCCCCATGCTGGTAAGTCTCTCTCTAGGCCACAGTTTTATCCCAGTTCTATTTTTTTTTTTCTCTCTAGGGCTTCTTTCCTGCCAGTGTGAAATATTGCCTAGCATTTCTATCTCACCTTAGTCAAGTTTAGACTGCTTCTAACATTGCCTTCAGGGTTTATAGAGATATATCCAATACAGTTGAGAAAGGTGATGCCATTATGTGGGAGGAAGAGAAAGTTGGATGCCATGATGAGATATGAATATTACAATAGGAGAGAGCACTGTGTAGAGAACCAAACAGACAGATGAGTAGTATTTGATGCTACTGCAGAAGAGCAAAGTTTGCTTCTCCCAGAAGAAAAGTTAAAACCCAAACAATTAAAAACTCTGAAGGACAGACAAGTTCATCAATAGCCTCTCTTCTGTAGCAGGAATTTGCCCTCATAAAACTTCCTGAAATGATTGCCTGTTTTCTGCTACCTGCTAGTCCCAGCTGCCAGAATGCCCAAGCCCTGGACAATCAGCTAGGGCAGGAGCCACAGATGCAGAGCAGAGGCCAGTGCAGTTTGAAGACACCTGACTATTGATGGAGACCACATGCAGCCTGCCTTTGGGAACACACCAGCTCTTCCTCTGCTGGGTTTGCCAGAGTCTCTTGAAGGGAAAACCAGCATCTCATTACTGGTGAATTATTAGGCACATGCAGCTCTGGTGTGTGCAGGCTTTCCTGATGAATCCTAGGGAAACTCAGTAGTGCCTCTTTTAGCCATCCTGAGAACAGGCCTGGGAAATTCAGCTCTGCAGATGGAGAATGAATTCAATGAAGTTGTTGAAAACAGTGAATATTTTTTTTTGTCCCATTTCCTATCTGAAAAAAACTTCTCATCCATGACAGGCAGCATCATAAACCTTCTCAAAGAGGGAGGAGTGTAGATGGCCAGCTGTGGGGATCCACCCAACAGGTGGCTGCACCAACAGAGAGCATCTCAGTGAATCAATTCAGTGTTTTCTCTGCATTTTATAGATTATAACACAGGTTGCAAAAGCTTCTGCTTTTGTCCAAAGTTACAGCACACTTTAATTGCTGCTTTCTCTCTCTCTGCATGCTGAACAGATCTGACAGACAACAGGAGCCTTCTGTTTATGACTGCAGTTCCACACTGCAAAAGATCTCACACATGGCTGGGAAATGCATTTCCTGCTGGATGAACACAAAGCTCTAACCATGCCAGTTTCTCTCCTTGGTAAGAGGAGACAGACACAGGCAACTTCCAGGTGGGAGAAATGGAAACAACAGAGTGACCCTTAACATAGCTGGTGTTTTGAATTAAGTTATCTTCACTCAGTACCTCCTCATTACTGACTGCAGCCCTGGGGGATGGTTGTGGGGGACCTGGGGAACCCTGCCACTTCCAGACAGTATTTCCTTCAAGGAAAAAGCCTAACTTTGGAACCTGTGTCTTCTCTTCCTCATAGCCACACCTCTGGCACTCTGAATGCATATTGAAGTGAGCCTCACATGAGCAAGCCTGTATTTCCCTGCAGGAGCCACTTATTGCCTCAGATCCTCTATCATCATGAAAAATATCCTCTAAGGTTTAAACAGGAGAATAAATACCTCTTTAGACTAAAACTCTGCATGAAGACTAGCAGAGCTCAATATCTTTGTGTGGCAGAGTAGAGGCAAACAGCATCAACAGGCTGGTCAGAAAATGAGCTTTCAGAAAGGAATAGTTCTGCTCTTTGTTTTCTTTCCTTCTTCTCTCTTGCATGACTGCTTCAACAGGAGAATTTTGAACAAAATACTGTGAAATTTCTTCATTTGTATTTTTTTTAAGTGATCACATAAATACATCAAAGTATAAATACCCACTAAGCCATGAGCTCAGCTTGCCTGAGGCTATTATTTTAACAAATATGATTATTTTAATGAATTAAAGCTGATCTGGCATGTGAAAGGAGCCAACTGGCAAAGCTGGGAGGCTGGTGCTGACATCAAAGGAGGTCAACAACAACCCCAAAGTCACCCCATGTGCCTAAGTGCATTGTCCAAGTGCTCCTTAAACTCCATGAGAGTTGGTGCTCTGACAGCCTCCCTGGGGAGCCTGCTCCAGTCCATCAGAGTTTGGTGGTGGATAAAGCTGTGGTGTATTAGAAATAGCTCCAGCAAATGAACAGTTATGAAAACCATTAATTGCATGAAAATTATCTTGTTGAGCTCTTGCTTTCAAAACAAAACAAGCAAAAAAACCCTGGCTCCTTCCTGCCAAAAAGGCAGCTGGAAAATCTCAATTCTCAAATATGCAATTCTGAATTTTTAATTTTACAGAACATTATCTTATCCAAGAAGCTAAATCCATTATTGATGTTATTGCACAAGATCTAAAGAATTAGCCATCTAAAAGAAGATTGGACCAGAACTTTTAATGTGTTGTAGAAAAATGCTTCTGTGACAGTGCATCTAATTGAAATGATCATTCTCTATTTCTGCTTATTCCTTCAAACAAAAACCAAACCCAAACCAACCAGCCAGTGCCATCAGGGAAAGTAAAACACTGCACCTAGACTGCATATATTTCTAGTCTTGATGCAGCAGGAAGAAAAAGGCAAAAATCTGTCTTAACTAAGTGGCTGTGAGTGATCTTTTCAATGAGCATCTTTTGCTGAGCAGGTGAACACAGCCAGAAAATCAGCTCAGTAACACAGGATGATCTCCAAGCAGAAGATGGAGATGCAGTGCAGGCAGCAGTTGCCTCCTTTGTTCCTCCCTGCTATTGTAGGTGGCAGCATTTTGCTGTACATTAATGAGATTTCTCCTCAGCTAGAGGAATTCACTGCTGAGGCTCAACAAGGCCAGAACATATTCCACCTGGGTATTTGATCAGAAGACAAAGGCATCTCACCTGGTGGTAGGAGCATTTTAAGCACTTAAGAGAGGGAAAGATAGCACAAGGAAGGTATAGTTCCCTTTCCCTAGCTTCTTTATGATGGGAATATTTCTCACATTCAGAAGGGAACAAGTGTATTTTGAACCATGCAAAGCAGATCCACCTGAGGAAACAGAATCCTGCTTACAGAGGGGTGCTCAAGAGTGATTCCACAGCAAACTATTCTCTGCAAATAACTCCCAAGCATTACAGGGTCTTGCCTGTGTTATACTGCCCATGAGGGTGTTGGGTTGACAATTGGACTTGATGATCTTAGAGGTCATTTTCAACCTGAAGGAGGCTGTGTTTCTGTAACCTTAAGAGCTTATCTCCCCCTTCAGTGGTATAAGATGGGGTCAAGGACTGAAACCCTACTGTGTGCAACATTTTTATGCTAGCAGTGCCTACTTGGAGTTTTCTGGAGGAGGGATGGATGCTCTGAGAGTGAAAGAGATGTCTGGAGATGATAACCTCATTTAAGGCACTTCCTCACACCTCTTGAAAGTACTCCATCAATCCCCAGCATCCTGCAGTGCACAGGTTGGAAATACCTGATCTGGAGCTCTCAGTTCTCTTACTAAGTGCCCTCCTGCTTCCCAGAAGACAGCACAACCTCAGTGCTCACAAAGAGAGACACCAAAAAAAGCTGGCAAAAGCCTCTTTCTCTCTAGTGCTCATTATCCTGTGTATTTCTCCTGCTGGGGGCACACAGATGGGGTGGGGGGGCTAAGCCAGCAGGCACTCTCCCAGTGGGAAATACCTATTTTAACTGCCTCTACTTACAGGGATAAAATGATAAAGTTCTGCTGGGTAAGCTGGGTGGAGGGCAGTTAGTTTAGGTACCTTGGGTGTGAGAGAAGAGGAGAAAGACAACCAAAAGGAGGGAGAGGGGTGTAAAAAGCACAGCTGAAGGAAAAAAGGAAACAACAGCAGTTGAAGGCTGATATTCCAGGAGCTGATCAGAATCCACCTAAACCTTGTGGAGATGCTGGAATAAGTGGTCTCTTCTGATTGATTTGGCCAAATTTGAATGCCTTCCCTAATGATGCTAATGAATGCCCAGTGATGCCACAGTAGTTATTGCCAGGAGCCTACTAGTTACTGAATCATAGACTCATAGAATGGCTCAGGTTGGAAGGAACCTTAAAGATCATCTAGTTCCAAGCCCCCTGCCATGGGCAGTAGTAGTTGCAATCACAGGAAATCTGGTTTTCTCCCATTTTCTGACCCAAAGGTGAACACTTCCCAGGGAAGGTTGCAGCACCCATCTCTAGCTATCACCTAATCAAAATTCAACAAATTATTTATATTTCCTTAGCTTTTCCTTTCTTCCAACTTGACCTAGCAGCCTGCTACTCAGTAGCACCCCTGTAGCTTTTTGCCACCTCCTTTAACTGCCACTGCCCAGGGAATGTCAATTCACCTGTTGGCATTTATCAGCAATTTCAGGCCATCAAATCAGGTTGGGCTTTTAGCACCCCAAACATCTCCCATCACTGGTGTTTGTAAAACAGCTTTCAAGACATTGACTTGAATGTGTGCTCTTAGAAAGGAAGGGCACCCCCTGCAGAGCACATTTCAATTGCATATGTATATAATAACTAGGGGGGAAAAAAACAGACCAAACCCACAAAATATTTCCAGTGAGTACAAATAGCACTGGGGACATAAGATATTAGCACATACAGCTACTGTTACTGTGACTGATTAGGAAAACTGAAATTAATTAATATACAGATTGACTCAATGCTAATCTTATTTCTGGAGTTTTGACTTCCTCATTTGCTGCCTCTCTGCTTCCATGGGAAGCCTTCCCCATAGGCAAGCACATTCATTTACCAGTAAGCAGTTAAGCATTTCAAACAGCTTCAGAGACAGCCCATAACAATAAAAAAGGATCTACTTAATCTGGATGTGGGTATTTCAGCCATTTCTCCAGGGCAGTGCATTCCCACTGCACTGCTTTGCCAGCTGAAATGACAGCACAGCTGTCTTCAGCTTGCCCTCTGGGTACCAGAGTTCCTCCTAATGTTTCAGGAGGGAAATCAGAAAGAAAACTTCAGTACAAATCATTTTAGGTTTTAAAAGAAAAGAGAAGTCACAGCAAGGAGTGGCACTTTGCTAATGAAGAAGTTTTTCACTCAGTTGTAAGTCATTTGTGGAAGGAACCTTATTCCTTAGGCTTTTGAAACAGTTCCTAAGGTCTGTTAGCCCCAATAAAGCTCAAAGGCAAACCTAAAGGTTGAAAATCAAGTGAGTCTTTTGTGCCATTACCACAATCCTCAAAAAAAATCCTGACTTCCACTACAACCATTTACCTGATGTCACCAGACAGCTCTTTCTGACAAACTCTGCCCTTAAGCATCCTGGAGATCCCTTCTATGGATGTTGTACCAGGTGGTTTTAGTTGTCATCACTCAGCTCCCAGGCTGCCTTTTGGAATAGTCCAGACTGCAAAAGCTTCCTGCAGTTATTAGCTCTGCAGTTGCATCTTCCACCTCTCTGGGCAACCTGGGCCAGTGTTTCATCACCTTCACTGGAAAAAATTCTCTGTATCTAGTCTAAATCTCTCTCTTTTAGTTTCAAACCATCACCCCTTGTCCTGTCACAACAGGTCCTGCTGAAAAGTCTGTCCCCAGCTTTCTTCTAGTCCCCTTAAGTACTGAAAGGCTGCACTAAGATCTCCCTGGAGCCTTTTCTTCTCCAGGCTGAGCAACCCCAACTCTCTCAGCCTGTCCTTATAGCAGAGAGGTTCCAACCCTCTGATCATTGCTGTGGCCTCCTCTGGACCCATTCCCACAGGTCCATGTCGATGGTGTGCTGAGGACTCCAGAGCTGGACCAAGTACTCCAGGTGAGGTCTCCTCAGAGCAGAGCAGAGGCAGAATCCCCCCCAACCCCCTTAACCTGCTGACCACAGTATTTTTGATGCAGCCCAGGACATGGTTGGCTTTCTAAGCTGTGAGCACACATTGCCAGCTCCTCTCCAGCTTTTGATTCACCAGTAGATTCACCTTGGCAGGACACACTGCAACATCTCCTCAACCAGTCTAAGCTTTTTGGGGGCTGGGATCTATGTTCATCCCTTAGGAATGAATCTGCTTCTTCCAAAAAGAAGCAGTGAGGGTAACTCAGGCTTCACCTTCACCTAGTGTTTCATTCATGGTAGCAGCATTCCACTACTGTGTTTTGAGGCTCTTATCTGGCCTGGGGGTTATTTGGGGTGCATCAAAACAGCTCAAGCCCAGCTGGAGAGACTGTCACATCAAGGAACTGTCTGGATGGAGATATCATCTATCTTGCCTAGTTTGCATCTGCAGTGCAACCACAAAGGTCAGCAACAAAGGGAGATGGTGAAGAGACATCATCTTGTCTTTCCAGGAACTGGCAACTGTCTAACAGACTGGAGAGATCAGAGTCATTTTATTTGTGAGGAACATCTAAAAATGGTCTGTGATGATGGCTCTGCAGCACAATAAGAGTGCTACAGTTATTGCTAAGGCATTCCTGACACACCAAGAGATTGTTCTGGAGATCATATTGTTAAGCTTGAACTTCTAAGTTATTGCACAGCAAGGGAACAGTGTTGGGAAACTAATATAGAGCTAATCACAATGGTCTTCAAGAGCTGTGCTTTAGATATCTCCTAAAACCTACCTCAAATAAATGAATATAGACAGAAGCATTTTTTTTCAGTCAGGAAATACTAAGTTAAAGTAAAAAAGAATTGATTCATATTCAGGATGCATGAGGCTGCTCTTAATATTTTATCATATGAAGAGACCAGCTTTATTTAACATTATTGTAAATTGCAGGGGCTGGATGTGATGGGGGATTTCTCAAGAGGGAAGAAGGAGCATGGCTAACAGAGGTGTTGCCCATCCATTCCTGCACACACCATACCCTTCTCACACAACACAGGGGCTGACAAGACTCAGCAGCAGGATATGGAGGCAACTCAACTGCAAGCACAGATTAACCACTCAGAGATGAAATACTGCAAGTGTTTTGTCCTCATCCATTCAAGAACATTTTATTCAAAGCAAATAATGACCTTTTCTTTATCCATCAAGAACATATATTTTGAAAGGCTCTTTACCTCATCACTTTTGATACCTGACAGTAGAGAGAAGTGCACTAGATGCCTGCCTCTATCCCTACCTGCAAGACCTGAGTTCAGAATGATCTGTCAGAAAGAGTCTGACCTCTAGGCTAGTGGAATGAGTATTAATTGAGGGGGGGAAAAACCCAAACAAACATCAAAACTGGAACTAACAGTTAATCATGCCTCTATTTCACCTCATTTCAATCCATGGAATCTTTGTGCTTCAATATCCTTCTCTTAGCATTGGTAAATAATTCTTCAGCAACTGGCAACATAAATCCCACTTTCAGCTAACTAAGCAGAAAGGCTTAAAGGCAGTTAGTTCCTTTTCAGGAGCTCTGTGACATTTAGTGCTCTGTTTATGACAGGGATCAGGTATGGGAGTTGTACTTCCCAGCATGCCACCAGAGATTCAAAAAGAATCAATCTTCATTCTAATCAATGTGCAACAAATACAAATCCCAAGGTTCCATGACAACTTAATTGGGCTATTAAATCCTCAGAGCATTTCAGTGGGAAATGAAGAAAGTAAATGTTTAGTTGGCTCTGGTGCTTACAGACATCTCCTTACCAGTTTTTAGTCACCCTTTTCCATCTGGGCTTTACCCTGCAGGCTTATCACCAAGAATTCTCACTAACCTCACCTAAGTTTGTTGCAGAGTGTAGACTGAAGAACAGAAGGAGCAGGATTAAAAAGCCTGATTAAAAAGAAAAAAGCAGGAAAATAGCAACAAGACAAAACACACAAGAAAATTGCAGCCCTTGAGGCTCTTTAAACACAAAAACTGTTCTGAAAGAAAACTGCAGCTGTGGAAGCAAACAAGGATTGAGTTTCAGCTGTGTTGGAGCTGAGACAATTATAGATGAGGCTTATCCTGTGAAAGGGGTTAAGACCAAGTCTGAAAACAAAAGAAGAGGAGGAAAAAAAGAGAAGAGAATTCCTAGAAAACCTGTGTTTGTACACAATCAGAGAATAGATCTAAACCTTAGGTCTGAAGAAATGCCTTATGTCAGGCTGAAAGAAGTGGAATTCCAGGTTCATGTCTGTACTTCCATCTGACAGGGATTTAGCTAAAGAAGGATTTTTGTCTAACTCAGAAGTGGCTGCAAATTTTAGCCAGAGTTTCTCTGCTAGATGTCAGCAACTGCAGCATCATGCAAATAAGCCTCCTGCAGACATCCTTCAACACTGCTGTAAAATCAACCTTTACTCTCCTCCATCTCTAGAGCCTGAGAACTCACTCAAAATGTAGGGAAAACATTCCTTGGGAAGTTCCTGTTTCCCTTGGAAACTGAGCTAAAAACTCCTGTCTGTAGAAGAAGTTATACCAGAAACTTCCTTCTCACTCTCTACCCTTGACTCCTAACGGAGAGCAGCTTGAGGAGCTGTAGCTGCTGGAGCACATCCCTCTCCTCCTGAGGGCAATGCCTGCTTAAGTGAGAACCCAAAAACTGCTGGGAGCCCCCTACCCCTTCATGCTATCTGACAGCAGCCAAATCCTGCATCTCCACAGCTGGAGACTGACAGCTCAGGACAGCTGAATCACTGCAGCAAGCCTCAGCTGGTGGTGCCCAAGGACTCGCCCATCTGCACCATTGTATGCAGGCATGACAAATCCAAACGGAGCACTAAGAAAACAGCTTCTTGGAACAAAGCATGAAAACTGCCTCTGCTCAGACATCCTTTATTAGAGCAGCTGCCAGTAAAATAAGTGTTTTGACTAGAAACATAAAGAGATCTGCTATGCCTTTTGCTCTACTCGACTCACTTGAGTGTGGCCAAAACATTAGACCAAGATATTAATTGAATTTGTGTTTTACAGCTTGGGATCTGTTCAGCTGCTGAGGACTCTCAACCCTAAATAATAGCTCTATTAACTATTACCCAGAATCCTCCACTTAGAGCCACAGCTGTTTTTCTATTTTGCAGACATTTTTTCTCCAATTATAAAACTACCTCAATTAGTAAAAGTCTAAGCACTTATGAGTACAATAGCTGAAGAGAGTTTCAGCTCCCAGGATCTGTGATTCCCCACACTGCTAATTTAAAACCTGGGAGCTACTCTGTCAATCAGCTCTTGTCTCTTCATAAAGTTACTCTAGCTTTGAACCTGGATATCTTAAACAGGTTTGGGGGAGATGCTTGGATGAGCAGCTGCTGTTCCTAGGATCTTCTGAATATATGTCTGTTTCCTAAAAATCATGTTACACTTCACAGTATCATTTTATAGATATATAGAGATACAGATAAACATAAATATAGATATCTATTTATAGCTATAGTGATACATAAAGATATATAGAGATATCTAGATTAGGTAGATTTATAGATAGATAGGCATCTGCCCCAAAGGGTTATTACCCACCAGGAAAATCAGACTGTGAGCTTTTCAGAAACCTTTAAGTGGCAGCTGGGAAGGAAAAGTCTTTGGGAAGACAGGGGCTGGTGACTTAGACCCCAAGAAAAGAGCAAGAGCTGAGCTGATGCTCCAGCTGCTTTGACAGTTTTCACACAGTTTTGTTTCTCTAGAGTAGAGGTGGTCTGGCATGAACAAAAAACCAAGGACTGGCAACTGTTCTTGTGAAATGTAAGAGCAACCATCCCTTTTGTCTCTGGCCACAGAGGAAATGAAGCACTTGAACAATATGAGGTGAGGCCACGTGTGATTCTCTGAGGAGATGTCACTAAACCAAGGCTGCATTTCAGCATCCAGGCAGCTCCACTGCCACCTTCTTTCTTTGGATAGAAGATCATATGAAGGACAAAAATCAGTAAATATACTCATTTCCTCCTCCCTTCAACTGTAGTTATACCCCAGCTCCCTTTCCTCTGTTAGTAATACACTTTTTAGGTCAATGTGAACATGTTCTTCTAGAGAAGGCTTATTCTCCTGTCTTTGTACTGCTGAACACTCTCCCAGATTATCTCACTGCTCTTTCTGGGGATTGAAGGCACTCTTCAAAGCTGAAGAGGTTGGGGTTTTTTTCCACTAATACACTTCTTTTCTTGATTACAGTAAATCAGCTTTTCTCCTTCAGTGTCTTTCCAGAATGCTATTTTCTGGTTAGATTTGCAACAGTTTTATGATGTGGTTTACACCATCGTAGATTCCATGCCTGGGGATTTTTAGCTGACATGGTGCCCACAGGGTTCTTGTATTTCCAGCAGCTGCTTGGTCCATGGGGTTTTTTTCCATCTCAGGCTATTAAAGAGGGCAGTAAAGATGAGTGAACCAGCTGAAGATCAACTGTGAAAGAGCTAGAGGTCACCAGCTGAAGATCAGCTGTGAAACAGCTAGAGGTCACCAGCTGAAGGTCAACTGTGAAACAGCTAGAGGTCAAACTCATTTATAGATGAATTCCCTTAAAAAGAACAAACAAGTCCAACTAGGAAAGAGCTCAGACAGCAGGACAAACACCTTTTCATTATTCATTATTTTCATTACTGACTTCTAAAGGTTAGAGTTACTACACAGAATAAAAGCAGAGAGCAGTTTTAAGACAGGACAAAAGGTCTAGCATAGATCTTCTTGGTCTGTTCTCTGTAATGTCCTCTCTAAAATTAGAGCCACCTTCCTGTGCTCCTCGTGTCTGTCTTCCTACACATTTGCTGTATCTAAGATTTCACCATGCTTGATTTTTGATCAGGTCCCACTTACAGACCCAGGGCTGCATTTCACTGGAGAATGGAGGATTCTACAGAATTATACCTTCTGCACACACTCATGGAAGGAATGTACAAAACTGAGCAGAAACTTGGTTCCTTTCAGAAAAACAAATAAATAAAAAGAAGAATTATTTCCCCCAGCAAGCAGAATCCACATTCACTGGAGGAAAGTTCCAGGATTTCTCTTTTTTATTCTTTGCCATGTAAATGTTTGGTTTCAACATTGTAATCTATTCTCACCAGTTATTCCTCTGCACCTTTCCAAATAAAGCAGCTCTCTCAGACTCTCCTAGAAAAGTCCATACCCCCAAGGGTTCTGTCAGTTAACAACAGGCATTGCCACAAACATACCAGACCTTTCTGATGTTATTTCATTCCAACAGATCTTCTAGCTACTTATTGCTTGCTCAAATGCAAAGCCATCAGAAACAGGGCTGTTGCATTTTGATGTTGATTATAAAATAACCAGCACATTTTGATGCAATATATGAAGCCATGGCCATGAAGAAAGATTTTTCCTCAAGCATACACACACCTCATTTCAAGTGCTGAAAACAAAAATCTTCCTTCAATTTAGCAAAAGTGAGAGAGAGAGCTCCAGGAAAGTCCTGTTCTAACAGCCATGGAGATGTCAGGAGTGACATAACTAAGCACTAAGGAATGGCAGGGAAGTTAAATAGGAAAAAATGTAGCAAAAAAAGATGATTTATTGATGACACTTAAAGGGAAAACTTGAAAAGCATACATGTACAATGATTTGCTTAGCTTCTAAGGGCTTGGGGGTTTTTAATTCTACTTCAAAAAAATGCTTTAAAAACCCCCTATATTAATGCTGTTCTTTGTTCAGTAGAAGAGGATTTGACTACCTGCCCTTTTTCACACTTTCTAACTTCACCAGGTCCTGGAATATACTTAGCATTCTGTACCAATACTCTTTTCTTTTGGAATACATTCCTTTTTCTAAGTGACAACCTCAATCACAGCAGACAAAAACTGAGTGAAGTTTGCATTACTGGGATACACTAAACACACCATGGGCTTCATTCACTGAAGAGATATTTGCATAATTGCCTTAAATTAGAGACATTTCATTTTAAATGATTTACTTAAAGTTTAGAAAGACTTTTTCTTCTCCATTGTGCATAGTCTGATTCATGGCAAATCCTTCATTGTATGTCACAGGACTTCTCTGTTTCATGGTAAGATATTCAACTGATAGCAACTTTCCTACCTGAGAAGTTTGGGGGTGGGGAGGGTGGCTGTGCTGTCATACAGTGACCTGGATACTCTAACTTCAAAGGTAGAAACTGCTGTGAACATTAGAAGGTGTTTAAAGCCTTCTGCATAGCTGCTAGAAGCAAACTCCTAGAGTTCTAAATGATCTTTATTTTAGAGATCTTGATCAACCTCTGCCTCTAGATGAACTAGTTCATATCTTTCCCAATCAAGGAGCAGTTCTGATGTGCAAATGTGCATAAAGAGGGATAAAGATTCAAAGGCTGGAGGAGGAGTAGGAAGATTCAGAAATGTTTCTTGTGAATCTGTCTTCATCATCTGCTGTCTTCACAGGAAATGACTGAGACAAGGTGCTTAGGTTGGGATTCAAGATGCTTTTTAAACACCTTCACATTTGTAGAACACATTTTATTGAAGTGTTCTCTTTCTGTGTCCTGCTGACAAACAAAAAAGTTCCACCAGCATGCCTGGGATGAAACTGGTGGGGTTTGCAGTAGAAAGAGGTTTTCAGCTTCTATAATCCATGTTGCATATGTGATTCACTCTGAGACACACTAAAATCCACAGCTGTAATTATACTATAGAGCACAAGAGGTTAAATGCAGGGAAGAAACCAGTTTGGCTGTGCATTGTTTATGTGCACCATGCAGAATGACATGTTAAGAAAAAGAAAGCATTTCTTGAAGGTAAAAATCCTTCCAAGAGGTTTTTTTTAATGGAAATATCTCTTTTGTTTTTTTCCATAGGAGAAAATATCCATTATGATGGCAGAGCCTAATGAAGGACAAATCAGAGACTATTCTTTAACAGTCTTGGAACCAGCACAGTGCAAAAAGAAGGTTCTAATTTGAAAAGACAAAGTCATTTAATGATTACCACCCTTTGGGGAAAAGTCCATGCTGGTATCATTGTATTTCCAAGTTTTACTCCTTTTACATCATCCTTTACTGAACATGCTTTCCCAAGGTCAAGAACATCCTCTTGCTCTATCTATCCTGTTAATGGGTGAGTGGAAATGAAGAATGCTCACTATTAATTTCCAGAAATAATTTGATGAGGTTTGAATTAATTAATCCTTTTTGTGAATGTTGTGAGTTTTGTTCCTAAGCAATGATAAACAAACACACAGAAACCTTCCTGCTGCACAATGTGAGCTGCAGATTGTTTACCAAACTCAAATGATCTGGGGCATAAATAAACCAACATATTCACTTTGAAATGAAGACAATTTGTTAAATTAAATAACAACACCTTCAACAAGAGATGTACTGCCTGTTACCCCACTCTGCAGAGCATTGCAATGCTGATGCTTTCTGCATGAGCTCCAGCAGCAGAGCTGGAAGTTAGCTGTGCTGTTCCAGCTTCTGCTCAGCCCTCAGAAATAATGAAGCATCCTGGGGATGGAGTTTTGTGCAGCAAGGAACTGATGAATTAGGTTTTCAGAATTAAATGTAGATGATGCTCTCATTCTGCTTTTGTGCTGTTTGTTTGGGTTTAAACCACTCATCATTTGCTGTTTAGAATGAATTTAGAATGTGATATAAACTCAGAAATTTATGGATTCTGAAGAGTAATCACAAATCCCCCTTTTCAGTGAGAAATAAACTAAACTATAAAACCTGTAATTGAGGTCCCTAGCTCCTATTTGAAAGGAAACCTGTATTGCCAAGATCATGTTTGTGGCCCTTTAGGTCCAATATGTGCTGGGTTCCAGCTGCTTCACTGTGACCACAAGCACTGTAAACTGTTGCTGCATTTGCAAGAATGAGAGATATAAGGGGCAGGGAAATAAATTTACTGGAAGAAATCAACCTCCTGACCTAAGTGTTCCTCTCCTGAGGTCACTCAGTCTCTGACCAAGATTAGATGAATGCTGATTTCAAAATTAGAAACAATAGATGGATATATCCACAGGATCTCCTTGATATTCCTATGGCTACCTCTGAAACACAAACCTCATGCTTCATCTATTGTTACTTTCACTCCAGACATGAACACCACTGAGAATGACAAGAAATCATTTCAGAAACTTAGAAAAATTGATTTGCCTTCTCTCCAACAGGCTGATTGTTCTACAGATTTCCAATGCAATGGCTGGCAGTAGATTGACAGCATTCTAGCACCAAATACTACAACACTGGCAATGAAAAGCAAATGAGATGATGATAATGTTTAGTGAATCATTCAGCCTGCTAATGCTGACACCTCTTCCTGCCTATCAGGCCAAAAGAAAACATCATGGTTACATCTGAGAAGATGGCATCTCACCTGACACTGGAGTAGAAGTGGCAAAGCCTGCTGGAGACAGGTCTGCATGTTCTCCTGTTCCCAGTTGAAATTATTGCCACACACCCAAGCAACAGGTCTCAAACCAGCATCTAAATCCCCTGGCCATCTCATCAGACAGTGCTGAAATCCCAAGATATCTGGCAGCAGCTTTAGAATAACATTAACATTGCTGTGTCCTGGATGCATGACTTTGGAAACTGAAATATGGGGGGGAAAAACCACCAAAACCAAAACCAAAGGATGTTCATTTGTGGGTGGATAAGGTAAAAAACACATAGTGACAAATAAGAAAAGAAAGAGCAAGAGATGGTGGCTTAGCCTTCTGATTACCCTTGGTTAACAAGAGATGATACACACACACCCCTCCCAAATCCTAAACCACAACAGTAGAAAACCACCAAGTGAAAATAGAATGACAGGATAATCCCAGAATCAGTAAGGTCAGAAGAGACCTTTTAGATCATGAAGTCCAACCATCAACCTATCACCACCATGCCACTAACCCATGGCCCTAAGTACCACATCTCTATGATTTTTAAACCCCTGCAGGGATGGTGACTCCAGCACTGCCCTGGGCAGCCTGGGCCAATGCCTAATAGCTCTTTCTGGGAAGAAATTGTTCCTGATATCCAATCTAAACCTCTCCTGGTGCTACCCTGTGCCAGTAGGACACTCCTGGACCACCATCACTTTTATTTCACTCACCCAGATCTTGTTTTCTGTTACCACTGCAAGGGGGAATCTGCCCATTTTTCTGGGGGGAAGAAATAGAAAGATTTTTATAGTCATCTGCAACTTTAAGAGTACAAATTCCTGGAGAAGAGAAGGTTTGGTGCTTAGGAGACCAAACTTTCCAAATATTCTGAAACTTCAACTCTCAGCTCACAGGTTAATTAGCAAAAGGGAAGCTCCATGAGTGGCTGGGGGCAAGGTGGCAGGGAACATCTGCACAGAGACGTGGCCACAGAAGATGTCATGCAGATAGATCTACCTGGGGAACATGCCCAGGCTCAAAAAGTGTCTTTTTCTGTTCCCCCAATGAAAATTTCAGACTGGATCAAATTACCATAACTGATTGTTAGCATTTGCATTTCTTCCTTACAAAGGAGAATTATTAACTGTCCATCTGGAACATCCAACTCTCAATTTGCAAAGGGTCAGGGAGATTTTTTGTTTATAAGAACTGGCTCTTTTCTCCTTTTTAATTTATTTTCTTCTTTCTTTTCAGTGGAAATTTTCTGTTTGATTTGTCCCAGTGCTGTGAAGCAGGTTACAAGTTGGTTTATGACACTCCCTTAACTCCAGAGGTGCAAAGCAGAGAGAATTGTTGAGCTGATGCAGTTTTTAGTTATTGTTTTCTTACTGGAGGCAAGTTTCAAATCTGTTAGTCTGTGAGTTAACTAATACAAAAACTGTGTGTTTTTTATAAAAGTGATCTTTTTTATTCTTAAAATTGTTTGCAGAAACCTTAAAAGTAAGGAAAAAAAGAGAAAAGCACTATCAGGATTGCAGTGCTTGACTCCAATAATTGTTGCCTTAATGCCAGATAGCAAAGAAAATGCAGATTTCAAGCATTTTTGTTTTGCCAGACAGAACACTGGCTTTTATGACTTATGTAGAAATTCATGGTTGCAGTCATGAACCACCTTTGAATTTGGCAAGACAAAGAAAAGAGCCATTAGAGCAGCTGGGGGTTAAAAAACCAGCAAGGTGATTGCTACAAAACTCTCATTCCCAATGCTTAAAAGCAATGAACTTTTACAAGACACCATAGTAGCAGCAGAAGAATTACCTACAGCTTCATTTCCACATCAGTGTGATTGTCCTTTGCTTGTTCTCTCCATCTCTTTTTGTCTATTATTACCAACAGTTTAAAAACAAAACCCAACCAAATCAAAACAACAGGAACAAAAGCAAACCAACCAACCCACAACCCAACCAAATAAACAAAATCCCCAGACCCACTAAAATCCAACCAAGATTTGGTAGATTTAAGTCCTGGTTTTGTTGCTGTCAATAGCTATTCAGCAACCAGTGGCCTCTCCTGTTTCAGGTTCAGGGGCTTTTCCTGTGAATATTTTCAGCCTCTAAGGTGATTCAAATCAATGAACTAAAGCAGTCTAAAACCAGAGCAAATGACATTAGAAAGAGACTTTTTTTGTGTAAAGGTTTTTGATATCTCTTGGAGCTATGGCAACATTTTTTCTGTTCTGTTATTCCCTTAAGCTCTCATCACTGATTTAATTCATTGCAAATTTCTCCAGTTTCCTTCCCTGGCATGCAGCCTTCCTCCTGGCTATGCTGATTCAGCCATGCATGTTGCTATATTTATCTTGGTGTACCTAAGGGTACATGGGAGGTCATGTCTGCAGAGAATACTACCTCCATGGGGAAAAACCTAGAGAGCTGGGAACAAACAGAGCATCTCCCTACCTTTTTCCAAGGCCTGAACAAGAATCAGCAAACCTTAAAACAATTAGTGTTTGGGAACACTTGTTCTGACTTTACCTTAATTCAATTTGCTTAATTATGTTTGCCAATTAGGCAAGATGAAATGCATGGTTAGTCCTGTTAGGAAAGGAGAAGCAGTAAGTTATTCAGTCCTCTGGAGGAAAGTTGACAAAGAATTACTGCTTGTAACACTAAATTACTCTTGCAGGGAAAGGTAACATGAGGTAAGACCCAGTGTTTCCATGCCATCAAATCATTATCTGCACCAAGACTCTGTGGTTAAGCATCCATATGAAGTTCTCCAGCATTGACATCATTAACCCAGACCTTCTGGCTTGTTTGGAAACCCTGTAGACAACTCCTACTGCCTGAAAGTTACTCCCTCCCAGCTTACTCACTTCTTACTCCTTACACATGACAAGGACTTTTGTCCTGGTAGGTTTTTATCTCCAAGAGACGCTGATTTTGGTTGCATTGCTGTTGTGGAAGGGCTGTAGCAAGCTGCAGTCTGGGTGCTCAAGTATTGGAGTGTTTCAGATGATGGTTACTGTCTTGCAGGTGAAATTAGTGACATTGTCAAAGATGTCAGGTTAGTATCCTAGGTACAGCAGGAATTTGCTGGGCTTTTAGCTATTACTTCCTGACACCATTTCTACTGAATATTCATTTGGTTAGTAGGTGGCAAATCAACAGTAGCCTGAAATAAATCACATTTATTTAGCTACAGCCTGTAGTTCTACTAAAGCCCTTGTGAGTAATGTAGGTTACAACTATGTGGCATGGTAAATATGACATAGTTTTACAACATATGATTGCAGCTAATTTTGAACCTTAAAAGCAAGAAGTAGGTTTTTTTAAATGTAAGACAAGAGTAAAATGTAAGCATAAGGATGGCTTCTGTGCTGATGATAATGTGGCAAAAGTAGAGCCTTGCACAAGCCTAATCTAATGAACAAGAAGAAAAAATAGTCTCCATTGCTGATTCTGATTAAACAGAGATAAAAATAAACCAGCATTACAAATGTTTCCTCTAATAGCTTCCAATGCACAGCCTGTCTCCACCTGTTGTATCAGTGTTTTTCCTTTAACCTGCTACTAACTCATCAGGATAAATGAAGGAAGCAGAGATTTTCCCCAGCACCTGTAATTCTAATGCCCAGCAGTGACTGCAGGGCTGCCTTCTGCAGCTGTCCTTGAGATGATTACATGCCTGGCTTTGAAAGGACCAGCAGCCTCTCTGCAGATACTTAAAGTTATATTTTGGATTTTCATGTATTTTATCATAACCAAGGTTCTTTTCTTCCCTCTAATGCCACCCAAAACTTTTCACTAAAAACTTTTTCACTAGTTTTTATTTTCTTCTTACCTTCTCTGTAGTTTTCCTTGGTGACATGCAATAATTTGGTAGGGACCTTTCACTCCATGTCCCTCCTTCAACAGGGCACAGGGAAAGAATATAATGATGCTCATACAAGGATCAATTCTTGTGAGCCTGTACCAGAAATAACTGTATTCATCTCAGTGCACTCAGGGAAGGTCTCATATGAAACCTCTGTGCCTTTTCTGAGTTGCTTTCTGTATAA
Organism: Galbula dea; assembly: GCA_013399015.1. Lineage (NCBI taxonomy): Eukaryota > Metazoa > Chordata > Aves > Piciformes > Galbulidae > Galbula > Galbula dea. The sequence goes on from VWZX01000455.1 coordinate 1,744,322, forward strand.
GAAATGGAAATGGTGGTAATGACAAGGTAGGTAACTATCTGCTCCTGGCTATGGCAGTGCTGCCAAAACTTTGCTTGTTTCTGGGAGACATCAGTGCTGCTCAGGTCTGCCAGCTGAATTGCTTGGGTGGTTGATTCTTGATTTCTTTTAGTCTAAGTAAACTGCTTAGGCTTAAGCTCTTTTAAACAGAGGATCTGTATGACTGAATAATTTAGCCCAAGCTATTTTGCATTGCTGTGAGGATTTACTCTGAGCATCAGGTTAATTAGCAGTTGCAGGTATACAGTGTTAAAGGCACTCTGCAGCCCTTCCTGCTTATTCAGTCCTAGACAGGAATTTGCAGCAGCTGTCAGAAAAGGCCTCCAGCAAACTCCATTTCTGATCACTGATGTCTTTCCTCCTGAAGGTTGTGCAAAGCAACATTAACAACATAGAAAGCTCTGTTTCTCCAGCCCCTGCCACTCCCTCTATTCTGACTCTCAAAACTCCCTCCTCAAAAACTAAGCACTCTTCCAGCATTAAAACATAACTGTAATTCCTAATAGTCCATAAAAATCACTTGCAAGTTTCCATAACATCTGAAAAGCTCTGTGTTTTCAAGACACTGGCTTCCAAAGCCTCAGTTTCCAGAGCATTTCTAAACCCAGGCAGGCCAAAATGCTCTGAGAGTCTGACTACTTGAAGTTCTTTGTGGGAAAGTCAGCAACTAGATCAGGCAAAGGGATTACCTTTCAGTCCATTCCAGAAAGTCTTTTCCTTGGATTTCTGGAAGCCTAACAAATGGCAAAACCCCAGTGTGAGGAGTTTGATGGGCAAATCAACTTGAACATATTTATGGCCTGCCACCATTTAATGGAGCACTAAGAGTCATGCATAAGGTCACACAGAGTGGAACTCTTAGAAAGCTTCTTTCTGAGTTCAGGGAACAAGTCATTCTCAAGAGAAGTGGGAGGCTGGGTTATGTAATTTTATCTTAGGTGTTTTGCCTTTGATGTTAAACTGCTTACTACTATCAGACTTGAAGGTTCCTACAATGATTTCTCACAGATCTGTGTTATTATTTCACTGAATCATCAAAGGAAAACCAGCTAGATCCATTTCTGCAGAAGATGAGGCTTTGTCAAAGATGAAGCTCAGAAGGAAAATGGACATTTTTTCACCCTGTATTAACACAAGAGTGTTAACAAACACACAGATCATTAATTGGACAAGAATAAATGGCCTCAAGTTGTACCAGGGGAGGTATAGATTGGATATCAGGAAAAATTTCTTCCCTAAAAGAGTGGTTAGGCATTGGCCCAGGCTGCCCAGGGCAGTGGTGGAGTCACCATCCCTGGAGGCGTTCAAGAAGCATCTAGGTGTGTTGCTCAGGGCCATGGGTTAGTGGCATGGGGGTGATAGGTTGGACTTGATAACCTTAATAATTCTGTGATTGTTTGCTCTATACAGGAGCTGGTTTGTGTGTCAAGAGCAGCCTTTCACAAGTAATGCACAGGGAGCTCAATGCATTAAGCACATCCTTCTTTGGAATAGGATTTGTCTGTGTTTCTCCTTGTGTACTGCAATGAAAGTTCCCTCCCACAGGAGCCAGCTCAGAGGCTTTCTGCCAGGACAGCACTGCACCAGGTGGAAAATGCAAAAACAAGAAGGTTTTGGCTTCAGCTGCATCAAAGAGAAGATGAGTTTTACTGTGCTTAATAAAGACTAGATGAAAGGGAGAAGCATTAACTGCAGAACAACATTCTGTTCTCCCTAATTATTGCCAGCACATAAGAAGTGCACTATGTTGTGCAACCTTCTCTTAACATAGGAAAGATCTGTTAGGTATTCTCTACATAATTACACAATTAAAGCACAACTAAGGACTATCCAGTTCTGAAAAAGATCTTTTTTTTTTCCCCAACAGTTCCTGTGAAACCCTTTATAATGAATTCTGAGCATCTGCTCTGCTTAGAGAGGTTTTCAATTTCTAATCATTTTCCTCTTGAAAATCAGGGCTTATTGGATCAACCTATTGGGCCAAGTTGAAACCAGGGCAGAACTAAAGCTTCTGATGTTATAAACCAGCTAAGATTCAAACTCATGCTGGACACCAAGGCAAGACTCAAACCTCCACTGGGCACAGTATCACACTGTCCAAAAGAAGCCTGGAAACAGAATCATAGAATGGTTTGGGTTGAAAGGGATCTTTAAATGTCATCTAATCCAACCTCCCCCAGGACACCTATAACTAGATCAAGTTGCTCAGAGCCCTGTCCAACAAGACATACAAACCCTTTTATTTTATTTCATCCAGCAGATCTAAGTCAACCTAAACAAAATAATTTGGTAGTAGCAAACAAGTTTGGAGCAAGCAAAGCTGGGAAAAAGCAGCTAAAGGAACTGTAGGAGATTTCAAGGTTTAGTCACATCACAAAGAGTTTCTGAAATCTTTAGTGCAAGCAAAAAGAAGCACTGTGCTCTCTGACTTTTTTTTCCCCTCCCAGTAAGGAGATGTTTAGTAGAGGAATCTATGAGCAGGGAACCTTCTGTGAAGAGCAATAAACTTCATTCTTCACTCCCTTCTGTTGCTGTCAGCCATTTGAGATGAAAGAAATCAAGAGAGAAAGTAAAGATGTCAATGATGTGGTGTTCTGCCATCTCAGTCACTCTGACTCATTTCCATTTATCCCAGCCTCTTCAAAGGAAGACTTTATTTCATGAGTGTCAGCATCCCCAGATTAGCAGCATTTCCTCAAGTAAAAGGCCATGCCACATGTCAGGAAAAGGGCTTTTTGCCTAGGGTAGTAAAGAAGCAAAGGAGAGCTGTGCTGTCTGCACTTGATCAGTGGCAACTGCTCTTCATTATCTGTTTAGCAGACGCTGCCTAAGCTGCTACAAGAAGGAACCAGATAACAGAGAGAAAATGAAGCTCCTAATTCTGAGGACAAAAAGGCTCTTCTGACCATGGCTGCCCACAGGTAGCTTACTGGAGAACTTGTCAAATATTCCTCATTCTGTCAGGAGAGGGATTGTACTCACCAGCAAAACTGGCTCCATTTCCTGAGGTCAGATCTCAAACTCCTTCTCTCAGCTTTGTGTCCATTTCCATTTTTTCCTAAAATTTCCATTTTTAGAGCACTTCACCTATTTGTTCCAGGAATCCCCAGTAAAACCTCTTCTGTCTCAATCCATTTATGTTTTGAAGAGAGCATTGAGGTTCACATAGTCTGAGAGATCAGTGCTTTCATAATTCATACTGCTTATGAATTAACTTACCCTCAAAGACCAGCTTCCCTGGCTGTAAGAAACTGTTCCTGGAATGGCAAAGTCAGGAATTAAACCACAAATGTCTAACTGTGGGTAGCCACCACCCTGAGAAAGAAATGAGCCAAGACAGGCTTTAGGAACCTTTAATGACTTTTTAATATCTGGGATGTTATGATCTAGCCACTGACTGAGGGAACTATTTGGAAAACATCAGATAGGAGGCTTACAGCTTACAGTTCATCTCAAATGCTTTCCTAGAAGTTCCTGGGTGAATTTTGCAGCCTGGATTTGAATACAATATTGCTCTTTCTGTCTTGTTCTTAAGCTATTGTCACAAATCCAGACAAATTGTGAAGGTTCACCACAGACCTTTTCCTTTCTGTATGTTCTTTTGCTAGCTTGAACAGTTTGCAATGATTCCTCCTTGAATAGAGTGCCATATTCAAATGAGAAAATAAAACTTGGGCATACATTTCTTTTACATTCATGTTAATTGCCCTTCCATGTGCTTTTCACAGCTGCTCATTTTATTGCATTGCTTTTCCAAATGAAAACTCCAGCTGCTCCAGCCTTGCAAGCCATGTCATAATGCATGCTGTATAAGCCTGTTTCACTAGACTGTTCCAGAGACTCAATGCTTATTCTTTTCCTCATCTCCTACCTCTAGCCAGGAAATCTAGTGTTTAGGTTTAAGTTGCAAACACAGACTTTGGAAGTTCTAGTAGATTTTCATTTGGCTTCCTAAGAACATGAGACATGGCTCTCTAACTTGCTTTCTTGATTCTCCCTAGTAACTTTTAGCTTATGGGTCAGTTGGAAACAAATTCAGCAGAGGCAAATGTTTCCAGCCAAGCCACTTTCCATAGGTCTAATGGAAAAAAGGTGTTTGGGTTGAGAATTCAACCTTTTTCAGACATTGCAGAGTCCATGTGCATGCATAGCCTTCAGACACGACCCTTTTGGAAGCAGGAGTTCTTGATCCTGATGGTGAAATACTTTTGGTCCAGCTGAAAACCCTGTAGCTCACTGGGCTGGCTACTGGCCATTGCCAGCCAAGTGACATGGGGGGATGTGTCTGTGTCTGCAGGAACCCTGCAGTCTATCATTGCCCATGGATCAGTTCCATAATGCCAGTCCATAAATTCCATTTACCCTAGATAGTCTCAGCTCCAGGGTCCAGTTATAGCTTTCCTCAGATGCAGCTTTGGGACACTAAGGAATCAACATTTACCAACAAGTTAAATAGATCAGGCTCTGAATTCAGTTAATTTCTAAACAGAAGTAGTAGATTATCTGCAGGAAAGCTGAATCCAATTTTGTTTCTAGCCTGCATGCTTCTGCTTCTTGGGAAGTTAGTGTAAGTCATGTTGGTTTTGGTTTGCTGTTGAGGTTGATGGCAGCATCTCCTGGGATGGTGATGGGAAGTCAGGCTACCTGTCTGACATGCAAGGATCCTGCTCATTGCCACAGACCTTACCAGCCACAGGCCAGTATTTTCTCCCTCACTGCTGAGCAGTGCCAAAAGACTCTGCCAACTCTTTGTAGTCCTGCCAATTCCTTGAATCCTCCCAGATTTTCATCACCCAGGTACATGCAGTACAGATCAACCTAGTGACATTGACTGATTAACTGCTTTTGGCTGTAGAACCCATGGGGAAGATTTTGTAACATCCTGGTAGAAAATGCCAGCAATACAGGCAAGGAGATGTGCTCTGCATCACCAGCTTCAAAACAACAATACCTTCCAGCTACCTGATGGCTTGATCAAGAAAACACTGTTTGGAGTGGTACTATCAAAGAAAAAGAGGAACTGTCATCTTTGTGGGGGTGCAGGGATGCAAAAGTTCACAGGCATAGAAAGTTTGGGGTGTTTCTAGCTGTGCATACTAAGAGAACCATCTAGACTCTGCAAGTTTCAGTACTAAGAAGTTTCTTGCACATAGCAAGTGGGTCTCAAGCTTTCTGAATCACTGTATTACTGGTAAAGCCAAAGCCTCAAAAACCTCAGGGATGTTTTGCTGTCAAAACCTTAGTATCCTGCATTAGTTTTTCAGTGGAGTCTGTTGCTTTATCCCAGCAGAAAGAAGAGGATGAAGGAAAACAAAAGCTGCCTCTGTTTTTTTGCAACTTGTCTCATCTACTTTCACGAGAGCAAGAGATGGTAGCTAAGCATGTAGAAACCAGGACAATTAAACTGTGTTCTTCCTTCTCTTCATTTTTGCTTTTGAACTTTGTCTTTTCTGTGCAGTGCTGCAAAGTTTAGCTTCAGACTTTGCTTTTACTACCCCTAGTACCATACTTCAGTTTCAGCTCATTCCTATTTACTCTTAGAAGTAAAGAATGTTGTAGTTCCTGTATAGTTCAGAAGCATTTCTGCAGTGGAACTGTTGTTCAGTTCAAAAAGTAATGCATGCAATTAAACAAACATTCTTCTGGTCTCAATTAGAGAAAATCTAAAGAAAAGAATTACTTTCATATGCAAGAAAATTCCTCCAGGTTCACCCCAAAACACTGACACAATTATTTATCAAATGCATTAACAACACCAAGGGCTGAGCACAGAATTACTTGATTGGGTTGATTAAATATGTAAAGTTTTTCTTTCCATGCTTTTTTTTGTTGTTTGTTTTTAATACAGAGGAAGATAGTCTCCCAGGACTTCACTTTATCACCACTAGTTCAGGCTTACTGTGTCCTCACCAGGATTTTTGACAAAAGACCCAATCCAGTTAAGTTTTGGAGCCTTCAGTTTCTGCTGCTTCCATAAACACCTTCAGTTCTGCAAAGGTGATTAGCTCTTCCTCAAGATGGAAGCACAACAGCTGATTTGTGAGTTGATTAATGAGTTAGAATGAAGGAAATTTCTTTGAAATGCTCCTCAATCCCCTCTAAACTGCCTCCTTTCTAGTGCAATATGGTAACTAATCCTATATTTATTGCTTGTGAGCAAACAGAAGATCAAAGCTAAGAGGCTGGGAAATGTCTCATAAGGAAAAAACACAAAAGGCAAAGCAGATGCCTACTAACAGCCAGAGCTAGAGCTGTGACTCCAGGACTCCCCTCATCTTTAAATTATTTTAAGATAAGCTCCTTCCATCTGGTTGGGAGGTTTTCATTTTCTCTCCATATCAGTTCAGTTTCTGCCCTTAGCTTTCCAGATCCTTGTGTAAAGGGTTAAGATTCAGAATTAAAACTTAGAAGTAATCCTCTCCAGAAGTGACAGCTCCCAGAGTAAATACCTGCATTTCAAAAGGGCTGGAAAGCTCCAAGAGTCTGTCTGCTAAATTGCAAAGCCCAGAAGACACTGCTATAATACAGCTCCAACACCCACCTGCTGAGCAGGGTGAGCATTCCATTGTGCTCTCTGCTTCTGGTTTTGTCTAGCATCTGTCATCACTCCTGTCTTGATGCAACTTCCCAAAGAAAAGGAGAGAAATCATTATGCCACTCATTAGGAATAATTACCTGTTTGTGAGAAACACTCATTTGTGACAGCCAGCCATTTTTTTTTATTATTATTATTATTCATACACTCAAAATTCAATAAAATTCCACTCCCCTTCACTGGTCACCTGCATTGCTGTGATAATGATTCAATGTGATTATCTGCTTGATGTGGGGGGTTTTTTTCCCCATCAAGTGACTGCATTTCACAATTCAGAGATTAAGTATTTCTGCAACAGGTTGGTTGATTGTTTTCTCTTTGGTCAATCTATAATATCAACTGTACAATCAATCAGATACAGCTCCCTACTGCAGCATTGTCTCATGTCTCAGGCTATATTGATGAGCTGCCTTTGTGCTCCTTTGAGATAACCAGGAACTGAAATATTGAATATTGTACTACATTATACATAATAAAACCAATCCACACTAGGGGCTGAAAAGGCAAAAGGAAGTTTTAAGGGAGCAAGTGAAAGATGTGACATTTTGGATGCCTGAAGGAAAAGTTTTTTCTGTGAGAATTAACTTTTAAATAAATAAATACAAAATCCCTTTGCTTTCCTACTCTTCTCTATCAGAAAGCTTTGCTTTATATTTCTAGACCAGCACTTTCCAAGGATTACTCCACTAACTGCCAGCAAATCTGAATGAAGATATAAACTGGGACATCCCCAGACCATCCCAGCCACACTCAACTACCTTGCATCTTGAGCACCTTGAGGAACATCAACAACCCCACCAGACCTAGCATGTTTCCTTGACCCTGTGCTGCACCTGGCAAATGCACAACAGACTCTCACCCCCCCATCTCCACAGATTCCTTGGAGAAACCAGGAGCCTGGTTTCTGGAGTAAATGACGCACCTTCTGTAGCACTGCAGTCCTTCAGGCATGGCCTAGGGGCACAATTTGGGCAGAAGAGCCCTGGAAGTTGGACCCTGCAGAACACAGGTAGATTTTGGGCATGGCCTGGCTCTCCCATGGTGCCCACAGGGGCAGTGAGTGCACAGCCTTGGAGGTACAGGTAGATTCATGGGTTTGGGTGATTAAACATGAAGGAAATGTTAAAAACATCTGTATTTGTACACTCATATTTCACCTTCTCTCTACCTAGCACAGACCCACTCAAAATAAGCAAGTTAAGATCTAAACTTCCCTTACATTCCATTAACAACTGAATAAATCTTCACCAGACATGATGGTAGCAGGTAAGAGTGAGGAGGAATAGGCAAGGGACCAGCTGGGAAGTCTCATGTCTACTGTCCTCCTGACTTCTGCATCTCCACCCTGCATAAAAACCAAAGTGCTGTAAGGATGAGAATACTTCCTCCCACAGTTTTATTCCCCTAATTTCTGTGTCACTCCAAACCAATTCCATTTCAGTCTGAAAAGGAAACACATAGCAGACTGGAAAGGAAAAAAAAAAAAAAACCCAAACCAACCTAACCACTGAAGTCTTCCAGACTTTTTTGGCATCACTAGGCTTAGTAAAACATGCAGAGCCCAAGAGAGCTGCCTGGAAGGTGGCCAGCTGGTGAATTCACATGCTTTGGATCTGTCAGGGAGCTGGGCATTACAGTTCAAATACTCTACTTCTTGAGAAAGGTCTATACATCTCAGCCTCTGCTTTGCAGAGACCAGTCTTGGAGGTACCAAACACATCAAGACCTAATGTCCATCCAGAATGTTTTAATTAGGGTTCAGAGCTGGGAAATATAGCAATTGTCAGCAATTTGCATTTTTTACTTGCTGCAGGGGATAAGTAAATTGCTCATCATTTCCCTTTAAAGTAAGGGAAAGCCATTTTAAAACCCAAACTCATGACAGCAGGTTCTTACACCCCCAGATATCACAACCTTTGTACTGAGCCTTTTACTGGCATACGTAAAAAATCAGTTTGCTAAACTCAAAAAGGAGAGATCTTCTATGCAGTAGAGAGCTCTACAGTGACAGAAAAGGCAGAACTTGTGGGGTTCAGGCTACAGACTTCAATGACACAATCTTTCCATTCTAGGAGGACATCATGTAGCTCTTGGTCTGGTCTGGTGAAAGAAAAAGAAGCAAGGAAATTTCTTCTTAGATTTAGTTAGATGCTGGTTTCTATGGAGACAAGTTTCTCCAGTCATTTTTATTTGCAGGCATTAATAACATAAACAATACAGAGCAGCAAGAGTTTAACCCTGGCTTGAACCCCATATTGAGCACAGTCTGGAGGGAGAAAAATGAATCTCCAAATTAGATACAAGAGCCATTATACTATCTTGTTAACATACAATCTTGTTAACTGGATTCTGGCAGTACCAAATGACAAAAAAAAAAGGCAATATCTGAAGAGTGGAGTATCTTCATAGCCTGTCTCCTGGTCTGGAACCATGCCTTGTGCAGAACCTGAGCTCCATCCTAAATATATGCTCCCTAAGATATGCTCCATCCCTGCATGGCTGCTCACATCCATTGCTCTACATCCACTACCTAAACCTCTGCCTGTACTGGTACCCACAGAGAGGTCAGTGGTTCCCAAGCCTAAGGCAATGCCTGGCCATGCCAGGAGAGGTGAAAGCAATGGAGCAAGTTATCTTTTTTGAGTGCAATTAATGTCATTTGCCATGGATGAGAAGACTTAAATCATTCTGTGAATTGAAGTGATGAAGGAAATTGAAGTGATGAAGGAAAAAAAGAGCAGTTAACTTTCAAGTAGCAAGCAGAGCTCAATTTATGTCAGAGAGGGTTTTGCACTCTCCTTTCTCCCCTCCCTGCACATACTTTGCTTTCCACTGCTTTATTTTTAACTGAACAAACAATTTGCAGTGAACATTTAGATAACACATGTGTCTCTTCTATTGGTAATGGAATATACAGATCAGAGAATTCATTTTCTTGAGTTTCTTTTGCAGGAACTAGGGGAGGAAGAGCTGTTATTGTTCAACCACTGAACTGCTCAGTGGCATTCAGTAGCAATATTTAATACTTGAAACCTCAGTTTCATTGTTTATGTGTTTAATTACATGGAGAAATCAACCTTATAATGAATAGAATCTCCAAGGAGGCTGGCAGAAGAGATGTTAGGTCAGGATAGTTAAACTCTTCCATAATTCACAAAAATTGCCCAAGAACTGATTTTCAGTGTTACCTTTATTCAAGAGATATGCAACTTTATGCCTCTCACACCAGCCACAAGTTAAAGAATCCTATACAATGGCCTTTCTATGGATTTATGAACTATCAATCTTTCCACTTAGACATACTAACTCTCAACAACATTTGAAACCATTTTAAAATCTACTGTAAAATGCAGCAAATCCTCTATAGGTAATTAAAGGAGGAGCAGAAAGCCTTGTGCCAGGGAGGAAAGGAGCATACCTAGGCACAAAAAGAACCAGTCCTCTCTCCTTCCCATCTGGCACAGCTGAGTTAACAAACTGTTGCCTTCCTGATGTGCATGCAACTCACCTTTGAAAATAACATATATCCAGCACATTAGATCTTTCCAAAAGCTGTGGCAAAGTAATAAGAAAGAAACTTGGCACCTTATTGACTGCAAACTTGGCAAGCTCTTCTGCAGTTACTTGGGATGATTACAGTGCTCCTCCTCTCTCCTCTAATTCTCCACTGGAGTAATCAAGAAATTAGTTTGGATTAAAGACAGGCTGTGTTTGACAACTTTGAGACACTGGAACAGGTTGCCCAGAGAGGTTGTGGAAGCCTCATCCCTGAAAGCTTTTAAGACAAGGTGTGATGGTTTGGATGATGGTCAAACCATTACACAAGGTTGGATGGGTCTGTGGTCAACCTGATCTAGTGGGAGGTGTCCCTGCCAGGCAGAGGGGTTGGAACTAGATGATCTTTAAGGTCCCTTCCAACTCTGACAGTTCTATGATTCTCTGATTCCTGGCTCCATGGAAACACAACAACTGGTACTACCAAAGGATGAAAAAAAGTAGTACCCCAAAGGAAGAGACTGTGTTATCCCATGGAAATATAATCAACCCAGATGTGGTGAGGTGAGAAAGTAAATATCACCTTGGCAACCTGAGATAAACTCATGAAAAACATTGTGTGTTCCCTTTCAGGGAGACAATAACAATCAGATTAATATTGAATCAAGAAGGTTTATCCAGGTTCTCAGTGCAGGCAAATAATTTGCCAAGCAGTGTTAACACATAAAATATTCCTTCCTTCTCTTTCTAGAGTGGTCTACAGGTTCTAGCCACCACTGACATATCAAAATGTTAAAGGGGTCAGAGAGATAGGCTTGGAAACTGCTGCTGATTGTATTCTGGTACCTGGAAAGAAGGACTGCAGTAAGGCTGTTGCATATTCTATCACTGCTTAATTTAGTTTCCTAGTCTGATTTTGTAACTGAGGAAAGGGAGGAAGACCAAAGATTTCTGATCAATATCTGACAGAAACTCTAGGAAGTGTTTCTCCAGTTGAGGTTTTGCCTTTTCCTTTGTTCTTCAGGTTGTGACTGTTGCTCTTTCCTGACTGTTAATTTGCCTCACAGAGATTGGGGAACTTGCTGAGAAATTGACTTTTCCCTTTTGTGCACTCACAGACCAGGTTTTGTTTCAGGCTGAACAACAGCCCAGAAGAATGCTGTAACTTCAGTGCCACAGTAGCTGAGTCTGAGGCAAAGCCTCTCACCCAGCTGAGATGTGGCACAGCAGCTTCCTGGGCACCACCCAACATCCTAGGGATCACCAGGAGATGAACTCAGTCCTGCCAAAGCCCACACACAAGTTGCCCATCTATACATTGAAAATATAGCTTCCTCACTGCCATGAAAGACTTTGGAATGGAAATGACAGACATTTCCTAAACTTTAGGCATAGATTTCCTTAGCTTATTTTCTTCCCTGACCTTTGGCTGTGGTTCAGTGTCACTCTCTAGCACTCACTGTGCATTCCCATCTGGATGTGTTATGCAGACACTGCTTTTATAAAGGCTTTCTGCATTTCTATTAACATTTTATTCTTTGAAATCCTCAGCAATTTTCCATCTCATTGTTCCACCCTAATTATTCCTCTGCTAGCTGTAGAGGCAGTCACTTCCCTTCTATAGCTTAGCTGCAGTAGGTTTTTGTTTAAGTTGAACGAGAGGAAATACTTGGATGGAATAAAAATTACTGGCTAAGCAAGGTACTGCACTGCAACTAAAACAGCATTATGAATTAATATGTCTTAGAGTATTCTTTAATGAAGTAAATAGTCAGATTTTAAGGCTACCAAATGATCAATTTTGGTTGCTTGTTCTGATTCCTTGAGACAGGCCATGAATGTTTGTCCAGCATTTTCCAAACCTGTTGCAAGAACTCCAAAAGCAGCTTCAGACTAGGCTGTCAGTGAGTAATCTACCACTGAGATTTAAAGAAAGCTGGGAAACTATGGCACAAGGCCTTGGGTTAGAAAAAACCTCATATCTACCATTTTTCACTTCAATATGTATCTGAAGTCAAAACATCTGCTGTAGGCTTCAGTTCAGGAAACTCTCTCTGCTCAGAACGGGATTTCCCCCTCTGTATAGACTCAGAGTGATGATTTATGCTTAGCCCTTATATTAAAAGTACCAATTTCATCCTGTTTATGCAGGATTGCAGTTAGGACATCCTTACATCCTCATCAGACTTGACAAATCACAAATTTTCAATCCCCTGGTAGCACTTTGCACTCAAAGGAAAACACCTGCATATGTCTTTCCTTGGAGAGTAATACCTGAGGCTGGGATGTGTAAGGTTTAGTCTAGGTGGTAGCTTCCTCAAAGACACTGATTTCCCTGGCAGGGAATAATAATAGCAGCAGATGAATTAAATGCTGGTGGATTTTCTGTAAGAGTATTTCAAACAGAACACATAGATTTTTTTTTTTCCCCCAGCTCTTAAACTACAAGACAGCCCTGGGACTGAAGCCTCCAGCTTCTGCATTCACCCCCCAGGTCCCCAGCAGTGTGCTGCTAGATCAGACAAAGAACATGTTAGTCTGATAATACAAAACTAAGAGAGTAGAAGAGACACAAACATCCAGAAAATGAGTCTCATCAGCCTCTGGTGTCAGCACTGCTATTAGCTCAGTAGAAACAAGTGAAAGTGATGGAATAGCCCTAGAACTGTGCAAGGCAGTTCAAGAGGTACAAGATGATGCCTTAATCAGTAGAACAGCTTTGATTGAAGGTGTGAAGTCAGAAGGAAAACAGATGACTACACTTGCACAAGACAGAACATCATCTGCAGAGTTCCATCCTGAGAGCAACCCACAGGTGGTCACTGATATTCAGCAGGCATTAGCTCAGTGCAGTCTTCCAGTGTTTAAACAGTGAAATATGCTGGAGTTCCACATTTATTGTTGTGGCAACTGCTACTGAAACACTGATCAAAAAAAGATGTAGATAATGTAGGAAAGCACTGGAGAAGAATATAGGAATAAATAAGGATATGGAAAGCATGTTCCATGGAAATATATAAGTATCACTTTCTTCTTCATTCTATCTCCTTTCAGAGGCTTTATGGTCACACCAGTTTCTGGATTCAAAGTGCCCATGTGCTAAACAGTTACATCTTAATTGGTGGTGCTAAGTGGAATATATGGAAGGATCTGAAACATGGCCTGTGCTTGGACTAATCACATGAATATTGCAAGCACACATTATTCTGCTTGGGGAAACAGAAAATTTTATGGCTAATTGTTCATAAAAGGTTTACTTAACTGGAATTTACTTTTCTTTCAGTGACACTTGCAGACAGAGAATGTCTAAGCTCTCATTAAAGTACATTTTATTAATAATTAGTTAGTACATGTCAATTAATTTGTCAAAGACAATTTCTCTCCCTTCACCCTATCCTTTCTGTATCTGCTTGTCTGCAGATACTTGGTTTTTTGTCTTCTGTTCTGAAAAGTGCTTCTTAGAGATAGGTAAAGAATAAATTATTAAAGTCCAGAGTATCTTCACTAATGCCAAGTCAACCCTCTTAATGCCAGATTGAATCAAGAAAATCTAGCATAAAGAAATCAATTATCCTGATTTGAGACTCTGTGTGGCCACAAATTAAAATGCCTGAAACAGGGTCATCCTTCTCACTGTGCACACACATCCCTGCTGCAAAGAGCACTTGTGCAGCAAACTTGAGCCAGGGAAAAGGAGATCCTGTTCTGAATCATTTCAGATCAGAGCAGAACTGGTAAAGCCAAGGAGGGACAAGGAAATTTCTTCCATTAAGAACTACTGCAAATCTGTTTCATAGCAAAAAGCCAGAGCCTGCCTGACCTCAGGAGATTATCTTGTTCTTAATGTCTTCCTGTGAATCAACATCTTTGGGTTTTTATACTTGCAGAGAGCAATCCTGGATTCCCAACATTCCTTTTGTCTAACCTACATTTCAACTACAGACAGTGTTAATTATTAATCTGGATATTATTTTTGCTCCTTTTTTTCTTTCTGAGATGCAGTTAATACCAACTGCTGGATGCCCAACCAGCTGTTTGCTAGGGCAAAATAATGCCTGGGGCAGTTGCTGCTCTTCAGGAAAGGGTTCAAGGTTATCAGTTCATTGAGCCTGTGCCCTGAGATGCTGAAGAAGTGCAGTCAGGCAGGGCTGGAGCAGTGTGGGAAACAGTGGCTGCTCACAGTGAAAAGCAGAAGGGGAAAGGAAGAGCAGGAGGTACTCCAAGAGTGGGAAGATTTGCTATACACCTCTGGCTTGAAGGTGTTCACCATGTATCAAATATCTACACAAAGAACAAAGACCTAGCTCCCCCATGGCAGATAATTTACCAAGATTAGGATTTCAGTGAAAAGCTTCACCTTTTGGAGGGGTCAAAAAGGACTCTTTACTCTGAGACAGGAGTGATGGTGTGCTGTGTCTGTGGACAGAAAGCAAGAAATCTAATTGTCTCTGAAGCATGCAGGCTGCCAGTAGCTGGAAGCAAGCCCTGAAAGGATATCATTACTAGGGGTGGCCCATTCTTCCAAGATGTTTGTTTGCAAATGTCTCCTCTTGGCATATGTTACTGTGAACTTGGGAAACTTCCTCAGTAACTGGGCTCACATCCCATATGATGAATGTACTGAGGCTCCAGAGACTGGAGGGCAAAGGGAAGAAGAAAAAGCAAAGAAAAAAAAGGAAAGGAAACTGCTGAATGGAAGTATTTTAGCTAAAAAGAAATTGGGAAAAACAAAGTGGAAACCCTGAACACTGGAGGCCTGAGCCTTGAATGAACTAGCTCAGTCAGAGAGATGTCTTTGCTGTTGAAATTCCCTTTTCCCCCCTATACTTATCAGGCAAAGCTCCTTAAGCTAGAGTTGAAGCCTTTGGAATGTGGGAATAAAAGTACTGCTGGCCCCTACCCTGTCTGCCTGTGCTGCACACTGTGCTGTGTTACCACAAACTCACTGTGTAGACCTCCACCCTGCTCCATCCCTTCTGCTGCACAGGCAGCAATCTCTGCTGGAAAGGTGAGGAAGATGGATGGCATGGAAGTGACCTAACTGCTCCCCACTCCTCAATGACATCATCTCTAGGGGACTATAGTATTCTCCAGTTCCCATGACTGACTTTTTTTTACCCATATCTTTCTTGGGCATTCCTGTGAAGACCAGTTCCCAGTTTTTGGAGGCATGAAGTCAGGCTGAGAACTGCAGAAGTTGGTTAGGATGACTGAAAATGTGATAAACTGTGTGGAAATTACTTTTAAAAGTATCATTTAGTGTGACACAAGACAGGCTTTCTCTCCCTTTCTCTCTCCTTGCTCACTTATTTTTGAACACTTGATAATTACCTAAGTGAGGGAACACCAAGAACTGAGTTGTGCTTCTTAGTCTGCAAACATAATAAACCTTCCCAGAGTTTTATTTTTAATCCTTAACAATAGAAGAACAGATGGCATGAGTAATTCTGTAGGGTTCTGTGCATTATCAGTATTCTCAGAATGATGTGGCCACTAACCTTGGCACAACCCCACACCCCAGCAGGGAGGGGAAGGGAGGGGGAAGATCCTGGCAGCTGTGTTGGTGTTTTTGTTACAGTGTGGTGACCATTTCTGAATGCACATAACCAGATCATCAAGGAAAGACTCATTGCATTGTGGAGGTTGGAAGAGGGAACATAGAATCAAGTCTTTAACAGCTCCAAGGATGGAGATCCCACAGATTTTCTGGCTAACCCATTCTAATGGATGGTCATCCTTAAAGGGAAAGTATTTCCTAGTGCTTAATAGGAATTTCCATTCTTACAGTCTGTGTCCCCTCTCCTCCTGTCACTCTGCAACTCCAAGAGGAGGCTGGTTCCATCTTCTACAACCATCCTCTATGTAGTTGAAGGCTGAAATAAGATTTCCCCTCAGCTTTCTCTCCTTTAGGTTGGATGAACCCATTTCTCTCAGCCTCTCCTTGTATGTCATGTCCTCCAGCTGCCCCCTAAACACCCTGCTGGACCTCCTTGACATCTCAGGTATCCTCCAAAGCTGAAACTTCCAGTGGAAACTTTGCTTTATAACACATGGAATACCAGTGTGAACTGGAACTACAGCCTGACGGATTTCTTTCTTTCTTTCTATGCACATTTTGTAATTGTTTTCCATACAAATGTAGTGTGAACTTGGCCTTCCTCAGCCACAGCCTGGGTTTCATGCTCATGCTCTTGGAAAGTGCAAAGCAAGTTGTTCCAAGTTTGCAAATCTGAGTATGAATTTATTGCAGTTCAAAGGTAAAATTATTAACTTCAGAGGAAATGTGGCTTGTATTTTGGGACTTCTCTTTGTTTACTTGCCTGCGACTGAACAACTATTGTTTGCTTTTGCTATAAGCACTGTCTCATGCCAGTGCAACAGTAATCTGAAATGATTGGACTTGCTGGGCTTTGGTAGAAAAGATTTAAGGATAAAGGTGGATATGTAACATATTTGCTACTCTAGTGCTTTCCACTGGAAAAGATTCATTGCCTGGAAAGCTGCATTAATTTTCAGTTCAAATCCACTCTAGTAGAAGTAAAGAGTTTGAATTTTTTTTAGCTCATGAGAACAAAGAATTCACCCTTATATTCTTACATGGCATTTCTGCCACTTGTTTTCTTTGTTTATGTTCCACAATAGCTCTTGTTTGTTCTGCTGCTTCTCCCTAGCTATTTATTTCATTTATCCTTAAGCACATCCAAATATTGGATCACAAAAAAAAAATCAAATAACAGCTCTAACAATTAGAGGGAAACTACTTTGTTGTGCCTAATTACAGATGAAACAAACCCAAATGTGGGCACTTGCAAGAATATCAAGCAGGAAGACAAAGAGCCAAGACAACAGTCTTTGGGTTGTGAAGTCATGACAAATTGAGAAGGAGTCATCTCCTATGGAGGCAAGGTGAAATACAACCAATCAATATCATGAAATGGAGCAAGACTGATAAGCAGAAGAAAATAGTGCCAGTAAATGGTTATTAATTCAGGAAAGTTCTTCCTAAAGGAGGTTTAGGTTGGGGCCTGATGTAGGATAGTAAGGTTGTCAGCAACCTTGGTCACCTGGCAACACATGCTGAGTATGAGTCAAAATACCTGAGCTGGAAAGTAAGATTTGGGGAGAAAAGATGAGATTGATAAAAGATTAAGCAATAAATCAGTAGATATTGTTGAAAATATTATTTTGGCTTTTCTACAAAATCCTTTCTTAGTTTTTCAAAATGAAGACATCCAAAATGCATTTCTTGAATATTTTAAAAAGCAGAATAGTCCCACAGTAATTTCTTATCCTCATTGTGCTATATGCAGAGCCTAATCTCAAAGCCATTTGAGGTTTTAGGCTATTTCTCCATGGATTCCAGTGATGAGAGGATTCCTATGCCCCTTGAGCAGGCACTCCCAGTCTGGGGCACATGTTACCAGTAGGGTAGGGACCTCGACCTGTTTGCTTCCTCATACTTTTAACACAGGGCATATCACAGCAGCAAAACCCAAGAACTGTTGTCCAAGTGCCCTTGTTGAGTCTCTGTTCCCTTTATCACCAAAACTAATATGAAATATAAGGCAAATTCAAGGAAAGAAATAAAGGATAAAAGCTGAGGTCTGAAATAATAAGAGATTTATATAGAAGTGGGTAAAAAAAAAAAAGAGGATTATTTAGTCCAGGGGAGGGATATCAACTAACAAAAAGGACCTCCAGAGTCATATTAAGGAAAGAAGGGTACTTGCTGAACACAGATTTTTGTTGTACTGCTAACAGAACAACACTAAAACTCACTAGGAAAGTCCATCCTATTTACTGCACTGCCACAACTTGACAGGAGTCAGAAATATTCTTCTTCTTCATTTGTAACAATAAATAAATTGTCCAAATGTTCATCTAATGCCAAACAGAATTCATCTGATCTTGAAAACTGAAGAGTTCTGGATGCAGTTTTTGGCTAGGAGATTTCCCAGCTGCCATAAGCAGAGGCCATGAGTTGTGGCTGAAAGGTTGGGAAATGCCAGACCACAGCAATCAAATGAGCAGAAAGACTTCTTTTGGGCCAGTCACAGCTGCTGATTTGACAGATGGGAATACTCTGAGTTTAGTGGGACCTTGTGACATATTCCTTCCTGACAAGTGCCAGAGGCAGAACCAAGTGATCTGACCCAGGCTGTCAACTTCCAGGCTTTTATGACACCACTGGGTGAAAAATTGGACATGTGAGCAAGGTGTAGACACATAGGAAGGTGAAATTCAAGGCAGACCAATTAGTGATATGATTGGAATTTCTGACTTTCCATATCTTGATATTAAGTATTTCAAAATCATAATCTTTATAAACACTTACAAGTATATTTCTGTCATCTGACACTCCAGATCTGCATTTCCCAAGCTGCCATGTACTTTGTGGTCACACTGAAGGTCCACAGCTTTTGGGCAGACACTCATTAATTTCAGGTTGGTATAAATTGGGAATCATTTGTTTGATGCCAGCAGAATCACAGCAAAGCACCACAAGTGACTAGAACCAGGTCCTTCATCTGCAAGGATGTTTTGACTTGATGATGATAACCAAAGAAGACATAGCCAGATTCCCAGAAGTATTTTCATGAACAACTGTCAAAACAGCTAAAAGCAGAATCTAGGAGCTGAGATTAACAAACTGTTTCCATCCATGTTTTAGTTCACAGTAGATAAATATTTTAATAGAAGCCTTTTAAAATGTGAAGTTAGAAGGAACCCTTCCTGCCAGGCTCATTGTCCCCTGGATTTGTACAAAGAGCAGGAGGTCAACAGTGTGCCACCTCCCTTCCAGTTAGATGGGTTTGAGATCTGGGTGTTCCCACTAGTCCATTAGGAAGAGATTCACAAGTACTAGGAATAGTCCAGATTCTAAGGTTCAGATTGGATATTAGGAAGAATTTCTTCACTGAGAGGGTTGTCAGGCATTGGTCCAGGCTGCCCAGGGAGGTGGTGGAGTCACCATCCCTGGAAGTGTTCAAGAAGCATCTAGATATGGTCTCTGAGGAGGTGGTTTTGTGGTGAGCATGGTGGTATGGACAGTTGGGCTCAATGATATCAGAGCTCTTTTCCAACCATAATGATTCTGGGATTTTGTTTGTCATATTTCCATTAAAACTAGAAAAAACTGCAAAGCCTGGCCTCCACCCACAACCAAACCTCCTGCCTCAGCCTGGGGAGTCCAGCAATTCCCAGAAGCTCCAGATTCTCTGCTCCAGAGAAGCACTGCCAAGCACCACAAGTGTGGAAAACCCAGGCTGTACCTTCTCAGGTAGCTTATGTGTTGTGCTGAAGTCTGCCTCAAAGGAAACAGCTCCTCTACATTAGCCATGCAAATGCTGATGCTGTGGAGCAGAATACACACAGAATTGGGGAAACAAGACACACAAAAATCCTTACAGCAAAAAACCTCTCACTGAAACAGCAGCCAGATCCCTTGTATGAGATCCCCACAACTCTCACACAAACAGCTCCTTTGTTTCCCTTTCTCTTATTGACTTGCTGCTGGAAGGTACCAGAGTGTTTTAAAATCACTGTCTTCTGTCAATCCATGATCATCTCAGCTACCTTCCACTATTTACCTGTGATGGGGAATTTAAAATGTTGACCTTCAAAGAGAAAACAGATCACATTTTAAGGTCAGGGATAAAACTGGGGAATAATCAATATCAGATTTAAAAGCAAATTAATTGGAGAAATAGATGTAATTATTGACAAATGCATAGATCACTTGAATTGTCTCAGTCATTGTATTGGCTTTTAAAAGACAGAGGAAGAGAAGTGGGAGGCAAAATGAGGTTGCAGCATTAATAGCAATGCAGCTGAACTTATAAACAGGGCTGCCAGAACCACCCCAGGCCCCCAGTTTAATTGCATGAATATCCAAACAGTCATGTTTGGCATAAAGAAGTCAAAGGAGTATCCTCAAAAGTCCACTTGTAGAGAACAGGCAGGAATTAAAACTCTGGGCTTTATGCACAACAAATTAGTCATATGTGCATTGCATAATTTTGTTTCAGACAAAGAAAGAGCAAGTGGAGGAGAGAAGTTCATGCACTGGTGCTGGGATGAAGTTTGCATGCATGAAGGGGTCATTTTCCAAGTTATAGAGGAGGCAAGAAGGCAAAACTCTAAACAAAGGGACTGGAATAGCTTCAGCCATTGCATTTCTAGTCCAAGAGGTTACTGAGCACACACCTCACATGTAAATAACACTTTGGAAAGGACCCAGCAGAATTCACCCACACAAACTCAAACCAGAACATGAAAGGGTAAATGTTACTGACAATCATAGAAAAGTGCTTGGTTTGGCCCAGCTCAGGAAGCAAAAGTGCAGAGAAAGGGTTCATTTGGAGAGTCCAGAGACACAACAAGGTTCAAAGATCCCCAGTGCTAGCTGTTTGCATTTTGAGCTTCCACAAAAAGTGTTAATGATGAACAAATTCTGTTTGGTGAGACTGAATTTTGGACATAAAATGAAAAGCTAAGTTCTTTTGCTGGAAGATGGATGTGAGGGAAAAAACACCCTGGGGCAAAGGGGGAAACAGCAAGGGAAGGGTGGGGGCAGTTATGTTTGTGAGGCACTCACTTGGAAAAGATTGTCCTGAAGAGCCTGTCAGGCCCAGGTTCTCCTGTCTGTACTCACACCTAGCAGAGAAAGAGGCTTTGGGATCTCAATAATCCCAGCAGCTGGGAAGAGCCAATAGGTGGTAAAACCAACCTGATGCAGGCTAAAGCCAGGAGTAGTTGGGATGTCAGAGATTGTTTCTTTGTAATAAAACAACATATTTCCATAGGATGCAGGGCTCTCAAGATGCATTGGCATAGAAACCATGGCTGTCACACTTTCAGGCATCCTCTTCTCCATTTTGCTAATTGACTTGCTTGGAGCTCCTCAGACCAGAGACAGCATTTGCCAATGAACACCTTTGGCACAATACAATCCAGGCTGAGGCTTTTGAAGGGCTACTCATACTAAAATAATGATGCAATGCAAATTTGTCCTGCCTTGGCTTCTACAAAGAGTCTTTTAAAATCAATTCCTATTCTTTTTGGGCACAGGTAGTGAAAATTCTTAATGCATTGATGGGCTGTGAAAAAGTGCATTGTGCCTTCTTGGTTCATGCAAGCTTTGGCAATTTTTCTTTTGTATGACCACTTCCAGCTTGTTCCATAACTTTATTCATCTCAGACTGGAGAACAGAAGTTCAGGTTGGTTCAGTTTGTCCCTAATTATCACAAATAGGCTAATATTTGGAAATGAAACTACAAAAGTAATTTTCTGAGTTCTTGGAAATTGCTTCCCTTCACCCTCCAAACACGTTACTCCTCTCCTCAACTTGCCAGGTTATGATAGCACCTAATGTTGTTTGGCATGTGGAGATCTCTTGGGGTAGTCATAACAAACCTTTCTGTTAGCTGGTTTAGTGACTACTCAGATTAGATGCAATCTTTCTCTGAGACAAGAAGATGTACCAGCCAAAAGTTGATGTAGCAGCCAAAAAGCTCATGAATTCTTAATGCAGTACATGTTCTCTGGTAGTCTGATAAGGAAGGAGGAAGTTTAATCTCTGATGAAGATGAAATATTGTTGGGGGTTTTGACATTCCTGTTTCTTTTGCTGAACTGCAGGGGTGCATTGGATAAAAAGTGAAACATCATTTTTTGTACCAACAAAGGAGTTGTTAGCTCTAATGATGGCTACTCTTTCTGTTGGTCAATGGTATTAAAGTGTCTTAAGCAGATGAAGCAAGTAATCACTGAGAAATTTAGTGAAGGGTGCCAGAAACACCTCCTAAGTCATAGTTCTTCAGGGTGATTATCATTTCCTAATCACATTCATATATGTTCCACAGAGATAATACTGACAGCAGCTGGGAGGAGAATTGATGCCACTTGTAGTATGGTGTTTAGGATTATTCATAACTGTAAATCTAACTAACAATTCACTCTCTACCTGTGAAAATACAAATACCACCTTGGAGAAACAACCTCCTCTGCCTCTCCCTGGGGAGCAGAGAAAGCTGTCATGTTATTGTAGAGTTACAACACTCATGTTACAGAGGAGCCCTCAAGGAAAACTAGCTTTAGGTTCTCCTTAGCTCACATTTAGTGGTGATCAATAGTCTCTCATTTTACACTTTGGACATTGAGATACCTGAAATCATCTCTTTTGGAGTCCATAATAACAAGCATGGGAAATGAGTGCATTTCCAACACTCAGGCTGGGTTTTGAAGAACCCACACTCCAATAAACCCTGCTGTGGAGGCTTACCTCCTGTCCATAATTCACGCTATAAAGCCCAGTCTCAGCTGTGCAATTGAGCAATTTCATCATGTGGGCAAATAGCCTGTTTCTTGAGAAGACTCTTTTTAAGACACATAAAACCAGATCTAAAGAGAGGGTTTGCAGAAGTGGAAATGATTTCTGTTTTGTCATGAAATCTGTTCTGCAAACCTTTGGAGACTTTCCTCCTGCAGAGGATTTAGTTTTGCTATGGCAGAAGCAATGCATTTTAAAAGACAGCAAATTAAATCCTGGCTAGTGCTAATCTAAATTGTATAAAAAGGGTCTATGCTTTCTCAGATATTAATAAGAAGTAAATTGCTTGCTGGTTTCATTCCTTTTATTTTGTCTATAAAATATCTTCCCATATGAGGAAGCAAATGGAAAGGAAAGGGAGGTTTTGTGCTGGGAAATGCATTCCTTTGCAGAGAAAAGGTGCCACTAAAATCATTTACTGCACTTTAGTCTCACACATTCCCCCCCTAAAATACCAAAATGTTTTGAAATAGGCTATGTATTAAACAATGAGCATACTTAAACTGTTAAATAACTTATCCCCATGATTAATTCCAAGATCCCACTCCCTGCTTAACTATACCTCATATGGTTTTAGTCATAATGGGCTAAAGTAGCTGCCTCTGAGATGAAGCCCAGACAGGTTCATGCATAATTCACCCCAGGAGTGCTCCATAATGAGAACTTGTTCTGCACTGGGAGGGAGAAACAAAGAGAGAGAGAAAGAGAGACAGTGCAGGGCTCTTCCTGCATCTCAGTAAGAAAGACCCAACAGAAAACAGCTTAATAACAAAACTGCTTCAGTGAGACAGGGTAAGAAGAGGAATATGGACAGTGAATAAATTTTACATGCCCTCAGACACTGAGCAGGTAGCAAGGATGGAGTCCAGGTGGATTTTCCCACAGCATGAGCAGATACTGTCCACAGACCTCAGTCCAGCTAGTGGGTGAAAAGTTACTTTCCTAAAGTATCTTTCAGAAGAAGAACAAAATAGTTCACTGCCTTCAACTAGATCAGACAAAAGGCTGGTCTGAGAGAAGAGAAATATCTTTCCAGCTTGCTGTGGATGCAGGAAGGGTTGGTGAAATTCAAGGGTGTGCTGGTTTGGGGAGGGGCTAGGAGGCACCATGACACTTCAAGAGCTCTTTGTTGAAATTCCACATCAAATTAGAGGAGGAAATGAGATAATTTCCCTGCTAAATTGTCCTTGCCAGACAAAGATACTTTTTTTTCTGAACTGCCCTTTTTTTTTTCCCTCTGAAAGAGGCTAAGATTGCAGCAAATGGCAGGTATTTTCAAGAGCACTGGGAAGAAAACCTTAGGAAGTGTTCTTCACCTCTCAGGCTCTATTATCAAGCCATCCACTGCCTGCACTGTCACCCACCTTATTGTTGAGGTAAAGAACAAACTAGAAACCCACACAACTCTACATGTTAGCCAAATAAGACCTCTTTCCTCCTGGATCACAACTATTGAAACAAGGCATTTTCACAATCTTTCACTCCTCATCTCCAGCCACCTCCTGTTACCTCTGGTTCCAATGGGGGTTGGGGCAGAGCCTTGTTAAAGATCTGACAGCACATTACTGAAACTCCAGAACCCAAGAGAGAGAATTTCATCCAACCATCACAACAGTTCTGTTGGAATAGAATAAAATGTTAAGGAATTGAAAAATCACTGAAAATACACTATGTAAGTCATGTTCTTTAAGGTAAAGTACAACTCCCAGTTCTGTTTCATCATTAGGTAGCATTTTTCTCCCCTTTAATGCAACAGTTTTCAAATCATCTGGGCAAAACTGAGTTCTTTGTGTATTCTTCTGTACACATGATGACTTCCAAGAAATCTTTTTTCTTTTTCCATCTAGATATTTCCAAAATGCTCTGAGCTAAATGGCTTCTTCCTCTGCAACAGCCACCAGAGACCTTTCAAGAACCTTATCTTTGGCCACAGACTGCTTTTTCTTACTTTCCTTTTCTTATATTTGTTTTTCTCTTTTCACTTTTGTCCTTCCAGATGTTTGTCTTAGAATTTAAAGAAGCTTAATCTAAGGAATAACTACACATTTGTCATGGATTATGATAGGATTTCATTAACTAGGTCTATTAAGGCAGTTCTAAGATGAGTTAGTGTATCCCAGTGATGTTCTTTCCAAAGCTATGTTGGGTAAAGAGCTTTATGTAAAGGCTTCTCCATCTATTAGTTCAGCTAACAGCACTAAAACCAAAGCAATCAAGCAGTAAAAGTGAAGAGTAAGTAGAATTACACCTCCAGAGTCTTGATTTCCACAACCACAGCCAATAACACATGTCAAGCATTTACCTGTGGAAAATACTACAGCAGCACAGACTGAAGATGGAATTTAACTTCTGAAATTATGGTAGAAAAGTGACATGCTACATAAACATCCATGTCTGCTCTGAAACCGTTGGGTTAGATCTTGAGTCTGAAACTGATGGATGTTCACTCATTGTTTATGTGACTCAGTTTATATAATGAGATTCTCCACCCAAAAGAAAAGTAGTTGGAATTATTTTTCCAGGTTTTCCTATCCTTATACTTTCCACTAACTGTGGAGGTTGCAGTGTCCCAACTCCTGGGTGAGAACTCAGCCTTGCAGCACTGTTGGCTCCTCTGTATATCAGAAAAGGCAAGGGCAGGGGCAGGTCAAGGGTACTGGTCCTCTGGGATGATCAAGTGCCCTGGAGCTAGCACATAATTCAGTTTTAGTGACTAAAGGTTACAAAAGAATCCATGCTGGTGATGAACTTACTGGTATTGATCACCATAATGAACTGGCTTTTCTAAATGACTTCATCAGAGTCACTAAATCAGAGTCCTACCCTAGTTGCTAAGCAGCTAGTTCTGCTGAGGAGCAAGTTATACAATCATTTCTATTGGATGTTTTTAAGACTTTCATCTGGAAAACTCTACTCAAACATCTGTTTAATAACATGGTCTGAATTTTCCCTGTGACATACTTCAACCCAAGGGTAGGTTTTGGAAGAGCAGATTTAAAAGATATTTTTTTTCTCCATTGATCTGAATATTCTGATGATATCTTTATGTTTTAATTCCAAATGGAATTGCATTCCATGAACTTCCCCCCCAAAAAACTCAAAAGGTGCCACCCATTGGGCTCTCAGATGTTGCCCAGGTATGACAGGGACACTCCAGTCCCATCACCTCCCACACTCAGCCTGCTTGGCCACACACCAAATCCAGCAACAGAGAAGCAAAGAGTTAACTGAAGCAAAAACATGCTGCATTTAGTCACTTACTGGTGGAAAAAGTGAAGAGCAGGAATAGAGCTCTTATTTACAATGAACCATTGTAACAGAGAAGCAGAAAGGTGATACCATGAAAAGGCTCCTGCACTAAGAGCACCAAAACATGACTGTTTTCTTCAGCTTTGAGGTTGATCTTGTCACAGATACACTGAACTTTCACACACACACAGCCATAGCTAAGCCTTCCAGAAGGACACTCATTTGATTCAAGTGGTGAAAACCCCACTTAAGCCACTAGGACTGGAACACACAATAGACAAAAATGAAAAGACATTAAAAAAAAAGAGAGTTTAGCTTATTAAAACTTACATTTTCAAGCACCATCCTGAAATACTGGAGATCCTTAGAAAAATACAGTTAGCCTTCTTCTCTTGCTGGTTAACTGCAAGGACAAGTTCACCTGCACCTTTTCTAGCTGCTGTTTCCTCTCTGCTCTCCTTAGTATTTGATGGCATACACCTGATCTTGCAGGAGCTCTGCCTCTCAGCCCCTGCTGCATGCATTAGTACCAGCTGCTAAGAGAAGGAAACTCACTGCAATTCACTCAGTTTGCAGAAACTTTTCTGTCTGGGATGTACAGTTTAAGTTTGCTGTGATTGTGCTTGAAGCATTTAAAGCACACTCCTAATTAAGTGAATGAATCCTAATAAACTAAATAATCCTAATTCAATCCTAATCCTATTTAAATAAGTAAATAGAAATAAACACAGAAATCAAAAATCAAAATGCAAAAACTAACTGACTGGGAAACCACAAGAAAATAAACCAACAGAGACACTGCTCAGATATTTTCCTGATCTGAGGTCAACTCATTTCCCTTCTCAAAGGGATGAAATGCTGTGATTTACCAAACTGCCTTCTAGGCTGGGGCCTGAGGGCCTGATCTAACTTTGCCAACAGAAATATTAACAGGGAGCTAGGCAATGGGAAAAATCCCCCAGACAGCTACACAAGCTGAGTGATCATTTCCTCTCAAACTTGTTCAGGGTGACAATTGAAGCAGCTGAGTCCCAGGGACTCCAAAGTTAATGAAAGTCTCCTGTAGCTGCTCTCATGCAAAATTCAGTGGCAGCTGCCAGAGTTGTTAGTCACAGCAGAGACAGTTCTAAGGAACCTGGGTGAAAGAGCACAGCTATTCTATGCTGAAACCTTAGCATTGGTATTATCCTGCTCACCTTTCCATCCATTTGCATCTTTTTCTCCTCCTTCCTTTTAGTTTTGGAGTTTCTGAGGCTTAGTTCTCCCATAAATGTATGTTCATACTGCCCTTGGTACCAGGGAAATCCCTCTTTCTCCATGTGATCACTCTGCTCATTGTACAAACTAGTCTAACATAGCAAAATTCAGCCTACCAAGAAGAGCTTGAGTGTCTGGTATTTAAACCCTCCCAAAACTGCTTCAATTTCCCTTTTCCAGTTGAACACACTTCAGCAAGTAGTAAAACCACCAACAGGGCAAAGCAGCTAGAGCTGAATTCTTTAAGAAAAGGCTGATGTATAGTAAGATAAACAATATCTATCAGCCATATTTAACTATCACCTCCTAGCATGTTCTAGGTTGAACACTTTCTCCATGGTCTTGAAGACAGAGGTTTTGATTTAAAGAAATTCTGTGTATGAGACAGAACTCAAATAGCCCAACTTGTATTGTGTTGCTATAAGAGAGCTTAAAGTTTCCAACTTGCTTCAATGTCTTAACATTTCTTTTTCTAGGCATTTTGCAGAAAAACTGAGGGAATTTGAAGGCAGCAGGTGTGCTCAAAAAGAAAAGCTCAAGTGTCTCCCATTCTCCATAGGGAATTAAGACATTCCACAAGCCTCTATTTCACAAGGCTCTTTAGAAAAGATGGCTAGAACCACTGGAGATACAACTAAGCCAAGAAAAACAGATTTAAGAGAGATTCACACCATCCTTATGGGTAGATTTGAGATGGACAGATGGACACTGGGACTACCTATAACTCATTATCAGGGTCAGAGAATATCCTGGCTGCTAAGAAGCAAGAAGAGATTCAACCCTGGATGCTCAGAGTAAACATTTTCATACCCTAGGAGGAAAGTGTTAGAAACAAAAGAGTATGTGTTAGGAAACTATTGTCTCTCAAACATTCCATTTGATTGGTGTCCTCTATTTGTTTTCATTTATAGCTATTCCTTTCCACTTCTGCCATTAAGGGTGAGGTTTTCCTAGACCCATGTAGATCATGGCTATCTTTCAGCTTTTTCTTAAATAAATAACTTACCAAGCTAGTGTTGCTCCTTTTCATTTGTCTTTAATTATACCTTGAAAAGGAAAGGAGATGTGATGTAGGAGGATGGAAAGGAAAAACAAAGAGCAAGGGAAAAGCTTTGTGTATTAACTACAGTTAACTACAGCACAACCCAAAGTGGCAGTCTATTGACAGATGGACAAATGTAATTGCAGGTCCCAAGGGCTGCAATTCAAATTAGATTTAACATTACAGGGGATGACAAGGAATTAGTCTTATCAGCACACATGCCTGTGCTGTGATTGCTGTTACATATGTTGCAGATGCCTTTTTTCAGCTGGCTTGCTTTTAAATAGAGGAAGATGCAAGAACATTTGCAGTGTAGCTGGGTAACAGCACCAAAAAATAGTTTAAAATTAGGCTATAAAGGAGCAAAAGGAACTTTCACCTTGTATATGGAGAGATGCTTCCAGGAGTCCAGACAGAGAGGAAAAGTCATCTATGGGTGAAGCAGGCAATAGGTGTCCTTCCAGAGAACCCAGTGTGTTTGGCAGTACACTTTGGAGACTCCTGGAAGACAAGCACAGGCCTGAATGTAACAGTTCAGTGATGGAACAGAAGGTGATATCTGGGGACATGTGCAGGGGAGGAGACATTAGAGACATGCCAGTTGCTCAGAAGGAAGGGAAAACCCCAGCACAGTGGGGAAAGGGCACTAAGATCTTGAGCCTTGCTGATGAGATGTGTTTCCTCTACTGTCTCTTCTTTGTGGGCTTAGAAATCACCTCTCCTTTATCATTCTGACTTGTGATCTTTAACACTAACAGATTGGGTGTGCAGGTGGGGAAAAGGAGGGATGAAGTGGAGAGACAGGACACATGGAGTGTGTAGACAGCTGATGAAAGACCTCACACCAGCAGAAGTCATTAAAACACTGGAAACACAGGAAGGAAAAATAGATCAAGAGCAAGAACCTGAGGTTTGGAACAAGTCATCCCAAAACTATGAGATGTAAATACATTAAACTAACAGACTGAGCCATAAGTTCTATATAAAATAGTTAAATGATGTTAAACACCCTGCAATCACTATGCACACTGAGGAACTTCTAATCTGTTAAAATCAGAAATTACCATTAAACTAATTCCAAAGCTTCCTAAAGGGTTCTCTAATATGTATATACACATTTGTTTGGAGTGAGTTGGGAGTTGGCCTCTTCTCACAAGTAACAAGAGACAGGACAAGTTGTGCCAAGGAAGGTTTAGGTTAGATATCAGGAAACATTTCTTCACCAAAATGGTTATGGAGCCCTGGCCCAGGCTGCCCAGAGCAGTGCTGGAGTCACTATCCCTGGAGGGGCTGAAAAGCCATGGAGATGTGGTGCTGAAGGACCTGGTTTAGTGGTGAGCTGGCAGTGCTGGGTTAACAGTTGGACTTGGTGATCTGAAAGGTCTCTTCCAACCAAAATGATTCCATGACTGTAAACAGGGCCATGCCTCCTGATGCCACCACACTGTCCCTGCCTGCACTGGCCATCCCTGGGTGCCAGCTCCCCTGGACAGGCAGCATCCAAAGCACAATCCTGTTCTTAGCTCCAGACTAGATAAAAGCACATTTCCTTTCTCCAGGGTGTATTGTTCTAAGTAAACTCTATCCCTAGAGTATTGTAACAGCAACAACAAATCTCTGAGTGCTGAATTCTGTAAAGGGCATTTGCAGACATGTGAGATTTAGGCACTCAAAACAATTCAAATCCTGGCACATTTAGCTGGAGCACACAACAACAGCAACTTGCCAGGCCATTATTTCTGCACAAACTTTGAAGACCCAGAGGCAAAGAATTTCATTATGGAATGTGCAGAGATGTTTTCAAGAGGTTCTGATTACCATAAATCCAGCAGGTTAATAAAGCAGGCAATTTGCCTATGGTCTGATGAAAACAGGCAGCCAGTTTTATTGGTGAGTTCACTGGGTGTGTTGAGAAAAGCTTGCCTGATGTGCCACAGAGCTGCTACAAAATGAACTGGAATACATCACTGAAATTAAATGTTTTCCTTCTATGAAGAGAGGTTTTTCTAAGAGGAAGCATGGCAAGAAGAGCAGTGCTGGGCTATGGGCTTACAGGAATCAATGTAGCTACGTAGTGAAGTTTTTCACACAACAACAAAAATCCAGTTGATAAGAAAGCAAAAGAACATGAAAAAAACCTGAGAGTGAACCTTCCTTTGGGTTTGCAACAACACTATCCAAGAGGAGAACATTTTGCTCTTCATATTGGTGTCTACTTCTCTGCCTCCCAATATCTTCTGGTTCTCAGGCACCAGCTTACTGCAGTGCAGGTGGAAAGGTGGAACCTGAAGGAGATCTTCAATTTTTATTGATTTGGCTTTTGGGAAGTGGGTTTGCCTATCTCCTTAGACTACATTTATCAAGTCTTTTGGGAGAACTTACAGTCAGTCAGTCAATTTGGGCTGAAATCTTTTGACTTCACTTCCTTTAGAAGAAAAATGCCTGTATCACGAAAGTCCAAAATAATTCTTTGGACAAGAGAAAAAGCACTATAAAGTTCTTAGAGATGTAAGGAAACTCAGAAGCTATGTTCCTACTGCTAGACAATCAATTTGCAAGCCTCTAGTGGTAAAGCCTCTGCCAACTTCAATCTTACTTGCAATATGATTATTCACATTTCACTGTTGATCCTTCCTGCAGGTTTCAGACCCTGATTTCTGCAGTCACTTCTCACACACTGGCTGCCCAATGCACAGGCTGCTGAAGGGAAGGAACAAGTGCTCATCAACCTTTAGAATTGAACTGAACATTTGCTAAGTGCAGCAACATTAATAAATTTCTGGAAGACAATTGAGATAAAAGAAATGAACTGAAAAATAAGAAGTGAAAATAAGCTCCAGTAATAGAGGCATCTTTATGGGGGTTTTCTACAGGTAGGGAAAACTAAGTAAACCATCTGTTTCCAAATCTTAAATGCCTTATTTCATTTCTTATCTTTGAAGGCTACATAATAGTTTAAATTAATCTTTCTAGAGGATTGATCTTTAGTCTATATTTCCCTTTCCTTAATTTTATGATCTAATTTCAAGTACTAACTCCTTTAGGTCTTATTGCTCAGATACCTTGATACTGCAGAGTTACCAGCAGCTAATGCTGTTTCTTTGTCTAAACTAGTTCCCATCTACCCAAACTAAGCAGGTTTTTTTAATCATGTTCTGAAAAATCAATGCCTCTTGACTCCTACTTCACTTGATTAGCCCTTTAATGAATATCTTTTACTGTGGGACAGCTGATGTGCCCAGAACTTGCAGAAACTTAACCCAGTGGAATCCCAGCAGAAGGAACGTGATGCTGCCTACATGAAGGGCTGGCATATTTAGTTCTTGGATGTTGATTACAATGAAGCAAGCATCCAAGCAAATGTCCTTGGGGTCATTTCATTTCTAGTCAGGTATATTTTCAGCTCTCCCTGGAGCAGCAAAGCACTCAGAGCTGGAGTTCATTATAAAGTGATCTAAGGCAATCTATGGGAAGTGTATTGAATAAGTGATTGATCAGGCTGAGCTGGCACTGCTGCTGACAGCAGCTAGGGCTGATTCCTAGTCATCATGGAAATGAATAGACAGGAAGAAAAGCAGTGTTGGCAGCAGGATCTTTCCTCACTGGAATTTTCCAGTGCACACAGTTAAGCAGGAGTCTGAGGCGTAGCACACACAATGTTTGTCATCATCATTCAGGGCCATAACTAGGGATATTTGGGATGATCACAATAATTTTGCCCATTTCAGGTTTCCATGGGGCTTTAGGCTTTCCTTACCCCAATAAAGGAAGCTAGAATTTACTTGCTGGAAACTCTTGGTATGTCCCAGCTGAAATGGTCACCCAGCACCAATATAAAAGCTGGAAGAGAAGACATCCTCACAGCAAACAAGATTGTTTATGCTGTCAGAAAAAGCAACATATAGAGTCTCAGACTTGGACACAGCAGATAACAAAAACTACAACATCCTGATGCAGGTTGACCTTGGGTAGAATCACCCTTCTGTCTCTGAGATATACACACACAATATCCTCATCACTTTTCCCCATAGAGCTAAATCATTCATTAGGACTTGATGACTTTTTTGCTCACTGTGATCTTTTGCTTGCTAGTTATGGTCAAAAAAAAAATGTAGTTAAGGTCATTTGGGAACTGCTCACAACTCTGCAATGAATACTTCACAGTTTGGGGTTTTTAAAACAGGAATTAACTAGATTGATAAAACACTGAAGGAAGAGTGGTACTCTTTCTACTCTCACTGAGTCATAGGTGCTAAGTATATTTGAGTGTCTGAACACATGGGTCCAAACACTGGCAGGTTGCTTACCCTATCATTTCATTTCTGTGTTTTTTTCCAGAGAAGTGTAACTCTCTTTTTTTTTGTCCCTGGATTGCAAACTAACCAGGGAGATGTGAATACAGCAGCAGTGAGGTGTCATGCCATGGCTGATACAGACTATGTTCTGTCCCATGTTGTGCTCATAGTCTTGGAGATACCCAGGGAATTCAGAAGGTGGCTCAGCAGCTGCTGCTTGAGTCCATAGACCTCTATCCTATCCAGTGAAAATGAAGCCATTTTATTGGCACTCCTTACTCTTCACAAGTGTGAGGGGTAGCATATAATAAGAGAAAATCTGACCTGAAGTGTTTTCTCTAGCATCCTTCATCCATCATTTAATCTGATTTTACATTTCCCTTTTCTCTTGTGTCCACTGAGCAGCTTTACTAGGGCTTTGAAGTTGGAAGCTGTTCTGCAGTCATTTTATCATCCTATTTCTGGGAAGCAAAACTGTGGTTTTAGTGGAAGTAGCACAGTGTCTTCTCCAGGACCTTGCTGTACTTTTTCAAACAGTACTAGTCTTCTGCATGAGAGTAACTCTTCTTGCTAAATAAGTTTGAGCTGATCAGTCTCCAGGCTTGTTTTGAACAGACTCACCAGAAGTCTCTGTCACTCCTGCCACATGATCACTTTAATATGATTCTCAGTACTTGGGGCTGATCTCCAGACTGCTCTAGTTGATGAAAGATAATCAGCACTTCACCATTTTCTGTTTGAAACCCCAGTGCTGGGGTATTCTGCACATGGCCACCACTGCAGCAGCTTCTGTACTTCACTTTTTGGTTCATGGATACATGACTCAAAAAGAAAGATCCCAGCTTGCCTGGAGATTTCTGCCTGGAGTGTTCCTCTTGAAGGAAAATGATCTTTCTGTAAAGTAGCTGAAAGCTCTTTACTGCTCTTGCTCAACAACAACATTAAAGGAAGGAAATATAATTGGTGCCAGGCAGCATGGTCTTACAGAAAACAGGTTTTGTCAAGCATACTTGATTTAATTCCTTCAGGAGACTACAAGTTTGGTCAATAAAGGTAACTGTGTAAATATGATAGACATTGGAAGCTATTTGCCTTGGTGCCACATACATCCTGATAAGGGTGAATTAGAGTGGGACCAGCCAAGTGTATTTCACATATATTAAGAGCAACCTAATAGACTGAGTTTTTCAGTAATCATCAGTCATTTCATGGAGTTCATTACAGCAGGGTTCTCCTGGGGGAGAGATTGATCTTGAGGCTACCCAAAAAGATTAGATATGATCTGGATAGAAATACTCTTACAATTCACAGAATATAAAATTTGGGGAGGGAATTGGCTGAATGAAGATTAGAAAACTGTACAGAGCAATCTAGATTTCCTTGTAAAATGAAGTCAGTTCAAAGTGTCTTTTTTTTGGTACCATTTAAGGCAAAATTATGTCTAGAAGCAATTTATAAAGGGCAATAATATTAAGTGGGAATCATGCTTTGGAACCCAGGAACTTCAGGGTAGCAGTGGATTAGCATTTTAATATAATCCCTGAATGATGCTAAAAAGCTTCTCAGTAACCCTGATGAGACAGACACATCCCATAGCTCCTCTTTACTTTCTCCTACTGCAATTTTCTCTGAGCTCTGACCTTTACACTTGGGTTCTATAAAGAAATACCAACCCAAAAATAATCTCAGGGATGAGCAATTCTTTCCCTCCTAGTACACTGGTGACAACCTGGGGCTAAGCAGCTCTCCCATGCTAAACCAGGTGGGACATCTGGTAGTTTACTTGAAAGAAACCAGTGATTTATAACAGGTCCACATCACACTGAAATTACAGACAAAGTTGCTATGAGAGTCCCTTTCCATAAATGCCCTAACAACCTTGAAATGAGCTCTCCAAATCAATCTGGTTTAATTGCTCAAGCCATGAGCCATAATCACATAATTCCTTCTGATTACCAAAGCACACTAGACTGTTCAAATCTATGTATTGCAATCTGAATAGATTAGCCTTTAGGATATCTGAACATTAAATTTCACATAATATTAACTAGTGAATTAGTCTAGCAAAGATTTCAAATTCTAATTACCAGATAGTTATGAGATATGTCCATTTCCTCATATCAGGCAGTGCTGGAGGGAGTGGGGGGTTCTGCCTGACTTGTCAGAGAAATGCAGCTCTGAAAGCAACACTCTCTCACTATCTTACAGCATTTCAGCTTCCAACTTGTGCTAAGATGTCAAACACATCCCCAAGCCAAAAGCAAACAACCTCCTGTTGTTGTATGAAGCAAAATGTCCACAGCTGGCAGGAGCACATCATTACACCTCAGAGTTTCTGCAGTGCCAGTGTAAGAACCATTTCCTCCCCTGGTTTGAAATATCCTTGCAGTCATGCACTTAATGCTCACAGCTAAGCAGGGCACAAGTAGGATGCCTCAAAAGTGGGCATGTCCCAGAGGTAGGTAGTGTGTGACTGTGGACTTATAGATGTGTATATATGTCTGATGTATGGCTGTGAAGATGCCCAGAAGGCCAATGGTCACCTGGGGTGCATGAAGAGGAGTGTGACCAGCAGGTTGAGGGAGGTTCTCCTCCCCCTCTAACTCTACTCTAGTGAGGTCACATCTGGAGTATTGGGTCCAGTTCAAAAGAGACAAGGAACTACAGGAGAGAGGCCAGCAGAGGCTAGGAGAATGCTGAAGGGACTGGAGCATCTCTGGGAGGAGGAAAGCCTTAGAGCTCTTGCTCAACAAAAACATTCCACCTAAACATAAGGAAAAGCCTTCTCTGCTGTGAGGGTGCCAGAGCCCTGGCCCAGTGCTGCCCAGAGAGGTTGTGGAGTCTCCTTCTGTGGAAAGATTCCAAAGGCAGCTGGAGGTGATCCTGGGCAAGCTGCTGTGGGTGCCCCTGCTGGAGCAGAGGGGTGGGCTGGATGATCTCGAGGGGTCCCTTCCAACCCCCACCATCTGACAACCAAAAAATTACTTCATGTAAGCTGAACAGGATCATTTCTGTGTGATGACTTTTACTGTAAATTAAGAAGTACCATTACACCTGTCCCTCCAAACCCCAAAAACATGGGTTACTGACATAACTGGGAGTATTAGCAAACTTGGAAACTCCCCCCCCCTCCCCCCCAGTGGAAAACGTTGCCTTGCAGTGTGCAGGAGGGGAAGATGGCACTCACCATGCTTCTGCTTTGCCTCACAGATTCAAAGCATGCCCACAGGCAAGCCTGAGTCACTTCAAAGAGGCAGAACAAGTTCAAAATTATGTTTTATCTTCATTCATCCTTCATCAGTGATGCAAACAGGGTTGCTCCTTCTGCATACTAGGCATAGACTAAGAGCTGACATAACTCTAGCAACCTATACATATGAATTAATTTACAGTGCTGCAGAACCCTTGAGTGGAAATCCTTAGAATATCTTTCCTCTAATAATCTCTCAGGTCAAAAGAGTCTATTCTCTGACAAACCAACATACCTTCCAAAAAAATTTGCTCCTGTTGGTACCTCTTGGATGCAAGGTTGCTTAAACACCAAGCAAAGAGGCAACTAAGCCATAAGTTATCTTTTAGTAGGATAAATTTATCCTCTTTTTTTGTCCCCACACTGTTTCTATTTGTTCTTTGTGTCACCAGAAGTGGGCTTGGGATAATATTTTTTTAGAATGGCCTGTTTCTGTTGATCAGCTAATCAAAGTCCCTAAGAGTCCTCCCTCATTTCTTCTTGTCCAAGGAAACCAAGAAAATGCTAGA
Organism: Galbula dea; assembly: GCA_013399015.1. Classification (NCBI taxonomy): domain Eukaryota; kingdom Metazoa; phylum Chordata; class Aves; order Piciformes; family Galbulidae; genus Galbula; species Galbula dea. Next base: position 1,780,384 of record VWZX01000455.1, read on the forward strand.
AAATAGCGAATATTCAGCTGCTGAGCTGGAGAATGGAAATAAGGTGTCAGTGGGGTAGAAGAGTCTTTCAGTAGCTGGTTTTAATCAGAAAACCTTTGAAATCTGGTCAGACAGGGGAAAAATCCTCTGCAATCTTTGCTAGTAAAGACCTGATGCACATAAGAAGCAGGGCAGAGTGTGCTAATAGTCAATGTCTCTGGGAAAATAATGTGAAAAAGTACAGCATAAAACATGAAAAAGGCAGGCAAAAAAGGTTAGAGCATTCTAATCCTTTGTCTTAACTCCTTCAGTTTGAAAAGAGCTTTGTACCATTTGACATAATCCTCTGCCTAACAATAAGACTTCGAGGTGCTCTTTCTGACAAATCAATAGAGACATCATGTTTGAGGAACACAGAAAAGAATTTTCTCACCATTCCAATGTCTTTTTCATTTCAATCAGTCTGAAAGCTCTTTAATATGCAGTGCAGAAGACAGCTAGCAGCAAACAGACAGTAATGATGATGATTTTATTGATTTTGACTTGCAAAGAAATCTCAAATGGGCTAACAAGTAATTTCTTCTTCTTCAGCAAAATCTTTGTAGCAAATCAGCTGTCAAAAAAAAATTAAAGAGCATCTAGGGTGTCACATCTCATACATTTTCTATTAATTATGCTGTTATAAACTTCAGGGCCACATACATGTCTTCTTTACTTGTAGATCTCTGCATAGATGGACCTTCTGACTAATTTAAATCAATTCAGTTTCTACAATTATGTCCAGAACAGAAAAATATATAGATTTTTATTTTCCTCTAAATTCAATTTCTATTCTAAGACTTGCAATTTATTCTGCACTTTTACACATAGCTCAGTCTCCCCATCCAGAAATCTTTCTCTTGCTGTTGCAGAGATGAGAAGGATTTGTACTGAACTTCTTTTATTGCTCATAGACAAAGGCTCATGCATGCATTTGGAGGAGACAAGTTTTTAATGCAGAATACTGCACAACATAAATATGTCTCTTCTATATTCACAGGAGACATTCTCCAGGAGGACTTTGAGAATCATGAGTGTTTCATCAGGCTTATTCCAGACTGGCATGCTGTATTACTCATTCATTGCAACAAGACTGAACTGAACCCTCCCCACCAGAATAAAGGTTACTTGGTGTGAGATCATCCCAGTGGATGGACAGTTGTTATTTTCACAGTCCTTAGCAAAGAGAAAGTAAAGTGTCTTTCTAAAACTCCCCAAAGCCAAATTCCAGCAGCATGGTAAGTTAAATTTTCTAGGTATTTCTCCCACTCCTTGTCTCCAATGACTATTCTGAATAGAAGACCTGAAATACATAGGATTTTTTAAAGCACTTTCCCATTTTTGAAGGTCCTCTCTCAGACTTCATATAATAACTGTCCTGGGGCAGTTACATCTGCCTCATGCCTTGGAGAACCAGGCAATTAATCTCATTTATATCACCCAGGGATTGACTTTCCTGCCAAAATAACTCCAGATTAACAGCAGCTCCTAAATAACACACCTTTAGAGAAGAATGCATTAATAGCTCTAAGCAGCAGATGTTATCATTCAAGAAAAGGGGTTGGACTAGATGAGCTTCAAAGGTCCCTTCCAACCCAAACCATTCTGTAATTCTATGATTCAGCCAAACAGCAAAAACACAAGCTTCAGGACATCCAGAGTTCAGATAGGTCCTGTCACATAAAACAGGTCACCTGCAAGGCTTCAGGAGCAATTTAAGAGTATCTCACTTTTCTCCCCTTTGGGTTTTGTTTCCTCATTTATTAGCTTGCCTTCATCTCTGCTAGGATTTCTTTTATTTCCTTTCCCCCCTGATATTTAACATGACCACTCCTTTGCTTCCATGACTGGCAGCAACAACATTAAAAAGGAGACAAGAGACTAGCTCTGGAAAGGATTAAACAGCATGAAGCCTACAGCAGCTGCTTTTGCATGAGACCTTCTCCATCCAGGCACTCCCTGCTGCTGCTGCTGCCACCAGTGGTGAGAAACAAATGGGTCTGACAGCTTTTAGGGATGAGGGAGCAGGGAGAGAGGACATTTGTGCAGCCACAGCCTCTGTGAAAGCAGAGGGAGCACATATGCTGCACAAATCTGGAGGAGGGGCAGGAGAACCGAAGTCATATGGAGACTTGCTTCAGATCGCCCTGCTTGAGTCAACTGGCCCCACAGCCTCTCCAGAAACCACCTTCCTACTCCCACCACCAGACTCCTAAAACACAAATGATTTCAAGAAGTTTAAGACTTAACCCTTTTAAAAAAACAGGTTTTTATTGTGGCTGTGTAATATTCAGCCTCTCTGAAAACCAGGACTATGTGGTCTTTCTCCTTGTTGTGCAATGGCTTCCTTGTGCATATTCTTGTGTTGCTATTTTAAGGCAGCCTTAAAAAGCAGTATTTCACACAAAATGGTGGAGACCACAGGGCTAAATTCAGGAAACAGCTGGATTTTGTTAAAGTGGCTTTTATGCAGCTATTGTTGTGCCATTTTTTCCACCCAGCTCTTCTCAGAAAGGCTGAATGACATTTTAAGATGAACATGATGTAACAGTCAGTCTCAGGAGAGCTTGGGACAGACTGTATGTTCAAGGAGAGAGGGAATGCATTGGAACAGGAATATGACTAAGAAGATGTAGCTTTGCAAGCAAGAAAGTTTTAATTCATTGCCTTACATGAGGCTGCAAATCAGGGAAAGAATGAGTAAGAGACAGAGACCTTTGTTTGACAGCTCTGTGCCCTGCAGATCCTGGAAGGAGAGGGTCCTTTAGCCAGAGAGTCCTAGAAACACCCAGCAATAAGGTGACATCTCCACCAGTGTGGCTGAAATGAGGTAGGAAGATTTCCCTCCAAAAGAAGGCCTGCAACTAGAAAAGGACCAAGAAGATCCCAACCCAGACACGGTCCAAAGCCATGTTGGTCAGCAGGGAGAGGAGAGGATTGCAGCCTCCCAGGAAGTGAGGGCAACTCTGGAAACCTAAGTGACAGCCTGGGTGCATCTCAAGTTCAATCACTTCAGCAAATCAGTGCAGAACTGTCTTTCTCTCTCCCTGTAAGAAGTTCATCTTATACACACAGCCTAATATTGCATATTAATTCTTCTCCCCTTCCATCCACACACAGTGACTTAGATGAGAGCCATCTTTGCTCTCCCTGAGGAAGTCAGACTAGAAGCTCCCATTTAGCAGTTCTGAAATGCAAAAGCCTTAAGTTATGTACATGCCACCCCAAATATCCATGAGATAAGAAACATGACCTTGGCACAAACATGGATTAATGTTGTGTCTTTCTTGTTTTCCTGTATTTTTATTTCAGAACAGATTCATCTCCTCTCAGCTTTTGATACAACCTGTGTCTGAGGACAAAAGCCTGACTGAAGGAAGCACAACAATGTATTGCAATAAGCCATTTTTGTGGGAAACACTGTTGCTTTGAATAGGGATGAAAGCAGAGTGTTTATCCTTCATGGACACAATCTTATCTTGAAATGCACACAAACAAAAGGTCCTGCAGCTATCATTTCTTATGACAAAGACCAGCTAAAAAGAGATATGATACTCAATCCACTCTACTTCACGACAGTTTAAAAGAGCATCCAGTCATGTTATCCCCTTGCAGTCCTTAATATTGGTAAGTGATGGTGAAACACAGTGAGATTAGAGTCTGTACCTTCCAAAAATGCTCTCAGAGCAATCAGCACAGCAGGCTTTCCTACTCAGTTATGAACTGCTCAGGTCACAGCTGTTTCTCTGCCCCAGCAGTTTTGAGCTCAACCCTTGCTGCGGTAATGCTGCAGACAAGGATTCCCTCTACAAGCACCAAAGGTGCCCATCTCACTTGCTTCTAGCATCACCACGTGGGTCTCAGTGGAGTTTTGTCTCAACACAAGACAAAGGGCTTACCCTGGTCAAAATCTATCACTTCAGCATCATCTGTTTGGTTATCTATCTTAAACCATCAGCCAGCAGCACACATGGCACTGCTCAGTGTCCCAGTGTCTGCTCTCCTTAAGTCACAGTACCAAACCCAACAGGAGACTTTCAACACTTTAAGTAACAAAAGGAAACTGAAGGCCAGAAGGAGAGCTAAATGCAAACCTTCTGCTTTGCACATGACTCTCAGATGCAAGAAATCATCTCTTTTAATGCAATCTGAGCTGGTTTAGAGGGATTAAGGTAACTTCTACTGTAATCACTCCACATTTTTAATAACTTCTTTTCAAAACCAAGTTCTCAGACATATCTAAACAATATTATTCACAAATTAAATGTTCATTTTACACTTTTACATTTACACTCACAACAGAAGTGTCTGTAGAGGGAGGAACCCTAGCTATGCAAACATTAAGAAGGGATCCAACATTCTATCAGTGTGTGAAAATAGGTCAGGGCACAACAGAGCAGAAGACTCCTTTATTTCTTCATGAAGGCTCTATTCCTTCTCTGAATGCAGAAGCAGAAGCCCCAGATCAGCCTTTATCAGTCAATTACAGAGTTTTAAATGTCATTCTCTTTGGTTCTTCCTTTGCCAAATCAAGGTTACATATAATACCTAACAAATCTGGCAAATTACCTGCAGAGCTGATTAAAGATCAAACAGATCCAGAATTCATAGCAGTATTTCTATGTTAACAAATGGGGGAAGAGTAATGTATTCAGTGAAATAAACCCTTTTAGCAGCACTGCTTTGATCTGTTTGTCTCTAAGCCCACTCAGAGAAACATGTCTTGAATATTAAAAGTTAATTTTATATCAAAGAATGAAATGTTCTTGAAAACTATAAAGAAAAACTTGGTAAAAGTATAACTTAGGTTAAAAAAAAAAGAGAGGTCCTCAATAGGCACAAGTAAAAGATTAAGGAATAGAACTCTGCTGGCATTTTATAGAACTTTATTTTACTGATTGAGAAATAGAAGAGAAGAAGACTAGGAGATTTCATCAAAGAAAAGACTAGAAAATTCATCATTCATTCTTTAAAAAAACCCTGAATGTTTCTAAAAAATACAGTTGGAACAAGATGGTTTTTTCAGTTGGAACAAGATGATTTTTTCAAGCTGTGCAACTGCTACTTCTTGTTTGTTGGTTTGTTTACTTTTAAACTGCATCCTTTCATTGTCATCTCAGCTGAGATCAGGAATTCTCCAGCTCAGACTCTGAGCTGTTACAGCACTCAGCAATGGGACAGTAGGTTGCCAGCATTGAGCTCAATCTGTGCTCAATAGCAATGCCACAGGAATACAGAGGATATTTAATATCACAGGTAGTGTGCAATAGGCTTAAATTCCTTTCTAAAACAATATGGATTAATTGGAAAAAGAGTATACAGGCTACTTTGGTAGGTGTCAGTTACAAATCAGTACAGCAGGCAGGGCAGAATCCTCCAGAGCACAAAATGGGACCCTCCAAGGGGACATTAGGTGACCAAATGCTAAAAGGAACACAACAGGACACAGTCTGCTAGGGTCATGGCATGCACCATGCATTCTTCCAGCATGGAACCCAGCTCAAAATCCATCCAGGTCTGAATCCAGTGATCACCTGTTTATCTCACCACTGGATACTGAATATTTTAACTGATTTTTTTTCCTTTCCCCAAGAAATGACAGATCATTTTTTGTATGTTCATCCTGGCCTCTAATACTTGCCATGAAAATCTCTCACTTTGTAAACTGAGAATGTGGATGTGGATGGAAATGAGAACAACAAGTGGAGTTTTGCTCAGCAGAACAGAAAACTGATAATTATTACTAATCTTCCTTTGTGATGTGCATCACACTGAGCTGCCAAAGAAAACTCTTGCTGCCCTGGGATGTTGAAATGCTTTCCACCAAGATCTGACTCATTTTGCTTGTCAAGAAAATAAGCAGGGTGCTTTATTCCATAGACCAGTTCCACCACCATCTCTCCTGCTTCCTCCAGGGGCAGAACATTGTCTCTGCTTAACTTTCCCCCAAATACCTGCTTAACTTTTCTTTTAAATGCCACACATTGTCACCGTGGGCAATTAACCAGCTTTGGCTAAGGGAGGAACCTTCTACACATCTCAGGCAGGCTGACAGGTGGCAGGTTTACTTCCCACATTCACTCTTTGCTATGAAGCACAACTCCCCCACTGAAGACTGACAGCTGCCTGCATCTCCAGAGCCAAAAACCAGCTCAAACTGATGTGTACCAATACACTAGGCAAGATTGGGAAAATGTTCCTCTTGATCCTTACACCCACACTGCAGGTGACAAAACTGCTTAGGTGAGCAGGCTTTGCACCCTGCCAGAAGCAATAGCCTGATTTCACACCCAGGGTTCCTAAATCAAGCCCTTGTTATTTCTGTAGGCTCTTTTGAACTGTCTCCCTACCAAAGCTTAGCAAAACTCCATTCCACTGCACACTGCATGGCTTCTTACTCCTTCCTACCATTCATGGCCCAGAACTGAAGGTTTATATTCATATACAGCCCAGTCTATACATAGGCTTTTGTAGCTCAATGGCTGTTTCAGCAGTGGTCAGTTCATCTAAAAGACTTTTTGATCAACTCTGTCCTTTCCCTGCTGTTTAAGGACTTTCCACATGGTTGAGCTAACTGAGCCACAAGACCATCTGGTGTGGACATGGAGAAAAGTAATTTCTTTCAACATTGCTGGAGGACTCCAGAAGAGAAAGGGCAGCCAGATGAAGACCTTTATCAAGGATTTTCAATTACTGCTTTGGTTCTGATGATGTGACCTCTTCCACCATACTGGATGGAACCATTAGGGGCTTCAAAGCAGATGAGAGCAGCTTGCCTGGGGGAAAATAAGGATGAAGTTGTTAATCCTCTGTTGATAGTCAAAGAAACTTTTTGAACTGAAATGAAGGTGACATTTAACACATTGGATGTATCTGCTTTGTCCAGTGGATGGTCCTTATCCTTATTTTGTCTGGCTGTTAATCACACTGAGTTAAGTCTCATCCTGCAAGTAGCCCCCTGGAAGCAAGAGGAAATCTCCAGCAAGGTGTTACTCACTGCCAGAAAAAGCACCAGCTTTGGAAGAACATTTACCTGTTACTGACATGAGAAAACATGTTCTTTTTGTCATCAACAAGGACATTGGCAGGAGTTTTTCCAGCCAGAAGGCACAGTCAGTCCTCCCAAGGGGAGCACAATCCAACCTCCTCCAGACATTGATCTGTGCTGCAGGAGAAACAAGGGGAGCGAGATAGAGCTGCCTAAATTGCTTCTCCTGCCAGCAACCTTGAGACCTGAAATTGGGCATCCAGTCACCTAACATAAGGGTTTTCTTCATCTACAGGCTGTGTAGATGACTTCAGTGGCCCTAAATGCCACCCAGACCACTGGTGTTCTCTTTGAAGACAGAAAGATGTTAATAACTTTGCCTGGTCTTTTTGAAGAAGGGTTGTGCACTGCCTGAGGAAGAGCCAAAGAGTATTGGTGATTTAAAAGACCTGTAATGAACAGACTGTGACTACACTGCACAAGACATGAGTTTGAGCAAGATGAAGAAATATTAAGACAGAAGAATGTTTCTGTGGATTGTGAGTGACTTACTGAAAGGGTACAAGGGTTAGCTGCCATATAGATGCAAAAGCTTTACTCCAAGAAGTGAATCTGTGAAGTAGGATACAACCTGCCTGTCTGTGCTCCTATTTGAGGGAAAATCCCAAGAATTATCAGTGGCATTTGTAATATCTGGAGAAACCAGAGGTAACAGGCTCCCTCAGATCAGCTAGTCTGTGCCCAGAATCTATTAGGCAACATCACTTCTTGTTTTGACAGAACTTGATTTCAATTAAATCATGAAATGAATGCAAAGCCCAATGTTCCATTATCACTCCTCAAAACCACAGCAAATATTTTTAATTACTTTATAAGGAGATTAAAATACCTTAGAGATAATATAATTATGCCCCAGTGTTTGGCATGTGTACATGGAGATTTAAGAAAATCCTGAAAAACAATCCAGGCAGAAACCTTTTTGCTTTGTGATGAAGAAGAATAGACACTTGAGGGAGGATGATGAAGATCTGAACACTATTAGACAGCTCAGACTGTGAAAATTAAAACTCAGAGTTTCTTCAATAGAGCTGAAAATATAAAAGAGGAATAAAATGTTTGTTTTCTAGCAACAGTTTCTATTTTTACCATTTAACTTATGAGGAAAACTTCCAAGAACACCTCAGCACAAGTTTCTGAATTTACATCTATCTATGCTGTTAATATCCAGTCCTGTTACATATAACCTTTATCAGATGGCAAAGCTACTGCAGCATCTCTGCTGGGAGAGGGAGCACAGCCCAGGAGTACCACAGCTGATTATTGTGTCCCAGAGTTCATCTACATGTGTGATCACAGGACAAACAGGAGAGAAACACACCTCGGATTTTACAAGTCTTCCTTTAAACAATGAGAAATAACCTCAACAGGATAATATCCTGTCTAGTAACCAAAGAGTTCAGACATTGCACAAGGACATCACTGTTCCTAACCAGAAGGAATCATTAAGAGTCTCTGGACTCTTCCAACTCCTAATATAATATATAATATATTGAGGTCCCTTCCAACTCCTAATATTCTGTGATTCTGTGACTGCTTTGGTCTCACTAAGATCTTATTTCAGCTGTTCATTTCACTGATATTCCTTCTAAAAGCAAGGAAAACTCTTTCACCTCAGCAAAGGTTCCCTTAGCATTGCCAAGGCACAGACACTACATCAACTGGATTCTTGCTAAGCTGAAGTTTTAACATAAAATGCTCATCTGCCATGATATTCAGTGATTAATTGTCTCAGCACATCCCTAGCCAAAACCCCTCTGGTCACACTTGTTATGGAATGAGCACCAATAGCTAGGAGTCCTGCTTTGAAATTCTAATCAGTGACTGATGACTCAAAAGATAACATCAGCTCTCTCTGTAGAAGAACTTCAGAGTATATTTTTGCAGAGAGGAAAATGATCATCTTCAACTGACACTGAAACATGGAAACTATTAAGAAAATGTGCCCACATTCCTTCTCTTCACTCTGGGAACTTATTCCTGTCTCCTCTTCCCATTGAAAGCAGGGCTGAAACAAAGCACTTTACAATTTGAATCTGTTCATGAAGGGCAACATCAGATGGACACTGCCCTTTATGGAAAACTCAGGATGTGTGTGTGTGTGTGTGATCCAAGGGTACCTGTGCCCTTCTTAATGTGAAGGTTTATTGAAAATACCTCCTGGGATTGCAAAGGAAGGGATGGCAGCAGAGCTCTGGGAAACAACCTCAAATAAGCAGTGGTCCTTTTGGCCAGTGCTGCTTTTAGACAATAGAAAACACCAGGGCTGCAACCATAGCTGTAAGACAGTGAGGAGAGCTGAGATCCTCTTGTCTGTGCTCTTAGTGACAGGAGCTAAAGACAATCTATGTTCATAGAACAAGTAACCCTTTAGTAACACCCATGTCATGCTTGTGTCCCCACTAAAACAAATTATAATAATAACAGAAGAAATAGCAGAAATGTTGTGGAACCTTTTACTAAGTGGCTGTTAGGTTATTGTAAAAGGACTGACCAGATGATCCCACCTTCTGCCCTGACAAGTTCCTTCAGCTTCTCACTCCCTGATAATTTAATATCTTGCCCTATTTATCTCAACATCTGTAGAGATATTATCCAGCTGAACAGCCCTGAGCTCACAGGCTTTTGGCTGACTGCTTATCTTCTGCAGTCAAACACAGTTTTATTTTGACCCTGCCTGAGATGAAGCCAGATAATCCAAGTCAAGGAAGGATCTGTGACATTATCAGTCAGATTTGTTTATATACTGTTTATAATCCCAGCTAGGCAATCAAACAGTGTTAATTTTTGGATCCCTACTTCACTCAATAAAGTAATGGGCACTTTCCTGGTTAATAAGGAATTAGACTACCCATAAACTCTCTGCTGGATGCTAAAAGCTTTGTTGTGACAGAAGTCTTTCACTGTGTGACAATCAAAGCATGCATCTAGCTTCCTAGTTTCCAAATCTTCCCTGTGTTTGGCACTGTTACAGCCACAGAACCTGCACAGTATTTTCTCATGGGTATCTGCTCCCAGTTTCACTCCAAAAAGGCTCCATGAAAAGTGCTGTGACTCTGACTCTGTTTCTGAAATAGGAAAGATTTAAATCAAACAATTTAACCACAATAAAGGGGAGAATTTAGACTGCTGAGTAAAAGCCATCCATAGGTACAAGACCAAGGTATGAGACAGGATGCTCTACACTAATGTCTACACCAGTTGCTGCTGCAGCCTCCCTCTCATAATAATTGGTCTCAGTTTTAACTGGTTTTAGCTGGCCTAGAGCACAAGTGTTGTGAGGAGCAGCTGAGGGAACTGGGGTTGGTTAGTCTGGAGAAAAAGAGGCTCAGGGGAGACCTTCTCACTCTCTACAACCCCCTGAAAGGAGGTTGGGCTGAAGCGAGGGTTGATCTCTTCTCTCAAGTGGCAAGTGCTAGGACAAGAGAAAACAGTCTCAGGTTGTGCCAGGGGAGGTTTAGGTTGGACATTAGGAAAAAATTTCTTCCCCAAAAGGGTTGTCAAAACCCTGGCCCAGGCTGCCCAGGGCAGTGGTGGAGTCACCATCCCTGGAAGGATTTCAAAGCCATGGAGATGTGGTGCTAAGGGACACAGATTAGTGGTAGCTGGGCAGTGTTGGATTAATGGTTGGACCTGATGATCTGAAAGGTGTCTTCCAACCAAAACAGTTCTATGATTCTATGGTTTGGGTTTTCATGACCTACATGATCTTACAGCTTACATGACTTACTCCTATATGGAGTCAGTGCTGAACATCTCCAGAAAGGAGTCATTAGGAGTGATGATATCCAACCATTCTGCATGCTCAGTGTTGGCTGAGCTGGGCTTTGCCCTGAGTTTAGTGATTGCCTAAAAGGCACAGCTGATTTTTCCCAAGATAGTTACTCAAGCCCACATAGCAGGAAAGTACAAATTGCTCTAGTTCTGTACTTGTTATTTAACTCAGAGTCCCTGCCTTAGAGTAAGGGACTCTAAACAGTTATTTCCCTTTTCTTACATCTCAAGAAGAGTGAGAGAAAACATATATGGACAAAAAAATGTAAGTATTTCAAAACTGTTAGGAAATCAACAATCAGAAACAAATCATAAAAGTTCCCCAAGTCAAAATTCTTTTTATTTTTTGCTTTAATATCCTCTCTAAAAAGTGTTGACTGCATCATTTCTTAAGCTTACTCAAAAGAAGTGAATTAAAAAATTGCCCAGAGAAAGAGGACAGCAGAATGTGCAATTCTCACAGCTGTTGGTCCTCAGGTTCCTTATGGCTTAATTAAGATTCTCCTAAATTAGTCAGCAAAAATCTTGCTCCAGGGGCAGGGACCCACACCACAAGGAAGTGTTAAGTACTCCAAGGATAAAGAGATTTTGAAGCAAGGATTCTCTGATTCTTTTTTCACATCTCAGTTACTTTCTTAATGAAAAGAGGGAAAGGATGGCTTTCTTATTAGAATTTTTAGTGGTTCACATTAGACTAGAAAACCCTAAAAATCCTGAAATAAGTTTAAAACAACAAACCCCAGCATCCACATGACCACAGGACCCACAAGGTGGGGCAGGTTTTGTGAATCAGGTCATCTATTAGCAATGATCTACCTGTTATCTATGTATCTGTTGCTACCTATGCCAGTTTGCACATCCTGTGGATGGTCCTGTCCCTCCCTGTTCCTGTTACTCATTCCCACTCTGGTATCAGAGCCACTTAGGCAAGAGACATAATCATATTAACATGATTTAGGTAAATTCCAGAAGAAGGAAAATGTGAGATAAAATTTGTTAATACTTATTAAAATAGTAGTTATTTGACAACCAAAAATGACATTGCAATGTGCTAAATCCTAGCATCTTCTCTGCTTTCAAATGTCAAAAAAAACCACCAAAACACTACTGATTGACTGATGTTTTCCTAACTTTCTGCATTACAGGTATCCAAGTTCTTTACACACCACTGTTGCTGCCAAATAAAAAAAGGAAAGTATTCTATATATGCTAAATTACAGAGCTATTAAATGACAATATAGACTGAGGCAAGCACACCCCCAGCAACTTCAGTATAGTGCTGTAAGGGAAGTGGCAGTGCAGAAATAGTGGCACATGCTTTAGTCCAGTTCTGCAGCCTTGGCTCTTCTCTGAGATCCTCTGTTTTCAAGGGCAAAAAGGCTCCACACAAGGTCTCATCCAGAGCATGGACCTGAAGTTGCCTGTGATCACTCAGCTGGGCAGAGGTGGGAGGTTGGGATTTAACCACGTTTGTGACTGCAAAGGGGAAAAAAAACCCTTTATTTCTGCCATAATAGCAGGGTCAAAGAATTTGCTTTCTCCCCAGCTAGGGATAAAAACAATAATGGAAGCTCTTCAAACTAATGTTCAAACGAGGAAAAGAGAGCCAACAGATTATTAACTTCTCAGCAGGGAAGAAGTTATTACAGTCAAAAGGCTTCAAATGTGATTCATTAACAGACTTTCAGACCTCTTTGTCCTCAGAAGAAGAGTGTCTATATTTCTTCAGTACCATGGCTTTTGGGGGAGCTAAGGCTAACAGTGCAAAGCCTGTTGTCCAATTATTTGTCTCAAATATGGCACTTTTGTAAATGTCAGTGCTAGATGGGTATTAAAGCCATCCATCTGTGTGTGGTCTCTGAGCTTTGCTACACAATAACAGAAAATTATATCACTGCACTCTGGAAAAAAAATATATATATATTTTTAGATCATTGATATTTCCTCACTACCCAGCACATTAAGCAAACCTCTAATGCACATTCACCAGCCCTGGAATGATTTCTAAGCCATGTAGATGTGTTGCTGAAGGACATGGTTTAGTGGTGACCTGGCAATGCTGGTTAACAGTTGGATCTGATGATCCAAAAGGTCTTTTCCAACCAAAATGATTCTATGATTCTGTTAGTCTCAAACCATAGGTATCACTATGTGGGGGAAGATTCCCTCATCCATGGGAGTTAATAGGGGTCCCACTGGCATCTTTCTCAGAGGCATATGTGGTCACAGGTCTCTCCTCTCCCATCAGCCTTGGTCTGTGTCCCATGTGAGTCAATCAACAGATGCAAAAGAGCATTAGAGAATGGAGGAGCTCACTGCAGGGGAGGCAATAACACAGCCTTGCTCTTGTTAAATGGTTGATCTTGGAAGAAAATCACAAGGGACAAAAGCCATGCAGCAGCATACATCCAGCTGAGCATTGGAAGGATTGAAAGATACCTTGGGCTAGAAATAAAGCAGGGGGGAAAATAGTCTGAATGTTATAGGAAAATGGTATCTAAGTCAATACCTTGCTTTGACAAGTTTCAGTCTCATCACCTTCATTTCTTAGTGACAAAATGCTGGTAAGAATTCCCATGGCTCTTTTATTTACTGTGCTGATGTGCTGTCAACTAAGCCAAGAGGTCCTAGGTGTCCATCAGGATGGGCATGCTGTCCTTGGCCCTTGTCTCCTGCAAGAGAAGCTGCTAACACTGTCCAGGCTGGGTTGAAAGTGGAGGGAAGAAAAGGAGAGCTATGGTGTGGATGGTGGACTGCTAGGCTAGAGCAGAGCTGCTTTCCTCCAGGTCTCTCCTCAGTTATTTCCACACTTGGCTGTCTCAGCTCTTTCTCTAACTATGCTCCACAGAAGCTGTTCTAGGCAGAGGTGACAGACACATGGCAGCACAGCCCTTTTCCCATCAGGGTTACCCTGCTGCAGAAGACTGAAGCAGAGACACTGCAGCACCCTTAGTTCAGGATACAGGGGACCTGGCTCTGTGGCACTCTTACCTTGTGAAATTACAAATGAAAGTGAAATGGATTATGAGTAGATTCAGACTAGATCAAGGAAGACCTTTTCTACACTGAGGCTGGTGAGACCCTGGCCCAGGTTGCCCAGGGAGGTGGGAGATGTCCCATCCCTAGAACCATTCATTCCAGGTCAGGTTGGTTGGGGCTCTGTGAGCAACCTGATCTAGTTGGAGATGTCCCTGCTGACTGCAGGGGGTTTGGACTGGATGACCTTGAAAGGTCCTTTCCAGCCCAAACCACTCTATGATTATGCCAAGCAAATGTACATGAATATTATGTACATTATTATGATCCAAAAAATGAAAGAGTAACCAAACATCTGCTAAAGAGCAGTTATCAGTGGATACAGAGACTGTCTTCTGTTGTTCACAGAAGCATACAGCAGGAGATGACAATCTACCAACTAATAATTGTCACAACAATAAACAATAATCTCTAACAACTCTCAGGGGAAGCTGGGGAATGTCTGGGCTTTCCCTAACAAAGACATTGGGAGGCTAGTCACAAAGGAGGCACAAACCTGTGGGCCCATTTCATACTTGCATTCAGTCCAAGTGCAAGGAAATTTATGTGTGTGAGGTGTAAAGTGTGGATGAAAATAAGAACAAGGGATTTAAAACGAGGCACAGAAAGTACACCAGAAAAAAGAGGAAGAATCATTGGGGCATTATGTTTTATTCTCCTATTTTAGTCATAATCAGGCAATACAGGACAGCCTGAGAAATACAGAGTAAAATCAATCTTAATGTGATAGTAAATGTAAAGAATTTTTATGGTTTATCAAAAAGAGCTTCAAGGTGAAAAAGAGCAAACTAGCTGCTTTCTGTCAGCTCTGAAACACCCCTTCTCCCTTCTAGCATCAATAGCCATTCTGAAAATCACTGCTCCCTAAATCCAGAGCTTGAAACTGTTGTGATATCCTTCTATTTGTTCAGTCTGAGAACTCTCTCTGCCTTAACTCATTTCTATGGGCTGACAAAGGGTTGAAATTGGGAAGAAAGCTGTTTCCTGGGGGCTTTGCACAGTGTCAAAACTGCCCTGAAGGCTGAGGGATGCTGCATGGTGACATATGGTCACAGCATGCCTGGGGGCTGGAGGTTGTGGCTGATGCTTCCTCCCCCTGAACAGGTGAGGGATAAAGTTCCTACAGAAGATTTTTACCCCAAAGTTCATCAAGCAGAGATTGTTGCTCCATCAGCTCCTCTGTTGCCAACACAAAAGCTTCCAACATCATGACTCGGGCTCTGTGAGTCAGGACATCGTAAAACCACTGCTCCACAAGCAGCATATTCATGTAACTAATGTTCTTTGCTTCCTCTGCCTGGTTGCTCTTTATCCTTTAAACACCACCACAAAAATCCTTGCTCTGCCCACATATGCTCCAGTACTTCACCTCCACAGCAGTGGAGTCACAGGGGTGACTGCCAGCTGCCTGAGAACAGCCAGAGCTTTAACAGCTGCTCCTCATTTTTTTCCTTTTTGTCTGGTTTTTATTTGGTTTTGTTTGGGTTTTTTTGTTTGTTTTCTCTCTCTGCAAGGCATTCCCCAACCTGCACAAAACTGGTGAAGGATTACTTAGTGCACACATGGTTTGCAAACTTACACACAACAAATAAATGACCAAGCAACCTGGCCTGGAACGATCCCAGGGATGGGACATCTCCCACCTCTCTGGGCAACCTGGGCCAGGCTCTCACCACCCTCAGTGTAAAAAGTGTCTTCCTTCTATCTAGTCTAAATCTCTTCTTTCAGTTTCAAACCACCACCTCTTGTCCTGTCACAACAGGCTCTGCTAAAAAGTCTGTCCCCATCTTTCTTCTAGGCCCTTTAAGTACTGAAAGGCTGCAGTAAGGTCTCCATGGAGCCTTCTCTTCTCCAGGCTGAACAACCCCAACTCTCTCAGTCTGCCCTCAGAGCAGAGGTGTTCCATCCCCCCTGGTCATTTCTGTGGCCTTCTCTGGACCCTCTCCAACAGCCCAGAGAGAACCCAACACGAAAATGGCAATAGTCATATTGAATTTCAGGAAAATACCAGGTCACAGTGGGGCTGGATGCTGAGTTTCACAGGCCATTCACCCTGAAGACTTCCCCACATTGCACTAAAGTGTACAATCAAGGGTTGGATAATTCCATGTAACCACAAAGCCTCAGGGAACCACTGACTATGACTGCCAGTGTCCACATCCCCAAACACAGCAGACCTTTCAATTACACTGATTTCTATTACACATGCAATTGTCTTCCCACTGCAGTCTAAGGACCATTTGCCCACAGTCTGTGGGGAGCTGGCTGACCTTTTTCTCCAGCTGCCAAACTGCTTTAATGGATTAAAAATCATACACAAGAGACATTCCTAATATTTATCAGCAAACAACAGCAGTCATGCCACAGAGATGTTGTGCAACTGAGAGTGCAAGCCATGATACAATGTCCATATTAGCAGGAGGCCAATACACTTAAGTGCCCCAGGAGCACTGAACAAAGTGGGAAGTTTTGTTAGCTAACCTTGGTTATCCATAGTTTCTCTCCATCCTTTCTTTTGTTCACACCCTAGCTAAACTCCCAGGCTCCCTCTCTGCCCACACTAACACAACCAAACCTCAAGAGAAGCTCAACTATCTCTACCTTTCCATAAATGCCAACACACATACAGGTTCTCTGCTCTCACAGGTCATCTGCTTCTTCCTATGGACAACTTATCTCCAGCCACAGACTTGGATGTGCCAGACCAAAAGACTGAGGCTCTGTCAAAGCTACTCCAAATTGCTGTCCAAAATGCTCCAATGCCATCCCATGTATCTCTAGCTCCCAAAGCTGGAGTGTCTGGAAATGATGTTAAAAGAATTCTTTAGGGTTGTGAGTTACAGCAGTAATTCCTAGGGGAATTATTACTAGCCTCTGCCTGTGCCCAGTCCACAAAAGACAGTATTTATCCTAGCTACAGCTTCAAAGTGGCAACTGTAGCTCAAGAAACTGCTTGCCTGCATTTAGCTCTAGAGACCTTTTGTTCCAACTTCTGCATGATCTCCCAGTGCATAACCAATCCCCATGAGCACACAGACCAGGAAGGGAGAATAGATCAGGCAATGAATATGAACCTTTAAAGAAAAAAGTCCTTCATCACTAGAGTGAGTATACCTGGAGTAAGGAGCCCAGGAAGGCTGTGGTATCTCCATCCTGGAGGTGTAAAACTTGACTGAACAAAGTCCTGGGGGACCTGATCCAACTTTGAGCAGGAGCTGAACTAGATGACCTCCAGAGTTCTCTTCCACCTACATTTTGCTGTGATGCTTCATTCTCAACATACATTATTGGCTGTTGAATGGAAACTACCTGCATGGAAGTAAATGTGCCACAGAAAGGTCCAACAGGGCTCCCACCATGGCCAGGCTCTCAGGTGCCTACAAGGAGAGAAAATCATGAGCTGCAGGAGAAGATGCTTGGACTTCTAAGAGGCTCCTGATTCCAAACCCAAACCCTGCATAGCCTGCCATGGTCTGGGGTAAAAAAGAAAATATTGAAGCTATTGAGCATAACAACTTACTGTGACAGGCAATAAAAAGAGCCAGCAATGAGAGATACACTAATGTGTCATGTCCCACCACAGTGCCAAGGGTCAGGGACTGACAGAGGTCAGTGGAGTTCTTGTTGAGTTTGTCAATTTAGTGGTAGCTGGCAAAGCAAACGCAGAAACTAGTTTTGAGGAGGGTAATAAATACACATATATGAATGTTGAACTAGCATGTCACATCAAAATGTAACATGACAGCTCTAGTTTAGTCTCCACAGCAAATTTAATCTTCACTCTCTGAAGAAAAATCATGACTTTTCACAGTAAAAAAAAATGTTTGTGAGTGGCTGACCCCTAAAAAAAAAAAACAAAAAAGCTTCTCAGATGAAAGACAGTTTTACAGAATGTGAATCAGGGCAATAATTCATCTTTCTTGCTGTTGTTTTTACATATTAGTCACTGCCACAAGGTTTTCAACCCTGCAGATTACATCCTCCCAAATCACGACACTGAATTACAGATCTTCCTGATTAGCTGCTTTTATTTAGCTACTCCATAATCATTTGATTCCCTCCATGCAAGTAAAAGACAGAGCTGTGATCCATCTGTTAAGTTATAGACCATAAGTTCCCATCTGTCATCCATGGACCAGTGGCAGTCCCTGGAGCACTCCCTGCCTGTCTGCAGAGAGTTGGCTGCTCTCCTGGTGCTGCCATCTCCTCATCTCCAGCTGTTAAATCACATTAAAAGATGGAGTAAAGAGAAAAAAAAAAAAAAACAAAAACATGAATAACATTAATTTCATTAATTTTCCAAGTAAACAGTTGCTTTAGCTGCAAGAAGGATGTTACACAACTGTGCATGTGCAGGGAGGAACCGCAGAGCCACGCGCCCTTCTCGTGGCAGCTCTGTGAATGCCAGGTCCCTGCAGCAAGGGCTCTGAGTGGGATCCACTGCAGGGTGCTTGTCCAGAAAACCCAGGGCCCTTCTTCAAGTCCCAGCACCATTAACTGGCTCACTGCTGATTGCTTTGACAGCACTATTTACTTTAGGGAAGAAAGAGCTGGTTTTTCTGGATTAGGCAGGATCAGTTGCCCCCCACCCCCCTACACTGCCAGCTGTTCATCCAGTCCTGCACACAAAACACCAGCTTGGACCATGGCTGAGCAGTCTTTTGTCAGCTCTCCCATCTCCATACTTTACAGCCTCAGGCAGGAAGCATAATTTTTGTTTAATGCTGTCTACTAAGATGAGGTATTTCAGCAATTGCTACAGATCCCACTCCTGGAGATGAGGAATTACTAAGGCATTTCAGTCATCCCAATCCACACTGACCCCATGCAGATGGTGACCTTACCTGGTCATCTAACAGCCCATGGTGAGGCAGTAGTAGCTGTGGTTTCTGTTCCCTCCATCCTCCCACCCCACCTGCCCAAGGAAAACAGCCCCACCAATGCCACAGCTGAACCTGATATCCATGCACCTCACTCACAGATCAACACCAGTGGAAGTGCCACCAGCTCTGGTTTGGTTTAAAACAGCTCAGGTCTTTGCATCCCTGGTCCCTGCCCAGTGATCTACTGGGGTAAACTCTTCAGCTATCACACCAAACTCTGACTAAAATCCTGAAACCTATAATCCAATCCCAAACTGTCTCCCAGATACTGGAACCCATCAAACTGTCCCTCAGTCAGCACCCTCCAGATGTTGCACACAACATCACCATTACAGATCAGACTGAAAACTGAGGATGCAAGAACAGCAGAAGCAATCAATATTTAATTCCGTGTTGGAGTACCTGAAGGGAGGCTAGCTGTAGCAGTGGCTCTGTTACCAGGTCTTCTTCATGTTTAACTCAGTATCATTTCCCACTTAAACATGTGCCTAATACCACAAAGTGTTCCTGAACATCATGCCAAAGACAAGATCTAGGTGCTTGGGGCGTTGGTCCATGATGTTTATTCCCTGCACAGGAGGAGCTGGCACAAGTGGATGTGGTCACCCCATAGCCCTTTGCCATGTGAAGCTAGTTAGTGAGATCAATCTCCTTCTGTGAGCAACAGCACAGCAGAGACTTGTACAGCTGCCATGCAGCAGGAGTGCAAAGAACCCAGCACCAATTTACTACTGCCCCTGGTGGGAGCATCCTCACACACAGCTGGGACAGAACTTCAGTTGATGTGTGTGTATGGATTAACCCTGAGATAGCTCTGCTGCCAGTCCTCATAGCACCAGGATGTCTAAAACTAGGCTGACATGAAGTAAAATTCCATCCCTAACTTAACCAGCCCCAAAAGTTCTATTTCAAACCTTAACTCCTTCTTGGAGCATGTATGTGTGGACTCACTCTCTAGTAAAACCAGACCTGCATTGGAACAAGTCCATGAGTGAAGATGAACCTGTTTGTAGGTGTCCACAGCAGCAGTTTCTTGGGCTCAGTTGTGCCAGTTCAGGGCTCTTTGGTCTCTTCAAATTCAGCAAGAGTTTAAGCACTTTATACTGCTTAATTCTGGGCTTATGGGAGCCAGAATACTCCACACACTAAATATGTTAAGCAGTTGACAGTCAGGGCTCACAGTGTCCCTCAGTTATTCAGCTGGAACAAAAGGCTGTGCTTTTCCTGTACTTTATGCTTTGCTAGCCTGGATCAGCAGTTTGCCAGCCCCTAAAGTCCAAATCTGAGCTCATCCAAACTTTGGGAAGGATGGCTCTGGCTCCAAGCCCTGTATTTCAAGGCCATCTTTAACCTAGTGCTAGCAAAAGGGGTTTTTTTAATGCTAATTCCCCACTTTCTCATCAACTCATGAAACAAAAAGGAGGAAAAACTATCTGGGTCCTAGGGATATTATCTTCCCTTGCTTTTGGAAACACATAGATGATGAACCAATCAGGCTGTGAATGATAAACAACTGCTTTAAATAGATAAGAAGCAAAGAGACAATAAGGTTATTAAGGGATAATACTGGGGAATGGAGTGGCAGATGATTATCTGGACTTCATTTCATTTCAAATTTAGCTTTTCTTTTATGTTCACTCCTACAATTTTTCTTTCTGCTTTCATTCATATTCACTTTATGCAGAAGAATAAAAAAAAAAAAAAAGGATATATTCAAAATACAGAATTGGTCATCATCTAAACCAAAATTAAATGACTCACCAAAACCTTAGTCTTTTGCCACAGGTCTCCAGGGTCCCATTCAGGGGCTTTCATGCAGATTGCTACTTCCATTCTCTGTTCTTGCTCTTCAGACAGAAGCCAGCACTGGCTGCTGTTACAGCACTGGTTTAGTGTTGTTGGTCAGTGCTGCCCCACGTGCCTGCTATTGAGAGCTGAGCTAGATCAGCTTCCTGCTGCCCTGGAGCATGGGCAGAGCTAACCTGTGGCTTTCCACCCCAATCATGCAGTCATCACTCCAGAAACTTCTGTTTAAAACCACAAATGTAAGGAATTTTTTTGTAATTAATAAGGTGAAACTTATATGAGTTCATTTTGTTGTTCATTTCTCTTAGAACAAAGAGGAAATCTGATTAATGAGATAGTCTTGGCTTCCTGGTGTTGTCTTCTTTCACTCATGGATATAGGAAAGGCTATAAATGCTCTTCTGAATGGTCTTGCTCATTCCTGTGGCACCTGGGAGATGGAGGGAGACAACTGTTTGGGCACCAAAATCATGTGATGGAAGGAGCAGCTTCATTTGAAGCTCCAAAAGCCATCTGGTATCTTCCACCCACAACTACAGATGTTTCATCCTTTGCTCTAAATCTTACCACCTTAAGGAAAAGGAAATCCTCATCTTCTCATAGCAGAGGGCTGGAACCCCTCTGCTGTGAGGCCAGGCTGAGAGAGTTGGGGTGGTTCAGCCTGGAGAAGAGAAGGCTCCAAAGAGACTTTAGTGCAGCTTTTCAGTACTTAAAGGGCCTGTAGGAAAGATGGGGACAGACTTTTTAGCAGGGTCTGTTGGGACAGGACAAGAAGCAACACTTATAAAAAAGAATCCCCCAGAAAATCCCTGGAAACAGCTTCACAGAGCTAATTCAGGGAAAACACAAAGCAAGGTTAGCTTGGCTTCTAGAAAGTGGAGCATTAATGTTCTTTGGAGATCTTTCCTCATTGACACCAAAGCCTTTGGAAATCAGAGCAAGAGAAAGACAGTCCTCATGTCCTCAAAGTGGAACTGGAGGAGAGAATTTCATCTGGATTTGAGCTTGTTTCCTTCTGTAGGGAGGAAAACAAATGTTCTACCACCATGCCTTTCAGAGCCCATCCAGTGGGGTGGGGCACTAGGGAATAGCAGCAACAAGACAAAAGAAAGAAATTCTGTTGTGGAGAACACAACAAACCTGGGGGGAAAAAAATAACTTCAAAACCCCAACAAACTGCTGTGCCCGGCCTGCTGTTCATTATCCTCTGGAGAAATATCTTCAGAGCATTGCACAGCTGCAGATATTGAGGAATCAGTAATGCTTTGACATGCCTCTACAGAACACTGCTTAGGAAACAAGTACTGTTCTTGCTGCCAGTGAAGCCTGGAATTACATTTCCAATTATTCATTTTGCCTACCAGAGAACAATAAGGTAAAAGCTTATTAGTATGAAGCTTGTGCAGAACTAGTATCTGGTGTAAAACTAAATCACAGAACTACATAATGTGCATTATGGTCTTATTTGTGCTACATCTTCTATCAAATACAGCTAAGAAATACAGCAAAAGAAAACCAATCCACCTACTCTCTTTAGTTCTTGCACTTTCCTAGACAGTGTGGTAACTGGATACTGGAGGACACAGTGGGCTACTGGATGTTGAACTAAATGCATCACTGGTCATGGCTCATTTCATTGGGATGAGAGAAGAAATAGGGAATTTTTCAACAGGAAGAAAATATCACAAAGGTAGCTTGGTTTATGAACATGAATTCTTGTGCTTCACTTCAAGAGAAAAAGCATCAGTCTCCATCCAGACTCCTATGCATTTTTGCCATCAAAATGGCCCAGGTATTCAGGTTTGTTGGAGTTCCCTGTTTATGCTGGAATCAAGGAGACTCTTTCCCCAGGTAGGAGCTGAAGTAATTAGACATTAGATAATCATGTAGCATTTCTCAATAGTAAGAGGTAATTAACACTTGTCAATGTGCCAAAAGAGTTGTGTGGGGAAAAAATCTGATTTTTGTGTTGAGAAAACATCTAGATGTGGTTCTTAGGGACATGGTTTCATGTCATGGGGTGGTAGGGTGACAGCTGGACTTGATGATCTTAGAGGTCTCTTGCAACCTTCATGATTCTCTGATTCCCTCTTTAAGATAACAACACTGACATTAACAACATTAACACTAACAACATTAACATCAGGGCTGGAATGATGTGTCCACTTCTAGGATCATTGTTCCCTGAAGGCATTAGGAAAACAGAGGGACAAGAACTTTTTTCAGAGTTGGAGAAAATCCTCTACTGTAGCAGACCAGACAAGGCTGGTCTTAATAGCTCATTTGAAAAAGTTCATTTAGAAAAGATCTGATTACATGGTATAAACACTGACCTGGAAAGCAAATATCAGATAGGAAAGGCTGTGTAACCCTGCAGAAGATGGATTATAAGGATCAAGAGTTGAATCCTCAGCAAAACTAATTTAAATTAAAAATTAGGCATCACTGCTTCATTATGGGGAAAGAGGTTAATTACTGGGAAAAGCAATTAAAAGAATCTGAGCATTCTCCATCTCTGGACAGCCTAAAAACAACACAATTCTTCTAAAGCCAGGGTGTTGGCCTTCTAGCAGGGTGACTGGATGAGGTTGGATGACCTGTGGTAACAAGAGGGTAAAATTAGCCTTCATAGTCAATTCTGGTCTTGAAATCAGCAGAAAATAACATGAATCAAAATTTAGAAAGCTGAAAAATGTGGTAAAGAATTACTCTGCAGACTTGATAGAATCTCTCCTAATGCAAGTGCTATGACTGGAGCACCACAGTGGTTAGGAGCAAAGTCCTGGCCTGAAGGACAAGCTGCTGTAGTAATAGAATTCAGGGAAAAATGAGTGAAAATGCTTTGCTTATCATTGTGCTTGAAGAAATATAAGCAAGTTCCCAGATATTTTGCAATGTTCAGCTTCTGAATAACAAATAAAAAAGAGAAAAAAACCTTGCATCTTAAAGTCCTTTCCATGGATTGATGCATGTGGGCTGCTGGCTCTAGATGGAATGGTGCACACAGGAGTGAAAAAGCACTTCAAATAGACTCTGACTCTTTCTAAAACCTCAGAATTCAAAAGGAGGAAGTTTAAAATGAGTTTTGCCTGTGTGTGACAAGTTGCACCATGGAAAAGCCATTGCACAAACTCTGGGTTTAACAGTTGAGGTTTTTAATGAGAAATAAAGAGCAGTGGTAAATGGCAAATGAAATGCTGGATCTGTAGGCTGGTATTTATGTCACTTGATAATTAATGACAGATGCTCTCCATTGTATTCTGCTTTCCTCATTTCAACCCACTCCCTTAAATTCTGAAATATGGAAACTAACACTTTCAGTTTAAATGAGCAGTTCTTGGCAGCCTTGTTGGTGAAGTGTCAACCATAAGGCAGAACAATTTAATCAGCCTTAACCAGTTTTCATCTTTTCACAGCCAGGTAACAGGCTGAGATGTGCAGGCTGAAAGGGAGGGAAGCTCTCCTTTGTGCAAGTAATCCTATCTTATCAAACCTGCCTTACCACAAACCCAAGATGGAGGGAGTGATGGATGAGAAATAATTTACTGCTAAGATAACCTTAGTCTGAGGGAGCCTTGCAAACTGCAGCTCCAAATTATTGATCAGAGTTTAGAGAGCTTGTCGTGGCTTTGACAAATGCAGACGTGCCAGGCAAAGCTCTCACTGCTTTGACTGAAATCTATAATCATATACATTTCTTCTTTACTTGTTCTGCCTCCTACTGCCTCTCTGCTGCTTCTGTCAAAATGAAAAAGTCCAAAATCTGTGCTATGAAAAGTTGATGTTTTCTGTCTCCTGTCCTTTGTTGTCTAATCAATGTAAATAAAATCTCATACCCACGATGCTACCAACATCTTCTTAAACAGAGCTCTCTTGTTTTCATCAACAATTCCTCTGACAGGCAGTTAACATTTTCTGACTATTATCTGCCCTCACCTACATTTTTACAACTTGTTTACAGAACTGATTTGGAAACTTTAGGACATGGAACTAAGTTTTTTCCCTATCAACACCAAGTATGAGAAGCTATCTGTAATAGAACCAGTAAAGCTGCTCCAGGGCAGAGGAAAACTGAAGAAACAGGAGGCTTTAGCTGGCTTGAAAATAAACATCAACACTTTATTAAATATAAAGAAATGTTTCCCTTGTTTATATATATTTTGATCTGATAAATATGCAACTGTAATTTAGCTGAATTAAAACTACAGGCAGAATCTATAGCACATGGATTTTGTGCACGAGATAATAGAAGTCCTTGAAATATATATGCACCAGCACTGAGATATGGTCACATAAACTGTGTTCTGACAGCAAAAGAAATGATTGTCTATTCTATAGTGCTGTCTGAGATGCAGGAATGTAAATGTTAAATGGGAAATGTCATTTGAGAGGACAAGGAAATGGGAATCACAAGCTTCTGATCTTTTTACTACCCATGCAGAACCTTGGCTTACAGCAATGGCTAATCCTGATGAGATCAGATTGTGGTGCAAATCTGAGATAAGAAAGAAATGTCACATTTTTGGAAAGGTCACCTTTGAAAGGTTGAGTTAGCTGAAGTAGGTCTTCAGGTGAGGATCACCTCCCCCATATTTTCAGAGAAGATTAGAGAAAGGTGATAAAGTAAAATCAGAAAAGTTCAAAGCATAGAAAAACTCACAGAAGAAGTGAAGTGCCTATGGAAAAAATATATAAATAGGTTGCATAAGAAGGAGGCAACTCAGGTAACATGGCATCAGTAGGAAATTCCACATGTGAAGATGTTCATTCCCAAAGCATACTGAGAACATTGCCCTTGCAGGACTGGGACTGACTGGCTTGCTCAGGGCAAGTGCTTTGAGATGGTTTAATGGGAAGTGTAAAGATACAAAAGGTCTGAGCAAAGTTGTCCTGAATATTAAAAGAAGACAGATTTTTAGTGACTCTTTTAAGATAAGTCTGGCTTTGCCAATAGTAAGAGAATGAATAAGGTCTGCCAGAGGTATTCATGGGTTTATAGGTACATTGTCACTGAAATATAGTCTGCATCAAAACATCAAAGTAAGAGGTGGAGTGACCTTTGCTAAACATCCTTGCTGCACTGATACACTGTTCCCCTCTGCATTGTTAAATCACCTGGTTGAAGCTAACTCAAGCAATAGGGGTGCAACCACTTACCCCACATGCAGCTTAGTTTTGGGGAACAGTCTAGGTCCTTCATTATGTTATAAGATTTGCCTGAGAAGTACCTCAGTTGTCAGCCCAGTTTAATGTCACTGCTCAGAGTCATGCATCTATCTTCTTCTCTGACTGTTTTTCTTTATACTAAAGCAGTTATAAATCATTGTCTGTAATGACATTAAATCAAATGATGCAGAGCAGCTAAAAAGATCTGTGCCATAAAAGCTGGCAGACTGGAAAAAATATTAACATGAGTACATGACACACAGGCAAGGAAGAGTAGTTTTAAATTTCATCTGGAATACAAAATATGCTATCACTATAGCTACATGAATTTGGACCAGCCAAGATACTGGCACTAAGTTTCTAAAGGGTGACACTTTGTACTCCTTGGCCACAGAGTGATTCCTCATGGGACTGAGACATGAGATCTTAATCCTTAGGCAGAGATTAAGATTCAGCAAGGAGATTGGTCTGAACAAGCAGGGAAAGGTGGAGGACTGAAAATCTCTCATGATTTCATGGGTTATCTGATTAAAGAGAGAGTTAAATGCTGGAGTTTGGGGACCACTCAAGAAGCTCAGATTACCCAGCAGAGCAAATTGCCTCTAACTCTTTCATCCTCCCCAGAAAATGTGGAAAAAGAAGGAAGAGTGACCTGGAGAGTAAATACTACTGTGGGTAGTAATGCCATGAGTTTCTTTCCTGTAACATATTGTAATGGCATTTTATTTTAAGTTGATATTCCAGAGGCAATGATCCATAGAAGTGGCAATTATTTAATACTTAGATCACTGCACTTCAGATACATTCCCCCCACAACTTGTGTGTGTTCTCATTTATAACTCAGCCAACTGCACAACAGATACTAATCACAACTCAAACAAAGGAAAGAGTTTCCCTTCATCAGATCAAAGAGGGAGGAATTAAAACTGACCCTCTGTCTTAAACTGGCCTCCTGGAACTGAGCAGCATATAGCCACAGACAAACTAACCATAAACCTCTGCAAAAGTTAAATGGCTTTACAGAATTGCATTAATTCTGCATTGGGAAACACCAGATTAGGTTGATTATCATTTTCTTTCACAGAGAAAGGCTTACAGGAAGGTTCTCAGACTGATGACTGTGGTCACCCTTGCCCAGAAGCACCCTGAGCTCCTTGAGAGCCTCCCACTTTATTCTCTTGCTTTGCAGTGGTGTTTTGATCAGTTGACCAGACAATAGAGATGTCAAATTTTTTGCCACATCATTTAGTTTCTTCTCATTTTAAAGGTGTTCATTAATATTTATTTTTGCAGTCTTTCCAGTAACAAGCTTACTGCTTTCCCAAACTAAACTGGCATTGGAAGAACCAGGAGGAAAACACTGATAAAGCAAACTCCTCCAAATCCTAGCATCACTCTGTTGGCACACACATTACACCCAGTTTTAGCACAAAATATACACCAGCCCAATCCTCAATATTCTGGAAATTGCAGCCTAGTTTAATCATAAAACAACAAGACCATTAGACAAGTGAGTCACTTTATTTATTGCCACAAGAACACAGCAGAGCACTTCAGTCAACTTGGTAGCACAGAGACTTTGCAGCAGCATTTTTTGGAGAGCAATCCTTATTTCAGTAAATGATTTATCTCTAGTCATCATGTTCCATCATGACAAAAACCCACCTCATCCTGAACATCTGGGTGGGCTGACAAGGATGTTCTTGGAAGCAGGTGGAAAGTCTGCCTCAGCCACTGAGCTGCCTGCAGAGAGGCAGGGAATACACACCAGGCACCAGCAGGAACGTCAGAGGAAGAGAATGAACATTTTATGACATAAACAAGCCTAATCTCATCAAAACTTCACAGCTGTGACTTTCCCCATTCTACCTCATCCCAAACTCAGTTTTTCTTCTCTGTGGAGTGTTTCTTACATCACTCATTCTCCATCCTCAAAGTGCTGATGCACTTGAATAAGTCACTGTACAACTTACATCTGCTTAAAATGTGTTAGTATTTCAGCATGGTGAGATTTGCTTTATCCTATGTCTTTTGTCTGAAATCTTAGCACACATCAGGCTGTTTCCCTTGGATGTGTCTGCACCCATCAGCTGGTTAACTCCTGCAGTAGCAGTGTAGACAAGTGACACTCCAAAGGTAGCCCAAATTACTAAGAGTCTAAAATATCTGGTATTTCAGTCCTGTGCTGAAGGTATAAATGCTGCAGCTGATACTTTGAATGAACTCAGTCACAGACTATGGAACAGTATCAATTGCTTTGCCTCACAGAATGCTGCCAAGTCAGGTGTTACCAGGTCAGAACTGACAGGATTTACATCACATTAGAGGCAAGTGACAAATTCACCACTTGGAGGTGACACAGAAAGTTTTGGGAGGACAAGAAAAGACATGACAGGGCTGGTTAGCTGTGTGATTCTCACCTCTTTCACCTTAAAAACAACCCTTGGGAAAAGTCAGGTATCACGATAGCAAGGCCACATAACAACCAAAATGTGAGCTGTGTCCTTGGAAGGTGGAAGAGGAGTCAACCACAGAGCCATCTCCTCCAATATATCCCAAAATAATCCAAATCTTGGCACATCTGTTCATTCCCTTTACTATGCACTGTCACAGCACCTACACTCTCACTCAAGGGGGTAACTATTGTGCTTCCAAAATGATTCAGGATCTTCTCAGCTTCTCCATAAATTCAATCTTCAGGTTAAAGCTGGGTCCTAGTCACATTCATAACTTCAGCTTCCATGAAATATTGTCACTAGTTCTGTACAGGAAAAGCAATAAGGACTCAGCTGGCTGGGGTCCCTTTTGAGTTTCTGGAGTGTTCAATTATGCAGCAGGAGAAATGAAATGACTTTCAAGTATAAAGCAAGCAGGTGTGAAGAAAAGGAAGGTAAACTGAGAAGGGGAAGGTCAGAGTTCACTTCCCAGGTTTTTTAAGAGAAATACAAAGCACCTAGAGGTACCCACAGTGGCCAGTGGAACAGGTCAGATGTCTAAAATGAGGCAATGTGATGATATTTCTTATTTCAATTTTCAAACTCTCTTGGAATGTTTTCTTGTGTCTGCATCTTCTTCCCTGTCCTAGCTAGATAACTTGATTAATGAAACCTCAGCTTTCCTTCCTATGGAAAACACTTTTTGGATCATAACTGAAGCCTCAATTCACATAAAGCAACTGAAAATCATTTAGAGTGAGAGAAAAAGGTGGACCTTTCACATGGTGAGACCCCTGTGCTTTATGCACCTTCCCCACTCCATTTTTTCCATGAACATCATCTGTTTAGTAGTTGCAGCTCCACAGGGATCACAACCATGGCTGTAGCTGATCTAGAGTGAGCTCTGCCACAAAGGAGCATAAAGTTGCTTTTGTAGCTGAGGAATTTAGCCCACTATTAGACTTGGTACTTGGCTGCAAAGCACTCCCTGTTGGGCTGCTGTAAATCACAGCAACCACCAACATCACGTCAAACTGTGTCTCTGAGCTGCCCAAAATATGGGAGTTTCAGGTCACCTCTGCTTGCCCTGCAGCACCAAGCTGAGCCCCCCAGGGAGCTCAGCAAGGAACCCAGCCAGCCTTTACCCTGCCTGCATGTCATGTGTCAGGCTCTCATTACAGCTCCAGCCTGCAGGAACGACTTGTCCTCAATGTGGTGCTAAAGTGTGGACACAGCACTCCCCAGCTGGGCAATAAAATACCAGCCATGAGAATGGGAGGCTAGAACTGGGGGGGAAAGCTCCAAAACCCTGCTGTATGCATGTGAATAAGAGGAAAACAGTTGAAGCTCACAGTCCAGATACATTGTTTAGACTCTGCTTGTTTGTTTTGCTTCACATGACTGAAGTGATCAAAATCTCTCCTCTACAGCTTTCAGCTAATCCTTCCATTAGCCACTGCCATCCTTCTCACAGATGGAATCTCACACTTCCTTTGTAATTCATGGATGAGTTTTCTGAATTAAAAAGATGAGGATAATCACTCCACTCCTGCAGAGTTGAAACTGTCTTAAATAATAATCACTGTGCCTGGATTCCTTCACACTGCTTTTTGCTGCTGAGCACCCTCTTTTCTTCCGATTTTATTGGGCATGTTCCCCCCATAACCTCTGTGGAAATGAGAAACACTCTGCTTCTAGAACAAATACTGGTCTTGTGTGGTTTGTTCTAGTTATTCTGCAGCACATTCTCCTTACCCTGCTTCAGGCTTGGTCCCAGAAACCTTTGAGTGCCTGTGTCTGTGTGCCTGTGAGGAGCAGAGGAGCATGGAATGAAGTGAACTACAGGAGCATGGAATGAAGTGAACCTCCATCTATCTCCACAGAGCAGCAGGAACTTCTCTGCTTCGTTTTTATCTTCTCTGGTAGAACTGCAGGTAAACAAATGCACCCAAAATGGTGTTTGCTGTAAGCTTATTCTGAATGCATGTCACACTATTGCACTCAGAGAAAGCAGTGCAAAACCTCCTTCCCCCTTAGACAGCAGCCACCAGACAGGGACAGTAGCTGTCAGTGCTCTGTCAGTGCAAACATCTCCTTACCATCACTTATCAGTGCATGGTTTTGCCTGCTAAAAAAGGTGTAATTTGCTGAAGGGTAAAAACTATTAAGAAGACCCAGCTTTGCCTCAGATGAAAAGCTTAGCTCTCCAGATCTTCAGCCAAGATTGTCTTCAGCAGCATTAAGCAGAAATTTCTGCATCACTGACATCTTTCTTATTTCTTCCTATTTTAAATCATACACTGGGATGTATAGAGGGATATACAGAGATATGGAAAGCACTGGAATGTCTCTCTCCTGTAGAGGCACATTTTGGGCAATGTCATACCAACTGTACACACATTATATCTATTACAGTTCCTCTCTGCTGACATTAGACATCATTTAATAAAGACATTTTTAAAGTAGCAATGCATACCCTGTATTTATAGATTAATAACTCATGTCTTTAAATTACTTTGATTATAAGTCTTGTACAGCAGAGTTGACCTGTAATGCCTTTTTCAGCTATGACATCAGTTCTATATCTTCCCATTAAAAATTAAGCTCGTTTAGACTGAGCTAGATGGAACCTGACTTTTTGGTCTTAAAAAAAGTGCTGTGACCTTTTGCACTGAGCTGAAGAAAATAATCAACATGCTGGTTTACATCCCCTACTCCTCATTTCAGTCCTGTCAGAAAGGCTGTGTGTTGTGAGAAGGGTTGCTTGGGGTGCTACCAGCCTGTTACATTTCATATCAATGCTGTAAATTCTTTCTCAGTTGATGATTTTGTAGCAGCTCAATTAGCTTGATGAGTATAGGCTGGAAAGCAAAGCTAGTCCTGCAGTAAAGATACTGATGTGAAATCCGAGAGAGAGGCATTTAGTGCCCACTTTTGGCAAGACTTTGTAAAGTCATTCAAATTGTGTTCTTGATCAGTAAAATGAAGATGATTTTTTCTTGGCTTTACCTTGTTCCAGCTTTAGTCTGGGAGCCTGCACAAACCATAGGACAGGAGGGTCCTTGGGGCTGCAAGAGGTTTCTCTTGGCTAGTAAATTTGGATGACAGATAAAATGCAGGAGGTGTCTGTGGTAATTCTGGAGTGTATAAATGCAAAATATTTTATGACAAAGTTAGTGGGAGCAGCAAGCTATCCTCTTTACTGCTGTGAAAAGGGGTTTCTTTCTTTCTATGCCTCCTTATTTCTTTGTTTCTCAGTCTTCCATTGCAGAGGAAATATTATCCTCTGCTCCTACAGTGAGTAATTTTCATTGTGTGGCTTTTGCTTTGTAGTATGTGTCAAAATTTCCCCAATTCTCTCCTGTTTTCACCCTCTCTGCAAAGAGTCCTTTCCCCATACACAACTGGACTCAGACTGGGAATTGCAGAGCTCCCATTTGCTGACACTGGGAAAAGCAAGCCTTCAGGAAATATCTTCTCACTTACTCTTGCCTTGCACTACTGCTCATTCTCTGTGTGCATTAGCATCTTTCAGGAGGAAGGAGAGGACTCTGTATAGGAGACACTGCCACATCTAGTGGGAAAAGGGCAAAAGGAAAATCCAGCTGGGACCTTCTTCCCCCTCCCCACCCTGCCAGGCCCTGGAGACTCTCATACAACCTCCATAAGGCTGCAGGATGAGGACCAGTGACAGACTCAAACAACAGAGGATACACAGAAGCAGAGAACCAAGGAGTCAGGGATATCTGCAGCAGTTCCAACAACCACAGCCCTTTTGCCCAGGGCAGTCTGTGCTCGGATAGCTCTCCTCTCTCTTACCATGTCCTTGCATCTGTGCATTTCACACCTCATCTCTTTCCATCCTTTCCTCCTCCTTGGCCCCCATCATTAGCCATAAAAGTTATCCACTGTAAAATAACCCTCTCCATTACTCCTTTTCCACACAGAATTTACATACTTTTTATGTGATCCTTTTCTATGCTTTACTCTGACTCCATCCTTTGTCTTTCCCTGTTACAGCCTGTATTTTATCTGCAGGGATTATCTGCACCTCTGTACACAGTGAGAGTCTGACTCTGGCTGCCTTTTCATCACGACCAAATTAAACACAGTAAGTGACATTAAACAGAGCAGTGAAGGAGGTGTCAAACTGTATAGCTGAGTGGGCAGGCTGAGCATGGACACTCATGAGCAGGCTGATGAAAGCAGGAGCCAGTCAGCTCAGGGACATGGGAGGTATGCTGCAGGAGGAACAACCAGGAGCCTATCACACCATGCTGGTCATTAGAGTGCAAGCCAATGATGATGGCAGAGCTGAGGGTCAGTAACTGACCCAGAGGACTAATCTGATGATGCCCATCACAAAAAGCCTCTTCTTGTAGAGAGCATCCTTACAGCAGAAGCAGCCCCAAATGTGTCACCTCTGGAGTTAGTCAGTGCTTCCCAAATCATCCCAGCAACCAACTTTACAGCATTCCTGCTGACTCAGTGGCATGGCAATTGGCTTATAGCTCCAAATGCAGATCCCTCACTTGCTAACACAAATACACCCACTGGGATGATTTTTTAAATGCTTACCTCCTCTCTTGAGGGTTCATTTAGGAAGTTGGCTGATATTACTACATAAACAGAGAGCCTGACTCTCTTCTCACACATACACTGACTATATGCAAGAGTTATGTCTTTGGCTTGAATGGATCTATTTCTGACAATCCAGACACTCACTTCAGCATCCTTGATCTGAGTCAAATGGCTGATGTAAAAGTGAACAGGTGGCAGAAAGCACATTTTCCATACAATAACAGTACCAGAATTTGTGTT
Organism: Galbula dea; assembly: GCA_013399015.1. NCBI lineage: Eukaryota > Metazoa > Chordata > Aves > Piciformes > Galbulidae > Galbula > Galbula dea. The sequence continues at coordinate 1,813,367 of VWZX01000455.1, forward strand.
AGTTGTGAAGGATCAAGACTTGGCTGTGTCTCAGTTACCAGGTAAGTGTGTGACTTCAATGTACTGCAGCACTAAGACAGGCAAATGAGATCTGAGGAAGTATAAACTGAGGTGTCTTCCTCTTCCAGGGGAGATAACTATACATTAAAGCCCTAATGAAATTTCAACCAACATACAGTGTAATGTTCCCATCACTCATGCCTAGAGATAATGAACTGTAAGTATGGCAGAACATTTACCTGCAAAGGGTCTGTCACAAGACAGACAGCTAAAGCATAGTTCAGCAAAATGAGGACTAAGGAGAATAATCCCACCCCAGAAACATGCCAGGAAGGGGAAAAATTCTCTTTAAACTGAATGACAATGCTGAAGGAAGACCAAATAAACATAAACCAGCTAGAAATAATCTTGGGCCAGAAATAGAAGGTGGCTTCTGACACTCAAAGAAATGCAGCTTAGCAGAGCTGGGGCAGAGCCCTCTACAAACAAGAGCTGTCAGGGATCAGCATCATTGCTCTACACCAGCTCCCCAAGGATGTCAAAGGGAGCAGAACTGTAAGCTGCCCCAGCTTGCAGAAGTGCTCTGCCTGCTTCCTTCATATTTGTATTTTCCTGGCCACCAAAACTGTAAAAATAAGACAAATCTATCCATACTGGTGAAATTCCAGAGTTTTCAAATCAAAACCCTTGTCTTCTCATTCACTCAAGTAAACCTGCTTCCCCCAAACTGTTTGACATCTGAGGCCCAGGCAGAGAGGCAGGAGACATGCAGCAGAGACCCTCAGCACCAGCAGCCTGGAGCTTTGGCAGGATAGCAGAGAGAGAAGGTGACCCAAAAAACCCTGCCCCAGGGAGCAGGGCTGTGGCTGAGGGGCTGTCACCAGCCCTGGGACCCCTCTCCCTCTTCCCCATCATGATTCATATGGATGTCTAATCCCTGCCTGCTCACCCCAGTGAAAACTTCCCCTGGTAACTGTCCCACTGCCAGTCCCTGTTCCCTCCAAAGTCAGGGGCATATACACACCCGTCTTATCCCAAGCTTGTATCCTGGCTTGGATCAGCACTAGTGTGGCCAACAGGACTAGGGCAGGGATTGTCCTCCTGTACTCTACACTGGTGAGGCCACACTTCAAATCCTGGGTTCAGTTTTGGGCTCTTGACTACAAGAAGGGCATTGAGGTGCTGCAGTGTGTCCAGAGAAGGGCAGTGAAGCTGGTGAAGGGTCTGGAGCACAAGTGCTGTGAGCAGCAGCTGAGGGGACTGGAGGTGTTTAGCCTGGAGAAGAGGAGGCTCAGAGGAGACCTTCTCACTCTCTACAACTCCTTAAAAGAAGGTTGGAGCAAGGTGGGCATTGGCCTCTTCTCCAGATGACTAGTGATTAGAGAAGAGGAAACAGCCTTAAGTTGCACCAGGAGAGGTTTAGGCTGGATATTAAGGAAAAATTTATTCCCTGAAAGAGTGGTTAAGCATTGCACAGGCTGCCCAGGGCAGTGGTGGAGTCACCATCCCTGGAGGTGTTCAAAAAACAGGTAGACACGACACTTGGTGACATGGTTTAGCAGCGTGGGGGACGTTGGGTGAAAGGTTGGACTTGATGAACTTGGAGGTCTTTTCCAACCTTAACGATTCCATGACTCCAAGCCCCGTGGCGGGTCGGGGGGGAGGTCTGGGGGGAGATGTCGTAGGTTCAGCGTCAGCGGGAGCCTGGCGGCGATTGGGGGGAGATCACCCTGGTCCCTGCGGTCACTAGTTATAAAGTGCCGCCGCCCGCTCCCGTTCCCGTCCCCGCTCGGCAGCAGCTGCCCCGTCCCCGGCAGCGCAACCTGGGCTCGGTCATACCCCGCAGCTTCCCGCACCCAGGCTGTTAGCAGTCCCGGGCTGACAGATCCTTCCCGTCGCCCCCTCCGGGGTTTCTCCAAAGCCTGCTCAGCATCGCTATAAATACCAGCGGCTCCGACGCCCAGGTTCCAGCGAGGAGCAGCTCTGCTCCCCATCCAGCATCTTCCTGACGCTCCCGAGGGAAGCCTGTGCGTGAGTGAACCGCTCTGCGGGCGGCGGGGAACGGGAATGGGAACAGGGAATGGGAACCGGGGGCCCGGAGGGTGTGGTATGGATTCTACCGGGGCTGGGATACACCGCTGGGGAAAATACTCGGGGTGCTCCGGTGGGAAATGCTCCCCGGGAGGGTCTGTGCCTGGTGAATCTGCCCCTGAGGTGCGGGAGTTGCGGGAAGGGCGAGATGGAGTGTTTTGGGATGAGCGCTTCTCATCGAACGAGAAATTCGCCCAGAAGGGCTCATCCTTCGGGTCTGCTCCGATCTGGACACAGGTTCGTTACCTTGCAGCTGACAAGCGCCTGCTTAACTTAAGCGCCTGCTTACCTGGCGAGCGTAACCAACCCGGCTCCATAAAACGTGTGTTGCCGGAATGCCACCCTGGAACTGGAGGCAGTTCCCGGGATGGGAGCGGGGTTCAGGCAGCAGCCGGCTGACCCCTCCGGGGATGTAGTGCCCAGGGTTGGGAGCAGGGTTCAGGCAGCCCCCGGCTGACCCCTCCGGAGATGCGGCGCCCACGGCTGGGAGCAAGGTTGAGGCAGCCCTCAGCTGACCTCTTCTTCTCTCAGCCCCATGGCGTTGCTCCTGAGACTCGGCTGCTCGCTGCTGGCTCTCAGCACCTGCCTGTTGCCGAGGGTTCGGGCAGACTGCGGCCGCGACTGTGCCTCCTGCGCCTACCGTCTGGGACCCCGCACGGGCATCCACCCCCTGGTAAGTGGGAGAAGGGTCGGGGGGAGCCCTCCCGCCCAGCGTGAACTTAGGGAGGGAGAAAAAAGGGAACGGAGCAAAGGAGGAGGATAGCTGGGTGGCTTGGGAGACCCGGGTTTGAAAGGAGAAGGGAGGGAGGAGCGGGCTCTGGCGCTCTGGGGAGAGGGTGATGAGAGAGCGGGGACATGGGGGTCCGAGGCAAACGCATCAAGCCCCGAGAGGACCCTCCAGCCCGCCCTGGGATGGGCAAGGGCAAAAGGAGGAAAATCCATAAGGGAAGAAGAGGAGAGGTCAGGACACTGCAGCCCCGGCAGGGCGGGGGATGCTGGGTGGGACCGGAGGAGGAAGCTGACCCCTGGTCCGCGGTCTCCGGGCAGCTGAAAAGCAGCAGATCTGCCTAAGAACTTGGGTGAATCTCACAAGAAGTGGGATTTGAGTAGCAATACCTCCGGCTGCTCTGCCTCTTTGCATGGTGCTGCCCAGCGTTAGAGATGTGTTGGCGAAAGATGCCCTTTGACAGTTTCTCCTAAGACAAACGATGCATCATACTCCCAGCATATCTAAAACGTGTGAAGAGTTTTGTTCCTAAGGGGTCATCGATTATTTGGGAGCACACCAAAGGAAAGACTGGATCTTATTGTTACAGAGAATTTAGAATGAGTTCTGCAGAATGAGAACTTCTGCTTTCTCTAAAAGCAAGTCTTAACTCAGTCTTAACCACAGCATTTCCCTTTGGGCAATGCTCTTAGGATGGCTGGCAAAACAGTTCCCTATATTTTTGCTTATATTAGCTTTCAATCAAATTTTAATGCTAACTAGGGGGGAAAAAAAGTGGTAGTTGGCTCTTTTGGAGGGAGGGATATGTGTTTTTTGGAGCACACATTGTGGGTGTCTATATTGATATTCTCTCTTGGACACCTTCAGCAGCTATTCAAGAAAGAATCAAAGTCATATCCTATAACCATACTTATGAGATGAAAGGGGAAAAGAAGCAATGTGCTCTCCCACATATTCCTCATACAGATACAAACAGTTTTTAGGAACAAGTGTTTCTAGATACTAACATGTACTACCCTCATAACTGGTTTTATCACATTATATCTGTAAGATATAAGATGTAACACACTGAATCTGTAATTCACATCGATGAGACAGAATATGTTCATTTGGCCATCGGGTATTATTCAAACTAAATAAAGTTGTCAGGCTAGAATGAGGCTCAACAGGTAAGGCCAGAGGTGTGGAGCTGGTCAGTTACCTTTTACAGAAAACTCTGCTGAGGTTTAATTTCATATTTTTAAAGCATATTGAGATACTTAGAAAATATCATCTACCAGCAGAATAAGTGTTTTATCTTATTGAAAAGATAGATGATTTCTTGCTTACTTATTGCAATATAAAAACCATGGGCAAGAAAAAAAACCAACACTGGATTCATTATTTCCCCAATGGAAAAGTGTGACTTCACAAGTCAATTCCCCTGACAGGGAAAATACAGTAGTAGCTAACATATATGTTATTATTTTTATAAGACAGCCCAGAGAGATTGTGGAGTCTCCTTCTGTGGAGAGATTCCAAATCAACCTGGGGGTGATCCTGGGCAACCTGGCCCTGCTTTAGCAGAGGGGTTGGACTGGTTGATCTCCAGAGGTCACATCAACCCTTACTAGTCTGTGATTCTGTGGGGTTTAGCTTCCCAGTAGTAAATCACACCAAAAAAAAAATACCCAACACATTGTGAGTGTTAGGGAGGTGCAGGAACAGTACATGTGGCTTCCTTTGAAACAGAAACACAGGGGCAGCCTTGACATATAGGATCCACAATCCATCTTGTCCAGTATTCTGTCTCTTAGAGCGCAGGCTAACATGTCCTTCAGAGAGGGATATGAAGAATTTTAGGACAGGGACCAAACCAGCTGTTCCTGAAGAGCAGTCTTTCTAAACCACTCACAAAGGGAGGTTCCTTCATGGTCTTTTAAAAACAAGTAAAGCTAAGAGGAGGTGGCAGTGAGGCGCTTGTTCCTATCAAATCATTCTCAGTAAACCACATCCTTTTTTCAGGCATGTACACTAGAGTGTGAAGGAAAGCTACCTTCTGCCAAAGCCTGGGAGACCTGCAAGGACCTCCTGCAACTGGCCAAACTAGATCTTTCTGAGGATGGCAACATTGCTCCAGGAGACAAGAAGGAGCTGGATGAGAACCATCTGCTTGCAAAGAAGTACGGAGGCTTCATGAAAAGATACGGAGGCTTCATGAAGAAAATGGATGAGCTCTATCGGGTAGAGCCGGAGGATGAAGCTAACGGAGCAGAAATCCTGGCTAAGAGGTATGGAGGCTTTATGAAGAAAGACTCAGATGATGATGCCCTTGTTAATTCCTCTGATCTGCTGAAGGAGCTTCTAGGAACAGGGGAGAACCCTGAAGCAGGGCATTACCGAGAGACAAGTGAAAATGATGGAGATGTCAGCAAAAGGTACGGAGGCTTCATGAGAAGTGTAAAGCGTAGCCCCGAGCTGGAGGAGGAAGCCAAAGAGCTCCAGAAGAGGTATGGTGGGTTCATGAGAAGAGTGGGCAGGCCAGAGTGGTGGCTGGATTACCAGAAACGCTATGGTGGGTTTCTTAAGCGCTTCGCCGACTCCATCCTCCCTTCAGAAGAAGATGGGGAAACTTATTCCAAAGAGGTCCCAGAGCTGGAAAAGAGATATGGTGGATTTATGAGATTTTAATACCTTTCCCTTTATCCCTTTTGTCCTAAATGAGAGAGACTGCCTTATTGGTCATAACTTATTGTACTGTGTTGCTTGTACTGTACAGTTTTTTACTGTCCTTGGTTAATGATGCAACCTGTGATTTGTTGTTTCAGGTTCTGTGTTCTTTCAAGTCAAATAACTACTTTCTGGTTTAGTCCAGTTTCAGTCTGTGTTTTAGTTTCCATGCTAGAACTCTTTTGACTACTGTATTCATTTTCTTTAACGAGGAAGTACATCTACAGTAGAATTGCTTAACTGTATATATAAATAAATTCTTCATCCTAACTGCATCAATTCTGAAATGCAATTTATTTTCTCTCAGTCACTGAATCAATTTTTATCTTTAAGCAATCAGAGAAATGTCAACCTCTTTTCTGTAGCTACAGAATTTGTACTGCACACACAACAGCTGAAACACATTTTTGTCTTTAGGTTGATCAGTTTCTCAGAATACTAGAATAATAAATATGCTGTGAAGTGAATATAACTGTATTTTCTCTAACTGCTCTCATTTTAACAGAATAAATCTTTGAAGCCCAAATTTATAATTCATAGTGTTCAACCAATTCACATGAAAAAAAGAATCATAACTGTGTTTGACTCAAAGCACTAAAAGCATTTCTCCAGTGCACAACCGAATGCCCTCCTTAATTAGGTACACTTTTTATATCCATTCAATATAGGATTGTACATTTGGCCTTAAAGTTACAAACACTTACCCAAAAAGTGGCAAATCAGTTTGTGCAAAATAAACACAACCCAAAACTGCATTTACCAAATTAAAAAAGCTTTAAAATCCTGATTTTACACAGCACCTGACAAATGTTTTTCCATGAAGCAGCTTTGTATATGATTCCTCAGCTGCTATAAATCACTTTGGCACTACTGAAATACAGGGAACTCCTGGTCAGGCTTTACTGTTTCAAACAAAGGCAGTACAGGGAAATCTGAGAACAAAGAGAAACCTAGCACTAACACTGCAGCTCCTTTGGCATTTACATAGGTGGCACTTACACCAAAGGCCAACCCCACCCCACAGTTCTCTGTCCCCCTACATTCCTCATCTGTGAGCACCTTTCCCCCCACCACTGCTACTAGTTACTGGTTACTTCCCACTTCAATTAACATGATAAAAATCACTTTGACCACCAGCACTGCCAAAAAATTAAAGTTTCTACAGTCAAAATCCTCCAAGCTGTGTAGGTACCTGATTATTGCTGAAATAGTTCATGGGAGCTGGATGTCTAAACCCTTCTGTGGCTCTGCATTCAGGAGCTGTATTTCAGCTTTGCACAGTGCTACCTATCAACACAAAGGGCAAATTAAAGGTCTGACTTTTGCTTAACTTCAGGTTAACAGGATCTTCTAGGTCCTCAGGACTTTTAAAATAAGCTGTGTTTAAATATGCACTTAAAAACCTCATCACATACAATTAATTAGTTGTGATGATTTCTGCCTTGGTTCTCAGAGTATAAAATAGATGATCTAAAATGGCCAAAATCCTGCTAAGTGTTGATAAACCTCAAGGCATTCCTTTTCCTTCACTAAAAGGCAAAAGACCTCTTTTAATTTTCCTGCTGTAAAGAAGTGATGTTATCAAATTTTAAAAGGCAAAAACTACAGATTCCTGTAGAAGCTCCATAGCCTTTCCAAGATTCACTTGTGTTCCCTGTCACCTTCCTAGAGAGTTCTTCAAGAAGCCACCAACCACAGGAAAAGTCTTCATCTTGTTCTTGCCCCCCATGGCACCTGCCATTTGTGGCTGGAGAACATCAGTGGGGCTCCTGGAGCACATACATCATCTGAGTGGTTTCAGGTGCAAGGCAAACCCATGCATGGGATGCAGGCATCAGCCTCAGCTTCAGACATACACTCCACAAAGAACTAAAATGCCAACACATTAGTTAGCTGCATCCCTAATCTTTCACTTGAATGGTTATTAGCTTCATTTCCTTAAAAAACCCTCACATCTAATTTGGTCAAAGAGAGGCCTTCTGACTAAAACAAGCATTGTTGCACTTGGTGATGCAAAAGGTTTACCAGATGTTGTCACCAGTCCTTCAAGGTTAACAGAAAACTGATTGTTTTGTGATTGAAGGAGGAAGGAAACTCCCAAAGCTCTAGAGAATGAAATGAATGAAATGGCAGAATGAAATGTTTTGATCTACTAAACCTTCCCATTTATATCAATTTATATGGTACAAAAAGTACTTGATATCAATACCTAACTGGGATATATACATGCAACCCAGAGCAGGAGTCAGGGCAATCAAAGTCGAGCAGTCTGTCTCTCCCAAGGTTGAACAAGCAGGTGGAAATGTTGGAAGGAGGTTGTGGCTTTGATTCTCTGAATGAAATAGCAAAGCTCAATAGTTCTCATTCCTTCCATCATAGCTGAAAACCTCTCCAGTCAGATACCTTCTTGCTTTAATAATTGCAATTTTAAAGATGTGAAATTGGAAAAAGAGCTAATTTCTCCTGTTGACATGGAATTTATCTTATGACTTTCAGTCACACCATCACTCAGGGGCTCTCTAACACTAAGGTGTTCTAATGTTCTCAGTAATTAACATTTCAGATGAAATCAGCTTAAAATGTGCCAGAGAATCAAGCAAGGTTTCCTAAGTCCACTTTACTAAATCAGAAATGATCTCAGAGATGAAAAAGGGCATCTGACTCTTGGTCCAAGCCCTGAAAGGCTCCCGTGATTTTCATCTTACAACCTATTCCTAGAACTGTCACTCCACCAGAAGATTATTGAAACAGCTGCTTTGCTTTATAGAAATAAAAGCAGAAAGGTGTAAAGCCTCATATCTGGAAAGAAAACTAATTGCAAGAGTATTCTGAAGGAAGAAATATGTCATCCTGAGCCCCAAATCCAGATTCTACAGTTCCTTTCCCTGGCTCTTATCATTAGCTGGGCATTTTTTACATGGCAACCAATATTCCAGAGTATTATCAAATATAATATCATTGATCTGAACACTGAGTGTAACAGAAACCTAATGTGAACAATGAATGCTGGAATGCCTCTGCATTAGGAACAAAAGGAAGAAAGAGGAAAGTCTAGCTGAGGTTAGGTAAGGACGAGTTGGGCTCTTTAACAGGAACTAATTAAAAGAAGGAAGGGGGCAAAAAAAGATTCCCTGAACCAAATGGGGCTCATATACAGGAGCAGAGCATAAGGGAGAGATAAGCTGTTGAATACAATGATTTCTGAATACCAAACTGTATGCAGCTGGATCTCTGCTGGGAAACTTAAGCTTAAATCTTTGGATAATGAGGAAAGGTCATAGAAACATTCCCATGTCTCAGATGAACTTGGCATAGTCAGAGAGCTGAAATGTGCAGAGCATAACTTGGAATTTCCTGGGGGTTTCTTCTGGTAAATGAATATGTGGTAAAATACACAATAAATATAAATAACTACTAAATTATCACTACAATAATTATTTTGCAATTGTGTCCAAACAGTTATAACAATTCAATTTAAAATTGTTTATAACCATATCATAAATACAAGTAATTATAACATCAATGTTTTAGCTGTTTCAGGTAATGTTTCCCAAGATAGAACCTTTATAAGATCAGAAACATGTTCTAATTTAATATACTGAAATAAGTTATATTAGACTGCATTCAACATAGACTCCAAGGATGCACTGGTTCATTTTAATTCTGTAGGGAACTTAATTAAGAAGAACCCAAGTTTTCAGCATATGGTGTATAAGGGCTGCTCTGTCATTAAGGATGGTTTTGGGGACCTGCATATAAGGCAAAATGACAAATCCATAGCACAGCTCTACAGTTTATGTAGACAAGCCAGTGCCACGGAAAGTTTCCTTTACAGCCTTCTGCCTCAAGCACAGCAGAGCTCAGCTGGACACAAACAGCAAGATTCCTTCTTATGCCAACAGGAGCATCTCAGAATTTGCAACTTAAAAGGGAAATGAATGAGTAAGAACCCAGGCTCTAGGTTGTTTAGAGCATGAAGAAATTCCTGGTATGGGTTAGCTGGCCCTGAAAACCGTTTTATTTACAGTGGCATTCTGGGACAAGCCCAAGGAGTGTATTATACTTATAGGATCATTATGGTTGGAAAAGACCTCTGAGATCACAGAGTCCAACTGCTAGCCTAACATTCCCATGCTCACCACTAAACCATGTCCTCAAGTACCACATCTGCATGATTTTTGAACACTTCCAGGGATGGTGATTTCACCACTTTCTGGCCTTTTAAAGCACTGAAGTGGGATCTAAATTTTCTTCAGTTCCCACCAAGAAGGTTGATTCAAGCATCCCCACAGAGATCCCTCTACCTGAGCAAGCTGAGTAAGTCTGGTCTCTTCCTCCAGGAGCAGCTGTTTTCGCAGTGCCCAGACTTCATCTTTTCCATTTCCTCTGCAGTCCAACCTCCTCTCATAGAAACCCCTTTGTCCATCTTCACTCACAGCCTTGGATGTAATTTCACCAGCCACAACACTGAGGTTTGCTTTCTGACACAAGCCATAAAAGACAAGGGCATACATTTAATTAGAGGATAACCAATTAAATGGTCATCCACTCTTTCATGAAACTATTCTTTCCACTTCCAAGTCCTAACTGGGGATGCTAGGTGCCTAGCTTTAGATTTTCTGATTTTAATATGTTGGTTTTAACCCTTTGCTGCCCTCAGTATTAAAACCAGTTATATGTATCAACAGGAATGCACTGCTTAGATCCAGTCTCTGTCCTAAATGCATTTCATCCCATAACTGTTGCTGTTCTAGATCCCTGCTCCATCCACCTGATGGTGGGTGAGTAGCTATCATGAGGATAGCTGTAAGCAAGGAACAGGGTAGCAAAGCCAGCTGGAAATCATTACTCCAAGCTTTCAATTAGTAATCCCATCAGCCTAATTTAAAGTATTTAAACTGACAGTTGCATATCCAATTAAACTGTTGCTATAGAAATTGAAAATGCTTAGAGGTATTTGACAGACAAATCTTTGCTGGTCAGCAGGGACTTTGGCTGAATTTGTTTAATTAGATTGTGACTGTACCTAAATTGAGCATTTACAGTAATCCTTGCTGAAACTATGGAATGAAATCCCTCAAGGTTAAACAGTCATCACAAAAGCACATCACTCTGCTGAATGATGTGTTAACAGCACTGCCCTGCACTGCTTCCCCAGGGAGAAGACTGGCACATCCTTGTACACAGACCAGGAGTGTTAAACCTTTCCATAGCTATACAGGGAGGAGCACTTTGCTTCTTGCCTTTCTGCCAAGGGTCAAGAAAGGGTCAAACCTCTTCACTGGCTACTGTCTGGGGAGGACTCTGTTCTGCCTTCAATCCCAATCCATGTGTTCCTGAATCCAGTTCAATAATCCAGCTCCTGAATCCATCTCTCTGAATCTGCCACTGAGTCCAGTCTGGGACTTCCCCAGTGCTGCCACAGCATCAGTGGTGACAATGATGTCATTGCCATCAGGGGTTGGGTTCAATATTGGGTTTGTGTCTATTTGTATCTATTTAATTTTATTGCTATTATTTCATACAAGATGGTTTAGTTTTCTTTTCCAGTTCCTAAGCTTCTCTGCCTTATTCCCTTTGGGAAGGCAGAATGGTTCATGGAGAGCATCTGACACTCATCTAGTGGCCAGCCCTGCCCTGACCCTTGACACCTAAATACACTGTGTGTCCACCAAGTCCCTTGTCAGGCACCACATCCACTCTCTACCTAAAGCTGGCAATGAGCTGTGACTTCCCACTACCACACCAAAGCCTCTAATGTGGGTATCTAAATTATTGATCATCACTGTTATCTAGGCTAGTTATAGAACAGTTTTTAGCTACTCCTTAGGCCAGTTGAGCAGAAGAGCAGGGAAGGTAAATGCTTGCATGCATGTGCACATGCTTTCAAAAGAGGCTCTTCCTGCCACCTTACAGCTTGCCAAGTTCTGGTTGCAACTACATTCCTTACTGGTGTTGTTTACATTGAAATGTTGTCTCCTATTAAGCAAGCATTGCTTCAGTTTGTTTCATAACCAGGAATTCATTCCTGAATCATTTTATCTTGCCCTTCCCATGAGCTGCTGCTTTTGCCATGTAATTTAGTTTTACAGCATTAGACGTTAGGGAGTTCCCTTCCCAACCTGTTTGGTGTGGGCTGGCACCTTGTTTGGAACCACAGCTCATTGAGGCTTTCAGCTGCAGTGGGTGTATTATCAGCTTCATCTTTTGCTGACATCTAAAAAGAACATGCAACAGTTAATTGTGAATAGAAGCACATCACTTTCATACAATTATTAGCACTGACAGCTTAGAATTTTCCACCATAGGTGATCAAGACAGGCTGAGAACATAGCAGGAGAAGGACAGTGTTATGGGGCTGAGTAGGAACATGGCTTTCTGTTCAGTCTTGGCAAAAAAATACTGACACTACAGTGGTGCAGGACTGTGGGTTGAGAGCTGGATAATGTAGGTATGGAAAACCGAGGAACCACAGCTGTCATTTGAAAGATGTGAAAAAATGATAAGCAGGGGGTTTCACTGTTTATAGAGAGACATTTATGATCAGCATAGAATCATTAAGGTTGGAAAAGACCTATAAGATAATCAAATTCAACTATGAATACTGACAATTCACCAGTAAACAATGTCCCTTAGCACCACATCTACAGTTTTTGTGAACACCTTCAGCACTGCTCTAGGTGGCAACCTGAACCTCCCATGACACAAACTAAGGCCATTTCCTCTCATCCTGTCACTTGTTCCTTGGGAGATGAGACCAACCCCCACCTCACTCCAGCCTCCTTTCAGGGAGTTGAAGAGAGCAAGAAGGTCTCCTCCAGCCTTCTCTTCTCCAGGCTAAACACCTCCAGTTCCCTCAGCTGCTCCTCGTAGGACTTGTTCTGTAGACCCTTCACCAGCTTCATTGCTCTTCTCTGGACACACTCCAGCACCTAAAATTCCTTCTTGGAGTGAAAAGCCCAAAACTGAACCTAGGATTCAAAGTGTGGCCTCACCAGTGTACAGGAGGACAATCTCTACCCTAGTCCTGCTGGCCACACTGTTGCTGATCCAAGCCAGGATGCTGTTGGCCTTCTTGGCCATCTAGGCATACTGATGGCTCATCTGCAGCTGCTGTCAACCAGCATCCTCAGCTCCTTTTCCAAGTGCAGCTTTCCAGCCACTCTGCTCCACACCTGTAGCATTGCATGGGGTTGTTGTGATCCAAGTGCAGGACCTGGCCTGACCTGACCCTGTTGAACCTCAGTATGTCCCTTTTTATTCCCATTCCAGCACATGGATAAGCTGCAGAATTATGTATGTCCATAATTATGTATTACACTGGAGGAGATTAGGCAGTGACATCGTTTAGTGGCATGGTGGTAATAGGTTGACAGTCAGACTTGATGATTTACAGGTATCTTCCAACCTTAAGGATTCTGTGATACAAAGTAAGAAATGTTTGTCTTTATAGCTACAAGAAAGTAGCAGCAGAGGGAAGAAAGGGCACTTGTTTCCAAGTCCTCAGCCAAGTCATTCCTCAAATGTTGCCTGTGATGCCAAGCTGTAATACCTCCCTTCCTTTTCCTCTCCCTTCTTTCTGGCTGGGGCAGGGAAGGACACTCGGTAGCACAGTGTCATGACACAGGAAAAGAAGTTGTGGTTGGATTTGGGAAGCCATCCCAGATCCCCACTTGTTGTCCCAGAGCCAGCTGTGGCCTGGCACACTGCCTCACCCAGCCCCAGGCTGCCTCTGCCCCGGCAAGGGGCCACCCCTTGGAGGCTGGACACCCTGCTATGAAAGCAAAGTACTCTATAGCCACTGCCACAACTTACAGGTATAAAATGTTACTAAACCTTCTAAAAGTCCTAGGAAGATGAGGGCTCTGGAACGAAACAGCAGGTGTGTAGGATCTTGCAGGAGATACTTGTTCTGATCCAGCTTTCACAAACCAAGTCTTTAGTAATGTATTTTGGACATGCACAAATGAACAATGGGAAAGAAATCAGTGTTTGAAAGTGTCCTGGGACACAACCCTAGGTCAGCCATTGGCTTCAGGCTATGAGCAATTTTGAGTCAGCCAGGGCAGGTGACTTAGGGTACAGGTGGATTCCAGCCCATAAATATCGTGCTCAGTATAAAGGAAGTTTGCTGAGGAGAGAGGAGCTTCCTCCTTGGCTTCCTTCTGACCCTACTCCTCTTCTTTCTTCCAGGGGCTGCTGCACCTTCACTGGGCTGAGTATAACTTTATATACTTTATATTGGTATTGCTTCTGTTGTTCCACTGAATCTGGTTTTATTTCAACTCATAGGTCTCCTTCCCAATCCCCCTCCTCTGCTGGGGTGGGATCATCAGGGGATAAGAGTTTAGCCCCAGACACAGGTTAAACATAGACAGAGAGTCAACATCTTCTCTAGTCAACATCTCCATGTTTTGAAGGGCCAATAACCTCTTGTATTTTTAGGTCTGTACAACAGAAGAGCAGTGTTTGTGCCTGAAAAATCATGTTCAACTTCAGAAGCATCCTGAAGATGCTGCAGTTCCTGAAACAATTAATTTGTTATCTTTTTGAGAGTTTAATCTTCTTAATAATTCCTTGACGTAAAAAATCTTTTGCTGGGGAAATCGTGTTAATTACTGGCTCTGCAAATGGCATTGGGAGGCAGATTGCCTTAAAATTTGCTCCTTTGGGACCAGCCTTGGTTCTCTGGGACATTGATGATGAAGGGAACAAAGAAACAACCAGATTAGCCCATGAAAGAGGAGCTAGACGAGTGTTTGCCTACCACTGTGACTGCAGCAACAGGGAGGAGGTCTATCAACAGGCAGAGAAGGTAAGATACAGCTTCTGGCTTCTGATTTGGCTTCTTGCTTCTGATTTTTGGCTTCTTTTAAATAGGATGTACAATTGTAATTTGCTTTTTGAAACTGTGCTATTCACTAAAGGGAAGTAACCATGTAGGGCTATGGCTGTCCTTTGGAGAAGTAGTTTCTAGATGGAACTTAAACAATGTTACAATAAAGTAACTGAGTTCAATCAATACTGTCAATATTTATCCATTTCCACTCTTCATTGTAAGATAGTAACTTCTTTTAGATTAGGACTGTGGTGAAACATGCAGCAGAGATTAGGTCCATGTATCAGCTTGCTTAGGCTTTAAAATTTCCTTAAGATATCAAGACATAAAGAAAAATTTAAAATAAAAATGGTGCAGATTGTGCGAGGAAGCTGTTTTCCTTTTCTTTGTCCATCTGCTTGGAAAACTCTAGTTCTGTAAGGGTGATGTAGGAGTAATGGTTTCAGAAATATCATCAGGACGTGGCTGGTCTCCAGTCCAATTCAGTTTCAGTTTATTTTTTGGTCAATTCAGCTGGAAAGTGAGGTAGAGAAGGACTCTGTTTAAAATGAGACTCCTCTGCTCTACTGACCTACACACTGTAAACTATTACTTTTGAAATTATTACTATCAGAGTCCAGAAATTGGACATTAACATCATCAATTTTTACTTAACCTGAAACTATGTACTGCCTGAAAATATTTCCCAGTATGGCCTCACTTATAACCCAGCTAGTCACTCTGCTGTTTTATCCAAGAATAAATTCTTCTTTTGTTAAATTCTCAGTATATATATATATATATACTTATATACAGGACCCTCAAGTCACATCTTTGACATTCTGTGCCTGAAGGCACACATTAGAGACATCAGCTAAAATATTTCATGACACATGAACATTGACAGATTGTTTTGGAATAGTCTGGAAATTAACATTAATTTTCTCTGAGTTGTCAGAGGGATCCTTTGTTTTGTGGTTGCTGCTTTTAATCTTAACCAGAACAGATTAATTCTTTCTGAGCACAGCTATGAAAGTTTGAAACAAACGGTTTTCCTTCAAGAAATGGTCCCAATGACAAGTCCTTCTAAAGGGTAAGTTGGATGGAGGACCTGCAAGTATCTGGAACTGCAATTCCTGTTTGCAGTCAGCAAGGTGATATTTTACCCCTACTTGATAGCAGCATCTGGGGCCATTGCTACTAGGTGTTAGGAACCACAAGTTACTTGGACAGTTATTGACAGTGGTGGGGAGGAGCTACTGTGCCATAATAGGATGTCTGCAAGCAAGCTGTGGAGTGTTCTGGCCTCTGCTGCCCCACCACAGTGCTCAAGGAGGCTGATCTTTCCCAGTCACTCAAGCAGTACAGATGATGTGATCCTCACTGGGTAAGATGTTGATTACAACTCCTAGAATTTTGGAGTAGGACACCCAGTGACTTCAGCAATCTTAATATCTGTTAACACTTCCCAGGCAGACTGAAAAAGCAGTCTGAGCAACCTGTGGTCTGTGCTTCAAATGTGATGCTTGATCTTTAGTTGCAATTATACTATAAACTAGAATCCCTTTTTTGCAAGGAAAACTCACTTTAGAATTTGCCAAGATCAAATCTGTTTTAAGATATAACATTCTTAATTGGCAATAAATCCCTATTCCTCTAAATGCTATCTGCTTCTTGCAAAGACATGCACCAAAATGATTAGTTTAAGCTTATATGAGACAATTTATCCCATTTTCCTGTTGATGCTCAACATCAGGTGGTTATATTAAATACAAAAACATAGAAATATTATCTCTCTCAGGAAGATCCTAAGCTGCAGAGTGTGAAAATTTGAGGAATACACTGGAGGAGACTTTTTAAATCCCTTTTTAACTGCTTTCCACTATGAGATAAGTGCTATGAGGCTAGATGGACTTTGGACCTGATGCATTACAAGAGTTCTTTTATACTTCTATGTCCAGTAGAGAGAGAAATAATTGCAAATATCAACCAAACATTTTCACAAATGAAGCACAAGAGGCAAGAGTACCTTCTAAAGCTTTCTGTTCATCCATGTTTTCATTCAGGTTAAAGAAGAAGTTGGAGATGTTACTATTCTAGTCAATAATGCTGGCATAGCACTTGGGAAAAAGTTCCTGGACATTCCAGATGCAGATTTTGAAAAGACTATAAAAGTCAACTTCTTATCTCAAGTCTGGGTAATGTATTTTTTTTCTCTTCCATGTGACCAAAAAGTATTTTAGTGTGAAAATCACCACTGTGGCATGTCCTTGGGGAACCCAATTTGAAATGAGGATGGGAGGGGCCTTGAATAGAGGAAGACATACTTTTTAAATCAGCCTGTAGTTGGAAGCACATCAAAATGATAGACCCCTCACTATGTCTCAGTAATGTCAACATAAGCCTGCCTGGGCATGCTGGTGAATCAACTGTTTCATGCCACACACTCTGTGGCAGCTGTGGCTGAAGTTAGTGCTGACATGATGACATGTGGCTTCTCTTCAGCCTGGAGAAGAGAAGGCTCTGGGGAGACCTTAGTGCAGCCTTCCAGTACTTAAAGGGCATTTAAGATGGGGACAGACTCTTTAGCAGGGTCTATTGTGACAGGACAAGGAGTAATGTTTTTCAAGTAAAGGAGAGGAGATTTAGACTAGATAGAAGGAAGAAAGTCGTTGGACTAAGGGTTCAGAGACACAGGGCAAGAGGACAGTGACTTTGAACCCTCAGCCAAAAAAATATCTACTAGGCACACAGGTCTGGAGTCAAACAGACCTTGCAGGATATCTCAGCTGCTAAAAAATATTTGATCCTGCTCTTGTTTTTCTCTTCTCTTCCCCCTGATAAAACGCTAATGCTCTCCACATATAGTTAGTGTGGTCCATAGTGGTGGTCTGGGGTGCCAGAGTTGTCAGGCAGCTTGGTTTGTAGCAGACAGGGCTCATGGAGAGCTGAGCTCTCCTTGATGTGCTGGCTTCTAGCTCCCTCTTGTGTACCAGATCTTTGCTAATAGTCTCAAATAACACTGGCAGCCTGAGGAACCAGAAAGCAGAGAAAATTCAAACTTTGCTGCTTTTAATAACACAATTTTAATGCAGACAGATCTCCAGAGAGAGGGCAGTCACTCAGGGAAATGCTGTCCCCCATGTGTAAATTCGTATAGAGTTAGAAGGTCAGTTGGCTTCTTGTACATTGAAGCCCCAGAAAGCAAATCAGGTTGTAAAGCTTAACTTGGCATGCAACATTTTGTGCTTGTCTACTTATAAAGGGTTTGGTTTTGTGGGATTTTTTTCACATGTCTCTTAGACCTGCAAGGCCTTTCTTCCAGCAATGATGGCCCATAACCATGGACACCTGGTCAGCACAGATAGTGCAGCAGCACTGCTGGGATTATACAGAATGTCAGGTTAGTATTGTCAAGTGCCATTCCAAATTAGATCTACATACCAATATCTTCTCTTGGAGGTCTCCTAAATGCTTGGTTGAAGCTGTTTCTACTGACATATTGAGCACTCAGGAAGAGCCTGCAGGTACAGAAGGTGGTGGTGTAGTGAAGAGGATGATGGTGACATGTTGCCTTAGTGGCTTAGGGAGCTCACTGCACACTTTGCTGTCTGCTTGCAGCCTGTCTTATCTCCACAGAAGGACAATGCAGATCCTATGTGTCATGTGGGAGAGAGTCCTACACAGAGGCTAATGCCTTCTCATGCCAGATTTTCTGCAGATGAATATTCAGAGTCCTGAAATGTATATGAGTTATACCTCCAACTATATATTTTGTTGAAAAAGGATTTTCAGGTGCAGAAGATGTTTTTGGCAGAATTTTCCTCAAAATTAGTTTGAATGAACTGTGGCTTAAGCTGTTGAACATCTCCATACAGTTCTCAGCTGTTTCCCTCAGGAGAACTGTCTGCCACAATCCTGATTATTTCATCAGCATGAGTCTGCTGCCCAATCACTTCTCAAGTCTCTCTGACATCCTGATCACATCTCTTAGGTCACCCTACAGAACATAAACTTCAGTGTGCTAAGTATCTCTTATTTCTTCTGCTGATTGATGGTGTTTCTGTGGTGTTCATTTCCCACCTGTTGTTGGTGGGTCAGATTCAGTACTGGTAACAGGTCACATCCAGCTTTCATCATTTAACTCTAGAGCTTCTGAGAGTGGATCTGCCCATCTGAGCATTGGAACTGTTTAGCCCTCACCTGCCCATTTTCAGGCTGCATGGTTCCATCATCCTCTGTGGGTGAATTCCTGAAGAGTAACAAAGTGTCTCTGGTGTCAGATCTAGAAGTTACTCTTTCAGCAAAACTGGGGTTTGTTGTAACTAGCAACTATTTCCACAGCCATTTGGAAAAGCCTTAGGAAACCACATGTAAACCCCAATGTGAAAATTAGGCCCTTACAGTTGGAAAATAATTGTAGAATAATTTGGGTTATTCTTCAGAGTTGGCATCACCACTGTGCAGAGCATCCTTAAAATACTAATTAAAAGCCTGCTAATTATATCATTAAGTAATGTTAGGGCTTCAATTGTATTACAAAACAATTGTGTACACAACACAGTGGTGCTTTTGATGTATACTGGACATTTCTCCTTTACTTTTCAGATTATTCTGCCAGCAAGTTTGCAATCATGGGAATGATGGAAGCCATTGACTGGGAACTGTTTCATGCAGGAAAACACGGCATTAAAACCACCATCATTTGCCCTTATTTTGTTAATACAGCATTGGCTAGAGGTTTTCAAACCCAGTAAGTAAAATCTAGATCATGGACTACTTTATATGTCCAAAAATCATCACTACTGACTCAATATGCCATATTCAGTCTCTAACTATGAGAAGGTTGATTTGCTTTTCAGTGTAGTATTTTTGCCCTGATGGCACATACAGCTCTGTCTCTTGACATAAGACATCCAAGTCTTGCCTGCAATTAATGTGGCATGCACCAGGCATTGCATAACCTCACAGTCAAGGGATGGTTAGGGATCCATGGTAGTATTTAAGGCAACCTTATTTGTCAGTAGAATGGACACTGTTGAGCTTCTCTGCCCTAAGTAGTTGTGGCCCTGTGATTGCAGTTATGGCCTGTATTCACTCTTCCTCACTCCCTGTATTAGCAGGTGCTACCCTTCTCTGAGAGAGAACAGCTGTGGTAGTAACACCTGGTGGGTGGTTGTATGGCTGTAGGCAACAAATGAGCCATTGCAGTAATGCAGTACCAATGATTTTTGTGTGCTGTGTTCCTGCTTCCAACATTCATCATGCTGCAGTAGTATATACTATGGAGAGCACCTTTCTCCTGACTGCAAATAGGTCTGGTCCTGGTCTATTTAGCTGTCACCTCAACATCAACAGTAGAAAAGGAAGAGGTGTGAGGATGGCAGAACTCTCATGCTAGAACAGCATATACTATGGATTAAATAGGAAGTTTCAATGCCTCAGTCACCATGGGTATTAACTTCATTAAGGTCTCAGCAGGGCTTGCCCACAAAGTTAATCATCAGTCATTAAAATGCACAATATCACCAAGGTGGCTTTGATTTAATTGGAAGGAACAAAGAGGGTTGGAGAGTCCTTTCTAAGACTACTTGAAGGGATGGGGGAAAATTCTTTAATCATTCTTAAAATGATTTAATGCAATTACTTTTGTGTTAGAATACATCTCAAAAGTCAAGTTGTTTAATTTCATAATGCTTTGCTTCTTGTTTCACCAGGTGCCCCCTTTTGGTTCCTACTTATGAGGCAGACTATGTAGCCAGCAGGATTGTGGATGCCATTCAAAAGGAGAAGTTTTATCTAATGTTGCCTCCAACTCAGCGCTTTGTTGGTCTAAAACTGTAAGCAAGTGACTCCTCTTCTAGCATGGCCTTTTTTCCTTTGCCACAATCTTGCAAAATCAGGAGGAAAGCTTAGTAAAAACAGTCCTTTAGTTAGCATTCCTCCAGTAAATTCACTTATATGTCCCCTAATATGAAGAAACAGTGGGTTTAGTTTTTAATGCTCTGGGTAAATAGCATTCCACTGGTCTCTTCTGTCTCTAATATAAGTCTTAAGCTCTAGCTGGGTACAGAAATCCTAAAAATTCTGCTGGGATGGTATACTGGGAGCAATGTTTGGGCTAGAACTATCTGCTTCCAGTAACTGCCCTCACTGCTGGCTGGGCTTTCCCCCATTCATTTCCTCCATTTATAGCACGGGAGTGCCAAGGGTGTTATTGCCAGACATCAGAAGTATTGAGCACCTAGAACACATATATAATGTCTTTATTAACTATATTTTTTTCTGAAAAAAAAACAAAAAAGCAAAACCCCAAACCCATGAAGCTAACTCATTTTTTTGTCTCATCAGGCTCGTTCCTAGAAAGATAGTACTACTCATAAATTCTTGCCTTAAGATTGCCGACGACTTGGATAAAACCTTTGGTGGGAAGAAAAAGGACTGAAACCAAAGCATTCTGAAGACACAATTTGAATACTGAGTATTGAAAACACAATAAATAAATTAGTGCAAAGTATGTATAAATGTCCTGTCCCTGTTTTTCACAGTTCCAACTTGTGGACAAAGAGGCTTAATCTTTTACAATTTTTCAGGCTAATTAGAAATAAAATCTTCATCTCTTTACTTTTATACCTAGAAAAATGTTATTACCCTCTATTTTATCTCATGATTTGCAATCCTTCATATAATTTCATGAGGTAATCAGGCCTAAATCAATCCAAAGAGCTTAGTTATTAACAGACCAAAATTCTACATTGATTACTGTGATGGATTTTTCTGGTTTCTTTCTTCAGTCAATACAATGCCTCTGCTCATTACCTCAGATAGCTCAGGATGCCACAGGCTGCTAATAAAGAATGACTGGTCTAATTTAAAAAATGATAAGTACAGATCTAATTGCCATTTAACACTGCACAAGCCAATAAGACAATAAATGCTGAGGTGGTCGTGCCTGCAATTAACTGATCTGAGCTGGCAGCACTGCCTGAGGTAGCAGTGATTTAAACAGTCATGAGGCATTGCTCAACCCTTTCACAAACTCCACATCCTGAGTGTGCATTGATCAAATGTTTGATGGTGGTGGAAGTGCCATTCTAGTGGTTGCTGTCTCACTTACTCCACTGATTATTTCTCAGAAATGTTGGTAACAAACAAACACATTAATATTTCCAATATGCATTTTGGGTCCTGCCTAAGCCACCATTCACCCTTCAAGTTCTGTCAGGGGAGGTTCAGGTTGGATATTAGGGTGAATTTCTTCCCCAAGAGGATTATCAGGCACAGGCAGCCCAGGCTGGTGAAGGAATCACCATCCCTGGAAGTTTTCCAAAAAATGTGTAGATGTGGTGTTTGGGGCCATGGTTTGGTGGTGTTGGGCCATGGTTTGAGTGTTGGGTGGGTGGTTGGACTCAGTGATCTCAAAGGTCTTGCCCAACCATAATAATTCTATGATTTCTTTTGGCTGGTTTAGATGAGTCACAGCTAGGAATGCCTTCTCTGTTCTATTGTCATTACAGGGAGTCCAGGTAGCTTGTGTCCACAGGTGGGTATGATGTAGATGTCTGCTTTGGGTCAGCTGAATTGGGCACAAACTGGAACACAGGAAATTCCTCCTAAACAAAGAAAAACTTCTTTACTGTGAGGGTGCCAGAGTACTGGAGCAGGCTGCCCAGAGAGGTTGTGAAGTCTCCTTCCCTGGAGATATTCAAAATCCATCTGGACACAATCCTGAGTAATGTGCTTGAGGAGACCTTGTTAGAGGAGGGAGGTTGGACTAGATGACCTCTGGTGGTCCCTTGCAACCTTAACCATTCTGTGAATTGGCCAGAGATCAGGGCAGCTCTCCTCTCTAATGGAGGGAAGACTCAGAAATCTCAAATGGTATTTTTTTTCCTTGTGCCATTGTAGCAGTTCTTCACCTGAAGCTTTGCTTGCCATCCCACCAAGCTAGAAGCTGATGGTTAAAGTCACTTTTTCACAGCATTGTTCTACACGACAAGTTTGCTGTTCCAATATCTGCATGTGTAATCTGGGAAGCACAAAAAAAATAGTGTGACTCATGTAAATGTATTTTGTCTATTTTTCACTCACAAGGGAGAGAGAAATGTGATGGAAGGACAGAAACTGTTGCTTTATTCCTCCACTTTGCTCCTTCTTTGTTTGTTTCCTGTGGTTAAATGAAATACAAATCTCATGCAGATGCAAGCATGCATACTCTTCTCTTACATTTACAAACATAAAGATGCTTTCTTTTCTGCAATAGAATAAGCTAAGGAGAGCTGGTTCAGGAGTCAGAGGTGTTGCCTGTCTGCCTGGGATGATATGCTAGGAGGTAACAGGAAAGGAGGAATAAAATAGATATGCCTCCACAACAGGAAGAGAGTTTGAAAGAAACCAGAGTGTGATAGCCCTGGAAAGGTCTTTGAAAGCTACTTAAGAGTCTGACAGCCAACAAGTTTCAAGTAGGAAAGGAGGCTAGACCTGATGTCTACTTTGTTATCTAAAGTCCTTTGTTATCTCTAGCTCACTCCTCCCTGCAAGCGGAAGCAATAGCGGTGCCTGAACTAGTAAAGCTGGCAGTCCCCACAGAAATTAGCAGCAGTCAATAAAGAGAAGAGCCTTGATTCCAACCATGCCTTTGCACACTGTGGGCCCATGCAGGAGAGGAAATCAGAAGAAAATCATTCCCTTTAATATCTAAGCTATGTTACTTTGGACTGTGCTTCCCTCATGCAGATACGTTTACAACTGGTGTTGGTACTTTAATAGGTATAATCCTTTAATATATATAATTTCAAGCTGATTGCTTGCTATGCAAAGACTTTACTGTGGCATTCTAATTAATGTCTTCCTCCAATTTGCATTTTTCACAATCTCCTTTCCAAAGAAGGAACATACTCTTACAGGAGAGTCAGAAGCCACTGCAGTAACTAAAGTAAGAATCAGGAAAATAAATATAATTTCTTTTATATAAGAATCAAGTTTGTTATACATCAGCTGAAGCAGCAGACAGAATTCCTACACTAGGAGCAATGCCCATAATTCTCATAATATAAAACCTAAGTGACTTCAAACACACACTAACAGCAACTGATGCATTGCTGGGCTCAATGCCCACCACATGTGCTCTGTGTGTTTCCAGCCTGGAGATGGCATCACATCTAATGACGTTAACACTAACTGATTAGTTTCAGTGGTTTGTGCTCCACAAAGGCAAAATACCTTTCAAGTAGCTCCACTATTATTGCAACACAGATGCAGTCAGATACTTCTTAACATAAGCTGTTCAAATATCTAAAAGAAAAATGCAGAGGATTAGTATCAGAAAAAGTTGATAATATTGCACCTGCAGCATTGTGTATTTCTCTTGTGCTGTCAATAGGAAATGTCCAAACTGGAGTGACCATGTGGGTAACCTGGAATGAGTGCAGCTCTCTGGGGCAGAGACATTTACTGTGTGGCTACACATGGTGGTAATAAAATCTTGGTACACTCCCTATATGCTTCACTCTTGAAGAATAAATGCTTTCTTAAACCAAGGTTAGGTTCAGTTTGAACACCCCATCGACCAGCATTGCAGTTCTTCAGGCTTTTGCTTCCATTTCCACTGGAAGGCACAAGTATTTCACAGCATGGTATAGCACAAGAAAGAAAAAAAGTCTTTCCCAGGAGCTCTGGCATCCTTTTGAGTTACCTAGACAGATGATATGCCAGGCAATGTTGATACGGTCCAAGTGTCATCAGGCTGCCCCAGTGGTACTGCTCAACAACCATGAGCCATGAACTTCAGCTTTTAGCATGTAGTTACTGAATTTGCTGAGAACAGTCAATCATAATTGCAGGAATGTATTTCCCACACAGCCAGGGAAAAGGAGAACCAAAGAACAGAAGTCTGGAGACAGGTAAGTGGTCTGAAGTAGCACAGAGATGTTGAGAACTCTGTGTGTATGTGAGGACTAAGTCTGCCTTCCCAGAACAGCGTCCCAAACAGGGAGAGCTGCCTTCAGCTGGCCCATATTAGACATGCAGATACAGATGGAGAACCCTGAATATTTATACAGAGCACGAGTTAGTAAACATTTGAACAAGTCAGTTACTGTGGGAAAAAGCCCTATAAATTTCAACAGGCTCAGGAAGAAGTGTTAGTTATTCATTGTTAAAATCTCACAATGTCTGCAGCTGTTCTTGCAGATTTTATTGGGAGGGAACTCTCTGAGGCTGGAGAGTCGATGCTGAAATAATTTGCTTTCAAAGAAGGAAAGCTGAATGTGAAACTTGACACCATTTTTGAATCCCTGTTTCTTATTTTATCAGATGCACCTTTCTCATTTCTACTACAGACATAGAGTACATGGTCAGAAAGATCATGCTTGAAGTTCAAGTGGAAAAACACAAGCACATTCTTACTTAAGCACTTAAGAATGTGTCTTTCCTCTTTGTGGTCTCTTTCTTCTCTCTGCCAAGTATCAATTAGCAAGTATTGATTACTACAAACCTGGTAAAATGTACAATAAGACAGACTGTCAAGCTCATGGTCATTTCCCATCTGGGTCACAAAGAAAAAGAGTTTTCAAATCTCATTATGCTTTAGGTGAGTAGGATTCCTATAGAAACACATGCCATGTTTCCAGTCCCATACATGCATATATTTAGCCCAAGAATTTCCATGAGTCTCAAGCAAAATTCTCTGGCAAAATGCCCTCTGAGGGAGGAATCAACCATTCCCAGTTTCAGAAACCTCTGTTACTGACTGCTCTCTCCACTACAGCTCGACTGCAGTGAAGGTCCTTCTTCATCTGCAGCCTCAGAAGGTCAGACAGATCAGGAATAATTGTGGCAGGAATAAAATGCAAGATTGCCAGACTTTTTAGTCAAGAAAAATGGTGTTCTAGTAATATCTAACCAGCATATTGCAATAACTATATCTTAATATAGATATTATGAGTTTAACACTTGGGACTGGATACAGCTAAGGGTTTTCAGATATCATGGGTGAAGGGAACATATTTTCAGGCCTAACTAAAAATGTCTTCTCAGTTTGGCACCTTCAAAAGCAATGCTAATATCTTATATTTACCTTGCAATCTTTCACTGAGTAGAATTACTCTGTTTGTTGAAGTTTACTGCATGAAAGAGGAATGACTGAGAGCAAATGTCTCCGAAGATCTTAAAGCCAGTAGTTTAGCAACTTCTGTGATTGCTTCTACCCTGTGTTCTTGGTCATATGGATTCATCTTCTTTTGTTGCACAACTTTGTAAACATAAAACAAAACCAAAACTCAGAGACATAAAGAAATACTCTGAAGCATGACTTAACCAATCTGCCTTTAGACTGGATGACTGGGGATGAGGAAGGAGAAGGTGACCTTCAGTTTTATGAGTTAACAGAAATTCTGTATTTGCCACCTCAGTTTTTCCTCAAGGAAAACTATAATGCTCATCTGAATTTCTCTGGGATTTTGAAGCAGCTAGATAACATCAGTGTTCAGAAAAGGAAGGACAGAAGCTTTAAAACATGGGTCTTAGCAATTTAAACCTTTTCCCTAGTCATTAGCAAAATGAATGAGTTATTTAGGTTTAGTTCTTGTGTAGCATTTTCTAGAGGATACTGAAGATTTTTCAGGAGGTTATCCTTAATGCCTGTTAAACAAAATGATGCTGTGAAAATTACCCTTTACTCTTTCACAAATACAATTCTATTCCTTATTTTTTCAAAGCACACAACTGACATTGAGTCTCACACAGAATCTAGCTGGGATCTTAGCTCTTCTTATAAAACAGTAAAAGTTGGTTCCTTTAGTATATATTTTAGTATATATTTACACACTGCACAGAAAGCAGTAAAAGAAGTGCTTTCACACAAAGTTATTTTTAACTACTTTCTGTGTAAACTCTGTAAATTCTGTGCTCTATTTGTCAGTAAATAGTTGAGACTTTCTCCTGTTCATAATTTCTTGCCTGCTGTTTGATGATGTAGGGGCTATGGAGGGTGTTAGATAACTGCCTTCAAATAACAGGCCATGAAAATATTTGAGTGCAAAAAAGCATATAATCAAATAAAGCATCAAACAAGAAAGAGGGAATATGCTATTATGTAGCAGGCATGATTTCTTTCCTCTCTAGAAACTATTTGTCTCAACAGATTTAAATATAAACCAAATGAAGAAGCATGTCCTCAAAAAAAGCACAACTGCCCTAAGTTTCCACTTTTTAATCAGATTTATCTTTTTGCTATTGTTTTGAGTATTCTAAAAATTTATTTGTTGTTCTAGTTACTTGTAATTTCTCAAATTAAAGCATGATGGAAAGAAATCACAAAAAGAATTCCTCATGTTATGACATTCAGCTGCAAACTCCACATCAGTGTGTGCAGATCCACACAGAGTTATGCAGCAGCTCAAATAACATCTTCACCAATTTCACATTGAAATACAGAGAGTCTCAGACTATTCTAGATGCATAATAGTAACGAAAACCAACCCCAAAGCAATTCACATTTCAGCCCAGAATAGAGAATCTTAGAAGCTGGAGAGTTAAGGTGGCGTGCAAACATGGTGGAGTAGTTCAGTATGGGACAGTAGCTCCTCAGGCTTCACCCTGACACCTGCTGGGAAAGGGTAAGAGCATACAAAGAATAAAAACAGTGCCAAGAAAGATTCTGTGGTGACTCTGGAATTTACTTAGAGTCTAAAAGAAGATCAGCTTTAATTAACAGTGGCTAGACTTGATTCCTTCTTTATTATTCAGGGTTCCAGAATCAGGATCTCCAGACTGGCCTTTAGTGCTCAGGTAAATCTCCATATGAGTAAGTAACTGCAAACCAAGCTGTGAGGCTATCAGTTGAACTGGGAATGTTTGGGGAAGGAGTGCTATAAATACCTAGCTTTGTAGAGAAAAGGTGGCAGATGTCAATTAGAACCTGTGTGTACATGGTACTGTCTGCAGTGGCCTCAGTGACCAATGACCAGTAAAACAAGTGTTCCTGTGCAGAGGCAGAGTTCATACTTATTTGTTGATGATTGAAAAAGAGGCATGGAAATTCACACATTCTCACAGGTCCTCTGTGAAATGTTGACAGGAATCTCTGCCACCAGTTTCCAAGGCATTGGTTCCACTGCACTTTTTAAGTGCACACAACTCTAACACTAAAATGGCATGCAACTTAAGTGTTAACTTTTTTAAAGTTTCTGCTGAATTCTCAAGAGGTAGAAGATGAAGGAAGATGAACTCTTATAAAAAGCAGAAAATAAAAATACAGGCACTGTCTTCATTTACTTTTACTGCTTTATTAGCATTTGGTTTGCACTTTCCTATCAGTATGAGAATCACATTTTTCATTGTGTGTCCATGTGTTTGCCAAGTCTACCTAGGAGCTCTTGTCATGGATAAAGAAGCTGAAAGCTTGACAAAACATTTAGCATCTGGTAGAGGGAGTGGGGGCTGGAATTCATTGGGTAAGGAATTTGTGGCTGAGCACAGAGGAGAACTGGGGGTGGTTTTGCAGTGTTTAGACCTCAATCATAAAAACTTCTACACAAGAAAAATGTTGACTATTTACAGTCTGTATGTCCCACCCTATGGCAGTACTATAAATGTTCAAAGCCCAGAACCAGATGTGTTTGAAGGAAAGGGTGAGTTTACTTTCTCAGCTCCATGAGGTGTTGTTCAAAGAAGCAGGTATCAAGGTTGCACAGAGACTAGCTTACAGCGTGGGAACCAGGTAATCTTCTGCTCAGCTTTGCAAGAGTTCTTTATACCTCCCTCACCAGCATGGCATTGGAGAGTCATTCCAGAATGCATTAAGCATCATGACTTCTTGCTTGGTATGTGCTGGTTTTTCTCTCTTTTCCTTCCCAAGGGAAGATGCCTGGACATCATCTTTTGGTAGAGCTGGTTTGCCTAGAAATATAGATGGTGCCTCAGTGTTTTTGCTAGAAAATGTCAAATGAATCTGTCCTGTCATTTGAATGGAAGGTCAGGTTTGTGACTGTCCTTACATCCCAGGATATTTATTTCACAATTCCAGAGTGGTCTCCAAGAACATTCTGTCTCCTGAATAGACAACATTTAAGACAGCATTTACCCCTACTGAGGTGGAGATAGGGAGCAAAGGGAATGGTCTGCAAGGAGAGATGAGTGCAGTTGTCAACACTAAGTTGTAGATGCTTTCTGGCCTTTGTGGGAAACCCCACTGTGATGAGAAGGACTAAATCTTGCTTTTGACTTCTTTGTGGGAAGAGATTGTAGACAGCTGAGGACAGGTCTGATGATACAGTCAAAATAAACAGCCTGGCTGAGGGCTTTTTATTCTAGGTGAATTGTTCTAAGTGCTGAAAAGCCTGGTGACCAAATACATCAGACTCTTGTAGTGCAGCCAGGAAGCAAGTGAAGCATGAATAACTGAGTAACATGTCACTGTCTGCCAGCATGGGATGGGGTCTTCTAGCCAATCAAAGATCTCAGGAAGCATTACTCATGGGTAAAGCTATGTCCGAACTTAGCACAATCAAGGAATGCAAAAGGACTTCTAAATTATAGATTCAGTTGATCAATTACAGATGTGGATTGACTAACTCCAAAGTAGACTGCAGTTTGCACTCCTCAGAAAGGCTTTCCTCACATCATGATTCTTCTCACATGGGTTCTGTTTCACACAGCTGGTTTTCATCCTTGGGCTGACTTTGTCCAAGTCCAGAGCCAACCAGACAGAAACAGCAGCATGGGTGTAGGGAGTAACTAGTAGAGCAGGGCATCATCTACCTTTCTGTAGGACTTGACTTTCTACCACCTGATCACCTTAGCTTGGTGACCAAAACTATCCAAGAGAGGCTGTTCTTGAACTTCAGATGTGAACAGTTTGATTGCATCTAGCAATTATTTGTCACTACAAGCCTGCAGCAAGGACTCAGGGCAACTTAGTACATTCTCCAGCATCCTTCCTTTTCAGAGGGAACAACTAATTTTCATGGCTGACCACCTCTGGTGCTGCAGGAGGATATGGGAGGGTGTGAAAATGATAGTTCTCTGTAGGTGGTTGTTTCTATTCATGTTAGTGACATTTAACCACTCAAGCCAAATGGGTCTGTAGGTCAATGGCCAGGCCTGAGGTCAAGTAATCCTATATCTTCTGTAGAGTAAGTCCTTGCTTGTTGGAACACGTAGAGGGCTGATATGTCATTGACACCTGAGCTCTGTAATGTTTGCCAATTCACACTCTTCAGCTGGATGATCACAATGAAGACTGAAGATTCAGTGAGTGGAACAGTTAAATACAATGACTTTGTCAGGTTTTTTCTTCCAATTCTTTTTTCAGCCATGAGAATCTTTTAGCTTCTCTTTCACAGCACAGAACAAACTAGTGTTTGGTCAAAACAGGTATTTATCTTTGATTTCTGTTTTGCACATCTTCATTGCAATGGAATAGAGAAAAGCAATATGTGTTTACTAGTGAGTAGTTGCCTCTGCATAACTACTCAGGAAATTTTTGATGGGAAAAATACTTGCATCAGCAACATCTCTTGACTGAGGAAACTGTGAATGGTAAATATACAATGTATACACTGAGGCAATTCTGGCAAAAGACTATTAAAGCAGTGCAAGCAAAGCAAACAAATTATATAGTCCAGAAAAATTATCTAGTCCTGGAAGAGACTGACACCAGCAACACAGAATAAAGATAAAATGTCATATGCTTTAGGGAAGCTACCACTTTACCTCACAGATCTGCTGTTCTTCTTTGAGGGAATCAAGAAGTCTAGAGACAAAAAGTTAACTTATTTATACAGATTCAGAAAAAGAGATTTGACAAGGTTAAAAAAATACACTGACAAGGGCTAGCAGGAAAAGCCCTGGTATTGTCACCATTGTTCCAAAAGAGAGGCATAAGAGTAAATGCCAATTGTCACAGACTACATGGAACATCTCTGGGACCTGTACTCAGATCCAAAGTGTTCATTATATCTGAAATGACCACAAAAAGGTGTGACTCAGAAAGAGAGTGTGCTGCTGATGCTGTTACACATGCAAGAATGAGGGTTGACAATGGACCACAGAAAAGCCTCAGGAGACTGAGTGACTAAGTATGAAAATAGCAGAGGAAATGATATTTACATAAACAAATGTAAAATGGCACATGAAAACACAATCCTAACTTCGCATGCAAATCTAATGATGACACCAAATGGTCCATTACTACAAAGGAGTGAGATTTTAAAGACAATGGTAGTTACACAAAAGTATCAACACAAATATCAGTGTTGAATAATGTTTAAAAACAAATGAAAGGAAATGCTATGAATTATTAGGAAATGAATCCTGAACAGGACAAAAAATGTCATTATGTCACTGGGTAAAATCAGTTAGGGATATTATGGATACCAAGAGCATGACTGAAAGGGTGTAGCTGGAATGAAAAGGTAGAGAGAAACCTAGCAAGGATAATTTTGAAGCACAGAGTGGCCTTCCTGTAAAGAAGGGGTAGGATAGATTAAGATTACTAAGCCTGAGGAGGAAGAGACAGCTGGGAATATGATGAGAGGTCTAGAAATCCAGGGTGGCATGAAGAAGGTGAAGAGAGAATCTGTTCTAAAGCATCCAGGGGACATCAAATGGTACCAGAAACAAACTGTAGATACAAATGCATATACCATTACAGCTTCTTTTTGATCAGGAAGACAGCTGCAAGCTCTTGAATAATTGTAGGCATGAGCTGAGCAGGTTTTATGGTACCAGCAACACTTCCATGATTGCCACCGGCTAAATCTCCTTTATGTCTAGTTTGTCACCTGAGAAACCACATTCTTTGGACACTTACATGTTGCAACAAGGATGTGAATAATCAGTAGGATGTCATGTTGCTGAGGTCTCTTTCCCCTGAAAACTGAGGTGGGCAGAGGGAACCATCCCTGTCCTGTACTGTCTTTGAAACCATGGTCACATGTTGCTGGGGAGAGGGCTGACTGCTAAGGACAAAAACCACTGATAATGCTACAGTCCAGATGACCATGGGAGAGTGCTCAGGCTCTGATGCTTTCTTTACCAGTCCAGATGCAGGCAATGATAGATGAAAATCAAGGATATGACACATCTTCACCCAGTCCTGGAGAGGCCAGGAAAAGCTGTGGTGACTGATCCACTCCTTCTCGTGAATCATGGACCACTTGCTGTAGAACCATTTAAAAAACTAACAGTGCAGAGGTGTTTCTGTTCTTGTTTCTGGAGCACATACCTGCAAGCAACCTGGGACAAGGGCTGTAAGGACCTCATGGATATTTCTGGTTTAAATTCGTGCCATATAGACAACTCTTGACAGCCAAAGAACGATAGCAGTGATTCTTTGGAACCACTGTACAGTCCAGGGCTGTGTGAATGATGTCACTGTGTTTGGAGTAATTCCTAAATCACATGAAAAATACTCATGAGCTGTAGTAAGTGCAGCTGAACTTTGCCAGCACTCATTTCAGGCAGGCAGTTATCTTTTCTTTCTTTCTTCCTTTCTTTCTTTCTCTTTCTTCCTTTTTCTTTCTCTTTCTTTCTTGCTTGCTTGCTTGCTTGCTTTCTTTATTTCTTGCTTGCTTTCTCCACAGAATCACAGGCATGTTTACTGGAAGGTATCTCTGGAGGTTTCTAACCCAGCTTCCCACTCAACACAACATGATCAGCCAGAGCTCTGACTACCTGAACCTTCAAACCTAGAGAGATTCCTCCATCTCCCTGGACTCACTCTCTAGTGCTGCAATATCAGTCTAATAAAGAAGTTTTTCCTTATGTCCACACTGAACATCCCAGGCCACAGTCTGGTTACTGCATCTTGTTATTAGATGATTAGATGGTGGCAATAACTTCCCATAACCTGCTGGCCATGCTCCTCCCAGCATAGCTCACTATGTGGTTTGCCTTACTGGCCACCAGAACACAGTCTTGGATCAAATGTGACTCCCAGCTGTCCCCTGTAACACCCAGGTCTTTTCCAGCAGGGCTACTTCCCTCTGCTGATAGAGGAGCATGTCATAGCATAGATTAAAAGGGACAGGTTGCTTTTCCCACCACATATTCAAACACTGAATAGGATTCAGCCCTTTTGTCACACAGTTATTGGCAAAGTTCAGATGAAAGGAATGTGAATTAACCAACAGGACAACACATATGATTTCAGTTAGATCAACACACATCAAGAACCCAAACCCTGGTGACTTATTGTAGACCTCATCAGTCCTTGTTTTCAAGGGATGACTGCACAGAAAATGGTTCAGCATAAGCAGCATCTTTGTGTTTCCTTAACCTGTCCTGTGCAAATAAATAAATAAATGTGTGGCTTTCTGCTAATAAGGTTGCTAACAAGTCAAACAAATTCATCCAGCTTTACTATCAGCTTTTAAAAAGAGGATGAAGTTACCTCCCAAGCTGTGTGAAGTGATGTATTCTACAGTGCTCAGGCATTGCACAAATTGCCTCAGCTCTCATGCCCAGATACCAGACAGTTGCTTGCTGCCATTACAACCTGTGCTCTACCTGATCCAGAACAATAAAAGCCTCTCATTGAGACTGTGAGTATATTAGGTTATACTGTAAGAGGCTGTGACTCTGTAATCACTTTGATAGTTGCTTTTAGTAAATACCAAGTAGCACATATGTTGAAAACCAGACTTACTCTTGCAGACCAGTTGAAGACCAGCATATTATTTTCAGCAGGGATGAAAACAGAGGAACTTAAATCTACAATCCATTCCCAAGGAACTGGAAACTTTTCTGAAGGAAAAAAAACTGTTCACAGAAGATCAGCAACATACTGAAGCCATCAAAAAAAATTGAATACATCCCTATAATTCAGAAGCCAAATTTACTGACTATAAATCTACAGTGAAATGCCTGGAAAACCACACAGCAGACTTTCAGCCTTGACTGTGCTTTTCCTCCCTTCTGATGTTTCAGCATCAGCAAGTCCAGAGCACTGCTCAGATGCTCTGAGTGAAAATGGTGCCTCTCCCCTATCACTTGTCCAGACAGAGTGTGTTTCACTCAGGCTTCTCCCCATTACTGTAGCTGTGCTTATATTGTGTCCATGTTCTTTTTCAGTTGTGGAGGAAGCTCTTGAGCTCTGTATTCTCCCCTTCTATTTAGTTACAAAGCAAGTAGAAGCAGAAATATGTCAATTGAGGCCAAAACCATCCATGTTTTTTGCTGGATAACCAGGTGATCTCTTGCCCTGTCCTACTGAATGGAAAGCTCTCCTGGTGAATTGAGTTTTTCAGAGTCTGACTGAGCTATGCTGAAAG
The DNA here is from genome assembly GCA_013399015.1 of Galbula dea. Lineage (NCBI taxonomy): Eukaryota > Metazoa > Chordata > Aves > Piciformes > Galbulidae > Galbula > Galbula dea. Next base: position 1,846,986 of record VWZX01000455.1, read on the forward strand.
GATCCAGGCTGAAATGAAGGGGTTCGCTGTGCTCACTCCAACACCACAGTCTGGGGCAATTGCACTAGGAGGCCTCAGTCATCCCTGCCAAGAAGACTGAAACTTCTCCTTTTCCACTCAGTTCAGCTCTATTTCTTTTCTTAATTTCACAGCCCACTTTGTTTTAATGCACCCAGCAATGACCAAATCAGGGCTCTTCCTACAGTCTCTAAGAGAGGCAGTCTGGAAGCTAACCTTCTTTTTATCCCACTCAAACCCATTTGTCTCAGATGGGCCAAGCCTCACACAGAGTCATCTGCTCCTGCTTTACCCTCTGACACACCAAAGCCCATCTCTCATGCATTTACAGCAGAGCACCACCACATCTTTCCTTCACCTCGATCTCCCACAGCATGCAAAGTCTTTGTCCTACCAGCCAGCCACACTAGAGCTTTAGAGCAGGACAGGGACAGCAGCTGTTCTTGCCACCATCATCTCAATGACTGAGTTAAAAGGAATCACTTAGGTATGTAGTGATTAATCATCATTTCTAATGCCTTCACTACACTTCAAGAGATAAAAATGCACTTTTCCTGCCACACCATCGTGGATGAAGTCTACTATTTGGTTTGAATGAGACTAGGTTAAAACATCAGAATGAATCATTTCGAAGAAGTCTTTGTGACTCCTTTAGGCCAATCTGCTTTGATTTTCCAAAGGAGAAAGATGAAGACAGGCTTTCCAGCTAGGATAGCAGAATCCAGATCCAAGGAGTCACAATACTCTCAGCACCAGCTCAGCCCTGTCACTTTTATTTGAGCAGAAGGGACAATGTCACCACTGGAAAAAATGATAACGTGTCTTCAGAGGAATGATAGCTATAAAAGCAATGAAGCCCCAGAACAAGTTCAGCTTCTTTTTCTGAGACTCCTTAAAGAGTGGAAAATAAAATCAACCCCTGAGTTTCCAGAAAACTGATTTTATCTATTTCTCCCCACCTTGGGGTTTTTTGGGTTGGGGGGGAGGGGGGTTCTGTTTTGTTGTTGGTTGGCTTGATTCGTTTGCTTTGCTTTGCTTTTGTCTTTTATAACAAGATCTCCTACTTGCTTTAGGACTCTTGCCAAGTGGCTGTTCCAGGTTTTCTCCCATTTACTCTGCTAATTCAACACTACCCAGTAGGTGGCCTCAGTGTATAATGGATTTCTTTACTCTTCTTCAGTCCTTCTGCCTTGCTTTTTTCAGTGCTGCGGTGTGTTGGGTTTTTTTTAGTCAGAAGCTCCTCCTTTTCACCACTTATTTTCAACATATCAGCATCAGCTATTTGTTAAGTCCTAATCCCTTTTAATACTACTCCTCTGCTGATGAAAAAAAAACCCAATTGATTTTTAGAGTGCAACTAATGATTTGGAAACACAATGAAACAAGATCCATACAGTTCTGCTTTAGCTTAGAGATACCACTCATATACCTCTTGATTCTCCCTCTACCTCTCATTGTGCATTCCTCAGGGCTTAGAGAAACATTTTCTTTAGTGAATGTGACATCTTATCCAGGTCCAAACAGACATGCTCATATGGGCTGACCAACAGATCCCTGGAGTCTTCTGCTCTGGAAGGTTCACAGAGCTATTGCTGACTCTTGTTCTCCCACATCTCTATCTTCAGAACTCAATTAGCTTTTGGGATACAGTCAGCCCCCACTTATGAACAAGGGTGTTACCTGCATTTGTCATCCTCTGGGAATCTCAGATAAAGAGAGGGAGGTTCTTTTGATATTAAAGGTGTGAAATGGATTCTTAACTGACTGAAGATCTTAATGATCCTGTTTCTTCTTGTGGAAAATGCTTTTAGTGTCTAGGTAGGCAAGAGTACCTATAATTGTGATCACTGACAATGTATTTGCAGGTTTTGTATCTTCAAAGATGAGAATGAATTAAATGCAAGTATTTAAGAAAAATACAAAGTCATGTGTCTGCCCATTGTCACGAAATAGGAAGTTCAGAGCTGTGACAATTACTCCTATAATGTTTTGTAATGGAGACTCTGTGTTGATTTTACCTTCCCATACATCATGCAATAAATCCTGTAGCACAACAGCAGTTGCCATTTCCACTGTGACCTTCTTCACTGAAAGAAATGCCAGTATCTTTGTGAAACATATTTGTCCATGAAGTACATTTGTCTATCCTGGATCTCCCCAAACTTCCTGACCCTATTTTTTGTAGATCATTGATATGTAAACTTAATCTTTGGCTGTTGCCAGTTAGCTAATAAGGCAGTCTTATAGTTTCCCTATCATAATGGGGCCTGAAACCAATTTGGCTAGGATCAAGGAAATATGAAGCCTCCAAATATTTCTGGAATTGCCTCACTATAAACTTTTTGAAAAAGGCAGATTGAAATGTCCTATAATAGATGTGACTGTTTGCATCAAGCAGCAGATATTTTTAGATTGGTGTTAACAAGGGCTTCCTAAGGAGAAGCTGGTGTCTGGTCCTGTCATATCCTAACACCATTCTCAGCTAAGCTTGGGATCTTCACTGCCAACAATGTGGCCTCAGTATTGGCTTCGTTTGCATGGGGACACCAAGGAAAATGTCTAGCCAAGACAAATTAACTAGTCAATGTCTGTAAGTGAGGCTTTATTACATTTTCACTCAGAAGAAAGGCAGTTTTATTTCACATTAGGCTAAGATACGGTGAGTTACAATGAGTGAGAGTGTCCACACAGAGGTTTAGTGCAACTTAGCATATGTGTAGTAGTTTCCTTTCATTTTAACATTCCTGAGTGTCCCAGTTCAGGCAAGTCCTAAGAAAACAACATTAGCTGAAATGAAAACTTGGGTTTGCATTTGTCCCATCCCTAGCCTGCTCTGCTACCATGGAGACAGACAGCTCAGTCAGAATCTAGTAATCTCATCTTCAAAGAAACAAAAACATTCTTGGTGAAAGAGCCTGCAAAGCTATATTGGCCCTAAATGTGATCTAGAGCCCTGCATTGAAATCCCTCTTCATCCCAAAAGGAAACAGAACTATTCTCTGCCACCCTTGTTTTCTTCTCATCAATTTCTCTGAATGGTAGTCAGAGCTCCTAAATGATAAATTGTTCCTTGGGTAGCACAGCTAGTGTGTCCTGGACAACACCCTACGTGTCCCTAGCAGCACCATCAGAACATCCTCATCATCCTTTCTGCATCCCTTCTGTTCCTCTGTGCAACTCTTCCCCACCAAGCCAGGACCCTGCAGTACCTTCAGCCCACCCTTGCTTGCCTAGCTTAGGCTACTCAGTTCCTGCTCTCCTTGTCTCCTCTCCATAGCTCCTGCCAGTTTGGCTGAGGACTGAGAGGACCCTCTCCAGATAGCACTGCAGGACTGGCCAAGCGTTGGCTGCCTCTCAGAGCAGGCAGTGACTCAATTCCTCCTGCATTTCCCTCAGTTCAACTCTCCTCTCTCCTACAACCCTTCACAAAAAGTATGGAAATGTGACTTCTGTGTCCCCCTGCCAAATATTCCTGGTTGGATTCCCAGCAGGGCAGCCAAAAGACAGCCTGGTTAGCAGTGTGTTGTCGTGGTTAGAAACCAAGCCTGTGAGATGAGTCCTGGGGTCTCAACCCATATTAAAAAACAGCTTTCCCTGTGCTCCTCAAGACAGGGACACAGCTGGATAGCAGCAGACAACTCCTAGTGATTATTGCCCATTCCAGGAGGCAGAGCTAAGGTCATGTTAGCATGAACCTTGATTCCTCTCTCTGGTTTTCAGAGCTCAGAGCGTTACTGAACAGCACAGCCTGAAAGAGCACGAGATATGACAGAGCAATTTTGACAATGTGTTAACACATTTTTCTGCAGTGGAACCAAAAGGATTATTGAGCTAATGACCAAGCCTTTTAAATCACAAGGTCACCCTCTTCCCCCTCAACTTTCTACATGCAATCCACTCTTCCCTCATGTGACCTTCTCATTCAGAAAAGTTGAGACAGTTTATCTCTCAGGAGTCTTTAATGCAGTGCTAACCCTGTTTGTCTGGTTCAAGAGCTTAGGCACGGTGTTCTTGTGTGCTGTAAACCTAGTCATAAACCTAAAAGTGTTTTACCTATATGAACCAGTCTGTAGAATACAAAATATGTACACTTTTTTTCCATAAAGAGAAATATGATTCCATTTGAAACTGATGTGGAACATTGGAAAATAACATTCTGCAAATGCTGCAGCCTCTTTCAGCCTTGACCTGCAACTGTGCTTCTAAGGTTGTAAAACAAAGTGAAGCCTGACCAGACGTGGGGAAATAGGAGTTTTAATGGCTACCTTTGTTATTCACCTTCTGAAACTGTGATGTGCTTGTGCTCAGGATTTTCTGAAGGGTGTTTAATTTTCACATTTTGCATTTTCAGAGTCATTAAACAAAGAACAAGACTGTACAGAAAAAACAAGTTCAAGTAATATAATAATAAGGAGTGAAGGGCATGTATGACTGTGGGTAAGAAACAAGGAAAATAAATCTAAAAAAAAAAGGAACAGGTGTTTAAATTAAAAATTAATATTTTACTTCAAGCACCAACAGAAAGATAACTTGTAAGGGAAGCAAATCTTGCACAGCTTAGTGTCAGAGAACGTGTGCAACTGCAACAGATGTGAACACAAGCTTAGGACTAGAAAAACATTGCCTTGGAAAAGAACACTTCTCTTCTTTTAACAGCATCATCAATTTATTTTACAGGTGTATCTGTACAAGGTGATTTGATACGTTTTATTACTAAACTACATTGACCTCTGTGAGGTAAATAAACCTATCTACTGCTGATACAAATTTACCTTATCCTGTATGAGGCCACAAATACATACTGACTGTTTCAAATCTAAGGTGGCATTCTGACTCTCGCCCATAGTGAGCTCCAGTTCCTATTTTACTTCACAGCCTTCTCATCTCTGTTGTCTTCCATTCATCCCCAGTTCTGTTAGGTCTTGAAAGATGGTCAGGAGCAACTGCAACTGTAGTGAGGTTAGGTAAAGCCAAACAGAACATGCTGACAGTCTTGCCTGCCCCATTTTGCACATGTGTAATTGCACAAATACAAAAGCCCAGAACTTCCTTATTGCATTTGTCCTATTTTTCTTGGTAATAAATCAAATTAAGGTGTTATTTTATTGTGTATTAAATATCTTGGTGTGTATTTTTTACTGTGGTTGCTAGAGGTGCTAAACAAATGAAGGAATGATCATTACATCTATGCAGGAGGTGGCAGAACACACAAGATGAAGTTCAGAGGACATCAATAAAGAAGAAACAGGAGAAAACAATGAAAATGGAAATTTGACTCAGGGATTTTGTACAAAGGGACATCAGAGATAAGATGCTGAGAACCTAGACAAGTAATGGCTCTATTGGAAGGAATGAGTAGACTGAGCATTACATCTGAAAACCAAACAGTTCTGTCTCAGCTGTTCAGGATAGACAATTGCTGGCTCAACTGCCCAAGGAGCCACATGCCCTTCACTGCGTAGGTTTGTCACTTTAGATTTCACAGTCATAGGAGATTTAGCCATAATATTGAAATTACACACAGAGGAAATTCCTCTATGCTAGTACAAATCTCTCTCTCTCTCTCTCTCTCTCTCTTACAAGGAAAGGCTGAGAGCCCTGTGGTTGTTTAGCATGGAGAGGAGCAGACCCAGAGGGGATCTCGCCAATGGTTATCTGTATCTAAAGGGTGAGGGCAAGAGGATGGGGACAGACTCTTTTCAGTGGTGCCCAGTAATGGGACAAAGGTAATGGGCACAAACTGGAACCCACGAAGTTTTATCTAAATGTAAGGAAAAACTGAGGTCAATAAGGAATGGCTGGTAAACAGGTAAACATTTTATCAATGGGACTGGAAAGTAAAGGATATATTTGTAAGATTTAAACAGCTAAAATTAAAAAAAAAAAAGGTAAAGAGGACAGTAAGGGGGGAAAGAGTAGGACAGTGGTTGGCTTGCTGAAGAGGAAGGACTCGAGTTTTGGGAGTGCTGAAGGTAGGTAATGCACAAAAGGCAGTAATGAGAAAAGCTCAGAATCTGTCCTTCAGAAGGTGTGTATGAGACACAGCCAAATTAAAAGAGGTAAGGCTTGGGAGACTGCTAGAATTGCAACATGTAGTAAATACGGATTGGCTGAGGATCTCTAAACTGTTTCGCTGGAAGGAGGTAGGATTCTCCCAAAGGAGGAGGGACTGTGATCTGTTTCTGTTACTGAAAGGGTTGAGGAAAGGACGGCACCATCAAAGGAAAGGCTTTGGGGAATGCATGACAAGCCAGCAACTGCAGTTGGTTAAAGTCTTAAATGGCTTAAGTGGGAAAAACAACGGAGATATAACATGGAGAAGCATGGTTGTAATATGATTGGTAACATTGATTTCTAGCACAGTGCAACTGGGAGGTGGAAACCTGCTCACATGTCAGCAACCAGGTGCTTTCCCCACTCACAGCAATGTCCTTATAGGACCACACCTAAGCTCTAGGCACAGAGAGAACATTTCAGGACCCATGTTATGGTATCAGATACTTTATCAAGCGTCATTGCCTAGCTGCCATCAGCGACGCCTGCGAGTTCACCCACCCTCAGGGACGTGACCGAGCTTTGCGCTGAGGGCAAATCGCCGGCTCCCACTCAACCGGCAGGTGCCATTTTGTGGCACAAGAGGTCCGAACACCTCACGCAGCCTTAGCAGAGGCGACCCTGGCGCTGCAGAACCGCCAGAGGGGGCTGCGAGCAGGGAGCGGGGGCGGAAGGGGGCGCTGGGAAAGGCGGCAGCGCCTATGCCCTCAGTCCTCAGAGCCACTCTACAGGGACACCTCTGTCCCGCGGGCCGCTTCCCACCTCCCGCCACTACATCTCCCATCAGCCCCGGGAGAGGGAACAGCGCCATGGCCGCCGCGGGGGCTGCTGGGAGAGCCTTCGGCGGGGGTCCGTGAGGGAAAGCGCGGGAAGGAGGTGGGATGGCTTCACCTGTGCCCACCGGCACCTACAGCTGCCTATAAAATTCGGTTGCTGGCAAAGAACGACAATGCTTATCGTCTAATGGGTTACATGGGAGCTGAGAGCGGCTGCTCAGCCCCGCTTCTCCTGCCTCCTGCTTTTCCGGAGCATCAACGGCTTGAGGTACCATAGGAAGGAAGGGTTTGTTTTTTTTTTTAATATGAATTGTTATTATTTTATTTTAGGTGCAGACATAAAGGGGAAAGCCCAAAAGCGGAGGGTGGGTGGGAGTGAGAGAGAGGAGGGAAAAGGCAAGAGCGTTTATTCAGCTCCCACTTCTGCCAGGACCGTTAACGGCAACGGCAGACAGTGCAGAGGAGGTTTCCAGCTGGGCCCCAGGTGGTTGCACAGGGGAAGCTGCTGCTTCCTTTTGAGGGCTGTGGTACTTGAGAGATCGATTTTAAGAGTGATTTGCTAAATTTACGGTCTCTGCAATCGCTTCACACACATCCTGGGGAGGAACCGCTGTACGAGGGTTGCTGTGCCTAGGGGCGTGACTGCCTTTATGAGTGTTTGTGCCACAAACGAAATTCAGAGCCTGTGAGGCAGGCGCTATAGCTCTGCACTGCTGCACAGGGACTTTCAGCAGACCCTTTCCTACAGAATTGAGATTTGTTTTGGTTGGAAGACACCTTTCTGATCATCAGCACCAAACACTGCCAAGTCACAGCTAAACGATGTCCCTCAGCACATCTGCATGTCTTTTAAATGCTTCCAGGGATGGTGACTCCAGCAATTGCCTGGGCAGCCTGTGCCAATGCTTTACCTCTCTTGCAGTGCACAATTTTTTTCTTAATATCTAACCTGAATGTCCCCTGTTGCACACAGTTTGAGGCTGTTTCCTCTTGTTCTAATGCTTATGAGAAGAGCCCATCCCACTCTTTGCTCCAACCTCCTTTCAGGGAGTAGTAGAGAGTGAGGTCTCCTATAAGCCTCCTTTTCTCCAGGCTAAACAAGTTCTCTCAGCTGCTCCTAACAAGACTTGGGCTCTATACCCTTCACCAGCCTCATTGCCCTTCTTTGGACATGATCTAGCATGTCTTTCTTGTGGTGAAGGACCCAAAACTGAATCCATTAGTTGAGGTGTGTTCTCATCAGTTCTTTGGTTTGTTATAGCCTGCTGGTTTTGTCCATGTTCTCCAATAGTCTCCACTTACTGTACTAGAAGATGCTCTCCCACCTATTGCTTTCATATACGCTCGATTAATGAAAACCTTGCTAACTTCTATTTCTGTTAGCCTTGCTACTGCCAAACATCAGTGATATTACTGATAGTAGCTGCTGCAGTCACCTGGAGTAATTGGAGTCCACAAGGAGTAATTGGACTTTGTTACATTAGTCCTCTAATGCCAGACATTCCTGTTAGGGTAAAGAACATGATTTCAGACACACCCCTAATGCTACATGTTGCTTCTAACTTTAAGCTTCTGCCCACACCACACTTATATATCCCATAGGAGCTCAGATTAAAGTAGTCTTGATTTGCAGGCTTTCCCTGCTCATCCTACAAAATACTCTGCACTGCATGGGTATATGGAAAGTTTGTTCATAGAGCTGGACCAGGTAACAAAAAGGCAAACCCAAAATATTTTATTGAAAGGTTTTACTCGTCAGCTCTGATTAGGTTCACCACACTGCAGGAAAATGCTCAGGGAGTGAAAGACCAAAGTATCAGGTCCTGACACCAACCATATACTGTAAACACAAACACTTAACAAGCTGTGAACTCTGGGATCTGAGCTAAATCATGATGATACTTAGTGCTGGTGTGTTGCTTTTCCAATGAGGATTTGTCCCTTTCTTAATTTGATTTTCAAGGGATGAAAGCATGCTCTTCAGTGCACCAAGCTGCTGGTTATATTTGCTGTGTAGTTGGTAAATACCTTGAACAGATATTAGTGCAGCACATCTCACCCCTCACTAAATGGGACTTGGCACTCTTACCAAGACATAGTGAATGGGGCACCAGTGGGAAATAGTTTGCCACTTCTACAACTCCTGTATTTTCAATCTGCTGATAAAGGGAACTAGAATTCCATAAACTAGAGGTAGAGGGTAAATATGACTCAAGGGAAATGCATATGGTTAAAGGAAAATTCAGAATGCAACTGAGTTGTCTGTGTTCAGGAGGATGACCCTTCCTTTTGTCTGGCATCTCCTTTGCCCCAGCTGTTTTTCTTCTGCCAAAAGTCAATTTTGAAGAAATTCTGGCAGTTTGCCCTACTTCCTGCATAGGCAACACAGGAGATGTTTGACCTCTATTAGCAAGGCACTAATTTTCAACTAAGACCCACTCCCTGTGTCTAAGGACAAGTTTGTATAGGCTGAAACTGCAGTGATGTACCTGCAATTGCTTAAGCAGCTGCCTCTGCAATCTTATGAGGAGTCTGCAAGTATAACAGTAGATGTATAGAATTAATTACAGTCTGTAGGCACTAGCAGTATTACCTGTTCTTTCTTTCCTACTTCTTGCCAATTAAAAGAAAGCAGAAAACAGATTGTTTACAAACATGTTACACTATTCCACTTCAGCTTCTGGTATAGGTGGGGGATAATTAATGCTTTGATACCAAAATATTTATCACATTTTGAGTGCTCTGATAAGAATATAAAGAAATAATGAGAGAACCTTTAAGAGAACACAGCTCTGTCAATGTGCCAGGCTGTTGTTTTTTGTTATTCTAAAGCATGGATGAGTATCTTAATCACCTGCAGTTGCATTTATCCAGCTTATACCAACCCTTACTTTATATTTTCTTTATCCTCATTTGTTGTGACACATCCATAATCAAGATTATCTGGTGGTGAAGTAAGGTCAATGTAATAAAGATTCTACCACAGATTCACATGAAGTATAAATAAGCACTTTAGTGTGCTACAGGTTACACTGTTTTACTAGAGGTGCCAACATCTACCAGGCAACAAATGCCAAGAGTTTTCTACAAAATTAAAGTAGGCCAAAAACTGCTAAGCCCTTGGTAAAAAAATGGCTACAGACTGGCAGGACACTTGCATACCACAAGTACTACAGACAAGCAAAACTGAGAGCACTAAAGTTCCTCAAACTTGTTCTTATGACTTGAATGACCTTGGGTTCCTGTGAAAACATCCAGGCTGATGTTACACAAAATGCATAAACTTCACCAGTCCCAGTTCTACACTCTTGGGATTTTGCCAGCACTCACAAACTGGCCCAAAAAGAATGTGTGGCAGGAGGAAGACATCCTCATCTAATACATATTAGGGTAGTTCCACTTCTGGACTAGAATCAAGAGTAATGATTCCACTTGGGTCTTCTCTAATCCCACACTGTGGAAGACACATTTTATAGTCTTAAAAAGGGTTTCTTTAACACTAGTTTTAACCTTTCCTCATACAGACTAGTAACCTAAGATACTTGGTAAGTTTTATTTCAGGAAGATTTATTCAGTGATTTTACTACTTGCAGGAAATCTTTGTACAAGCTGGGAAAAGGAGCCAGGTCTCCCACCTTCTAGCCTCCAACTCCAATCATAAGTTCAGTGTCAATGTTAAATGTTACTAATTTCCAAGCAGTACTGAAAAGCACATATTTTATTTAAGCCTTTTTGAAAATAAATAAATGTGGGGGTTTTTACATGTTCTTGTTTTAAGTGAGCCACTGTAAACAATACAGTCCACAAAAAGAAAGCAGCAGCCAAACCCAAATTTTGGCAGTGTCACTGTCTGTCTATCATTAACCTCCTGAATTTACTGTTTCAATACAATAACATATTAACTCCCACTAAAATATGCTAATCCAGCAGTTAATTCCTCTTCCATGAACAGATCTGGAGGGTGCAGCAGAGTCTAGATAAGAGCCTAGATGCTGACCCAAAACTGTGTCCCTGAAAGAAAAGACCTTTTGACCTCTTTCAACAATACTTCAAATAGAATGTGCAGGTGGAAGCAAGGAAAGTATTTATTTCAACAGCACAGCACCTTTCAAACTCCTGCTCTGCCTGATGATGGGGAGCCATTTGTTACAAGCCAAGTAGGCAAGAAAAGCAACCTGCTCCTTCACCAGTTTGCATCACCAAGTGCTCTCTCTGTCCTATCTCCTTGCAAGTGTTTGTGCACTGGGATTTCTGAAAACTTCTTTGGAGATTACTGGATCAATCAGCAGATTTTAAAGCTGCCTAAAGAATCTTAAGTTATGAAGTTAATATGAAGTTTCATATTATTATGCAATATACTAAATCTATAATGCCAGGTTGAAAGGGACCCCAAAGATCATCTGGTCCAATCTTTCTTGGCAAAAGCATGGTCTAGACAAGATGTCCCAGCACCCTGTCCAGCTGAATCTTAAGTGTCCAATGTTAAGGACTCCACTACTTCCTGATGGCTGATTGTCCTCCTTGTGAAAAATTTTCTTTTTCTGACCAACTGGAATCTCCTCAGGAGGAGCCTGTACCCATTGCCTCTTGTCTTTTCCAAATTTGGGAGGCTCAAACTTCTTTGTAGCCACCCTTTAAATACTGGAACATGGTGACAAGGTACCTCCCTTCAGGCTTTTCTCAAAGCTGAACAAACCCAGTTCTCTCAGCCTTTCCTCATATAACATCCACTCATTATCTTGGTGGCCCTTCTCTGGGCGTTGGGATAGAGATGGACCCTCTGTCCACATCTCTTTTGTACAACAGAGACCAAAACCGGCAGTATTCCAGGTGTGGTCTGACTAGCACTGAGTAGAGTGAGATAACGGCTTCATCATCTCTGCTGGTGAGTCTTGTCGACCACCTCTCCAGCAGGAGTAACTTCTTCCCTCACAAAAATGTAAGTGCATTCTTAAATGGAAACACAGGGAAAACGGAGAGGAGCCACCCCATGAGCCCTTGCCCAACAAACTGCTCCTTTCGCAGACCTCATCACCCTACTCCTGCTCTCAGCGAAGACCTAAAAGGGGGTCTAGTTCCTCTTCCCCCTTGGGGCCGCAACTCTCCTTCCCGGTGTCGGGGCCGCAGCTCCCCATCCCTGGGCCAGGCCAGCCGCAGAGGGCAACCTTCCTCTCCCCTCCGCCCGGCCAGAGCTCACCCCACCGGCCCGGGCCTGCCTTTCCCGCCGCTGCCGAGCCCTTCCGCCCGGCCCCGCCCCTGGGTATCCGGTCAGCCCCTCGCCGGGGCGGGCTGCCGGCATAAAGGTCGGACAGTTCCGCTGTATCTTGCTCAGTTCTACCTTGCCTGCTCCTCTCTCCTCTTTCCGCTTCCTGCTCCCTTCGGTGTGCTTGCTGTTGCCTGGCCCGGCCCCGCCGCCCCACGCCGGGCTAAACGGAGGTGCCCTCGCTGTCCCTCCTCGGCCAGGCAGGCAGAGGTATCGCGGCCGTGGGGTTCCCGGTGTTGCGGGGTCCCGGGCGGTGGGGAGAGGGGCCGGTGCCTTCAGCTGCTTCTTCTGGCCCCTGTGAGGGCAGGCACCGTTCTCGGGGAGAGAGGAGTGGCGGGACAAGGTGTGACACGGGGGGGACCGGGAGCCAGTCAGAAAACCGCCTGTGGGATTGGTGGCGTATAGATGTGTTAGTTAGGTACATGGTTTAGTGGCATAGTGGTGATAAGCTGACGGTTGGACTTAATGATCTTAGAGATTTCTTCTGACCTTAATGATTCTGTGTGATGGGAACTGGGCTAGCAGAGGTATTTGTCTAGGCGCGTTGTCTGGTGTATGCTAGGTTTTAAGGAAGGCTTTGGTACACTTCGGTCCTTGGCTATAGTACCACTGTATTTTGGGGAGGGATTGCAGCTCTTTGGATGAATTGAGCAAATTCATCCTTGCCAAACCCTGTTCAGGTGATTGTGTGATCAGCCTTTAATCCCTTTGGCTAGCAGAGGAGTTTTGTGCTCCAGATGCCAGCCTCAGCTCTGTCCTTGTGTTTTGTGAGCACTGTCAGTCTGCAAGAGCTGCTCAGCTGTGAGCAGAGTTGTCTGTGCTTGAAACTGTCTGGTAAGCCATTGCAAACCTCTTGGTGGTTTATTAGAATATAAAAGATCTCCACGCTTCTCCCTGCATAGATGTAGGCACATTAAAACTCAATACATGGCATCAGGAGGGATCTGAGATCTTATATGTGATAAAAGTACCATTGGTTAATTCACCTGTAAATAGATCCCTGCTTACTTTATTTGGGGAGCCAAAATCAGCCAAGTAAGTTGAGAGTTGGCTAGTTTAATTGTCTGTATGGATACACTTGGTTACAAAGCTGGTGGAATTAGCAGTACTAATGCAGTTAAGGCAGTGAGAGTGGAGGGCTCTTGACTTGGTCAGAGATGGTGAGAGATGAGTCAGTGAAAATTAAGCATCTCATTGAAGGATGCAGGGTTGGTCTAACAAAGTCTTCTGTGGTTTGTGTACCTAAACCAACTCTACTTCTTGAAGAAAAAGGCTGTACTTCTCTAGGATCTAATGTGCTTCTGTCTTGTGTAAGCCTACTAGATGATTGTTTTACTTAAGAAATTACTGACATAAGTGCTAAACTGGATTTAGGTCAAATTGTGTGTTATACTTTGAAGACAATTGCCCCTCTTGTTTTTCCACAGGGAATAATGTCCTTATCTACTCCAGAGATTCCAGTCTCCTTTCATGCAAATAGAGGATGCATTAAGTTACTCTCATCAAATTAAATGAAATTAAGCATTAAATTAATTACTGCTTCTGGTTTAGACCCAGCAGAGAACTTGTATTTCTAAAAACTTGCTGTTTTTTGATGTTTGTGACATTTAATAACACTTTTCCTATATAACCCTGGGTTTGCTTGTATCTGTAGTAGATCTGTAGCTATGAGAGCCTACTATAGGAGATGTCAGTGTGGACTTTAGAAAACTGTTCTGGTGATGTTTTGATGGTTCTTCCATTTCTTACTGGTGTTACTGCCTTTTGTTTGTGTCAGAACCTCTGCACGCATTTTGTCCCATTTCAAAGGGAATGAAGAACAGAAAACATTCACTCTGACTCCTTCAGAAAGAAGAACTTGGTTCCCTACCTGCTATGTTTTTGACTAGTGTTTCTGTTATCAGAATAGTAGTTTTAACATGGCTTAACATTTCTGCCAGAAACTTTCTGAAATAACCTGCTCTGTTCTACCAGAGGTCTCTTCCTCCTCAGAACTGGCCTTGTTTTCTGTGTTCAAAACCTGAGACTCACAATAACACATGTATGTCCACATGCTGCCTTTCATGAACTTTGCTCAGAGTAGTGGAGACCTAAGTAACTTATCTCTTGGCACTTGTCAAACACAATTACCTATATGCACAGATAGCAATGTTACCTAAGAGATGTGATCAAACCAGGCATGTAGTGCTGAAGGTTGAAGTGTAAGTGCCAGCGTGCTTTACCTTTAGCTGAGAAGGAAGGTAGTAATCCTTCATACCATAGTTAGTCAAAGATTAAAACCTGCTTTGACCAAGAGTGTGTTTCTTGCTTAGCATTCATATACTGGGAAATAAGTAAACTTCTTTCAAGGACTTAAAAGAAGTCCTTCCTGAAGCATGTTCGATGTCAGCATTACTGTGATGAGTACAGACTGTGGAGTTAAACGCAGATCTTAGATGGTATGATTCAGGCCCATGACTTCTGTTTAATGCAGGCAGATGAAGAGAAGAAAGTCAGCAGCTTTGCAGTGCATTCCTAGACAGAACAACTCTCTTCATTTGCAAAAGCAGGTTCTCCTCAGTAATGGTAGTTGAAAAGGTAGTAGTGACAGTCAGTAGTTTACCTGATGTGTTTTGGAGATTTATAAGCCTACTGTATTCTAAAGCTCCCTATTCTGGCAGGTTTTCAGCAAGGTTGAGACTGACGTGGTCCACATTCTGTTAGAGCAGAGATGGAAACCCATGATGTGAGGGTAGGGTATTTCTAAAGCAGATTAAGGAAGGTGTTTCCTGCCTGTACCAAATCAATTATATCCTGTGTTCTGGAGAAGAGTAGGATCAACCTGGAGATGACACAGAAAGAGGACAAAGGAGTCAGATGTGCAGATGTAAACCTCCATAGCTTTTGAAACAACAAAAAATGTTTAGAAAAGATCTGGAAATGCTTTTCAATTTTGAAATACTGATGTTTGCATTTTCTCTCTTTATAGTTTGTTCTGTCTGGTAAACATTTCATCAGGTATCAGAAGAAACAGCCTCAAGATGAACTTCTTCCTGGAAACATTAAGATTCATTGGACTTTTTGTGTATTACTTGCTGGAGTCACTGGTGTTGTTGGTTGTGCCTAGACGGAAGAAGAATGTTAGTGGTGAAATAGTATTGATAACAGGAGCGGGAAGCGGCATTGGAAGGCTCTTATCTGTAAAGTTTGCCAGCCTTGGAGCAACAGTGGTTCTTTGGGATATTAATGAAGAGGGGCTCAAAGAGACAAACAGACTGGCCAGAAAAAATGGAGCAGTGAGAGTACACAGTTACATCTGTGACTGTAGCAAAAGGCAAGACATCTACCGAGTAGCTGATCAGGTAAAGTGTCTTGTGTAGTTTTCACACTGATCTAAGATGAGTGCGTGCACGTGGATGGTGTGTGATAAATTTGAGTGACTTCAGAGCAAGAGATTAATTCATTCAGAATGTATTACAAGACTACTGGGTTTGTACTTCTGTTCCTTTAAAAAGACCTGATTCTCTTTTTTAGTAGCTCATTTCAACTGAGTAGCTTCTGAATCATTCAATTACTGAGCAAGCACTTAGTGGGGAAGTGCAGAAAATCAATTTACTGAAGCTAAAGCACTATTTCAAGTTCTGGCAGCCTTTTACTAAAAGTAAACTCTAAAGACCATATATTGTAAAAAGGATTAACTACTTAGGCAATTTTCAAATAATTCCATGGCTGTAACTAGATTTTTGCAGATTTGCTTTATCAGAACTAATAAATGTATCTTGAAGTCTTAACTATTTCTTACTTTCCTTTCTGAAGAGCTTTGTAAACATACCATGTGGTTAGGTATTTTAGGCAGACTGGTGGAATTGCCAAAAGCTTAAATTGCTTAACAGTTTCCATTATAACAACCTGTTCTCATTTGCTTAAAATGTTGCTAAACTTAACTGTTGGACTCGAAAGTTTCCACAGTGAGTGTTTGCCTGAGGATGAATTCTTATTAAAAGAAAAAAAAAGTTCAGCTGTCTTCAGGAACATCTGTTGGCTGAAATAACGTTCCTCTTTTGGTGCTGTTTAAGAAGGTCTAGCTTTCTGCATTTTTCTGTCTCTGCAAAAAATGACTAGAACAAATTTTTCTGGTCAGTGAGGCTTGTGCATGGCTTGCAGCTCGTGAGAGGCTGATACTATTGGTTTTGTATTGTAGTAATTCTCATCACCCTTGGTCCTTCTTGCAGCTCCATTACATCAGTGGAGTTGCACATCTGCTGTCTCTGTAGTGCAGTTGCACATCCTAAACAGAGCATAGAAGAAGGCCAGAAAGGTACTTTTTACAAGGGCATGTAGTGATAGAACAAGGGGTGATTTAAACTGAAAGAGGGGAGATTTAGATTAATATTAGGAAGGAGCTATTCACTGTGAGGGTGGTGAGACACTGGAACAGGTTGCCAGGGAAGCTGTGGATGCTCTATCCCTGGAAGTGTTTAAGGCCAGGTTGGATGGGGCTTTGAGCAACCTGATGTAGTGAAAGGTGCCCCTGCCCATGGCCAGGGGTTGGCACTAGATGATCTTTAATGTTCCTTCCAACCCAAACCATTCTATGATTCTGTGTCTCATTACAGGCCTGTAACTGTGCTTCCCTCTGAACTGGGAGGAGTGGAGGAGCAGGGGGGAAGTAAGTAGGTAGTGCAAAGGACACTGGAATGGAGAAGGTGGAAACACCTTCAGTTTTGAGGACTCAAGGGCTAGCACTTTAGTCCCATGGAGAAAAGCAGTAGCAGAGCCTTTCTGGCCAAATATAAAAAGGAGATGAGAATGTAGATGTGAGACACAGGTTAGGGATGATAATAACAGGTAGACAGGACCAAAGAAGTGGTCAGAGGCTCCTTGTACGTGATTTGTCACTTACAAGCTTCTGTAAGCAGTTCCCTAACAGCTGATTCACTACTAATCCTCCTGTGGATCCACAAACAACAAAATACCCTACTAGTATTACTTCAGAAACATCATATCCTGCTGAGAACTGACAGAGAACCATGCTGACATGGTTCACCATCTCATTGGTGACAAAAAGACTTTAGCATTAGTTAGTGCTTGATGTCACTGTTTACTTAATGTGGTGTAGTAGACTTTGGCTTATAGTGTTCAGCCTTTGCAAGATGAGGCAACACAGTTTAAGGTTTTGTTTTTCCCTCCCCTCCCCAGTGACTCAGCTTCACACAATGACTTGGAGTTTTGCAAGATTATAGTGAACTAAATTCCTGGAGGCAGGGCATGACTGAAAAGTTTCTGCCCAATAAAACAATCTCAAAGCCAAAACAAAATGTATCTGAACCTTAAATACCTGCTTCTTGTACTTCATCAGCCACACAGAGACCAGGAAAAAAATCACTTCTCTAGAAAGAAAACCAAGAAAGCCCTGCACATGTGGTGTCCTTGTTCCTTTCCTGTACCAACAGGAAAAAGGACAGCTTTTGGCTATGCAGAGCTATAGCTTAAAATTTATTTCTAATATCCCTGTTCCAGAGGTACCTAACCCCAAAAGGAATGTCCTTCTCTGACCTACCCCTCCCTTTCTCCCTCCTTCAAGTTCAGCTAAACTTGTAAGAATGTAGCACTTTGAGAAAGGGAAGTAACTCTGTGGGTTTTGGTCCTCCCACTTGTGAGGAAACAGGCCTTTTATTCATTATCATGTTGTAAAATTTGCATCATTTACTACTGATTCCATTTTTGTCTCTGAATGCATATTATTTTTAACTAGTGATGTGCATACTCAGGTTGGTGACTAAAATAACTTGTCTAAGGCTGCCTGTGGAGATCATGTGGTGCTGCTTCAGAAATACTTAAATTGTTCTGTGACAACCTTTTTGAGAGGGGAATAGACAGACAAGAATGTGAGTGATGACGAAGGTGGAGAGAGGCTTTGACTGATGAATTTGTTATAAAAGCTGTTTAAACCTAGTTAACAAACATGGACAAGACTAGAACAAGTTTAAGGAAAATGTGGAATTTAAGCTAAAATAACGGATAGATGGTAAATTCTCCTTTGATTCTTTACTGTGATACAAGCTAGCCTACCAGGTCTGCTTGTGCTTCCTTCAGTCACCCTAGGCACCTACTAAAGGGAATGCTATTAAGAAATGAGGTTCTGGGATCTGCAACTGCATGGCAAGATGGCATCAACCCAAGAAGGTTTGCCAGAGCTACTGATCAGCACATGTTAACCACTTGATCTGGAAATCACAAATGAAACAACATAGAGTGCTCATTTCCTTTTTCCCAAATAGCTCAGATTAATGAACTGTACTTCAAATACCACATGAAATATTTTCATTCTCTATTTAGCTGGCACAGTATCTGGATGTAAGCTGGCCTGTAGTTGTTCTCAAGTGAGTCTGCTCATGAAAGGTCCCAGTCAAGCTAAAATGAGAACTGTCCTTCCTATTGCTGAATTAAATATAGTCTTATTAAATGTCTACAGTGTAGACATTATTCTTTAGGCAACATTTTCAGGGAACCATGTTAGAAGGATTCTGGTACAGTGTTAGAATTGAAGCAGTATACTAAGTTTCTGCACCATGAGCCCCAGCAGCTCATAAATCTTTTGTCTTCTGTGAATACCTGTCCTAAAGCCTTTGTTTATTCAGAAACCTACCCTTTTTGTTTCATTTTCATAACAAACTACTGCCTTCATACAGATTGCTCACTTCTTTTGTTGTCCTGAGAGCTAGTATCAGTGGAGACAGTGTTCTTTCAGGCTGTCTTAATGAGATACATGCTTCTTATCAAAAGTGAGAGACTGCCCATTCTAATTCCAACACACTGAGGGTGGAAGACTCCATCTGCTCCCCCAGAAAGCTGCAGGGAAGTCTGATTAAATCTGTGTGCTATGGAATGCAAGTGAATTTACCACTAGGGAAAACTTAATATGCAATACGTGTCAGGAGAAGTGGAACATATGGAAAACGGCATGAACAATCTTGAAACACCCAAAATCCTAAGATGCTGCTAAGTGGCTACTGCCCTGTACAGTGGGAGAGAAGAATCCCTGAACTGTTGGGATGCAGGCAATTCATGCTACCAACAGGCAAACCAGTTTTTCTTTTGCTCATCAAAACATTCAAGCAGTGCACAAGCTGGCTTCAGCTTTCAGGTATGACAGCACTGCTTCTGTGCTCAGGTTGCTCTGTGGAAAACACAAGGGGATTTGAGTATGATGCAAGGAACCTGATTCTGGTGAATTTGCCTGAGGATCTGTGTACTGTGCCTCACCTCATGGCATAGAAATGACCCTACAGCCAAAATTGGTCATTGGTGTTAAGATGGGTTTACTGTAGCAAAATACATGTTGCATTAGTTAAACTCTCTGCAATAGAGACTTACCTGAAATAGCCACAGCAGGAACCAGAGGTACTGAAAGCAGAAGCCTGTGTGGAGGTGTTGGGCTCCATACCCCTACAGAGTCTAGTTGGTAAGCTCAGCTCTGAAAAGGCAGCGGGTGAGAACATACAAGAACCTGGGATGTTTGGATGCATAACAAGCACAAGTTCTACTTAGCTGAACTGTGCAATATTTCTATTTCTTATGTTTTCATATATAAAACTTAGAAAGCATGTTTTGTATTTATGGTATAATGTCTGAAGGCTTTTTGTTTTAGGTTAAAAAAGAAGTTGGTGATGTTACCATCCTAGTCAATAATGCTGGCGTTGTAACTGGGAAGACATTTCTTGACTGTCCAGACTCACTGGTGGAAAAAACCATGGAAGTGAACATAATGGCACATTTCTGGGTAATACCTGTACTTTGCATATACAAACTCAACCATCCTTTTAAGTGTCTTCAGTGTTAACTTCACCTCTTGGAATTGAGGGACATACACGAGGATATATAGCTCCTTTGTAAGTTTAGTCAGAAATGAATTGCAGAGGGGATATTGAAACATGCTTCAGTTTCTTCATAGGTTTAATCACAAAAGTTCAATGAGTTTCTGAATGGAAACATTGCAGTGCTGAGCTTTAGGCTGAAAGAAGCTAACCAACTGGCTGAAGAGATGTTTAGCTTTGAGCAGCTACCATCCCTCTGGTGTTGAGGAGAAAGTGGTACTGTGGAAGTCCTAGCTTAGTAGTTGAAGGTTAGACTTCAAACAAGAAGTTCCTTTTGGCTTTTTAAAGGGGGGAAGCTTATTTAAACAGTAGGGAGAATGTCTTCAAAAACACCACCTTCAAAATATGCTAGCATGTAGCTTACTCTAGTAACTGTGCCTTACTTTGCAGACTTACAAAGCCTTCCTCCCAGCAATGGTAGCCTCCAACCATGGACACTTAGTTAGCATTGCAAGCTCAGCAGGACTGGCTGGAAGCAATGGTGTTTCAGGTAGTGTATTAAAGCTAATGTTCATTTATGCAATTAGTTTCATTTGAACTCTGCAATGAACGCTCAGGAAAAAATTCTTCTTTTTGAGTTTCTGGGTCTTTGTGTATTGGTAAAGCAAATGGTCATGTTTTCAATCCAGCTGACCTGAAATAGGCCATTCCTTTCAAAAGACTTCTCCAGATGCTCAGCAGTGTTAAACAAGTTCTGCTGCCAAGGCAGTTAGTGGATCTGGGAGCCATACAGAACTTTGGAAACAGACCTTCAGTGTTGTTAAAGTTAACCTGCAGGTATTTGATGGTGTAGAGGCCCCTGGTTTTCTTCGTTTGGTTGGGTTTGTTTATTCAAACATGTTCTCAAGTGAAGCAGAGTCCTGTACAGGTTTCCCTAATTCAAAGAACTACTAAAATTCAGATGTGGTACAGAGGCAGAGGTGTGATATCTCATTTTCTGTATTGTCCCTCAGCAGTTCATGCAAGAGAACCAATAGTGATGGAAAGAAAGTGTTGAGATTAGGGAAAACTCAGAAGGCATTTCTGGAAAATACATGCAAAGGAGAAGGAAAATTAAATCAAGTGACATAGCAGTAAAAGAAACCTAGCTTTAAGGCAGTGATAATGAAGACAAATTGAGTTTGAAATTGAAACCACCTTAGGGAGTCTTGAAAGCCTAAGTATGATACATAAGAAGCTAGTGCATGGATTCAAAGACAGGGTCTGGTTTGAAGAGTTAATTTATTTGCTGTTGTTCAGTAGAGTGGAAAGGTGGTAGGAGGGATGCAATGGGAGACCCTCTGTTGCCAGTCTAGAACAACAGTTAAGTTAGGAGAGGGCAAAATAAAGGAGTGGATTGCATCAAAGGAAAATTTTATTAGTAATCTAATCCTGAAAGCAGTTCCTACTCTGTTGTAAAGTATTTTATTATCAGACAGTAATTTCCTACAGCTACTGTGTGTATATGTCATTTCTGTGCTATAGTGCTGCAGTTGTATACTGTAAAATAAAGCAAACCTGTGGCTAGTTAGTTTACTTAGTAGAGCATAGTTTTGTCCCTGTTCCCTCAAACTCTTACTGCTGCAGTGTACCTGCTCAGTAGTAGGACTCCCTGAACCTGTTTAGTAAAGTTTAATTAGTAAAAGAAAATGTTTAACTGCAATCAATGTTTTGTTTTACAGATTACTGTGCAAGTAAATTTGCAGCCATTGGTTTTGCAGAGTCAGTTGACTTTGAGATGAGAGATCTGCAAAAGTGTGGTGTTAAAACCACAATTGTGTGTCCTTTTCTCATAGACACAGGAATGTTTGATGGCTGTAGATCCAAGTGAGTAAACTCTTGTCAGGTTTTTATGCAACTTGCATCTTCAGCATGTTATGTGCTCCCATTTCCTTCATGAAAATCATGAGCTAGGCTCTTCTCTGTTTCCTATTTTTAGGGCCTAGGATAGGTATTAACAGTGCTACTCACTGACTGGGCAACCCAGATGACAAAGCCCTTGGTACTTCACTGTTCATTTATGGTGAATCTTGAAGTGTAATTGGTGTCCTTTCCACTGCAGAAGCCAAATGCTCCAATTGTCTTCTCTGCTTTCTAAACCCCCATTCACCTCCTGAAATCAGTGGCATAGTTTAGATCAGTATGCTTGTACAGTGCAAAAATTTGGGACCCAAAATAAAAGCCTAGTGTGTCTTGATACGAGGACTGTGTGGATTTGTCTGATGAAAGATCATACAAAGGGAGAATAACAGTGGCCACTCACTCCCTGACATAATGAAGGTTCTGTTGGTCATAGGATTTGCTGTATTCTTTTAGTTAAATAACTGCAAAATAGAGACTTAATTTGAGTAAAATGGGAATCCAAAGCAATTTGTATGATAGTAAGAAGTGTCTTCTCTTCCAGATGGCCAAGTCTGCTTCCCATTCTGGAGCCAGAGTATGTGGCTGAGAAGATAGTCACTGCTGTTCGGCAGGAGCAGGAAATACTGATGATACCACGCATTATTTATTTGCTAATAGTTCTGAAAAGGTAAGTTATGCCTTTCCTCCTTTTCATCTCTCTTTCTGTCCTGGGATCTTTCAGCTCTGTGTTTGACTAAAGTGAAAACCAGGCCTCTACTTGTTGGTGTGTATCTTCATTAAGGTCTGCATGTTTCTGGAGTTTTCTGTTTCTCCTTTCTAAGGGTTTAGTCTACCCTTGGACCACAGAAGAGTGACAGAAATATGTAACTGTGACTTGCTGACTCCATTGAGGTGCAGGTTGTAGAGACTGGGCCTGCTCCTCATAACTGCATGTCTGGTGCCTTGCCCCCAGTGTTGGGTAACTTCTGACTCCTTTGCATGCCAGGTTGGAAAACTGCCAGTATTAGCCAGGGAAAAACTAATTCTGTGATAAAACTGCACAACTCTTCTGATGTCTGATTTGGTTTTTTCCTCTTCAATTGTCCTCCCTTACAGTATCATACCAGTGAAAGCATCTGTTCTCATTATGGATTACCTGGGAGTCTTCCAGATAATGAATACATTCAGAGGTCGAGCGAAGAAGGACTGAAATGTGCAAGATTCAGAGACCAGCAACTCTAAAGTGGACCTTGTTAAAAGTGGTGGTGGGAAACATCTGCTTCTCTAGCAGCTGTGAACTTAAGGTGCCTCAGTTCTCATCAGTACCCATTTTTAAGGAAATTGCTTTTAAATTGGCTCTTAATCAGCAGCTTTCACTCTTGACTTGTTTTTTAATCCACTGAACCATTTTCTTTTCACTTCATTGTGAAAATACATTACTTGAAATTAGTTTCTTTGGTTATGCTTGTTAGAATGCCTTAAACGTGATCCTACATCTATTTCCAACTAATAGTTGGAAACTTTGGGGGGAAGAAGGGACTAAGAAACCACATGGATTTGGTAGGGAGCCAGGAAAGCCTCTCATGGACCTGACTTCTCGCTGCCATCCACTGAAACTGGAAGGAGAGGCTCTATTGCTGGTGCCATTCCCATGCCCTGATAAGCTGAGGAATTTGTTTCCTGAAACAACAGATTCAACTTGATACAAATGCAGGTTTTGTGGAATGAAAATGTGCTATGTTGGTGCAAAACCATATTTGGAGATGGTGACTTTGGGGCTCACAGGGGACTATGGATGTAAGTTATGTGTTTGTGCTGCTAATCTACTTTGTCCAATTTAAAAGCTAATGCTACAATATTTGTAGTAGGAGCCTTTGTATCTTCTAAGTGCAGTGTTTTAAGAACAGTTTTAAATCTTCATCTCCTAAGCAGAATAAACTTGAAGCTATAAAGCATAAGATTGCCAGTCAAAGTGGGCTATCAAATATCTTGCCAAGTAAGACACTGAGCAGTTAAAAGCAAAGGTATAATCACTCTATAATCAGAGCTTCTCTTAGGATTTTTCAGAAGGGAATGATGCAGATAGAACTGGAGTGAATGGGATCATAACAGCCACATAACTGTGTTTTGCTTCTCTGAATTGGGTGGCAGGTTCTTCCTAGATTTGGAGAGAGGCAGCTAGGTTTGATGGGAGAGAGCTACAGTTTCCAAGTGGAAAACCACCTTGGAGAAGGCTGGAGTTTGGATGGAAGAGTAGTGAGGAAGTTTGAATTCACTAGTTCAAATGGGAGTCCACTGAATGTGTGGAGGGAGGCAGAAGAGGGAAGGCTCATACTGGTGATAGTGTTTAGGAGTAATCTGTTGGTCTGTGATCCCCTTATGGGACTTACCAGAAAACATCCTTTCAGTCCACAGGATTCTTGAAGGTTGGACCTGCTGCTACTGGTTCAGAGAATTTCCTGAGCCAAAAAAAAGGGTGGGTTAGTGTTGTCTTAAAGTCTCAAAGAAGGTGTTTCATAAGAGGATGAGCAGAGGGTTAGGAACTTTGGAATAGCAGAACGTAGGACAGGGTGGGGAGTGGTTGTCTGTGTATATATACACACACACATATACATACACTTCAATTAGACATATATGAAGTGTACAGCTTTAAGTTTTGGTTGGTCTCTGCCTGTACAGATGTAAAAAGAGGCAGATCAGAGCTGTTGGGAGTGAAGGAGGAACAGATGCTTCCTGAGGCAGACAGGAAGGCTTCCAAACCCACCCTCTCTTCAGAGTCTTTTTAACTAGATTTTGCAGTTTTCTATGCCATAGCAGGCTTGAGCTTTACATCTGAGGCCATGCAGTGACTTGCCTGTGCAATGTTTACCCTCTTAGATTAAATAATCTCTTCCAAAATAGCAGGTGTTTTATAGGGTAGCACCCAGGCTAAGGAGACACTGGTATGTTCCCATATTTATTTTTATTTACCCAGCTGCAAGGCTAGCCTTTTGGACATTATCACACAGAAATAATGGACTCCTCACATCCAGAGGAAGAGCTGCTGCATTGTTTTCACTGTGGAGGCCTGTCCTGTGTTCTCTTGGATACATATGCTTGCTGTCTTGCTTTGTATTGCAGCAGACAAAGACACACCATCAGTATCCACTCATGTTCTTCACACTGACTTCTAGGTTGGTTTGGGTTTTTTTCCTTTTTAATAGTGTTCTCTGAATTATCCAGTGCACATAGATGAAGAGAACAAGGTAGGAGAGATGCTCAGGGGTCACACCATTCCTTGGCTGGGATTTTTGGAGCAGATGGGAGAGAACAAATTATGCCTTTACAAACCAAATATGAATTACCTTAACTATGATTGAAGCACCTGATCTTGCCACTTTGAAATCCAGGAAATCACCCTGAAGAAATGTGCAGTGTCTGTTCTTGCATTCCTACATGTAAACCATTAGAGCTTCTCTGGTGAGTAATGAAGTTCTGCCTATGTATGGATTCCTTTGGCACAGGGCTGCTTTCCAGAGTTTAAACACCTACAAATATTTTTAAGTAAGGTTTTCACACCAATAGATCTATTAATTGTTAAACTGTGAACAAATACAACCAAAATGAAGATCACTTGAGGGATCACAGTAGCTAAAATAGTCTCTTGCAGAGACTATTTGAGGTCAGAACGTGCTGAAAGGTTTTGTTCCTAATTTGGGAAGTCACTAGCCTTCTTCAGAGCAAGAGTTTTGCTGGGATGCATTGATAATATCTGCTAATGGGGGCAGACTGGTCCTGCATCTAACTTTCATCACCCAAATATTCATGGCACTGTGTCAGTAATGACTTACCAGCACTTCAAGATTTCTGGAAATTCCTTGGCTCTCATCCTATTACCACTCCCAAGTTGGACTGAAAGGAGACTTGGATGGAAAATATTAAGATATATTAAGAAATATTTGTATTTTGTCTGCATGGAGAAAAGACTGCTATAAATTGACTGCTGTTATCTTAGAGCTTTTTAAAGGCTAGCAGAATGGATTGATTGTAACTGGAGTATAATCCCTTCACAACTAAAATACCTCTTCACAAAAGGAATTGTCTTGGGAGAAGAAAATATTACCTGTAAACATATGCATTATGTTTAACTTTAAAGTGTCTAAGGAAAAGGATTTAATAAGAATACTTGAGAAGGGTCTCAAGGGAAAAAGTCTTGAAGTTGATAGAATGGTTCACTAGTCTGGAGAATTGCAACAGTAACATGGCTGAAGGGTTGAAAATGAATTGAGGTAGGAAGACAGGAAGGCAACTCACAGCCAGTACAATGCTGGTAGTACTTGTCTGCCTCTGAGATTTGTGTGCTGGCATGCAAGTGGCTTTCCACTAACCTTGGGATGGTGTCAGTGTCACTTAGAAAGGGATGTGAACTCTTGCATTTGGTTTTCTGCAGCTATTGGGATATCTGCATTTGGCATGGGATGATGTTTGGGAATGTTACCTCTGAGTGTAAGAACCTTAAACAGCACCAGGCTCAATGTCTGCTGTTGCAGACCAGGGAATATTGCATGATATTAAAGATGTGGGATGCCTGTGGAATAGGGGGAAGGAATGCCTCTGAATAAACCTTACATCTGTTTCTCAGTGTGCTTATCACAAGAGTAATTTGAAGACTTTTTGAGAGACAAGTAAGCATGATTCTGTGAGCAAACCTGGCTCATGCTGGGATTCTGCCAGGTCCTTGGACTTTCCCCCACAAAAATGTTAATAACAATCAGACTTGTTCCAAAAATAAGAACTGCTAGAACAACAGTTGTTCATTTAACTTGGTCCTGCCAGGTGATGAATCCTCTGGCTTTGCTGCAGTGAGGAGTCACACAGATCCATGACTTTGACTAATCCTTTTTGGCAGTGTTTTCTCTGTCCTACATGACTGAGAATTTAACTATCATTATGCACCATTGCTTTGCAAGAGGATTTTGGCTCAGAGGACCTGACAAAGATGGTACAACATACCTGTTTGGAAAGGTTGATCTGGCCAACCAGCTGAACAGGGCCCATGATACTGCTGCCCTCCACAGGGGAGGGAAGAGAGCTGAAGATGTGCTTTTGCTGAGGATGGAGCCAATCCCCCAAGTTACAGTAAGCCATACAACAGAGACCAAAGTAAACATCCAGAAAAATAATCACCTTTGTAAATAAAGCTTATGGGTTTTTTTTCCTTTGCTATTTTCTTGATGGTCAGCAGCCAAAGTAACTAGCCATGACTGCACAGCCACTGAAGGAACATCCCTGATCAGCGTTTCTCCAGTTACATTGTACCTGAGCTATTCACTGCCTGCTTTTTGGCTAGAGAAAGCTTTACAGCAGTGCCTGTAAAAAAGCCCTGTTGGAGCAGTTGCTCAAGGAAGCTCTCATTAAGCAAGATCCCAGCAGGGATTGTTGAAGTCACAGCACAATCTCTGCCGCCATCTCTAATTGCAGCTAATCTAGATGTGCAAGCAGGACAATTCTAGCTGCAGAAGACAATTTTCTTGCTTGTCTGCCTTGACAGCTCACTGTTGCACAAGGAGATGGAGCCAAGCTGTCACTTTTAGCACTTCAGCAGGTGATTCACCAGCAGCTGAGTCATCCCTGTCCAAGGCTAGCACATCCAAAAGCCAGGGAGGGGAAAGGAAGCCCAACAAACCTTCCTCCACTAATTTATGCCATCTGGGAGTGACAGCCCATAGGCCTCCAGCTTTGTTTGCAAAATATTGTTTACAATTTTTATTACAGAGTCCATAGGGGAAAAGACCAACTTTAGTTAACAGTTCATCATCATTACACAAACTGTTGTTCTGGATTTAGCTTCAGAAAACAGGAAGCAATAGTCAAAAAAGATTGGTTTGTCAGGCTTTTTGGGGCTTGTGTTTTTGCAGACTTTTGTTGTTAAAAAGTCAAACAATTAGATGGGAAAATTGGCCCTGAACCCACTGTCATGCAGTTGGAGTCTTTTGGTGTTAGAGGTCTCTCTGGTGAGCCACAGAGGACATGAGCTGATGCAGAGGCTTGACTCATTGCTTTGGTTGGTGGTAACCCAGGCTTACACAGGAGGTCTCTTGGCCTCAGTGTTCATGGCTGTGCAGAAGTCACAAATGGTATCTGTGGGCAGATGCTGAGTGGTGCCTTGTAGCTCTGTGTCCCAGTGCTTGCACAATCACTGTGCTCAAGTGTGAAATTAGGTAAGACCAGTTGTTAACCCCACAGAAGTTGTTCCCTTTAACTGAGAACAGCTGGTTGGCAAATTTCATCAGCTCAGTGAAGGATGCAGCAAGAAAGGACTGGTGGAAGGCTGCAGATGAGACTATCCTGAGGCAAGGGAAGGGGGTAAAGGGAACAAGGTGTCCCCATTTAACATGGGTGAGCTACTAGATAGCTCAGCCCTACAATTTAACTCCCCTTACAACCCTGTGTTTACTTATCTGATACCACTTTAAAAGCAAAAGAACATCAGTAACAATTAGTTGCTTTCTAGCTGCTGCAACCAACAATTAAACACCAAACTTTGCAAGACAGACAGTGGATTATTTATTAACTCAGAGCAGGAAAAGCAAATGCACAGTCAAAATACATCTTGAAAATCACTTTGATGGATATCAAAATACCCCTGGTGCCCATTCCTTCCAACATCACCAGCTCCTTCCCCCCCCCCAAAAACCACCACGTGAAACAGATAGCTTAGTAAGCACCAAATTATCCTGCACTGATAAAAATAACTTCCTTGGCAAAGTAGTTGATTTGGCTCTCTCCTAGTTTGATGAAAAGCAGTTTATTAAATTAAGTCAATTTGCTTACCTAAAATTTGCTGAATGTGTTCTTGCAATGCCACATGTCAAATGTCCTTTTAAAGGCTTGGGCAAGAACATCTGTGAACCTCCTGTGTCAGGGAGACCTCCTCAAAAGTATGAATCCCTTCCTGAACAGAGAATGTTCCTTCTCTTGGCTTGGTGCAGAACCCAGCAGTGTGAAAGCTGAACTGGAAATAAATCATGAGGAAAATCCTGCACATCAAAATGATCTTCTACAAGTGAAGAGCAATTCTAGACCCAAGAGAGGAATGAATAAATTCACAAATGGCTCTGATTTTAGAAACAGCATCAGCTTCTTACTGCTTTACAGACACCAACTGGCAGCAACAACCAGCAAGAAATGACCTCCCTAGCACAATCAAAAGTGACCAGCCTGCATGTCCAGACCAGTACCAAATGGAGCAGATCCCTACTCATTTGGGTCAAACTGAGAAGGAGATGTCCATGACACAAGGAGCAGCTGGCTCTTTGCAAACATCTAGCTTTCCAGCAGGCAGATCTCCTGCAGCTGCCAACTGGAGGAGGCAGAGAGAGATACTGATGCTCTCTGCCAACTCCTGCCTGGCAATTTCTCTACACTGCAGAAAAACCAAAGAGTTTTGTGAACTCTTCTTGTCCCACAGCAACCCTAAAGCAGCTGAGGTGTTAAAGTATTTATTAACATAATTGATTCTCAGGGTTCTGAACATTAAAACTTAAAAGGGCAGAAAGCTGAAAACTGCTTTTAACACACAGGTAGGTCAAACCTACCAGGGAGCCCTCCCAGTGCTCTTTCTACTCCTCCTACACATGTGCTTCCAGCACTTAACTGCAACATGATCACATGGAGGACTAAAAAGACTGGCATGCTGTCAGGAAGACTATTCAAACTGCCCAGCTGGAGATGTTTAGGAAATTGTAGCTCCTTCTAGGTTTTATCTGCTTTTAGCTGCCTGCCCCCTCCAGAATCACAGCGCCCTGGTGTACTCACAGCTTTCAATACCTAAACTCCTTTTTCAAGCAGAGAAAGCTTTGCTTGACCTCTGAGCCCAGCTGTGGCTCCAGCATTTGCTCCCTGTCTTTTGCTGCTCACTCAGACACCTGAATTGTCCCATCCAGCCCAAGGGCACATGTGTGCTTGCAACTGCACAGCTGAGGTGCAGTGCCTGGGAGTCCAGCTGGGCTGAAAAGCATTGGTCTTCCCTTTCTCTCTATCTTCCCTTTGCTATGTTACAGCTGGATGCATTCTCTGCACCACCACTGACAGTGGCATCACAAAGGGAAGCAAAGAACTGGTAGTCAAAGATTCATTTCTGCTCTGCTGAGGATGTTAGGGACATGACAACCTCTTTACTAGAAGAGAATGAAGTATGTAGGACAAAGAAAAAGCTAAACCAGGAGGTGCTATTTGTGGTAGAAGGGTAAAAACACTGTCCAGATAAAATAAAAGCTTGGCATTAACTGCAAATGTTGATGGAGCAGCCAGGAGTTCATCACCTGGATTTTTCTGTGCCTCTCAAGATGCTTCTCTGCAACAGAAGGGATTGAGGACAAAACTACCTGTGCTCCTGATCCTTCAACCAGTCACCCCAGAGCCCTGAAGTCCCTTTTGCTTGCCTTTGGATTTCTTTCTGAAGCCTCATCAGCTACCAATAAAGGGAAGTAATCCAAGGGCTGTACCAGACCAGGGAGCTTCCTGGCAATGTCTCTTTTGCAGGCCCCAGGGAGGCAGTAGACTTCCCTGGGGGATGGCTCTGCTGGTGTATCAGGCTCTCCATTCCCCTCAGAAGGGAGTCACCTGTGATGATGACTCTTACAACAGGCAGGCAAATGACCCAACACTGCCAGGTCATCATGCCCCTCAGTGCCACATCTAGATGTTTATTTGAATCCCTCCAGGGATGGTGACTCCACCACTGCCCTGGGCAGCCTGGGCCAATGCCTAACAGCTGTTTCAGTGAAGAAATTTTTCCTGATAACCAAACTAAACCTCCCCTGCTACAACTTGAGGCCATTTCCTTTCATCTTATCACTTAAGATGAAACACTGTTGCACCAGAGGAAAACAATCCAAAAATAATGTAACAGAAGTCTCCACAGGGCAGAATAGAGCATCATTGTGTGGGAAACAGGAAGCTGAGCATATGGATAGGGATGCTGAAGGGAGAGACAGGCAAGTTGCAAAGGAATTCCAAGTTAGCTGCATATAGGTTAGCTGCTCAACTGTCAAAAGGGAAACAATTGTGTGAGGATTGTTATGTTGAAGACCTTAAAGCTGAAAATCCTTAGGAAAGGATTTTGAGGTAGGAGGCACCAAGACAGAAACCTAAAGGATGGAGAATTACTACTCTCTGCAGTAGTATGCTTGCTTTACTTCTTACTACTTTAATACTTACACAAGTATTTCCTCCAGTCACCTCAAATTCTTGCAGCATAAAAGCCTGCAGGACTGTACTATTTTTCCTAGGGTTCTTCATACTGTGATTACTTTTATCATAGCTCTTTGGGAAGATTGATTTTAATCATCCAGATACTTTCAGCATGAGTTAGGTGCTGCCTCCAAAGGCTTTAGGGCAAAGGAACATTGCACACTCTCAATGCATCCTATCTGTTCTGCAGGAGCCTTGTGAACCCTCTCCACATGCATGCTCTTCACCACCCATCAGTGCAAGAGTTTTATTATGAGACCATAAAATAGACTCAGAGCTGCTGCATGGCCAGTTCCTGGCCTTTCAAAGCTTGTTTTTAAACCCAAAGTAGTTTTTGGGACTCTAGAGCTAGATGACTTTTCTTCTAACACCTCCAATAGCACTGACTCATCCCAGCTCTGGCAGCAGCAAATTCCCAAAGCCACAGATACAAAGGCCTTGCAGTGTAGTAATGGGAAAGCTGAGATGGTAACTTATACAGGTGGGAGTCTGGATGCTCACCTGGGCCTGGCAGAGCACCTGTGGCTGCTGCTCAATGCTCAGCTGTCATCAAGTGACCACAGTGCAAAAACTCTTTCAAGGACAATACTCCAAAGCTTGTCAAAGTGTACAGAAGCCTCCTGTTTTCCAGCAGGGATTTGGACCTCCATCCTCCTCTCCTGTTTAGTGTAGAGCCAGCACCAATCTTCCCTCTCTCCTGCATGAATTCTGCTCTCTCGATGGGAAGAGGCTATGAAAAAAGCAGCTCCAAAAAGGCAGTAAGTGGGTGGAGTGATTCCCTTTCCATCCAGTCTGCTGTGCAACAGCACCATCCAGCTGTCAAACCAAAAATGATACATTACTGCCACTCAGCTGGTCCTTGGACCAGGAGCAAACTGAAGAATTCCACCTCTTCAAACCAAAGCCATGGGGTCTTTACCCTGCTGCTGGATTCATTACACAGCTCCACCCTGGTATGTTCTGTGGGCTGGTACATAGCAGTGTGTTTTAGCAAAACTGAGAATTCAGGCCAGTTTATTTCTGCCCAGTTAAGACTGGCAGGCTACAGCTTACCTCTGTTTTCAGTGAGGTGTGGAATATGCTCTCAGGTATGAGGAACAGATGATTATCTTTGGCTCACAACCAAAGGCAGTTAATCACATTACAAAAACTCATGGAAAAAAACCTCAGCCATTTCATACATAACAGTATGTTTCAGCTATCCTAACTTACCCCTCTGGGGCTTCAGGAGTGAAAGCAAAACCAGCAACCTCCAGAGAGGGCGGAAACCAGTGAAGGGAGACTTACTGAGTGGGTTATTCTTCAGCTGCATTATGACATGAGGAAGAAAACTTCTTGCTTTCCAAGCTTTTTCGTGAAGCTGGGTTATTTAACAGTAACTCTCAGGCATGCAATGGAAATAAATGAGTAAGTGACATTGCCTACAACAGATGACTGACTGCCTGAATTAAATCCACAGAATCACTGCTTAAATTGCCCTCAGTTCTTCACTAAACTCACTTTTGTCCCAACACCCAGAGGGAGCTTACCATGTGTGCCCTCTGATGATCAGGAAGTCTAATATTAGAATGCTGCTCTGGCATGACATCTGCCTTAGCCTGTCCTGTGACCCCACATTCTCACATGGATATTTGGAAGCAGGGAATGCATCTCCTGTTCTGACTTTCTGAAGTCCAGCACTAGTTCTTCACAAACACTTAAAGTAGCACAGAGTGCCTTTGAAAGCCTGAAGGTAATTGTCACCCTTTCAAAGAAAGTAAAACCAGGGGAAACTTTCCATGGAAATACTGGGAGGAAAACACTGTAAATGTTCAACTTATACAAGGAAGAATTAGCACCTCAAGGGGAGATGCTGGTTTTCTTGCACAGGATTAAAATATACATTACATTTTAATGTAAGCCCAGAACACAGAAGCACAGCAACAGGAAAACAGCAAGTACTAGAATATTAGCTAAAGCCATAGGAGCAAAGAACATGCCCAAAGATACAGCAGAGGTGCCAAATGACAACCCTGTGCCAACTGGGAGAGAAGGTGCCACGAGACAAGCAATGCAACCAAACCAGAAGAGTCCAGAGAGACACCACCCTAAGGAAAAGGGGACAACTGGCTCCCCCAAAACTGCAGATGAACAGGAAGAACAAAAGAGGCACAGCCAGTAAGGAAGCATCATGGCTGAGCTTGACTAATGAAAGCAAGCAGTTCTTTCACTAGGACAAGGAGAACAGAGAAAAGACCTTCAAGAGAAGCTGTGTTAGAAAGTCATTGCAGGGTTACATTAGACCAGAGAGAACAAAGCTACTAAAAAAGCAATCTGGAATGAGAACAGACTAAAATGCTTGAACTAGTAAAAAAGAACTAGTCCCAAATGGGCAAAGAGACTGTAGGAGGGCATAAGAAGGTGGCAAGGAGGTGGCAGGCAAGAAAGAGCCTTTGAATCTATAGTGAAAGTTTCTTCTCTGTTCCAAACAACAACAAAATGTCAGCAAAGTTTGCATCTTATTTTAAATTACTTTTTCTGCACTTAAAGAATGTGATGATCTTGATTGAAGAAAGTCTGTTTTCTTTGCAGAGAACTGACTAGAAAACTTGTGACCTGGCTTGGAGGCTGCACAGCCATGCTCAGCAAACAGCACACTCAGAAGGCACAGAGTTACACACTCATCACTAACAGAAAGGCTATGATCAATCCATTTCAAAACTGAGATGTAGAAGCAGACCAGACAGAAAGAGGAGGAAAAGCAGATCTCCATTAGTTACTAGGCAGGTCAAACAACAAGGGAGAAAGCAGAAGCAGCATAAAAATCCCACTAGGCATAGAAATAGGCCTCCAGTGGAAAGAAACAAGACAAGCCAGACAGAAGGAGAAACAGGAAGCCATGAGGTCTTTCCAAAACAGTCTAAATAGAGAGACAAGCCTTTTATACCATCCTCCATGAGGTCAGCCAGAGTTCTGCCAACTTGATTGCAGCAGGTTCTAAAGGATTTCACATGGAACTTGAGCTCATGACAGTGGTTTTTCTGGTTCAGGACACCAGAAGGTACCAGAGGTAAGAAATCAGTGTTTCCACTGGACAGCCAGCCTTTTACAGTTAGTAATTGTTTGGGTTAGTTAAGGAATCAATCCTACTTAAGATTAAAGTACCTGTTCAAACTGAGCTTTGTAGTCTTGTATGAGTAAGCATTTCCAAACTCAGGGCTTCAGCTGTCCAGAGAGTCTTAGATGGATGTACTATAGTTAAACCTGCCATGTCACTCAGAGTGTATGTTTACATGTCTACAAGTTCCCCTCCACCTCCCTGACAGCACAGTATCAATTTACTATCCACAGAAGGGACTATTCAGTTCAGACCTGAGGAGCTCAGCTCTATCTTCACCAACCTCTCCAACCTTGTAACAAGCAAAGCTTGCAGATCTGATTTACTGAAAACTTCTGCTGTCACTGGTGAGTGCAGTGGCAGAGCTAAGGACAAGCTTGTTGGATTTGGGATTTAAGTCATGAATGTTCAGTCTTATTTAAACCAGGGACACAATATAACTCATGAAAACAGAGGGGAAATCACACATGGTAAATCCATACTACTAGGCAGAATATACAAGATATATCCCTTGATCTACACTGCAACACTCACCAGCCCCCTCTCTTCAAACAGACTTTCTTTTGAGTCCCATCAATTTTACATTTAGCATTTCACAGCAAGTTAGCTTCTACTTTCAAAGTGCCTAGACAGAAGCTGTCTCCATACCCACATCTTCCAGGGAGAGGCCAAGTTCCCATGACAAGGAGTATGAATAAAAGCAAGAAGTTCTCCCCTAGAAAACTCATATATTTCAAAAATTTAAGAGCTCATTTTAATCCAAGTGTAAAATCCAGTTCATACAAGGGCAATTTGCTACTGATAAGTCTTCATATGTACAGTGTAAACAGTCAATCAATGCAAGTGTCTAGTCAGTAGGGCTTCTCCATTGATTCCAGCATTTTCCTTCTCTCTTCTGCTGAGGGCATCTCTGGCTTCACACCATTTCTCTTCCTCTGCATCATAATGTTATGCTGAAAATAGAAGAAAGTGACCATGAGAACACAGATTTCTCAGAAGTCTCTGCCTCTGAGCTCCAAATGAATAAGATTCTTTAACAGAAGTACTCCTCATTTATCAAGAGCCAGACACTCTGATTAGCTGATAACTAAGTGTACTAGGATTTAATTGAAGATACCTGATAGTTTACCTTGCTGCTTCAGAAGACAGTGAAATTAGTGTTCCCATTACACTGTGCCAGACTCATGTGCAATTGTCTGTAACTAGTTTTGTGGTAGTTTGCACAAGTATTTAAAGGCTAAGCTAAAAGACTCTTTACTACTACTGCTTCAGGAAATAAAATACCAGAGAACAGTTGAACTCCACATGGTTCCTTGTGATATTTCTCTACCACAAGAGAGAAAGAAATAAGGACACCACTAAATACAAATGAACTCTTCCTAAGCTTTCTCTTAGGTTTAAGTAAAGATGAGCCAAACCAATAGAGAAATCAGATGAACCTAGCCTACCTCAGAACTTTTTCATTTGAGCTATTTAAACCAGAACTTATTACTAGAAACATCTGATTCTCATTCAGGGGAAAACACAGCAGGTACTGCAAGAACTGACTCACAATCTAGGAAGGTAAACTTAGGAGAACCAAGTGAAGTACTTTATGTGCATCTGCTTAAGTCTTCCAGCAACACATGCCAAGACTACCTAGGCCTGTAAATCACCATGAAAGCAGCAGCAGTCAGCACTGACTAAGCCTGAAGAGTTCAGAAAGCAGCATGTCAGAAAGAATGGACTTAAAGCAAAGCATGGAGTAAAATGTAGAAAATCTACTGTGCTTACCCAGAATTTTCTGCAGTTTTTGTACTTCAGAAAATAAGCTGTACACATATTCTTGTCATAGTTGTTGTCATCCAAACATTTTCTAGAGGCATCTGATTCCTTTAATAGGGAGAACACACTTCAGAGCTCTGGGAGGTTACTGTACTCAGCGTCTAAAAATTCTAACAAGTCCCAGAATATCTATGGAGATAGGAGGCAGTTTCTCAGTTGAAAGAATACTATCAAAGAGAGCAGAGGAACATCTGTCACAAAGGATAATCAGTGATTCCAAGCAATGACTTCATTTAGAGATAACAGACATTAGTACTCTCTAAATAGTAAGGACAAGAGTCCACAGAATAGTTGTTTGCAAAGATGCTTACTATAACCCACAAAAGACTTAGAAATCAAGCAAGCTTGTCTAACCAGGATTTCAGCCTCTGCTTTTAAGGACACAAAAAGCTGAAGAGATTGCCATCAGTTGTATTACTCCTATTTAGGAGGAATTACTCTGTTATTTCATGCTTCAGAGAACAGATTATTTTCAGCTTTTCCCATCTTCGGGCTCTTTAAGAAACTTTTGATGCCAAATGCCAAAGCAAGAGTGTCATCCATAAAATAATCCTCCAGAAACTGCATTATTTAACAGTGAAACATGCAAACAGAAATCCCAATTTGATCCTTCTTACCACTACACATGGATTTATGTCATGGTCTCTGAGCTGTTGTGCATGCCTGGACATTCTAAACAGACACTCGTACCTTGACTAGAAACAGAAAAGAAACAGGTTAAGTATCTACTTTTAATATTAACAGGATTAAGCCTGAACTTCAGCACATAATAAAGACCTTCCAGTAACACTCAGTTTGGTTGTCTTTAAAAAAAACCCCAGCAAAGAGACAAACCACCACCACCAAACTTCTCTGGCAAACTGATTTCCAAAGCACTACCAGCATGACAATTCAGGCAAGCTTAGCCTGCCACTGAGACTGCTTACTCCCTGATCCGTTCCTGCAGAGAATGGAGCCACTGCAGTGACTCTTATACCAGCCTGTCAAACCCTGGAGGAAGTGACCGTGTCTGGGAGAAACAGCTCCACAGAGGCTGTTCACAGCCAATGCACTGTAGACATTTCAATAGTGTGGGGGAGCTATGTACAAGTAAACTTTTCCAGATCTGTGCTTACTCCTTAGCTGGATCACATCTGCATCTTCATTGATCTTTCCCAGGTGAAACAAGTGCCCAACCATCTCCTCTATTGTGCTGTCAGATATTAACAGAGAAAGAAATGGGTTCACTCCAAGGAGGGACCAGACCCACACACTCTGTGTGACAGTCTGACAGACATTTTTCACCAGTTTAGTAGTCTGACACTGACTCAGGAACTGTAAGCTTGAGAGATCCAGAGTTCAGTGCCAAAAACCCACACTGATTCAGGATGATGACATCAAGATGAACAGCAGACCCTCATTCCCTTTACAACTTCCCATACATTGCCTCTGGCACGCATATGGCCATGCAGGTATTTGTTCCAAACAAATACTAAATTGAACCAAAAACAAATTGCTGTTGACCAGATGACTCTTTCAGCTGATGCAAACAGAAATACAGG
This sequence comes from Galbula dea, assembly GCA_013399015.1. NCBI lineage: Eukaryota > Metazoa > Chordata > Aves > Piciformes > Galbulidae > Galbula > Galbula dea. Next base: position 1,884,470 of record VWZX01000455.1, read on the forward strand.
ACTGAGAAAGAGAGCTCCTTGCAGCATATTAAAGTACAGCTGAAGAAAACTTTTTTTTGCCCCCTGAAAACACTGCTGCAATTTCTGAACTTAAACCAGTTTCTGTTCACATGAGAGAGTCATAACTGTATGTCTGCAGCAAAAAGCCAGTCTTGCTTGGTAGCAGCAAACAAACAAACAAACAAAAAAAATCAAATATTGCTTTTAGTAGCTCTTTGACAGAAAACAATGATTTAGATGGAGGTTCTTCTCTGGGCAAGAGTAAGCTATTCCAGGTGAATAAGCCTCAGATTTTGCATCCTGGGCAAGTATATTCTCCTGGTGCTCGTAGTAATTTTTTACATTCCACACAATCGTTCCCTGTAAATGGGCCTTTTACAGAACAGCATCAGGAAACCCTTCCACTTCCCTTTGAGAACTATCCAGGGCTTAAATCAACTGTACAAGCTAGGCAACTGTTTGGTTTTTTCTGGGTGCAACAGATTTTTGATCACACACTTCCAACTCAAATGGAAGCACCAGCATGTAGAACAAGAGCACCCTCCCAGAATCCAAGGAGGGAGGAAGGGAGGGAGGGAAAAGAAAACAAAAGCAGCATATTACCATAGCTAATCTATGCCAGTGCCACAGACAACGCTTTTAGAGGCTGGTTTGTGTCTCTGTTACAACTCTTGTGTCTCACTGGTATCAGAGGTGTAAGTACCACCTAAGCCATCGTTCCTCAAGGTGCATGGTATCACAGAATCATTAAGGTTGGAATAGACCTCTAAGATCATCAAGTCCAACCAGCAACCTATCACCCCCATGCCACTAAACCATGTCCTTAATCACCACATCTAGATGTTTTCTGAAGTCCTCCAGGGATGGCGATTCCACCACTGCCCTGGGCAGCCTGGGCCAATGCCTAACAACTCTTTCTGGGAAGAAATTTTTTCCAATATCCAATCTAAACCTCCCCTGGTGCAACTTGAGGCCGACTTCAGGAGTATTCCCGAGTCACAGGATGTGTCATCATCAGCATTCATTATATAAACTGCAATTAACATTTTCAGTTTGGTTACACTAACAGTGCCTGCAACTGTGCCCAGTTTAAGGAAGAACGCACGCAATACATTAAAAACCTACTTACTGAACAGGCACTTCAGGTTCTCTTTGCTTAGTTCGGAGTAGCCAGATGCTTTTAAACACACGTAGTACTACCGAAAAGGTCTGCTAGCTCCTGCACGTGTTCCTCTCCCCCCCTCTCCGAAGAGCCCTTCAGGATTTGAAACATTCCCGGCTGGAAGGGCAGGCAGGTCACACGGAAACGCTGCGGGGCAGGGACTGGAGCAGTAGGGCAGGAAGAGAGCTTTCCCCTTCCCAGGTTCTGCACATGCACAGCCTTCCCTTCCTGCTTCCCCATTACAGGTCTGAGCCCAACCACAACCAAAGGCTTCTCTATGCCACGGTTCTTAATTATGCTTTAACACATTAACAGTTGTAAACTGTACCACAGAGAAATGCATTGGTCGCTAGCACTCTTTTAACCCCAGGGCTTTTCTAGTTCATAAACTATCCCGGTATTTTCTTCCTACAGACTCCCTCCTGTCGAAAGGTATTTTGGTTTGGGGTTTTTTTTCAATAAATGTGTATATGTGTATATATATATATATATATAAACAAAACATTGCCAATTATGCTGCAGCACAAATCGGCTTATTAAACCTTAAACCCTGAAGGGAAGGCGATATTAAACTCCTACGGTTTTTATCGCTCTTTGAGCGGGACTTGATGATCTTGGAGGTCTTTTCCAACCTAAACAATTCTACGATGATTCTATGACAAGCGCGGGGCGGCGGCTCCAGACGCTCGGTACCGCTGAGCTGCCTCAGCTTCCAGAAGAGGGCTAGGGGACGAGCAGGCCACGGCGGGACCGGGGAAACGCCGGCGCCCACCACCCAGCCCCTGCCTTCCGCCGCCGCTGTGGGAAGACAGAAGGCAGCGGAGCCACACACGGCCTCTTCCTTCCCTCCCTCCCGCGGCTAACGGCCATCGCCTCAGCGGCCACCGGCGCCCAACGGCCGCCGCGCACGCAGCCACCTCCTCCCCTCAGCACCACCTGCCACCAGCGAGCGGGGCCGGGGCCCGGGCCCGGGCCGCATCACCGCCGGCCCCCCCGCGCTGTCTCCGGGGCTTCCAGCAGGCCCGCGGGCGGGCAAGCAGAGAAGGAGCCGAGCGAGCCTTCCCTCCCACCGGCGAGGAAGTGTGTGAGGGGAGGGGAGCGTGAGGGAGGCAGGGTTGGGGAGAAAGCGGCTCCCGATCGCTGGCACGGTAGGCAGGCAGCGCAGATCGCCGTCAGCGGCGGCACTCACCTCCGTCCCCGGCCGTGTCCGCGGGAGCCCGGGGCGGGAGGGGGACAGCCCGTCTCCAATTCGAAAGACGTCAGCGGCTCGGGCAGCCCGCTTAAGTACGGGCGCAGCCTACCCCGCTCCCGGCCTTGCTGCTCCCCCCCTCCCTTCCACCACCCCGGCCCAGCGCCCGCCGCCACCGCCCACGCCCCGGCGGCGCTGAGTGGCAAGGC